>OY804594.1:71956186-72576889 GCA_963680895.1 Fragum sueziense | reverse complement strand
ACCTAGATCTATTAGAGATGTACATGCGGATCTGGGTTAGACTAACCCTTTCCGGATTCATTTAATTCTGTCCGTATATATAGGGGGGGGGCGGCTGACCCTCATTCGAGAGGTCCCGGGTTCGATACCCGGCCGCGGCTAATACCCTTTCTGACAAAATTGTCACCCACCAATGGGTTTGAAATCGGTAAGGGTGTTGTGGTAGTACTGGTTTGAGAAACAACAGGAATCCATGGGTAGGTGCTCCAGCCGCTGCGATATGACCCTGGTAGTTGAAAACGGCGTAAAACCCTAATAAAACTAAACAGTATATATAGGGGCGTATAAACATTTAGATAGAATCAAAATTTCAGACACATTTTACCATAGGACTTAAAACAAATAATGATTGTTCTATTCTTAGCGCACATTATTGTTGGATAGTTATTTCCCTTTATTAGACAAACCCAATATTTTTGTCATGTAACTATGATTCCCTTAACTTTAGAAGGATTTCTATGTTTACAATTTACTTTTAACTTCAATAAATTATATTAAAATGAATTCCTACTAGTTTTATGGGATTTTTTCCTAACACACTAAGTATTATAGGAAACAAGTAAAGTAATATATATAAACCCGTGTCGCCACGTGTGCAGTCCTAGTTTTGACGTTCCTAATCGAACGCGACTTTCCTCATTGGAACGGGGATCGCGAAAATTCGCTAAACCGACATTTCTGAATTGCAGGACCTTCGGGTCATGCAACCAAAAACAAATTGTCGTAAACTGTATATCGTCGACATAAGTTGGATCTAGTCCAACCCTCGTGAGATTCGTACGACGTAGGAATTATTCGGGCTCGATCGAAAACATTCGGCGGTGGAACTCTCCGCCACCGAATGCTTACGACTACGACCGAATAGGTTCGGATACGTAACGACGCCGCTCGAAAAAGCCGGTGTTTCATGAATCTCCAAATGGCGACATTATGGATATTCTACCTAAGTCTAATGTCTTCGTCCAAAAAATGGCGACAACAAATATCCCATTTTGCCTAAAAAATTATGCTGTTCATAAAACTTATTTATATGCCTATGTAAATAGGCCTATCAATGCAGTCCTTCGTAGGCTAACAAACGGCTTTCAAATTAAACGTGTCTAAGAGTTTATCATCACGTGTGTTCCTCTATCGACCTAGGGGCGGATTTGTCGCAGTGGTAACGCGCTGGACTTATAACACAGGGGTCGCAGGTTCAATCCCGCGCCTCTCCAGTCTTTCGGATGAGACTTTAAACCGAGGTCCCGCCTCAATATGACCTAAGCAGTTGAATGGGACGTAAAACTCCATTAAACCTAAATCCTCTATCAACCTACCGGCTGAAGGGTAGGATATATTTGAAATTTGAATTTCATACGATCGGGAAGACACCAACTTGTAAAAGACCAAGTTTTGGTGGAAATAAGTGGATCTGATGGGGATTTATCATTAACATAGCCTACATATTCTGATAGGCCTATACGCTTTTGTATACAAACGACAAAATTATATTGTGGCTGCTACAGACGAAAAAAATGATATTGATGAAAAATTGCATTAATTTATCAAGAAATATTGAAACAAAAGGAGAAAATGCTGATTATGCCTATCTATCTAGATCTTTGTAGAAACTGTATGCCTAGATATCTTTTGTCTGAATAAATTTCCAATTGCATTTCATATAGGCATAAGGACATCAAAATCAACTCTTGGTCGAGAAAGTGTTAACTCGTTACCAGACC
This sequence comes from Fragum sueziense, assembly GCA_963680895.1. NCBI lineage: Eukaryota > Metazoa > Mollusca > Bivalvia > Cardiida > Cardiidae > Fragum > Fragum sueziense. The sequence continues at coordinate 72,575,129 of OY804594.1, read as the reverse complement.
GCAAAATTTTGAACTGTCCAAATTTAAAAAGTGTTACATAGGTATAGGCCTAGATCTAGTAGGCCTATTACAGCTTTGAACAAGTAAAAAATTGCTGTAATGTACAGCAAAATGAATTGTATCGCGCTTAAAAAATTATACCAAAGTAGTGAATGAAATGGTACAAGTATGTCTGGTTAAGTCAACATGCAGTGAAAACCGAAATAGGATTGCATGTCTGCATATGCTGGTGCTAGTCTATAATTTCCATTTTTGTGTGTTCAGCCAGATTATAGGCCCTACATTAATTAAACAACATAGGAGGGGAAGTAAGCAAATACAAAAGTGTTAAATGTTGCAGTTGAATACATGGCGATTAAAATCAACTTAAACAAGAAAGGAAACCGAATATTTCAGCAAGGAATTAGGGCCAAGATGGTCCTGAATCGTTTCTCCGTGAAATTATTTTTTGGAAAAAAAAAGAAGGAAAAAAGACACACAAAAAAATTGAAAGTGCACCATAGTAACCACAGTTCACTATGAAATTATTTTTCGAAAAAATAAAAAACAAAACAAAAACAAAACAAAAGAAAACAAAAACAATTCGAAAGGCACCATGCAAGGAAGATTCCTGTTAGATTCCTTTGTTAGAAGATTCCTGTTTGAATCTTGATTGAAATTGGCTAGTAATTTTGGAGAAGTTTTCTCATGAACGCACGCCGGAAACAGGACCGTGGCATAAGTCCCGCTAGCCTTTGGTCAGAATAGGTAAAAATACTTAAATTAAATAGAAAAAAGTACTTGTTTATCCATTAGCCTTCTGAATATAAAAATAGTATCAAGTAACTTTTCCAAACCGGAACATTTTGACCACTATAGCATATTTGTTCTTCGTATAATCATTCAATAGAGAACAGACTGTGTTGAATAGATCAGAGTGCATGCTGATCTTAGTCTATGGAATCTAAAAATGCTTTGATAACAGCAGGAATAGACAACGTTTATGATAACAGACATAGATGAACGAACGCACAACAGCAACGATGCCACGGATATGGTCCTTATTACTTTTGTCCAGCGGAGCAATAAATTAAATGTAAAAAAGAGAAATACAGAAATGCCATATAAAGTGACAACTGCCAGCCGCTAAAATGAAGCCAAATATATTTATAAGGAATGTTTAAGATTTAAGCCGTAACACAATACACACATTACCATGAATATGTCTCAATAATTCACCCGGCAGATCATCTCTGCCAGGTCATAAATCGGGACCTATATTTGTACTTATCACACACACACAAAAACAAAAACACACAAAGAACGAGCGACACATACGAGGAGATTTATAAATCCACAAGCAAAAATTGACAGTGGCGTAGTTTTGTGTTTATCGTTTACAACCAACCAACCTGTTCATTTATCACGTGCACATTTTAAACGGTACAAATTAGAAGAGTTTATTGGTTTAGAAACAGTAAACACAAAACTACGTCACTGTCAATTTTTGCGTGTGGATCTATACTAGAGTGTAACAAAAAGTACAAGACTAATGTTTTGATTGTGGCGGCGAATTGATTGAGCATAAAGTATCCTTTTGAACTGTTTTGAAATCCATCCAGTCAAAAACTGTTGAGACATAAAAATTGAGTTGTTCTTTTATGTGAAAACCCCTAACAGTTTGTAATTTTTAGAAAAAAAAAGTTTGAGAAAACCTATTTGTTCTACTAGTTATACACATGCCTATTTAGTTCAGACGATCCCTTGAAATCATGGAATCTAATCATCCAAAATTGTACATGCAGTGTTCATTCAATACTTAAGTCTTTAACGTGCTTTGATTTCTTAGGAAGCGATGCAGCGAATCGGATAGGCCATGGACAAACCGAAAGTAGGAATTCACATTGTAATGCAATTTTGAAAAACGCTTGAGAAAACCCATTTGTTCTACTAGCAATACACATATCTAGTCAGATAAGACGATCCCTTGTTAACAATGCAAGTTGACCAGTCCAAATTGAACATGTAGCACTTGGTCATTCAATAGTAAGGTACTTCTCGTTCTTTGATTTCTTATTGCGATTCGAAATGGTATGCATAAATGTGTTGCATTTAAACGGATAGGAAAAATACATGTCCACCATGGGCAAACCGGAAGTAGGGACTTTCCATTGCTATGTAAAGTATAAAACTATACTAGAATTTTGTTTACACGAATTTTCAGCGTGGTCTGAGATTAAACGAACTTCAATGTATACTTATAGTACTGCTTGAAAAATCATACCGTGTAAACAGTTTATGTGTAGGTTATATAATTATACGACTTTCAAGTACAAATAATTATCCCTCATGACGTAATTTCTAGAATTAGAATATGTATACCACAATACAACAAGTTGAAGAAATTAAAAAAAAAAATCTTTCCATTTTGGGTTAGAAAACATTGTGGAAAATGAAGAAATTGCTTGTCACAAGCAATTTCTTCATCTTCCACAATATTTTTCAAGGCCTTTATCTTCTTGGGCCTCAAAAAACGCGTTAATTTCAGGTAGGCATAATGGATTAAAATTATCGATAAACGACCTTTATCTTCTTTGTCGACTGGGTATGATCGGTAAGTAGACCTAAGTTCTATAGATGTTTTAAAACCCTTTCCTAAATGATATCTGAATATGAAGACCTGCAGGACCCTCATCCTTGGATACCCCGGGGTCTGCTACGCAAGCATACCCCGGGGTACCCGATGATGCAGGGCCAATCAGATTGTTTTATATATGCTATTTAGGCCTACTTTCACATTTGCACAAAATAGCATTAAAATAAACAGGGCCCACAAGAGAGACGTGGAAAAGGAGACAGATCTTTGTCTACAGACTAGCCTGTGCGATATGGCTTATGTTTACAAATTTTACCTATGTGGCCTAAACAATGTGGAAAAGAACTCTTAAATTTCAATACAACCCTGCATGCGTTGTTTTGAGATAGGCCTTTATGCATGAATCGAACAATCGCATGCACAATTGAGATAATTTTGGTAATATTAGCCATTTTATTCTTTTCGGATTAAACCTAAATTTACGTTTAATGTGTGGATTTAAATAACATTATATGTAGGGTAAATTAAACTAAAACTGAATATCGTCCGTGTAAATGCAAAACCTCGTATCTCGATTTTTACGATTTTCAAAGTAGAACCTTGTATGCCCAGTTTAGACCATTCTTACAGGTTTTAGGATAGTTTTACTAATCAGTATTAAAGACACATTATTGTGAACAATATGTCCAAATTTCAAGTAAATCCTTTCAGTTTGGGAAAATATAATTATTACACTCTTTTCCTTCTACAGGGTGTCTCAATAAAAACGGAACCCATTTTTGAAAGTGAATTGCTCATGTATCAAGATGTATATCTCCACCAAATTAAGATATGCAATAGAAAGGACATCTCTCTATTAGCAATTAAAATTTGGTGGAAAAATGTCCATTACTTTTGAAAATATTGGCAATCAAATGAATGCACCTAGAACACCATTTTAACACGATATCGATTTTTCGGTTGTGCAGCGCGCACCTACACTCATTGAATACAATGACGCGTCACAATTGTTTAATACATTCAATGCAATACAAGGGTTATTTTGAAAAATTCTACTTACAATGGTGCATATTCATTTTATTTTTTCTGCTAATAGATAAACTGTTAGGACTGCGATGTAACAAAAACAAAAACAAAAATGAATTATACAAACAAAATATCAAAGTGTATAACAGATTCATAATACATGTAATCATATGCACTTATTTTATTACTGACCAATATACCGGTCAGCGCTCAAATGACAAGTACTTTAAAAATATTTCAAACAGCAACCATATGGACGCAATTTGCACTTTTGTAATGATTATTTATAAACAAACTTTGAACCTATAAAACATGTCGTTATAGAGACGCACGCGAAAATCATCTCGTCAATATTACATTAAATTACTGATTGTCATAGATATGATTTCGTTTTGACCAGTATAACCTATACTTAGTAAATGAGTATGGTCTTTTATTGTCCGGGGAATCAGAATATCGTGGGAGCACTATATATATTAAATTTTTAGGAAATTGGCGCGTACATGTATGTACAACGGTAAAGAATTCAACATAATGACCGTCAGTGCGCTTTTACGAACAAACAAGACGCAAAAATCGATTTCGTGTTAAAACGGTTTTTAATTTCTTTATTAAATTGCATTATAACTTTTGAACCAATCCACATTTTGAGGTGAAATTTAGAACACGCATGCAAAAACAATGTATCTTCAGTACTGCAACTTCAAAACGTATTTTTTTTGCTTACGCTTTAAAATGTTTGACTTTGAAATAGGGTTCCGTTTTTTTGGGGGACACTCTGTACTTTAAAATTTTACAAAAACGAGGTACGAGGTTTTACAACGCTGATAAATAATTAAAGCCCGATCACGTTATTATGCCGTATGTTTTTACATTACTAAAATGTAACCCCAAAACCACTGTAATTTGGCATAAGATGGTTCGAATCTTGCAGGTGTCTCACACATGCAAGATTCAAACCAAAGCAGACAAAATTGTAGTCAACATATTAAGTACATAATTATAAAAAGTGACTTTTTAGAATGACCTTTGAAAGTCAAGGTCGTATAACTGTTGTTATATGCAATGAATTTGACCCATAGTTTACACATATTTAGTTACATTATATATGATCATGTTCACAAAATATCATGTCAATGCATACAAAAATAAAGGTTGTAGAGATAGTTTCGTAAAGTTAGTACATCAAAAATAAGCAAAATCTGAGATTGACAGAAGGACGAATACAGAAAATCAACGAACTGATATACATGATTAATGTTTCCAAAAATCTTCCGTCCTTAGTAGACCTAGATTGAAAGTACCTGCAAATTTTTTATTCGATCAGATCTATTGAGAAAAAGCTATTTAACTTCAAAGTAAAGATTTGCTTCGTATGTCAAGATATCCCACTTTATTAATATTAACCATTATCTCCAAAAGAAAGGCCTTATCAGATTTTTTACACATACAAATTAAAGATATGCTATTGTGTTACCCTATCAATTAATAGAATTAAAAGGAAATCTATTCTTTGAGCAAGTTTGAGCCCTTGTTGCAACCCATCCTTTGTAAACATGTTCCACAATATAGTGACTGGACTATACAACATACTCACTATTTTTTCTGTGTTTTTCATCTAGTCGCATCCTTCGTGTCTTCCATTACCATTAATAATAAGGACACCTGTCATTTCTAATGAGAAGACTAATTCGTAAATAAACACTAATTGTCTAGCGGTTAGATTGAATTTGTGGAATCCTAGAATATTGAACTTCTACCTACACGAACTCGAGGGAAATCTCGGCTCTTCCGCTGTTTCAGGGGAAATTTCAAACCGCATGCATGGGCGTAGCAACACGTACGCAAAACTACAATTGCGTACACATCGCAAAAAATGAAAAAAGGTGGATTTTTTAATTTGTTTCCATTGAAATAAACTCTTGAATCGCCATTAAAATACATACCAAATATCCACCAGTACCCATGAATGACCATAGTCCATAGTCATTCGTGGCTCCATGTGGGTATATGGTATGTGTTTCATAATATTTATGCATTCTACATTTCAAAAATTCCTCAGAAAATGCCCTCAATACCCACTCCCAGCAGTATGGGGATACCCACCTCCCAGCCTCCCCTGATGCATTGGGCACACGTTTTGCGTACACGTTGTTTTCGGCTAGCTACGCCATTGGCATGTGTGTTTTAAAGTTAGCGCAAACCGGCAATCAAGACATTGAATAGATACAAGGCACATCATGCAATTCCGCCTTTATCTTTTGCAGTTTCCGTGACAACAGAAATTGGCGAGGGTATCCAAATGTTGAAAATTCGGATATCTTTGTCAATCTCCGTTGTCACGAAAAACACCGATAATGCACGAAGTCTTTAGTATAATATCTAATTGTGCATGGAAACCCGTTATATAAGTTAGACTTATCCCACATATAAGTGGGTTGATTTTGTATTTCTTTAAAGAAAAAAATACGACAAAGTGGATGTTGATGAAGATAGAATTTCTGTAGAATGTATATACATAGCACAAACATATAGATAATACGACTACAGATACATATCTTAATTTTCTTCTTTTACCTAAATATATATTTTCTGTTCCATATATTGTATCTTTCTCGACATATGTTTTGCAATGGAAATCACCTTTCAAATTGGAGACCCAATATTTTAGCGTTTGAGAAAGGGTTGATAACGGCTGTATATTTAGCAAGTTTTCCTGTAAAAAGTGATTTTGATATTTTATGGGATACCATGTCTAGGGCCTAGTCCCCGTGGAGATGAACTGAAAATTGCATTATACCATCGAGAGAAATAAATCTAAAAGCAGACCCTCCAAAGTCAGTAACGTTTTTATTAGGTGAAAATAGGCGCCGTTATATATACTAAATTGAACGCTTTCAGAATAAGAGTACATTAAACGACATTTTTGATAGAATTTTGAATGCATTGAAAAGGCCTAACTCCTTATCGAAAACCTAACAAGAAGAATCGGGATATGCAATGCAAAATTCATTGCTCATTCTAGGGTTTATTTTAAACTTCTGGTATGCAAACGGTCCCTTATGAAAGAACAAAGTACAAATTTTGCCTTTAAGTCAAATAGAAGTATCATTTTCGACTTATAGTTTGAACTTTTGTACGAATTTCCTCATGACATTGCACGTGTTTCGTTGAAAAGTTATACGATTTATGAAAACTGTCATAACTTCTCTACGATTCATTTACAAATTGAATGTCTTTCTTTCAAAGTCACATCTAAATAGTCGAAAATAATCCCAGCAGATAAAAGGTCAAAGTGTAAACGAAAGAAGCAATTTTCCTTCTCTGAGAATTTAGAGCAAAAAAGAAGGTGCCATATGGCCACATAACATCGTAACTACAGTTTATATAGGCCGTTGTTACAACGATTCCCGACTATCCATGATTGGCTTCATTTATCAGAACGGGCGATGTAAAATTGGTTCGTATTTTCGATTTTGTGTCCAAAATCGCCGTAATTATCGTTTTCCCCGAAAAAATGCAGATCCGACCAGAGATCTCATTAAACCCATTCCTCTGTCCCGGGGAGAGCTACTTGTCACGTGCTTCAAAACCGTTACCATGGAAACCTAATTATGAGTTACGAGATTTTTTGGCGTTAATAATTAGGAGAAAAAATTATTTGTCTCCCGAATGCGATTGTCGAAATACGCTAGGCACTCAAGCCTATAATTTTGCTTATTTGGTACGCTTGGGTTTTCATGGAAGTTCTTGACAGACCGGGTTCGGTGAATTAACCCATTACCAAACGACAAAATTTTGGACTGGTCCAATTTGAAAGCTGCTGCAGACGACAAAATAAATGTTGATAAATATAGTATTTGTGTAAAATAATGCTCAGAAAATATTGAGACAAAAGGAGAAACTGCTGAATATCAGCAGTTTCTTCTTTTGTCTCAATGTTTTCCAAAGTATATTCTATTAGGGAAGTCAAAACACGGTCTTGTTTGGGAAAGGGTTAATATGGTCTACAGAAAAATGCTGGTATGGTAATGTGAAAAAGAAATCCATATATCGTCGGGGTTTTTCAACACAAACCTCGTAACTGTAGCTTGTTTTAAGCTGCAGTTACGATGTTTTTGTTGAAAAGCCGCTACATACAAAATAGATTTATCATTAGACACACTGACATAGATTCTTAGTATGGTGTGTTGTTATTACGTTTCCAAAATATTCTCAAAATCATGTTATGTTTCGGTAGTGAAACCCGTTGATTTCAAATTGTGGACACAGACTACATTGCCCAATTAGAGAAAAAGACGAAAAAGACGAACGTCCTTCCCTTGCAACATTGGGTTAAAAAAGGAGCTACAAAATTTCATATTCGATTCACATGTAAGTCTTGCATTTGGATATGCCATACTTTAAAGTGACATTTCAGAATTTTTTGTCATAAATATTACTTTTATTTTCATCTGAAAGAGCATATTTCCTTATGAAAATTCTGAAAATTTCAAGCCAAAATATTGCACCGTTTACGAGAAATTTATATTTTTGTGTTAAAATTGAAAGCAACAACTTAAAAAAACCAATAGTATTTATACTCATTAGAATACCCAATCTTGGCATCAAGACATGCTTAAAAAATTGAAATCGGAATGAAATGTCCCTTTAAAGCATTTTCCTTTGAAATATTTTCGTCAGGTTAATTGAGAAAGGAGAACCAGAACGTTGCACCCAAATCTTGTTTCTAGTTTGCCAGAAAGGCTTCACTAATAGGCCTGGCCATGGTTTCTCGAAAAATCTTAAGTACATACTCATGAGTGCATGCTCAATGGAATACTCTCCAACGTTGAAGAGTATTCGATTGAAGTTCACGTGGTTTTATTGGTTTTTTGAGCACGGTGCTCAGATTTGAGTCTGAGAACGTACTTAAGTTTTTTTTCGAGAAACCGGTGGCTGATATGTAATAGTTCATAATAGTCGATTCTTTAAGTCAGGTTTATCACTTCAGGCTCCCATTCTTCAACCTTACTTTAGCACGGTGGGGATTGTGCATGCTGGGATGGATAACGAATACGGACAAAAATAATGTCGAATCTTGTCAAATATTTTGCAATAACTCCTATATTTCTTTGTCGATTTTCAAAGGGTCTGTTGCATATACCCCGCCTTGAAAATCTCTTTCCTCGGATACATGGATTATTTGTGGTATCCTTTTAATTTTTCCACAAATTGATCCCAAATGACCGGAAAACGAAATGATAACGACTACGGCAAAATAAGCCACGCTTCAGGTAGGAAATTGTGCAATGATTTTCTTATTTCTGTGTCAATTTCAAGCGGTTTGTTGCATGTACCACGCCTTATTGAGCGCTTTCCTCAGGTGTATTACTTATTTGAAAACTCGCCGTATTTTCCCCAAAAATTGATCCCAACTGACCTGAAAAACGATAAGATTTTTTGTCGTTTTTCTGGTCGGTTGGGATCACTTTTCGCAAAAAGTACAAAAATGTTTCGTGTAAAGCATACATCGGAGGAAAGAGCTCAGTAGGGCGGGGTACATGCAACAAACCGTTTTTGAATTGACGCAGAAATAAGGAAGTTATTGCAAAATGTCTTACCTGAAGCGAGGCAAATTTGTCCGTAGATTTACCCATCCCAGCATGCACAATCCCCACCGTGTTTAGGTTTGGGAATATTCCTACTACTCACCAGCACATTTCAAGAAACAAAGAACAGCGGGTACTTGTGCGTAACTAAAAGCCGATATACAAAGTGGCCCAGTTAGTCTGCTATGACATGTATCAGATTTCGTTGGTGGGGAGTCAAAACCTCGTAACTACAGCTTGACAAAGCTGGAGTTAAGAGGTTTTGATCCCTCACTGGCGATTTACGTACAATACTGTTTTACTATGAACAAAGAAATAAGTATGATTTTCAACTGTTTATAAAACACGACAGGGAATAAGGTGACACAACAACAATTACAGGAAAATCTTTAATAATTTTCAGAATACATGACCGATTTGAATTATGTTTTCATGAAGAGGAGTCACAAAAAGGAATTCAATTTTCTGAACGAGTTAGATATTTTTAAACAGCACATGATAAAACTTTAATGTCTTGGTCGTCAATAACTTTTTTTATCGGGTGCTATTTGAAAAATCATCACATTCTGAAAAACCGTGACATTTCTACACCTTATCTACATCAAACCAAATGGTCAAATCTGTTACGTATTACTTGTAACAAAAAAAATGAAGACTTTCTATAACTGTTGTTGTTGTGTCCCGCCTTATAAAATAAAAGCCAATACATCGACCGACCCAGTTGGTCTGCTGTGACAGATGTCACATTTATGTGTGATACTATATCAATGCTTTTCAACAAAAACCTCGTAACTGCAGCTTGATTAAAGGTGCAGTTACGAGTTTTTTGTTTAAAATCGACGATATTGTACAGAATTTCCAGAGACAAAGAACTTAGTGTACCGGTGTAACATCAGTCTAAGACCGTTACTATAAAAGCCGACACACAGACTGGCCCAATTATATTTGATACTATATCGTTGGTTTTCAACAAAAACATCGTGCCTGCAGCTTAAATCCGGCTGCAGTTACGAGGTTTTTATTTAAAAGCGACGCTATTGTACACCATTTCGAGAAACAAAGAATGGAGTGTGTCAGCATCAGTCTAAGACCGTTACTAAAAGCCGATACACCAAGCGGCCCAGTTCCTCTGGTATGACAGATGTCAGAATCCTGCTGATCTTGATCGATCAATAATCACAAACTAATTGAGATACACTTAACATCAATTATAACGCTTTACACAGGGCGCAATCTTACCACAGATTTCATTAAAGAAACGGGTAGCGTCACTCTTCAGCAAAAAAAAAAAAAAAAAAAAAAAAAAAAAAAAAAAAAAAAAGAAAAAGAAAAACCTCGTAACAGCAGCATAAAACAAGCTGAAGTTGGGAGTTTTTTTTTGAAGAGCATCGACTAATGAGCGGAAAAAGTAAAAAACATTAACAACTGACGTTTTTGTCTTTTCTCTCAAATGTTTTCCATAGATAAATTTCTTCTATCACTGATGCAAAAAAATTTGGTATGAAAATGGAATTTTATTCAAAAATCACATACAAAAAATGATTCATTGTGTATTGTGGGAAAATGTGTGTTGTGTTTTTGTACATATGAGATGAATAAAGTGTAAAAAAAAGACATTTTTCTTATGAAGATTGCGGGAATACTAGTCAACGTTCTTACTTCCTTCAAATGAGGTGCGTTCTTTAGAGCGAGATTTCTTGAGATATCTTGAGATTTCTTAAGATGTTTTAGGATAAAGCGTTCTTCTGAGCAAGATTTTTAAGACGATCACTGGGAGCCGCCATTGCTCTGTAGAATCTATATGGGAGAAAATTGACCGAGTTGTTCCGAATGCTCAATGATTCATAAACCACGGAGGCACGAATGCTCCGTACTTCATACAAATGACATCATGATGACGTCATTTGTATGAAGTATGGAACATTCGGGACACCTCGCTGATAATCTCGGTCTTAAAAACGCTGTATCAAAAACATCTTACGAAATCTTAAAAAATATCGCTCTTAGGAACGCGCCTCTGGACTAAAGTCAAGACGATCTCGAAAGTGCTAGTATTGTCTTGAGTAAAGTACCCATTTACACCTGCCGACTGCATCAATGTCGGCATTAGATTCTAAGAACCATCATGTTAGATCATATTTCGATGATCAAGGAGCTTGAACCACTTCTAAACGATTTAATCGATTATTGACAACCTCTTAACCCTTTCACAAACAAGACCTGGTTTTGACGCCCCTAATTTAATAGGCTAGGGAAAACATTAAGGCAAAAGAAGAAACTGCTGATAACCAGCAGTTTCTCCTTTTGTCTCAATGTTTTCTATGCTATATCATACATAAATTTAATCATAATCAACATCCATTTTGCTGTCTTCAGCAGTTTTTGAATTGGACCACCCTAAAACTTCATCGTTCAGGAAAGGGTTAAATTCTTTGACCTTTGTTTTATGTTTACGTTTTGTGACAAAGCCTGTGTTTGCGTGGATGTTGTTGTTTTTGATGATGTATCATGCATATCTCTGCCTTCGAATGTCTAGAAACCTGACAGTATCATCACGCAAATAATTTCAAACAGAAGTAGTAAAAGCATACAGAGAAGAACCACTAAGGTACAAAGAACCATACACACGTAACAAAGAAATCGCTTTTAAAAGTATTTTTTTTTAAAAAAATGATTTGAAGCTAAAAGTTTGCGTATCTATCCGAAAAACTTTAAAGTTTGGGTTTGGTTTCTAGGACGAAATATTTAAGATGTTTTATGTCACAAAAAGCCAATTAAATAACTTTTTCAAGAACTATGTAGCAATTTTACGAGAGAGTTTTTTCTTCTTCTCTTTTTCAAAGGGCAGAGAAGGTAGCAGTATTATAGATAACTAAATACAGGACCCCAACCGAAAGATACTAAAGAGCCTTTTCTGAAACAACCCCTGAAAGGGTTTAATACAAGTTCTGATACTCGATGCTATCAATGGTAATGAAGATATTCCAGCACCTAATGGGTCGATATGCGTTTGAACTCCGAGCTTAATCCATACACTTTATGACCGGCCATTATTGATGAGGATCTATAAGAATTAAAAACGATGGATTCATTAAGCTGTCATCCAGTACTCGTTGTATATCCTTGTTGTGTGGAATCATTTAAAACAAGCAGCTGTGTACAATAAGGCCAGACTGCACTTATGTGCAGGCTGGCCTTACTGGACACAGTCTGTCTAAGTGCGAAGAATAGTTCAGGGCAACTATTGCAAGGGTTAAGAATCATAGGATCTTTGACACTCGTTGTGTTTCATTTGGCATAAACCGGAAGTAAGTGCATACTCTTCTATGACATATTTTTAGCAGACCATTGGAGCATTTCCGGCCAGATGCGATCTGTTACCATCTTTGCATTAAAGGGAAATATTCAAAGTGTCTCCAACATTACGAAAGGTAAGTGTCTCTTCAAATATTGCAAGATTTGAAACTTTTATATTGCTCTTAGTTCTAAATTAATTTTGCTTCTACTGAAGTTTCAATCACAAGTGGGTTTTCTTTCAAGCTTTAAGGGGTCCATACTACATTGTATGTACTTCAACGATCAGAGAAACACAAGGATGGTCAGATTTTGCATCGTTGAGTGGTGCGAAACGCAATATGTATGGTCAAAATTAAAGGCATTTTAAGACTGGTACAAGTTTTTCTGAACCTAGATGCTATCAATGGTAATGAAGATATTCCAGCACCCAATGGGTCGATATGCGTTTGAACTTCGAGCTTAATCCATACACTTTATGACTGGCCATTATTGATGAGGATCTATAAGAATTAAAAACGATGGATTCATTAAGCTGTCATCCAGCACTCGGTGTTTATCCTTGTTATGTGTAATCATTTAAAACAAGCAGGCAGTGTTGAATAAGGTCAGACTGCATGTATGTGCAGGCTGGCCTTATTCCACACTGATTGCTAAATGACCATAATGGTCGATGATCAAAGGATCCGTATGACAAGGGTTAAGAATTGTAGGGTATTTGACACTCCTTGTGTTTCATTTTGGCATAAACTGGAAGTAAGTGCATACTCTTTTGTGACACACTTTAGCAGACCACCGAAGCATTTCCGGTCAGATGCGATTTGCCGCCATCTTTACATTAACGAAGTCAAAATCAACGATAGATATGCAGAACTTCTTCAACAGAATGGTGAGTGGTTAGAATATTACGAAATTTGAAACTTTTCTATTTTCTTTGTGAAGTGCTCCAGTAATTTTGATTCTACCTAAGCGTCAACCTCAAATTATTTTTCAAGCTTAATATTTGTATCTGTTGAATATTTTTATCAAATTCAATAAAATCATTTATATATATGGCGAGCATTTCGATAGAATGAGCTCTGTTCTCGCGGGGTCATTTCACGTCTAATCTCGGGGCCTTGGCGGGATTTCAGTATCCAATCGTTGGCTACACACAACAAAACAATTTAAAAAGCTGATACAAACTTTCATTGGCTGACGCTTCAAATTAACGGCTTCAGCCAAAAATAGATGCGAAGTAATGTATACGTAATCAAACAAGATCAAACTGAATGATTTTGATTCGATAATTCAAATGTTATCGGCTTCAGCGAAAATTAGAAGCGACGTAAAGTATACGTAATGATCATGCAAGATAAAACTAGATGATTTTGATTCGATAATTCAAACGATGTGCTATAATTAGATTATGACGATCAAATAGGCTGTTGGCGTACTGAAACTGCAGAGGTCATATTTGATGGTTTAATCAATAGACCTCGGCTTTGGAGAGTAGGCGAGCATAAGCTTTTTCTATTAGTTCTTTAAAATAAGTTTGGACTCGGGGGGTTACTCGTTTTCGTGTCAGAGTTATCTGTCCTTGACTAGTAATGACCATTTTCGCAAAATTACCCGTATGTTTTAAAGTCATATAGCAAGTTATTCTGAATGGAAAATCTCAAGTATTATATCAATTTAGAGACTTAACATATGCATAAATGTAATGAAATGATCGAAAGAAATATTTTGAAATCGTTTTCTGCTAAGAATTATGGGAAAAGTTGAAAAATCACATTTTTTAGATTTTTTTTTCTTTTTTTTTCCAATTTGCCAAAAAATTACCCAATAGATTTTTTTTGATATTTTGGTGATAATAACAAGAACTATTTTTACACAAAAAATCAGCACACCTTTCCAGGCAAATGAAAAAGATTTGACCTTATCTTACCCCACCCACCCTGTTTTAGCCTAATTATGACAGAAATATCTATTTTTTCACAAAAATACTAAAATTTTCTGGCATAGGTTTACATTTAGAACAATAAAAATACTTCATTTGACATTCACCATCACAAAAAAGTGGAATGTTTCGCTTAAAAATTTGATGAAAATTGTAGCATGGGTATTTGGTGCCGCAGAATAAACACAAAATTTGCAAGTCACATGGCCGCTCTCCAAACTTACCTTAAATCCTGATTTTTATTATTGCCATTACAAAACCATTCGCTGAATGATGTCACCAATTAGATTATTTATTTTCACTTCATTTCGATTGTTTCAGTAATTAAGGATCACGAAAGCCTATAACTGTTTCCTGTAGCAGTTAAACCTACGCTTGACATTGTCGTTAATGATACCTCGGAACACAAATTCTCCGTTATCTGTATTTGTCTTCAATCTAGCCTATATAGCCTATCACCTCTCCAACAACTTCCTTGAATTTAATATTTCTCTCAAAATTGTAAAACCATTGACCGCTTTTATAGATATTGTTAATGAAGTCCACCATAATGAGAGTCATACGACGTCGTAATTATTGCCATTTCCTTGTCATGCATGTTTATTATTTTGTTGTGACTATGAGCATATGTGCTTAATGTCGTAATAAAGAATGTTCTGTTCTGTTAGCAATCGGTGGTGATACGTTCCATCGTTGAATGTTTACGAAGCCGCCTGTATAAATTCGGTAACGAATATTATCGACGTCGCACGAATCTTTCCAACGTCGCGTGAATCTCATTAAGGGAAGACTACGTTAAGACATTGCTACCATTTATCCTACTCTCATCACTTCGGGCGACCGTAGCAACCAGTTATGTAAAAAAACGAGAAATGTAATATTTATTACAAAACTCGTTGCGATGACAAAACTCGTATTACATTTCACTTGGCAACCAGAAATGTAATAAAAATGAGAAATGTAATAAACTTGTTTTCATGTATTTTTCTCTTTCACAAAGTGTCTTCTACTGATTCAAGTGAAAAATGTCGCAGTTCAATAGTTTTTGTTACATTTCTAGCTTTTATTACATTACTCGTTGAATGATAGCAAGGAGTTTGGCTACGAAACGAAAAATGGTACACATTATACATGTATTTTGAATATTTATACATCACCCGATTATTTATGGCGTCTTACATATGTTTCATTTTTATAGATGGGGTCTCAATTAACATGTGGTCAAAACTTGAAAAGTCGTAAAACGACTGGATTCATCGTCCTAATGAAAAATATTGTAACGATTGCTAGATTTTTGGTTAGAACAAAAGAGGACGATGTGATTCGATATAATTATCTGAATTACCGTTATCGTTATTGGTAGTTTTGTTACATTTCTAGATTTTATTACATTTCTCGTTCGTATATTGCAACCAGTTTTGTAATAAAACCAGAAATGTAATAAACTTTTGATATACATTTCCGTTGAAGAAATGTTGTTTAAACTCAGACTAAAGGCTTCATTTCAGTTCTTCACAATACTAAACTACAACCAAAAAGTAATGCGATAATGAATAAAATTAATATTCAACATATAATGAGAAACATTTTTTATAACAAAACTCTTTGTTATCATTCAACGAGAAATGTTGTAAAATCGAGAAATGTAACAAAATACCAAACTGCGACATTGAGCAAATAAATTCAATCGAAGACATTTTGTGAAAGAGAAAAGTACATAAAAACAATTTTATTACATTTCTCGATTTTATTACATTCCTGGTTGCTACGTGAAATGTAATACGAATTTTGTCATCTCAACGAGTTTTGTAATAATTATTACATTTCTCGTTTTTATTACAAAACTGGTTGCTACAGACCTTTACTGCTCAAAAACATAGGGCGACCTTTATTGCTTAAAGGAATCGGTCTGCCATATGATTTCGTTGTTTTAGAAAAGGAGTGAAGTCCACTAAATGCCTAGCTAAAATGACTATATTGACGGCCACATGGTTGACTAAGAATACCCGGATATCCTTCTCGGAAGAGTGCTCTCCTCGTTTATGTATGCATCGTAGTTTATTTTGTTGTTTTTTACTCACGAAAGACTATGATTACATCACGTCTCGTACTCAAGTGTGGTTCTTTCTTGATATGTGACCCATCCGGTTTGTATGGTGGCGACGCTTGTTACAAATTAAACTAATATTTTACAATTACTTTGATATAATAACTGACGATCAAGAATTTCACATGAATACTGATTTATAAAGTGTTAAAGATCACGTCATCGTTTTAAATTAACCCTTACCCAAATATCGAAATTCTCGATCGTTTCAATATGGGATGAAGAGGACTGATAATACTTGAAATTTAAAATCTGTGATTCATTGAACAGCATATTTGTACCAAAACCCAGCTAGGCGTCATGTAACCCAATGTTTTCCAAAATATAACTATTATATACAAGAACGTTAAATCAGGGTATTTATCGGAAAAGGGTTAACCTGAAAATTCAGAAATTTGATCGTTGGCTGATCTGTAACTATACACTATAATGGGTCGTGTGGCTTTCAAATACGTTGACACCTAATTCATGAAACCTTTAACTTGACAATGAATAACCTGTATCTAGGAAATGTTGTAACTTGAAATATTTTAGATCTTAGATCACAAAATAGTGTACCAGTAAAAAGGTGGACCAGTTTGTGACTAACACGGTGGGCAATCACGTGACATAACATTTTGATGTTTCCAATAATTCTGTTGATATATGACTGATTTGAAAAAAAAAAACAACTTTAAGTAAGAAAGGCCCGACACTACCGGGGATTTGCGGAATGCGAATGACTTTTTTAAGAATCAGCTGATTTAAAGGCCCATTTTTCCAGATTTGTTCCAAAAACAACTTTATAAACCTTTTTATTGTGATTAGTAGGACTAAGTAATCGCTTTTTAAACCAGTTCATTCAACAAACTTAATTGCACTCCAATTGCCCTAAATTCCTCAATATTTTTTCGAAGCGTAAATGGTCTGGGGAATTTTCCAATCCATTTCGGCTATTTATAGAAAGGTACGTTGTGAGACTTTGGTAGTGAAGCGTGTTCTTTCTCACGTGACCGCTATATATAGAAAACAAAGATGACCGAACTTTGGCGACATCGGAGTCGGACTGTGCGTTGACGATCTTCTTCACATCATTCCATCGCTCTATTTGATCTCCGATTATGACCTGTCTTGATCGGTATCTCCTCTGACGCTCTAAATTCACCCCTTTTTTCACAGGCGGCAATCACGTGACTTTGTTATGATATATTTTCCTCACTTATGTAAACAAAAACACTCGGTAAGAACACATTTTCTCAAATTTTGAATCAAATGTTTAACACTCAATATTGAGATACGTGCCATTCGATACGTCATATTCTCTGGTCTATTTTGGTACCAAGATCTTCCCTCAAATCCCTGTTAAAGCTGAGAACATTCGTGCAAAGTATTTCTAAATGCCGTGATATATTTTCTTAAGAAATGTTTGCACTTTGCACGAATGTTCTCAGCTTTGACATGAATTTGAGGGATGATCTTGGTATCAAAATAATCCGGAGATTACGACGCATCGGATGGTACGTATCTCAATTCTGAGAGTTAAGTATTTGATTTAAAATTTAAGAAAATGTGTTCTTACCGAGTGTGTTTGTTTACATAAGTGAGGAAAATATATCATAACAAAGTAACGTGATTGCCGCCTGTGTTTTTTAGCGCTATCGGTTTTCTTCTTCAGACCCATTTTTTCTTTTGTTGATGTTTACATAATTTTTGTACGTCGACCTTGACCTATGAATCTCGTTTGGGTCCGCGCTGTATGCTGTATGCGCATGCGCAACAAGTTAATAATAATTTTAACCCCATCTGTGACGGGGTTGAATTTAGATTTGGATTCTCCCTAAATTCGGCTATCTATCTTGTAATTTCGGCTCATTCTCTGTCTGAATCGCATATCATTAACCATCCTGAGGTGGTCAACACAAAAGTTTTGCATATTTTTTAAAAAAAATCATTTTTTGCAATTAGACCATCTGTTACCATCACCCTTTAAAGAAGAATTTGATTATTTGGTTGGTCGGTAATAACTTCTCAGGTCTCAGTCTATTATCCCACATAGAAAAAACATGTTCCAAGAACTAAAAGGGTGTAATTTCGTTTTTTGTAACATATGGACGTTGGACGTAGGGGGTTTGATTAAGGTCATTTATTATTTAGTTTCTTACACTTCGGGTCCGAAAACGGAATGAATAAAATAACGAGTATTGGATAACGCGTTCGGTCTTTATCCTTTCGCAGACGGCAATATTTTGGGCTTGTCCAAATACCAAGATGTCGCAGACGACAAAATAAATGTTACAAAATGCAGTATAAATTCATGTTTTAGTCGTGGAAAACACTGAGGGAAAGAAGACAATGCTGATTGTCAACATTTTCTTCTTTTCACTCGACAATTTGTCAATTTTTTCTGTTTAGAAGGCGTCAATCTTGGAATTGTTTGGGAAAGGGTTAATCAAAGACCAGGGGTCGATATCGACCGAACATCAGACAAGATTTGCCGCAATCTTTGTGTTATTGCCATATGCCTTGTGAAATATTAATGCTTAAAATGTATAAAAGTACTACTTTATTTGGGGGTCAATGTTTTATTGTTTCTTCAACTTAATTCTGCCTTAAGAATATAAAACCGATTCCTCTCATGTCTTAACTATTCTTCAAAGTTGATATTCACGACAAACATCATTTGGTCGCTTTTTAACAAAATATTGTAACTACAGCTTTAAAATCAAGCTGCAGAGGGTGTTGTTGAATAGCATCGCTAATTATTTTGTATTAGATCTAGTGGGTTCGACGTACTTCCATCTTCTTCCACGTACATGTGTATTTCTCTTTTGATGAATCTCGTTTTTGTGGAAGGGGGCAGCCGCAGTATACAGAATAGTCATTCGACTGTGGCCACATAATCTGTTAAACTAAATCAATGTCTCTCAAGAAAATACCGCTTCATTCTGGATGTGTTTGTATTATTATTTTTCATGTTGTCATTCGATTCTATTGTCCGGGAAACTTCAGTTAAACTAAACATTAACATATATTTCACAAAGTACCATTCATATATGTATACTAAGATTAACACAAACAAGCCCCTTTCTGTAGCATTGCACTTAAAACATGCTTTCGGCTTTCGATTGTAAGGGTTAAACTGTCTGAAAATATCCAAAGATGTCAAATTAGATGAATTTAACATCCCCGTAGTCTGTTTTGCACTTTATAATAAATTCCAACAAGGCACGCGGAGTCTACATCCTTATGTGTGTTGTATGTAAACATGTTGTAGAAGACCTCACAATGTCATAGATTTGTCATTTTCGTCCCAACTTATAGGCAACATTTGAAGAAAAAAAAACTGATAGCATTTAAACGCGTTATAATAAGCGATCTTGGTATCAAAATATATTTGCAGAATGGTAATTTTCAGAAGTTTCACATCCATGCAAGTAATGATAAATAATCTGAAAAGGTAAATATTAGAAGAGTTTACAATAAAACAACGTTCAAACGCATTTATTCGGTCATACAAGTCCTCAGATGAAAGAAATTCGCTATAAAATCACTCGCGACTCAATATTTCGGCGAATTGCCTTTTCAAAGAAATTCGATTTGTCATCTACTCTGCTACTCTGTTGGTCTGCCAACTTCACTATGCTACTCTACTACTCTGATGGTCTCACATTTTCATTCTTCTACTCTGCTAGTCTGCTTGCCCAAAGCCTTTACCTTGTGGTGTGTTAAAGCTGGAGGGTAACACATGGTCTAATTGCAAAAAAAACGATTTAAAAAAAAATATGCAAAACTTTTGTGTTGGCCACCTCAGAATGGTTAATAATATGCGATTCAGACAGAGATTGAGCCGAAATTGTAAGAGAGATAGCCTAATTTAGGGAGAATCCAAACCCAAATTCAATTCCGTTACAGATGCGGTTGAATTTTTTTTAACTGTCACGCATGCACATACAGAGCGGACCAAGATTCAAACGAGATTCATACTTGAATTTCAATATGACGTCATCATGTATGTTGTGACGTCATTCATGTAAGTCGCATGTCCTACTGTTTTTGACCTATTTTCGACATCGCTTCATGAATTTGGTATCAAATTACGAAAAAATGAGTCGTTGCTTCAATAGTTTGTCGTAATTATTTAATCAGGTTATATAAAGCTTAAAAAGTGTACATTTTGTTTGTTTTGACAAATTTTGGGTCCAAATCTGGGAAATAGAAGCTTTAAAAGCATCATTATGTGGGAATGAGTTAGATATAACCATAACAACCATATTTCTAATGACGCGGCTTCCCTTCATCAGCCGAATTTTCTCTCTGCAGCAGAAGCAATTTGAATACATTGTGCCAACTCCGCTGTGTATTCCTATCTTAATTTGGGCACCCATTTACCGGAAAATTAGATCAGGAATTTTTACCGTATACTGGATAAAGCCGAGATATCGGGCGACTTGTAGGGATTTATCCTACAGCTATAGTACAATCCCCATATTATCGCACTTGTTCACAAATTTTACCGATGTAAACAAGGGAAAACCTTTATTAATTTTCATACTATTTTGCATGTGTTGATTCTAATCTTGCAGGTGTGAGACACCTGCAAGATTCGAATCATCTCATGCAAAATTGCAGTAGTTTCGAATTGAAGATTGTGATGGTTACATCGGTAAATTTTGTAAACATGTGCTATAATATAGTGTCATACTATAAATGTCTGGATTCCGGGGACATTTCACAGTGTTACGTTAAATAGAATTTTTCAACTTTTTCCTAACACAGTGACGCCTATTGATGTACAGCTTGGTATCATATTAGAAATGAAAAATGAAAAATAACATGAGGATTTATACTGTGTACTGGATACAGTCGAGATTTCGGTCTACCTGTACTGATTTGACCTGGAACTATATGTCCAGATTCGAATGTCTGGGTTTCTATAGCAAGGGGACTTTTCAAACATATCCCAAAGATGAATGTTTTGACATCCCCAATAAAAGGAGACTTGCGAATAAAATTAAGACAATATTAGAAAATGCTCCGCGTGCATATATTGATCTGGATCCATGTTAATCTCAAATGCCAAAAGGACTTTTTGGTCAGTTATTTTTTGTCCTCGGATTATTATTTCACATCTCCTATTTTAGACATGTAACTATGAACACGTTGAATCACTCGAATATTCTCGGATCTTATCGTTACTCAAGATCGGCTCGAACGTATTACAGTTGCCGGCATGAGCCGATCCTGTCCATATCACTCCACAAGCATAACAACGATAGTCTGGTCTATAACAACGGAAGCAGACCAAACAATTATCTAAATCTACGCCAGAAAAATATTTGAAACAAACAGCGTTCAAAGGTCGATTGTATCCTCATAAATGTGACAAAATTTTACAAGATAAAATAATTGATGTGATTTACCGATTATTGACAGTATATTTCACTTGAATTATAACGTTAGCTAAAGGATTGATTTGTTTTGATGACGTCATTTACGCGCGTCTACTTTCACGTTCAATATGGCGGTCACTGTATTACGCTCGAGATCATGTTGCAACCACGTTCCAAAACGGCAAAAGGTTGCATACAGTCTCGAGGGTCGCGATTGCACGTTGAATATACAATACGGACCACTGAATGATTGTTATACGATCTAAATTTGAAGGCAAAAGGAATCGCATGGACCTTGATTTTCTACAACGACAATTGCATTATTCCAATCATTATAGGCAATGTGCGAAATATAAAATCACTAACATATTGCTGTGATGCGTTTTAATGATGTTCAGTATATTTTCTGTGCTATATTGTACACATATTATATCTCCAAGGACACAAATTTTCTTCATCTGCACCTAGCCTTCAAAATAGGGAACGATTTATCGGGCTAACCCGTGACGCAATTTCGGACAAACAGTAGTATTTCTTGTGTGTTGTTAAAAAATCTCGAAACTACGGCTTGATTCAAGCCGTAGTTATGAGATTTTATTACAACACCGACGGTTTATTAAAACATAGCGGTAAACCAAGTCTATTTTAGAACAAAATTCATCACCATTGGAACAGCCTCTACTATTTATAATACCAAATAAAGTATTTCTGTCGTCTTCGGCACGACCAAGATTGGGTTGTTCCACTCCTGCCAATTAATTCCCGCGTTAATCAAATTCTCTCGGTCTTTCTCTAATGAGATACGAAGAGATACCCTTTACGAATTGGGATAGGAACCAATTCATTAGCTTCCGGTCATATATTCACCTTTCAACAAAAACCTCGTAACTACAGCTTATGCAAAGCTGTAGTTACGAGGTTTTTTTTTAAGAAAAGCAGCGATATGTGTCCTCTATATGTGTCGCCTCTGGTGATATCAGGCTTTAATGAGAGTGCGAGCACACGTCACATGACACTCGATGATCTTAGAAGTGCATTATAATGTGACCAGGGTCCTAACTATTGAAATACATTTTTCATGGTAGAATAGCCAACATGAGTTGCCAAACAGTAGCTTCGAAACATCAATGACCATGCCCTTCTCCAAATAAATTCAGTTTTTGGAGTTCTTCCTTTGCATGGTTATGCATACCTTTACAAAAATACAGCAATATTTGAGACTCGAAGGCCAAATAACCATTTTTAAAGAAAAAAAAATGTTTGCAACATTGCTTTGAAAGATATCAATATTTTGGAATTGGTAAAATGTATCATGGACAAGTTGTTTCAAAATCAAAATATTTCAACCCTGCATGAATAGAGCAATCAAGAATAAGAAACACAGGACCGTGGTTTTGTCGTAATTTGAAAGAAAATCCTTTTTATGTGTCTCGACGACAGATATTTGTTGTGAAATATTTCCAGCAACAATCAAATTGTGAGATGACTGGTGTGTTACGTGAAGACTATACACCACGTGGTTATGTATTGACGTAGTTTACGGTATGATTGCGCAATAAACTGCTATAAGCGGCCGCTGGAAATGCCTGATTGTTCTATAGCCTGTTATTTGATGTCATTTGCATTCACATTTACATAGAAAATTGCGTTTTCTTGCTGGTACGGAACTAGGAAAAATGCTGAATAAGAACGTTTTCCTTAGGCAATAGTATTTCTCTTTTTCTCGTTATTTATTAACACAAATTCTATCAGGCTAGAAGTAAAATTATGCAAATGTCACACATGCAAATGAGGCTTGCGAAGATGACATGTTAATATCGTATTCCAAACACTTTTTCGCCCTGGCAAGGAGCTCTCGGAAGACGTCTTATGAATATTTTTGGCATAAGAAGACGGCCCGTAAATTCCCAATATTGGATTCGAAAAGGGGCTGCTCTGATTGGTTGAAGCGCTCCAAAGCGAGGTCATGTTCTCCGTCATTATGCAGAGAATTCTGGGAAAGTTAAAGAAGCCGATAGTGTGTTGGGGACCGGGCCCTCTGACTTACAGGAAGTGCGGAAATGTGCTCGATCCACGTAAAACTGTTTTATTATATTTTTGTTATTTGAGACTGTTTTAGTGACAATAAGAAAGAATAACGAATGTAGTTGTAGTATGTACGGAATGATTTAAGAGCATGGTGGAGTAACACAAGGGACTCTCTTGTTCCCGTAATTATATTGTGTTCTTTTGATTCTTATGATTATTTCACAAATTTGGTATGTATTCTGAGCAATAAATTTTAGACCGGTTAAGTTCAAAACATTCAAAAAGATATAATCGAATAATATTTACGTGTTCTTATCAAACAGGATGTATAACTCAGTCGTATATAAGGAAAAGTGTTGTCGGCTTTTGTTGTTTGTTGTTATTTTTTTCTGAAAAAAATTTGCGTATTTCGGGAACATTACGCCTTTCGCGTGGATATCAAAATAATCTACTCCATTTTTTTTATTTAAGCAGTCGTAGATTCAGAAAACAGTGAAAAAAGATATTTATTTATTTATTTATTTTTTTATTTTTTATTTTTTTTTTTGCTATAATCCGGTGTTTTTTGCCAAAAGAAATATTTATTTTCTGTATTTTACGAAACATTTTTTTTTGGAAAAGGAAAATGTATTACTTTTAAAGGAGTCCGAGAAGGTTATTGGAATGAAATGGTAGGGAAAATATCATGTTTAGCTATTCTATATCTTAAAAGACCCACACGATATTGAATAATATCTTCGCACTGTTCAAGTTTATACAAGTTGTACAATTGCGAAAAATAAATAGCAGATTTCGATTTCAAAATAAGAAATACATAATTATATAGTCAAACAAATACGTATTAAAACAGCCATATTTTGATTTGTTTTGACACATTTATTCTATTTTAATGTTCTTCGTTTATCTATATTTTTCATAATTTTATAACAATTTATATATAAAAAGATGTAAATATTCAAATTGGAAAAATGAAAAAAAAAAAAATGAATTTAGCAGTTCTCTAAAGGTTGAAATATCTGAAAATCTTAGGATACATTCAAAATTATGCACAAATTTAGTACATTTTGCATATTTTTAATTTGGAGGTATAAAAAACACGGAACTACAAAATTGAGCCAAACAGTGCCGACGATTGTGATTATTTAACCAACAAACTATTATTTCAGAGGGTATGACAAGGAAAGACTCACGATCTATCGCCGGGAATATTTCCAGAAATCAAAGTTTGGTAAGTTTTAGCTCTTTTTTCGTATCTTAAATACGAGTAGCTAGCAATTTGTGATTTAACCCATTACCACATGATGACGCCTTTTGATACCTTAGAAGACACGGGCTTTGGAAAACATTGTGGAAAATGAAGAAATTGCTTGTGACAAGCAATTTCTTCATTTCCCACAATATTTTCCAGTCAAAACGACCAAAAACTGTAAAAATTATGTTCACTTAAAAATGTCATCTGCAACATCTTTGAATTTGGACAAGTCTAAATGTTTGCCGTCTGGTAATGGGTTAAATAAAAAGGAAACGCCAGAATGTGTAAGAAATTTCTGTTGCCACACAACGTTCGTGCATTGCGCGTTGTGACGGTCAAGGTTAACATACTTATATACCGCTAGTTTTAAGTAACTTTCATGGTTTATCCGGAAGACCAAAAAGTTTTTATACAATTATGAACAGGTTGTGATTTCTGGTTGATTAGCTTTCGCTGAAGTCTTGAACTATGCAAACAGATGATCTGATAAAGCATTATTAAAATGTGATATAATAATCATTGTATCATAGTGTTACATGTTTCTACACACAATGAACCGATACCGAATTTGGAAAAATCATTTTTATTTCTTTATTTATTTATTTACCTTATTATTTCTTTTTACTTTTTTGTCATAGTATGATAAGGAGCACATATACGGCGTATCTTCATTACGTTATAAATATACATTTCTAAGTGACACAAGTAGAAAATTGCTGTAATGTACAGCAAAGAGAACTGTGTCGCCCTTAAAAAATGTTTCTGCAATAAATGATTTATTTTGTGTTTTTAAGCATTTACTTTTTTGCTGAATGTATATATTTCCAGACAAGTCTTAAATTTGATCGAATTTCCATCAATGCCTATAGAATCAGTCGGCGTGACGTCATAGCCTCAATTTCATTTTTTCATCGAGGGTACAACCTCGGTCTTTATCGTTACGGGATACCATTTTTGAGGCAGAATATTTCCAAAATCTATCGCTAAAATTCACAAACAAAACTCTTTCTCTAAAGAATGCGATTTAAACTTTCTATCTACCAACGCATTTTTAATAATTTGGCGTAGTCGTCGAGATATTAATGCTGAAAGTTGGTAATGCTTTAAGGAAAAAGACCGAAGCTTTCACCTCCACCGAATGAATGCAGGTCGACTGACGACGTTTTTGATTGGCTGAAGGGATTGTGCCGACCGAATCAATCCAAAGCAAAACACATGCTTTATTACAGTTAAATCCAATGAGCGAGTTTATAGCAACCAGAGTTTTGCATGATTTTTTTTGAGAAAATTTGAATGGTTCAATGCAAGGAAGATTCCTGTGTAGGAGCTATTAGAGTTGAAATTGACCCGATACTTTTGGCGAAGAAAATGTTTTGTAGAAGAGATTTTCGCACGAACGCACGCTCGAAACAGGACCATGCAATTAAATCCCGCAAGTGTGGGTAAAAATAGTATTGTTCAATGTAAAAAGAAATGTACTTGTTAAAGCCTCTCTTACAACCCGTCGTGCGTTTTTATAAATCGTGCTTCTTAGGAGATTTTTAAAACACACCATTTAAAAAGACGCACGACGGGTTATAAGAGAGGCTAACGAATTGCCAGTCAATTCCTTGCTGCGTGCAGTCTGCGTCGTAGTTGCGTCCACCAAAATCGTACGTTGCACGTGAATGTTGTATTTGAAAATCACAGGAATGGGTTCGAGGACGTTTATAGAAGGTAGTAACTTAAAAATGATATACTAGGTCATAATCTGAAAATTGGAGTTTATATGATTTCAATATGCTCAATTTCTGTAGAAATGCGCTGGGATGCTATGTCGTGTCATTTATCAGGACCTATTTTTGTACTTTTTCACACAAATCATTCAGGCACGGTTAACAAATGGGACGCGAATGTTATACCTTAGCGAGGCCCTGACCAAATTAAGAACAAAGTCTCCAACGTGTTATACATGTATATGATATATAGCGAAAGTATGATGTAAGAAGAAGTTTAAGAGGGATCAGACACCTTTTGTCAAAGATTTTTCTACTAGGAACGTAAAAGCCAGGTCTTGATTGGGAAAGGGTTAATTATGTTAGAGTGAGAAACTCCCTAACAGCATATATATTTAGGTAAAAAGTACGATAAAACATTTTGTAAGGGGAATGATTAATTATTTTAGTGTCAAAATCCCCCTAAAAGTCTACTATTTTGAAAAAAGCAGGTGAAAATATAATGTTCTACTAGCAATACACAGACCTGTTCAGTTAAAACGATCCTTGAAATTATGCAAGTTGATCAGCCCAAATTGTATGCTAAGCGTTACTTCAATACTTTTGGTACTTTGATCATTGTGCATTAATGTGGTGCAATAATGTGGTCGTCAAATCGGATATGATTAGACATTGTCCTATGGGGAAAACAGGAAGTAGGGACTTTCCATTGCTATGCAAAAGTAAAACAATTAAAAATTTGTTTACTTGATTTTTTGAGTGTTCTAGTATTAGGTGAACTTCGGAATATGCTTTGTAGTTCTGCTTAAAAATATATCCCGTAAACAGTCTATGGGTAGGTTATACATATGATTTTCAAGTACACAAAACAATTATCGCTCATGACGTAATTTCTAAAATTAGAAGAAGTATACCACAAGAGTGTCGCGCAGAGCGCGACACAATAACATGAGCTATTCATATGGGTTTGAACGGTCGACTAAATGTTTAAGAACTCTCCACCGCCCTCAACACATACCATCCTATTCTGCCGTACAATATTTTCATAGATTCCTACAATCCTACAATTTTACCCTTTCGATGACCATGCCTTGACAAACATTTCACTTTAAGTGATCTTGAAGTTGCGTGTAAAACCATCCTTTGAAAATCTGTTTAGCGAGTCTTTCAACTGAATATCATTTGTGTTTTCTAGTTTTTTCCACAAGGTATTTGTGGTAACAAATTTAACAGTTTTTTTTCCTTACTAGTATTTTCTTTAATTTTTTTTTAATTCGTCGCTAGATATATTTCTTAAACAGAAAAAATGAACCAATTTACATATTTGAATTGTTTTATTTATCTTTCTAAATACTGTACTCATCCTAATTAATATTATTGTAGCTATTAACTATATTTGATCTACTGCATTCATTGCTCTTTGTTGGTGAAAAAAAGTTGCAAATGCAAATTAATGCTTTTTATTTACATTTGTCCACTTTTCCTAGACCTTCTCTTCATTTTTTCTGCGACCCATGTTTTCTGAAGTCGTCATGCCTGCAACGTTTGTTCTAAAAATGGCATTTCATTTTATTTTTGTTTCTTTTAATGTAGATACGCGTTCCGTATATGGCTATTACGTAGAAAATGCATGTTGTGGTTGTAATTATGTCTATTTTGGTCACCCCGACTTGTGTCCTCATTTTTGTTAATTTTACAAAATGCGTTGACCTTTCACAAACTACTTTTTTTTCACTGTTTTGATTGGAAAGCTGTGTAAGAAGACACAATAAGTTTTTATAAAAGTATCATTTGTTTACAATAGAGCACAGATGATATACTTGGTACATTTAAAAACGAGTTTTCATAGCCTTAAATCAAGATGTTAAAAGAAATGAAAATATTTGTTATGAATCTCCCACAAGTTTTGAAACGTGAATAGAAAATATTAAAGTTAGTAATTCTGGAAGATTTTACGACGCCATAGCCAAACCGTTAAACACGTTGTCGCTGCGTAAGGTTCATGCACGTGAAACTCGAGTTAAATTTCAACATGTTTATAAAGTGTGTCTATAGGGACACTATAAAAACAAGTTTTATCGAAAGATTCTCAATTCTATCAGTATGCCTCGTCTTCTTGAACATGTGAGGAACAAAGGTATTGAAACGCCTGTGCTTGGTTTTTCCAATTCGGACATTTCACAGCGCGTAAGATGCCATCACGACTTGTGACACGATGGCCAGGCCACATACTGTGGTTTCACACTACTGGCCTGCGTTGTTTTCTGATATGTACCATAAAGAACATGTTTGAAATGGACTGAAGAGACGCGTGTATTCACGTACCCCACCATCCAAAACGTTGAAACAAGTTGTTCAAGGATGGAACAAAATGCCACAAAAGGTCGCATTGCGAGAAAAGTCCTTTTATGCGACGAAGATGCTCGGCTTTAATTCAAGCTTTAGATGGGCACAATCGTTTTTATTGATTTAAAACCTCTCAATTTAAAATAATCAAATTTTATTCCGATGTGTATTTAAAACATTGTCTACCTTTTGAATTTCCAGGAATTAGATAAATCAACAAAATGAATTCGCATACGAAGTACCTCTGTGGAATTAAATGTACTCAGTATATATAGAGAAAAAAGAAATTGCTGGTAATGAGTATTTCCTCATTTGTTTCATTGTTGTCCCAAGCTTTTTCTGTTACGAATGTCAGAACCAGGTTTCATTTTGAAAGGGTTTGATTCCAGAATGCAACAAGAGTGCCATGGTCACAATATACGCCGCTCCAGAGACTAAGTTTTAAGGGGGCATAACTCAGGCAAAAATCAATGAACCATAAAATCCTTCCTTCATGCACATCTACCAATTGAGGTGATAACATTGACCAAGTTTCAAGAAGATCCAGCCAGAAACTTAGGAGGAGTTGCGTTGACAAGAAAAGTGGACGGACGTACGGACGGATGGACGGATGGACGGATGGACGGACGGACGGACAGACGGAGAAGATGACGCCAATATACGTCCGCCTCCGGCGGCGTATAAAAATGGCAATGTGATGTCAGAGCACTTTACAGGAAAGGTTACCAAAAACATGCGACTAAACATTTAAGTAATGCATAAAAATTACATTTTTCTATCACAATTTGCACAGAATCTCTTAAAATGTCTAGATCACAAACTTCAAATATAGCCTACAAATATATTTTTCCAAGAAATGATTTTTTTGAAAAAGTAAGATTTGTATACTGGTCATCGTTGAATTTTTCTAAAGAAGAAACCCGGTCAAAGAGTGAGCCGAATAGACGGAAAAAAACAGTGAATTTAAATAGCGAAAATCCCATCGTGAAATCGGTATGAGATTTACTTTAAAAGAGAAGGCGCATGTATATTCAAAATTTGTTTAAAAAGCAATATATAATCGGTTAATTCAACAGAAAGACACAGATCTGAGCAATAATAACACTACATTATTTCGTTAAAAAACAACCACTTAGACCAAAAGGACACAACAACAACACCAACAACAAAGGGTGACCAGTCGATCCATCTGAACATTTTTCAAACGAAAATATCTACGCTCTCGGTGGGTCACTGGAATACCATAACAACGTTTTTTTTCATGCATTCATGATCTGGAAGAAGGACCCGAACAGAATTTTAGACAACCATTTTTCCAGATCGGCCTGTGTTCAGATGTAGTCTAAAAAGATCCATACTGCTAACCTACAGTTACTACTAGCAATAAAGATGCTGGCAGTGAACAATATGTGCAGGCTGATCAGGATCCATACAGGTCTGAAATGCCAAAATGTGCCATTTTCCGATCTCGGTTCATTTATTTATAGATATGTTTCATTTTTCTTGCATATTATTATAGATTCAAGTATTCATTACGTTTTCATCGTTTTCTAGTATTTCATCCGTATTTCTTTCAATTTATTTGAAAATTCAAATATATTTGAAATCGGACCGATTTTGTGGGCAATGATTAAGGTCATTGTTTGTGTGTGGTTCATGTTCCGTGTTGAAAAATGAAATCGGTCGATTTTCTCCCTCATCTATTTCATTGGGATTAGCTGTTGGCGTTGTCGTCCTTTCTTGTTTAATTTTCTTTTGTGGCAAAAATTGGAGTTGTAGCTTACCATTTTTAGGGTAGGTCGGGGAATATGAACCAATTATATTCTATATTTCGACATAAGCACTCAGTGCATTTCAGTCCCTTGTTGAAACTCCCATGTATTCTCCATTGAAACATAAGATACATTTGGACTAAGCTATTCGTGACTTATTTGAACACAACTCAATCCCATAAATTTCCTCGGAGGGCAACCATAATACAATAACTACATGTTTTCCAAGCTTTAGTTACAGTATTTTGGTCGCCCACGCAGGATTTGTTATTTATAAATAGCTGCCATTTTCTCGCAGATTAGACTAGATAGCCGTTCCAGGACGACATTTTTATTGTCATCTTCGCTCCCGTCTATTTTATCACTTCCTATATCAGACATCTTGTGACGTCATCGCTGCACGAATACATTCAGCTTTTCAACAAAAATCTCGTAACTGCAGCTTGTCTTAAGCTGCAGTTACGAGATTTTTGTTGAAATGCAGCAACATTAGCTTTAAATTGTACTTAAGCTTTGTCAGGGGAATGGATTGTGATAATTTGGCATTTCATGAGCATTGTTTTACTTTATCATCGTCCTACTGATTTGGAACTAGTAGGCAGTTTAAAATAAAGCAATAAGACACCAAGTATCATGCATTAAATCAAAAGTCAAATATTATTTTAATATTACGTATAGTACATAATCTATAGATTAAAATCATTAACTTTTTTTATCATACATGTAGCAATACACATGATAACCAATAATCAACATTTAAAGGTACTAAAGCCTTGTCAGGCATTCGAGTGGTATCATTGTATTTCTTTTCACACGCTAAATGGACTTTCATTTTAACATTGACTACTATCAAATAATTATATTAATAGCTATTAAAATACATTATACTTAAGTGTAAAAGTATAAAAATAATTCAATTACGTTGCTATTAAAACACTAAAAGTATGGAATGTCCACCTTGGATCGCTTGAAAATAGCTCTAACTTCATATTTGTTATAATTGTACATTGTGCTCATAATCTTTAGAAAAAAATCATATTCATCGGAGCGACAAAACGACAAAAGTTGTAAAGATTTGCCATCGGTATTATGTGCCAAACAGCGTCTTTCAGAACACACCCCTGATGTTATCCCACATGAGAAGTATCACATGTCTTTATTTCAAATGAAAATTCTCTATAACACATAGTTTACTTAGATCTAGTTCAAATAGTTGTCACTGTCTTACGAAAAGCACGTATACAAACTTTTAGCTTCTATCGAACCGTTTGCTAGCGTTTTTTAACATGCATATAATGTTACATATTACAAAACTGTTTACGTTTTAGTCGTTTAAAAACCTTGATACTCTGCCTACTACAAACCGAAACGCGAGGGCTATAATGATAAAGAGAATATTTTACCATTCGGCTAGATTTCAGAATTACGACGCTTTTAGCAAAATCCAAATATGGGCACGATTTATTAATGCGTGGTAATAGTTACGGCCTTTGTATCGAAATGACATTATTAAGAACTGTATGTTTAACCAAACCACAGATTAAGTTTGACACTCTTTCGGATGCAAAGCTATAATATTTATAGGGTTTTTGACATCACACATGTATATTTATTTATTTGTGCCTTTTGTTTTTTGGAGTGTTTTTTTTTTCTTTGGCATTTTACAAACAAAACTGACATATAATGTCCGTAGTAGACAACGCTTTGGAAAAAATATTTTTACCATGTCAAACTAACATTTCATAATTAGGATTGGAATTATTTTCTGGTCTAGAAACGAACATTTCATTGTTCGAAAAAAAAACAACAACAACAAATGGTTAAGATAAACAAAGGAGTTGTAAATATATGCTTATTTTGTTCCTATCGTTTTCGTTTATTCTTGATAACGCAATGTTGTTATAAACCTGTTAAGAAATTGTCTCCATTAATTTATTCAATCTATCAACATCTCAAAATATAAGTACAGTTATGTGAAAGACATTTGATATGAAAACGTCACAAAAAAAGCTTGGTTTTAAAAAGACACTTCCCTCTGAGCGCTTGCAATTGCATAGTGCACAATTATCTCGAGAAAAATTAGATATATAGACATGGGAATCATGTTTTATTCCTTTCCTTCCCAAAACTACAGTTGTGATGTTTGAATTTTCTACGAAGTATCCCTTTAACAGAAATAAAACATACATCTAATCCCTAATGAGCATGCGCTATAGGTGTAAATAAAGTTGTTAATTAAGTTGTTTAGCTCGCTCTTTATCTGAATCACTTTCTGTTACTAATTCAAAGATGACCAGCACGTGTTTTTGTTCATTTCATCTAAATATTTCGTATTTTGCATTTTGACCACATGCGTTACTGTTGCTTTAAGGTGACCTTGGACTCAGGATGTAACTTCTTTTACGTCCAATGATTTTTTTTTATTTTACATGTATTGTGTATTAACATGCCATGAAAAAAATCATATAAGTATATGGGACACCCTTCCATGCTATTTTTTGTCAAAGTTATCTGTCCTTGACTAGTAATGACCATTTTCGCAAAATTACTGCTATGTTTTAAAGTCATTACGCACGTTATTCTGAATGGATAAGTTCGAAGTGTACATCTTCTTTAGAGACCAAATGTATATGTACATAAGTGCTGGTATGATTGATAGAAATATTTGTAACCATTTTCTGGGGAAAAAATGGAAAATTGAAAAAGCACATTTTTCTGAGAAATTCTTTGGACTTTTTTTTCAATTTGCCAAAGAAATACCCAAAAAATATTTTTCGTGTTTTTGTTTTGTTGTTGTTGTTATTTTGAAAATAATACCAATGGTTCTTTTAACACAAAAGTTAAGCATATTTTCCTATACATATAAAAAAAAGATAGCCGACCTTAGCTTTCCCCACCCAACCAGTCTATATATCTACATGTATATTTAAAAAAAAGATTTTGGGCATAATTATGTCTGTGAGAAGTACAACGAAATACTTCATTCGACATTCACCATCAAATTAAATGGAATAATTTGCTTTTAAAAAAAATGAAGAAAATTGTAGCATGGGTATTTGGTGCCGCAGAATTAACACAAAATATGTAAGTCACATGGCCGCTGTCCAAGGTTTCCTTAATGACGACGAGGAATTGAAAACAAAGGGAAAATGTATCTTTATAGAAAATACATGCATTCATTTTATTTAGACTGATAACCTTTGTTTTGTTTTTTGTCTTTTGTTATACCCTACCTTTGGAAACGTTGCCTGGAAAACTGCTATTTTGAAAGACCTTATGTGAAAATATTTCTAATAGGCCTTTGTCTTAGACCAACCTCAAGTATCTTTAATGAAGGGTTGCAGAAGTGGTTTTTAGAGACGATGTTTATTAGATTTCGATGGATAGCACGATTGGGGCTTCTCTAGGGAGAGGTTTGGGGATTTTTGTCATCGATTTTGTATCTCCGCCTTCTTCTTGTGCTGTAACCCTTCCCCTAACAAGACGTTTTCTTTTTATATGTAACATGCTCCGGAAAATGTCGAGACAAAAGAAGAAAATGCTGGTGACCAGCATTTTCTTCTTTTGTCTCAATATTTTCTTTGCAATATGGTACAGAAAACTTACCCTTTTCAACAACCATTTTGTTATCTGTGGCAGCTTTTCTTCGCAATTAGACCAGACTAAGTTTCTTGCCATTAGGGAAAGGGATAATGGCATTGCTAGAATTCCGATTTCCTCATGTATAATGGATTGACTTTCATTCCATCTGGCACAACATTTAACGTGATGTGACGCACGAACACAACACAATGCTCTGTCGTGATCTGAATCCTTTTCTGAATGTTTGGTTTCAGCATTGTTTTCTATCAATGATATTATAATATGTCCCGAAGAATTACAAACATTTCCTTTAAATATCGCTTCTATCCTTCAAAATACCTATATTTACAGTTTGTTTAAACCGCAGTATTTTGGGTTTTCGAGGAAGGTGACAATTTATCCAAAGTGTTTGTAAAATTCAGTTCATATTCTTTGTAAAAGAAACGTTTTCTTAGAATGCTTCAGGTTACATTTGAACAATTAATGTGAAACGATGAAATAACGTAAGCCCTACTACTTAATCTGTAGATTTCGAACAATTCTGCAGAAGTTCTTGTTTTGCAAAATATAGTGCCCATTCTGTGCAATGTCATTACAAGTACCATGCATAGCATATAATATAGGGATAATTCACGTTTTTGAGGTCGTTAACATTCGCAGAGGCAAAAGAAATACGTTAACGCCCGAGTGCGAAGCAAGAGGGTCGTTTTCGTATTTTGCAGGCCTCTGCGAATGTTAACGACCGAAAATACGTGAATTGACACTATTATTTATAATTAACACATACGTGTGGCGGGATCTAGAACGTGAAAGGAGACGTCGTTAGGTTAGAATTTAACTATTAATACAAACCTGGTAAATTCTAAGAGACATCAATATAATGGAATTTCCTTTCTGGTTTTCCGTTCCATTTTTTTTTTTCGTTCAATCATTTAGATCTATAAAATGAGAAGTGTGGTTTATATCAAAGGAACATTAGACGACCATATTGTACAAGTAATTTATAAAAAAGAAAACATTTAGAAAAAGAAGGGGTAAGCTGTACTTTTTTAATATTTTACTAAACTGCAAAATGGTAGACTTATCCAAATTAAAAGATGTTGCATACGACATTTCAAAGTAGGCCTAAATGAAAATTTTCAATGTTTGGTCTTTTTAGGTAGAACACACTGTTATGTTGAAAATGAAGAAATTACTTGTCATCAATAATTTGTTCATTTTTCGCAATACTTTTTGATACTTTTTAAAAACCTTCATCTTGTGGTGCGTCAAAAAGCGTCAATGTGTTGGAATGGGTTAATGTTCTTTCATCTTTTCTGTCATTTTTGTAAGGGTATAAAGTGCATGTAACCCATGTATTTTGATATTGATATTTAACGATTGTTTCGCCTGACACCGATCTATCACTATGTATTAACGGAACTACTTCCTCTTATAACGGATACAGAAAATGTTCTAGGATGCGCGCTCTAAGTACTACAACACCTTGAGTCTAGCTACACCTTTAACCCTTTCCCAAACAAGACCTGGTTTTGACGTCCCTAATAGAAAAGGCTTGGGAAAACATTGAGACAAAAGAAGAAACTGCTGATAACCCAGCAGTTTCTCCTTTTGTCTCAATATTTTCTATGCCATATTTTACATTAATTATATCTTAAATAACTTCCATTTTGTCATTTGTGGCAGTTTTTGAAGTGGATAGCCTATGTGGTGGAACCAAGGAACAACAACAATATTTGAGCTGATAGTTTTAATAGTGCATCGACAGCATAACCCCCAGAACTGACTCCAGAAGCCATTTCTAGCCATTATTTATATCAACTCGTAAATGCGTTTTCATATATACTTGGTGATAAAACTGTAGTAAAACATCAATCACATTTTTAGTAAGCGACAAAACGAAAGGTCACATGTTAAGGTATATAATTATGTTCATATATGGAATTCAAGGCGAGACTACATTAATATTAACGTACATGTTTATAGTTACACTACAACCTTAAAATTTTGCTGTTTGGGAAAGGGTTAACCCTGCATCAAAGAAGCCCTCGTACAAAGCCTTTCTTGTTAGAATCCCGTAGTTTAAATATTACATTTTGTAACCCATGTATTTTTATGTAGTAATATTTAACGCCTGACACCGACATGCCACCCAATATTTCTTATAGGATACAGAAAATGTTCTAGGATGCGCTCTCTGCGTCTAACTACACTTTTAACTATTCACAAAACAATACCAGTTTCGTTTACCTGATAGATAAGGTTCGGGAACTCTTCGTCTCAGCAATTATTTCGCTATATTTAAAACAAGTCATGTGTTTATCAACATCTTTTTTGCTGTCTGCAGCATCCTAAAAAGAATAGCAGCCTAACCACCTGTAGTTTAGAAGATGGTTAAGTCATTTTAAATGCAACAAACATTGACGTCAAAATAAATTGTGCTTAACAACCACGTTAAATGTAACAATCAAACGATGTTGAAAAACGGGTATTGATTAAAATACAAACAAAAGTATTTATTTAGTTCAGACAGGTAAAATGCTACATTTCAACAACAATTCAGTATCCTACTCAACAAACTTGTAAGAAAACGAACAATGTAGCATCTCTGTCAGATATTCTAGGGGGGGGGGGGCACACTGACACACAAAATAAAAAAAATGTATCGTGTTACACAAACCAGCTCCATGTCAATTTATTTTCATTATTCATAAATATCGGGTCAATGGGCTCTACATATTTATTTTCGTATTCTAAACACCCATATACTCGTACTATGAGTATTACTTTCTTCATTCACAGCGTTGTTTAATTTTGGCACCCAGTGGTTCTTTTGTTTCAGAACGTTGTCTCATGGTTTGGGAAAATCGACCGGATCTCATCCTTGATTACCATTACCATTTATAATTCATTCTGACACGGCATTCAAAGGGGTACCCTTTTGAAATGCGTTAAGTTTTGACTATGGTTAGCCTCTGGTCGAAAATTTCCGCTATATACATCTTTAAAGACTAGTACTAGTACATGTATATGAAAAGGTTTTCCATGGTGCAACAAGAACATGTGATCTGCAGATCTGAGAAATTCGTGATGGTTGCAACTTTTCATTCTTACATAGACCTTTCTTCTTTGTTAGTTGAAAAGTGCAGCTTTTCGCATTTACATTCGTTGGACACTAGATAAATTCAGAAATAAATTGTGCGTTCTGCATCAAATCATGAAAATTAATATGCCGACAAATCGTGCTTTTCGAACGGGTATGAACCATAATGTAACTCCATCGAATTAAACTTCTGCTCTACAAGTTAACGTATACAACCCATCATTAGCACCAAAGAGCCAGAGGCGAAATTTGAAAAGTGCTAGTAATTCCTTTAACTGTGTTACATTTCCATTCCAAATAAAAACATAAGTATTTTGAACGATTTAGAATTTTGAATTAATGCATACTTATGGAAATATTTGACAAAATGTTCAAAATTACCTCCCTTGCATATGAATATAGAGAAAAAATATTTGTATATTATTTTCTTCTTAAAGCATAATCTTGAAATCCGGCATGGTGAATCAACTTATTTGAAGTGTATTTACAAGTGTGTGTAATTTGATGCATGTCGAACGGCACTCTCCATTGCCGAGGTCTATATGATTAAACCATCGTATATGACCTCTGCAATTTTCGGTACGCCAACAGCCTATTTGGTCGTCATAATCTAATTATAGCACACCATTTGAATTATCGAATCAAAATCATTCAGTTTTATCTTGCATGATCATTACGTATACATTACGTCGCTTCTATTTTTGGCTGAAGCCGGTAACATTTGAATTATCGAATCAAAATCATTCAGTTTGATCTGGTTTGATTACGTATACATTACGTCGCTTCTATTTTTGGCTGAAGCCGGTAATTTGAAGCGTCAGCCAATGAAAGCTTGTATCAGCTTTTTAAGTTGTTTTGTTGTGTATCGCCAACGATTGGATACTGAAATCCCGCCAAGGCCCCGAGATTAGACGTGAAATGACCCCGCGAGAACAGCGCTCATTCTATCGAAATGGAATGTAGAGATAATGTGCTCTGTTCATAAGAGAGTAGTCGAATGGCTATAAAGTGATGTCTTTAATGATTGGCATACATATACCTTAAATGTTCACAGAAAGTCCCTTTTTGTGTGACAGATAAAATTATAAATTCTTGCGAACCAGACGATCTGAAATGAGGTTGTCGGGGATAAAGGCCTGTGGTGACATGTTTTCGCCAGATGCTTCACTCGCAGACGACAAACCCATCTAAAGGCGCGTGCTGGTCACGTGACCTTAGTTAACACTATTGTTCCCCTTCTCTGACCCTTTCCTAAATAAACCCCCTTTTTATCGTTTCCATAGAAGAAACATGGGTGGAAAATTTTGAGATGAAATAAGAAAATGCTGATAATTATCAGCATTTTCTTATTTTCTCTTAAAATTTTCTGTACTTGATCGTACAAACTACCGGGTATAACTCTTTGTAGCAATATAACTGATCTGCAATTCATATATACATTACGACCACACTAAGCACGAATCGTTACAGAAAGGGTTATAGCTTTTGTTTCCATTCTGTGACTCTTATCTTATTAGTCTCAGAGTGGTATTCTTAAACCAAATAGCAATTATTCATTGAGAATCACACAGATAATATCGATGGCAAATAAAGTAATGGATTGGATATGAATGGAGTGCGGATTAAAAGAATCTGTGATTTTTGCTCCGAATTACAAAGATGTGTTAGCGTATTCCATCCATTATTAGATACCGAACATTTCGTGAAATACCGCCCCCCCCCCCCACACACACACAACTCCAATCTTCGGCGTTTTTCGTAACAACGGCAATTCAAGAGGCTGTCCGGATTTTCAAAATCCGGATAACCTAGTCAATCTACGTTGGTACGGGGGATTCCGAAGTTGCACGAAATGTTTGATGTCAAATGATGAATTGAATACCTAAAATAATACTATTCCAATAAAAACACATCCATTGACAATATATTTTTGTATTTAAATATCCACAGATAAACGATGATTCGGATACAACCTATGTTTTTTTGTTGTTGTTGTGTTTTATGGAATTGTTGCAATCATTGCTTTTTACGGTAATTTTGTGTGTTCTTTTGTCAATCATTTTAGTCTCACTGTTTTTTGTAAACTGAATTCACTTCGGCTTTTAAATTTTGTTGTTTGATAATTATGAAAGTTACAAGTACTTGAGCACTGTGCCTTAGGAATCTTACAATATTTAACACTGTGTCTTACGAATCTTACAATTTTAACAATATGCTAATTTGTCTCATTTAACAAGGGTATTTTTTGCAATTTCTTTCGAAGCCTCAAAGGCAAATATCACACGTGAAAACGAAAGTCATTGAATCTAAAGTATTCCTTTAAGACTAAAAATATCTAAAAGGCCCAAAATTCTTCAAAAGAATTTCCAGTTAATATTGCCTATTGTGTCCAAAATGTATTCAAATTAGATCAATTTGTGAACTGACTGTTAATCAGCCGTCTCCACATTTCCAAATTACATTTTGTCCATCACGACCATTATGGTAATGAGGTCATTGGGCCCCTATATTGGGGTGAATGACCCTCCCCCGCGGCCCCTCTTTGTGTCCAGACCGTTATAACCCATTGTCAAATATTTCACACATTTGCAGGGACAGATTCTCCCCTTTTCTCCCATTAATCATCGAGAAATAAAACCATTCATTTTCACGTAGTTGACACTACACAGCTCTTTCTTGTATTACTACAACTATATATTTGTACACGTATATCTATTGTTTCGGCGTTCTATTGACTTTCGTTATACCGACATAGGACAAGTCGAATTTCTGCCTAAGTCGAAATGGAAGTCTGGTCCCGTCCTCATAAAAGATATAAAAACATATCAAACGCAACTATTTTGAAATGAATACAGCCATTGAAATAGAGTAGTGAAAGGAGAGCAATTTCGTTCCTTTTCCTGCTATATTTCAATTATTATCATTTGATGAGCAACAAATAAGGATAAACGTCTTTTAAGGTTTACAAACTGAGAATGAAATGCAGAGCCAGAGGCGAAATTTGAAAAGTGTCAGTAATTCCTAAACTGTGTTACATTTCCATTCCAAATACAAGTATAAGCATTTTATATGGTTTCAGAATTTTGAATTAATGCATACTTATGGAAGTATTTGACAAAAAATGTTCAAAATTACCTCCCTTGCATATGAATTTAGAATGAAATAATATTTGTAAATTACTTTCTTCTTGAAGCATAATCTTGAAATCCGGCACGGTGAATCAACTTATGTGATGTGTATTTGGGAAAGGGTTAAACTAAAGGGTATCTGAATTAAAACACTCGTATGAACATTGAATTACTGTAGACAATCATCGTAGAAAGTATTCGTATTGATATCTTTTTCTTACTGTATGAAACTCTCATTATTAGCACCAAAGAGCCAGAGGCGAAATTTGATCAGTGTAAGTCGTTCCTAAACTGTGTTATATTTCTTTTTTTAAATACAAACATAAGCATTTTAAATGGCTTAGAATTTTGAAATAATGAATACTAATGGAAAAATTTGACAAAAAGTTCAAAATTACCTCCCTTGCATATGGATATGGAGTAAAATAATATTTGGGAATTATTTTCTTCTTGGAGCTTGGAGCATAACCTTGAAAGTTGGCACGGTGAATCAACATAATAATCATTTTAATCGTATTTACAAGTGTGTGTGATTTGGTGCATTTCGTATGGCTAGAAAACTGTGTGTTTAATGAGGGTCTGTATACGAAAAACTGGCTTTTAGAGCACATGTATTCTTAAAGTCAGCAAATCTGGTTTCGGAATCTCATTTCCAAGAATCATTTCTGGTGGTGTATCTTGTACAAATATTGCAGTCTGCGGGGTCATTCATGTGTTACGACCTTGCGTGACCGCACAATCTCCATGTTTAATTAACCCTTTCCCAAACAAGACATTGTCTTAAAGTTCTTAATAGAAGAGGTGCGTGAAAACATTGAGGCAAAAGAAGAAAATGTTGAAAATCAGCATTTTCTCCTTTTGTCTCAATATTTTCTCAGCTAAATCATTCGCACGGTCACCTGAGTGTTACGACCTTGCGTGACCGCACAATCTTCATGTTTAATTAACCCTTTCCCAAACAAGACCTTGTTTTAAAGTCCTTAATAGAAGAGGTGCGTGAAAACATTGAGACAAAAGAAGGAAAATGCTGATAATCAACATTTTCTCCTTTTGTCTCAATATTTTCTCAGCTAAATAATTCGCGGGGTCATCTGAGTGTTACGACCTTGCGTGACCGGGCAATCTTCATGTTTAATTCTGTTTTCATCTTGCACGATATCCATTGATTTACTATTCCCTCTGTGATTCATTGTTTAGCCCAAAACCCTTATGGTCACTTTGAACAAGTAGTATTAACCCTTTATCGAACATATCGCTGATTTTCAACGAAAACCTAGTAACTGCAGCTTAAAACAAGCTGCAGTTACCAGGTTTTCGTTGTAAAGCGACGATATTACTGATCATTGCCAAGAAACATTTGTATCATTTTGTTTAGATGAAATGCTGCGTGCCAAAATTTGAAACATCTCATTCAGCATCACTTTGTATTAATAAAAGCATAATATGCATCGCTATTTATCGATTGAAACTTAGGATGAATCTAGTAACAATGAATTTCTGTAACCAAGTTTTTTCCAAATCAAATTGGTTTTTTATGAGATGCCTATCCTTTACTGAACTCATTTTCAATAAACACTATTCTCGTACAATGTATGCTACATAAGCATCTAATTTGCTTAGTGGGTGTTTCAACTATCAGGCCCGTAGGAAGCAATTTCATATTGGGGGGCTAAAGCCCTTGTCCTGAATATTTGGGGGGGGGGGGGCTAATTTGGATTTTCCCAAATTTTTCAGTGTAAAATTAAGAAAATTCGGCATTTTTGGCCAACATGGGGGGGGGGGGGGGCTTAGCCCCTCTTAGCCCCCCCCCCCCCTGTTCCTACGGGCCTGACTATTCTGGTTTAGATTTCTATTGCAGTCGTCGAATACGTAATTCCTCGTGTTTTTGCGCATACACATATCAAATACAAATTTTTAGCTCGACTTTTCGAAGAAAATGAGAGCTTATACTGTCACCCGGGCGTCGGCGTCGGCGTTGGCGTCGGCGTTGGCGTTGGCGTTGGCGTTGCAACCAAGGTTAAAGTTTTTTCAAACATCAATAACTTCCATACTATCAAAGGGATTCAACCCAAACTTGGAATACTTATTCACCATCACACCCTCTACCTTATTATCAGGGCTCATGACCCTGGGCTCCACTATATTTGGAGTTATGCCCCCTTTATACTAAGCAACTTAGAAAGTCGAGCGCGCTGTCTTCGGACAGCTCTTGTTGTAAATGTAGAGGCTAGAATATTCTTCGTAACCTCTAGCAATGACAGAACAATGTTTTCCCGTTATGTTACTCGCAGAACTTTTTTCTAGAGTTCGTGTAAGCCATGAAGATCCTTGTTTAGATTTTTATGGGCGAGATGAAAGCTGATATAATCTCCAGGGACCTCGCAGAACAAACTGATTCTATCTGTGTAATGAACGTTTGTTGTTGAACCTTATTTGGACCTCCCGCGGAATACAATCAGAGTCAGAACAACAGATAAGAGGGGTAAAGACATTTTAATTTTGTTATTTGAAATCCAAACCCTATGTTGTGGGTACTCATTTGAATCGTCTCGACGAGACGATTCAAATGAGTACCCATAACATAGGGGTTAATTACGCAATTACGCAAGAACTTAAATATTGCATTTTTTGAAAAGCCAACGCACCAATATATCTGAAGCTACGCGTGGAGTACAA
Organism: Fragum sueziense; assembly: GCA_963680895.1. NCBI lineage: Eukaryota > Metazoa > Mollusca > Bivalvia > Cardiida > Cardiidae > Fragum > Fragum sueziense. Next base: position 72,531,626 of record OY804594.1, on the reverse strand, counting down.
TAATGACTCGTTATGGATGAAAAAACTAAAGATCAACTCGAACTCTGTGCACTGGAATGATACCGGCTACATGTTTCTGTTTGTGAAAAGGACCAGCAAATGTTCTGGTCGACTAGGATGCAAATTACCCAATGCCATGACTTGAGCGTAAGAAAACCGACTGAAATTAAAATGGTTGAATTTGTTATATTTTTTTTTATTTTGTTTAAATTGGAGATTTGCCTCAATTCAAAACAGTAAAATGGGTTCCGAAAGGTTCTTACTTACATGTATTCATAACAAAAAAGGAAACTAAGAACACGTGATCATATGTGCGAATGAAGACGTTGATTAATAATTCTGTAGCCTACGATCAAACACAGAAAGGAAAAATGCGATAGTTCATGTCATCAGAACCAAGTCTTGTTTAGGAAAGTGTTGTAGAGATTGCATGTTTATTACCCGTACAGCATGTGGTCAGATCAATAACCTCGCCGATAATCGATACACATCCTCCAGTGATCCAAAATCATGGCATGAATATTGCACCAGTCATGTTATATCACCTTGTTAAATAATTAACTATTCATGGGGCTCAACATATGGTCAGAACCCAGTGACATATGTCCGGTCATAGGTTTTATTACATGGTTAAAAACATAGTCTTCAACATTCAAATGCTTTCATGTAAAAGCCAATAAACTCTTGTTGCCAGACTGATTTTGTGCTTTGTATCTTTAAAACATGTGGATTATATAAATTAATATTTATCAAATTGTGTTCAAATACATGTCAATGATACATAAAAATATAGTAAATGATTATGGTCATGTTCATTAAAATGATTACTGTTACATTTAAAGTGCTTAATATGTAAGTCTGCTTTGCAATAATACCTAATGATGTGATTGTGTTGAAACCCATCAGAATTCACTTGTTGTTTACGGCGAAGTTATTCACTGTACATATATGACACGCAGTAGGCCCCTACTTTGTGGTCAAAAGTAAGTTATCAAGTTTTATTACTCCATATTATATCAATGAAAATGGAAAAAGTAAATGTTTTTAGAATGTACAACCATGTATGCTATACAGCTATGAAATAAAAAACTTTGACTTTGCCTAGCAAGCTCATTTTAAAACTTCGAATTTAAAGCATTTCTTAGTGCTTAATTCTGAAATGAATACAGTTAATACAAAGTGCTTAGTGCATACGAGTACTTACTGTGCCACTCAAAAATCACGGAAATCAATCTTGGTATCATGTAAAGTTTGCAAGACAGTTGCCATTTAATTGACGTAAAATGCAGGAATTCAGACAAACTCCGTGATAAGCCGATATGATGCAAGACAGCTAAAACACATCGAGTAAACGAACTTCGACTTGCGACGACGGAAAGATAAGGAAACGGCGGAAATTGCAGATTCTATCAGGCCCCGTGCGAGATTGGATTCCTTGTTTGGTAGAGACCTCTCAAATGTGATTGATTTCAATTGTTAGATTGCTAATAAAGTAAATCGCTTGATTTCTCTCACCATGGAGACGGGATCTTAATTAATTTTGGAGATTGAAGAATTTGGTACGATGTGAAATGGGTTCTGCGCGCCTATGTCAATTCCAGGAGCGCTCTCTCAAAACATGACAGAGAAATAACATTGAACGCGCTAGAAAGATTCGCTCGGTCACCCATTTCCCTTACGATAAGGATTTAGCCATTCTTATTTGAAAGAAGTTCTAGATGACAAAATAAATGAAAAAAATAAGAAAATGGGTATATCAAAGCTCTGAAAAATATTGAGACAAAAGAATAAAATGCTGGTCACCAGCATTTTCTCCTTTTGTCTCAATCTTTTCCAAAGTCTATTCCTATATGGACGTCAAAGCCGAGCCTTGTTTGGGAAAGGGTTAAGATTTTTCATTTTGTAAGGACATGGTCCCGTCCCTGAATGAGTTCTTTGGTACATGTTTATTTCGTTGTCGTATTTTCTCGAATTGTTCCAAAATATGTGACGCTTTGTTTACATTGTTCAAGATTCATTGGGAGTTTTTTTTTCCATCGCTAGCTGACCAATCTAGAAGGGCGAGGGAGATATATTTCCAGAACAAAATTATAACCCTATGCAATGTAAAAACATTAGATATAGATGTATTTCCCTAAAAGCAACACAGTTTAAATCTGTGCCTTTGTTAACATGACTAAACGTTAATGTCGACTGTAAAATAATAATAATGAAAATGATCGAGAATTTTGGAAAATTACGGGAATGCTTGTTAAAACCTAAAATCCCTTATTTGATGACTCCATCACTAATAACAGAAACGTGTTTATAACTGTCAATGAAGTTTGAAAATAGGGAACATTCTTCCAACACATGAAATGCAAAATGTAGAACGAACAATGACCGATTGGTGAATTTTGTTGGAAAAACAATTTGTCCAAGTGTTTCTTATCTTGTTCTTGAAAAGTTCGGATATTATAGAAACTGAAGGGACGGTAGAGTTACATGGTCTTAAGGTCAAATACTCGTAATGTGGCCATTTTGAGATTCATAAATTCGGCTTTTTTCCGAGCGGCGTCGTTACGCATTCGGACCTATTCGGGCGCGGTCGTAAACATTCGGCGGTGGAAAGTTCCACCGCCGAATGTTTTCGATCGCGCCCGAATAATTCCGACGTTGCGCGAATCTCATGAGGGGCTGACTACCTTGCATCAAAGCAAAATGTGTCTTTTTACTTACACAAGTGTATTTTACCGGTATTTTACTTGTATAGAAGTAAAATGTGTTTCGATCTCATTTACAGATAATCCAAATTCAGACTTTAAATAAATCATTTTCTTTATAATATTGAATTGTCGTTGAGAATTGTCATGGATTGTTTGCGTAAAAATTGTCACTTCTTATCTATAGGGCAAAACTATCAGTACAGAACTCTTGAATAGCATGTACATCATCTAGACGACGACGACGACGACAACACTCGTGTTACCATCTTAGACCCTTTCTCAAAATGGCTACACTTTTGTCTGGTTCAACTTGAAAGATTCTACAGATCACATAAAACATGTTGATAAAGATGAGGTTCGTCAAGGATAAAGCATAGAAAATATTGAGACCAAAGGAGAAAATGCTGATTTACCAGCATTTTCTTCTTTTGTCTCAATAGTTTCCAAATCATTTTCGTTCAGAGATGGCAAAGACACATCTTGTTTGGGAAAAAGATTTAAATTGGTGCAGGCATTAATTATGAATGAGACTGAACCCAGGCTGGAAGTTTTCTCAGAAAATAGGATAATTTGAAAGACTTTAATCGATATACGACTTTCCAAATCTGTCTCTGAAATTCAATTACACATCTACCCTGCTGGCAGCATGACAGTTTTCCCCTCAATTAGACAGTCTTGTTTAAAGGGCACGTTGAACCTTCTCACTTTAACCTTTAATCAGTCTTGTCCAAGAAAGAGCAAATTCGGAAAGAGCATCTTGGGTACTTTAATAAGTCTACTCTACTTAAATGATATAATTTAATTAAATATCACGTTGAATATTTCTCACTCTAACCTTTAATCAGTCTTGTCCACGAAAGAGCAAGTTAGAAAAGACGTCTTGGGTATCTTAATAATTTTATCCTAGTTTTAAATGATAAAGATTAATAAAAGACTACGTTGAACCTTGCTAAAATTAACCTCTGACCAGTCTTGTCCAAGAAAGTAATATATTTAAAATTATACCCTAATGCGCCGACATAAAAATCAAACCGAAAAAATAAAACTTAGATCTACCCTACATAATTAATTTCTACTACATGTAGTTTGGTCATATGTACAAACAGACATGCATAATTTTGTAATACAATTCTGTGTAAGTATTTTCCAATGCTTTTGTATTGACGCATTTGAACAATTGAAAATTTATGTATAAATGATAAGTTAAAGTCTCCTAATTCATTGCATTATGGTAAAATGAAGAAGGCAAAAACAAAAATTGGTGTAAATAGATACTAATAGTATGCAAGTTCACGAGAATGAAACAAAAAAAATTAACACGAAACAGAATAATTGTTTTTTTTTTTTTTCATTTTGATAGTTGCTGTACTTTACAATGTCGACTAGGCATGGGACCAAATAAAAACATAGCGCTCTATTTCTAGAGAGCTGGTACAATTAAGGAGCTGAAACAACCTCAGGCCATCCGTCAATGCAGAATACAAAACTAATTCCGAGCTTTTACGATTTGCTGCGAGTGGAAATGATTGCTTCTGGTCTAAAATATATTACACCCTTTGCGAATAGTTGTTACCGAATAGTTCAAGGAATGAAGAGGAATAAAAACCTAGTTTCTTGAAGTTAGTTATAAACATAATGCACAATTCCTGAGCTTTGTGCATTTTTTAAATGATGCCACATGACGTTCTGCTAAAGCATTTAAAGTATACTGTTTCGGAAACATTGATACACGCGAATCTTTGGCAAGATTTTATTCATGGCAATTAAATTGACTAAGTGTTTTTAGAATATTGAAATGCTTTATATCTAAGGAGTATTTCTTCCCATTAAGTTACAAGAGAAAATCGTCCAATATAGACTTCGTCTATCTTAAATTCCTCAATGCCTCAATGCAGAATGCAATTGATGCCAATACACTTCTACAAATCGCGTATTTTCTTTTAAATCCCCGTTACAACAGCTTGTTTAACCAAGCTGTAGTTACAGGGTCTTTGAAGAAAATCGACGGTATTTTTCAATATATATTTGTCTACTAATTCTTTTTATAAACGCTTTTGTCGCTATTTAGCGAGCCACGAAATTTTATCTATGAACGTTTTTGTCCCTATTTCTAAATTTGGGCGAGTGTACGCGGTCCTGTAGGTAGTGCAGGGTGGACTAATTGTGTCCGGAATACAAGAACCGGTACGGGCGGAAATCCTCTCTCAGTAATCACGACCAATCATTTAACACGCGCCATCTTGAAGTGTACCACGTGATGCCGCGTCACTTGACCAATTACAGACGAGAATTTCTCTAGAAATCGCTTCGTAAAAACATCTGTGAAAACACTTTTTGTCACAATCTCAGTGATGATAACATTTTCCACAAACATTTTTGAAAAAGCTCATTCATTGTTAAAAAATGTTTTTGAATGTTGTTGCATTTGAAACCCTTGTATACTGTCCATTATACGAGTAGTTTATTGATTATAAGAACATTTTTAAAGATGTGAACTAATGAACCAGACCTTTCAAAACAAAACTATCATTACGATTTGAAGAATTCAGCTCTCTTATGATTATGAATATTATTATTAATGCTTACTGCTTCGTAATAATGGTCAAAATTATGCACTTTGGTATGTATCAATTCTGCTAACTTACTTGACATTGTACAATTGTCACAGCTAGTGGAGAAGCTCTTAGAGAACTACGTAGATCTTGTTCAAACTGTGCGATGCACATGCTGGTCTGAATTCATGTTGATCTCAAATGTCTTATTGTTCATTTCCTTCAAACCTGGCTCGTTTGTTTCTATTTTTTCCGCTTGTCTTCAATGGTTATGTGATGGAAAACTATATTAAAATACCGGTACTGTAATTGTAGATAATACATGTTGAGGGAAATGGAGAAATTGCATCTTTGTGCTAATGGAGAAAAGGGTTAAATAGCTTGCTAATTGACAGGTCCATTTATCATAGAAGCGCCTTAAATGACGATTTCTCAAATCTGTCCACAGACCAATTCCACGCGATTAACCCTTCCCAAGACGACAAAGAAGTGGACTCGTCCAAATTGGAAGGACTGGCAGACGACAAAGTGTTGAAATAAGCGGAGAAATTGTTTGATTTAGCGTAGAAAATCTTGACAGAAAAGAAGAAAATGCTGGATTCCCAGCATTTTCTTCTTTTCTCTTAATATCTTTTTCCAGAATTCTTCGATAGAAATATAAAAACTATAAAATTTTTGGGAAAAGGTTGATGCTCGTACGTAGAGAAGCATAAATGACTCGAGGAAAAATCGAACCCAATTACATTTTTACGTGACCATTCTGGCATTATTTCGTATTAGACCAAGGACCACTAAATGCGGGGTCGTTAGGCGGCAATAAAGTAGTTCTATTTATACTATTTATACGCGGAATGTTAAGTGCCTTAAAGAAGTAGTCCGGTGTCTTCAAAATTCCTGGAATCCCTTGATGGTTTATAGCTGTACAAATGATGCTGAACACTTAATGTCTAAAATGTGCAGAGAAATGGTAAAAGGGCCGCTTCACGAAAGCGCATTCAGTATAATGCAACTTGTTTCTTTTAAAAAACCCAAAACACATGCGACGCCTAAATATTGATACCTGCTTTTGAAGGAAACAAAACGTTTTTTCATATCATATATTGAATCTTATGTGCGTTACATGCCATTTACAAAGCGGTCTTACACTCGAATACTCAACAAAATCAAAAGTGTCAAAAATGTAATGATCTTTTCTGTGTAACATATTTTATCTACTTCATTTAATTTCTTGATTGCACCGCATACAATGTTGCAGAATGGATCTTTACCAAACTGCGGGTTGTAACAAAGTGATATTGATTAGGCCTAGCGGTTGTTTTGGCTGTCATATGGTCTCATTTCTAAAGTCTGGTCACGGTATTATGGAATTGGACTACAAAATTTGCCTTTGTAAATAATAGTGTAGGTTATTGCATTAATATGGGAGCATAATTATTGTGTCGAACGAGTTCTTTTGGCAGAGTAGCCCGAGCTTGCGATGGCTACTACGCCAAAAGAACGAGTTCGACACAATAATTCCCACAATAATGCAATAACCGTTTTACTAGATACTTTCAAATTGACTCCAATCTAATGTAATATTGCATGTGATTGTTAAAATATTGCATGTGTAACCAACACATGCAAAATTCGAGTGAAAATTTCAAAGAATTAGATTTCTGTCCTTTTATAAAGGTGAAGGTGTAAACATGTGCCACGGTATCATGACTCTACTATAACTATAACATACCAGCTCAAATGTCAATCGTCTGCACATAGGTATCAGGTAAATGTATAAGTAGACACATTTTAAAGTTCAAACTCATTTAGAGTCTCTGAATCAGGCATTTTAAATCATCATTGTCGGCTTTGAACAGCTATACTGATAGTTTTAGTCCACGTTTGAAGTGATTAATCCTTTTTCTAGACAACAAACGTTTAGACAAAATTAATATGATAATGAGCTTCTTTCCAACAGACATAGGGTTGGTTTTAATTTAATAATTTATCTATCCAACTTGTCACTTTCTGGGATTCTATAATGTGTCGCAGTGTACATGTAGCCTACGTATACATGATTTGTGGTGGACTTTTAAAAGACATAGAAAACAAATGCCGGCTCGAGCTTTTCCAAACAAATTAGACTCGCCGAATTTAAGAGTTGTTGTAGAAAGACAAATATGATTACTAGGGAATTTGAGCACATTCTAGCCTATTATATTCAGAGAAGAGGATGGGATACTAGTCATTAAAATTTCTTTCTGTTTTTTCCCCAGATCCATCCCAGAACGGACGCCAAAACAAGTTCTTGTTTGTGAAATTGATTTAATGACTTCATTTCGACAAAAATGTACGCCACGAGATAATTTTAGACAAATCTGTCATTAATGCAATTTCAATGAACTGTTGAAAGCATAAATTAAGGCCTACATTGATACAGCAAAGTTCAGAAAACTATTGAATTATTTTCAAGTACACATGTACTCGTAAAAGTTTATTGTTGTAATCCAGAGATCATTAAAACTCTGAATTCCAACATAAATCATAGACAGTAGGCCTATAATACGTTCCATACTTGACAAAATGTCATTTACTACAGGGATCTGTTTTCTTTCAAGTATTGCATATTTTTGGTGGCCACAGTTCCTAGATACGGGGTAATTGCGCCCGAAGACGCGAAAACAAAATTGACCAGACAAGAAAATTTCAAGAATTCTACTAAAAGGATATCATCCTTTGACCTTTACAGTGTCTGGCGAAATTACAGTATTTGTTGTGGAAGTTTATCGTAATGTCGGTGTGGTGTATAATTATGGTGTCACACCGGGTAACTTATTGTCTCATCCGCCGTAATGGTGTCACACCAGTTCTCAATATAACCGGAAATAACGTCTACTGACCGTTAAATAGATGTTTCGGACAGTCACCCACTTTGATATCTTTTGGAGAAAATAAAATGAGCCAGGATCTGGAAAAACGTCCCTTATAGCATTTTTCAAAATTGAGTTTCAAGATCGGCCAGTTGTCAAATGGAGTCCAATATGCATCAATGCTACTCTCTTTAAGTTACTACAGGTCACGAAGAAGCTATTGGAGAACAATATGGATCCTGATCAGACTGTGCGTATGCACAGGCTGATCTGGATCTATGTTGGGCTCAAAACCCTTAAGGGACGTTTTTCCAGATCCTGGCTCAAATACTAGTGCGATATATGGAAATATCATTTAGTATTTCTTTCTGAAAATAAGATTAGTGGTAACAAGTATGAAAGGGATATGCAAATATGGACCATATATCTGTTTCTGTTACATTCTTTCTTTCTCCATTTCTCGAGTTGTTTCATGACATATCTTTTGAGCCCAATAAGTCACTCTTTGGCCGCTGTGTTATGCTCATATAAAGATAAAAAACGAGTGAAATATAATTCTCGGTGCATGAATGCGTATGATATGAATGTGTTTAGCAATGCTCTCAGATAAACATAATGAAGTACAGAAGCACGGATCTAGCGATGCACCAACTATTGCACAAGACCTTCGATCGAGGAAGGGTCTAAGTGACTCTGGGATCGCTCGCGTCAGACAGTAAATGCACAGAGATGCCAGTCTAGGCAGAAATTGACATAATTATAGGCATTTATGACAGGCTTTTACGTCTTGAGGAAGGAGGCGGGACTTCTAACCTATCATTTGTGACGCGGCTTGGAAAAGGGGACATTCTTGAAAGTCTGCGGAAATAAAGTCAGAGAATCAATTCAGACTAACCAGGCGTCAATTAGATGTCGCATTCTAAAAATGACCACAATAGTTCCTACGATAGGAAAGACATTCTATAAATAAAGAAAACTATCATAGGAAGATCATCTTTCGACCGGACTAGACAGAGTCAGTATTCGCAGTTAGCAAAGAATGGCTATGGTTGATACCTTTTACATGATCTCCTAGAATATCCCTTTTATTGTAACGGTGTGTCCGTTCACTCTTAACCTCTGACATCCTGATTTATTATTTTCATGCTTTATTAACTTTGTCTGTAGTTTCTGCATGATCTTTTCCATGAAAAAGATACCATATTATATTTTATTAGCATGCTTTTGCCTCTTAAAGAAGAACCTACCATTTCTAGTCCTTCTTTCTTAACCCGCGAAGTGGTTATGTACATGCATTTGGCTGTATTGTGTTTGCAGATTGACATGATTGAGCGTTACCTCTATTAGCATGGTTAAAATCAATCATGTCAATCTGCAAACATAATAAGAGAAGATATTCACAATCTTATCTTTGTCTATATTATCTTCTTTCTGTTGAAAAAGTGAAATAGATCTACTTTTTAAGAAACGCATGTATTCGTCTAAGGGAAAGATTTAGGTCTTTGAATCTACATGTATCTGGGTATCATTTGTCTTCATTCATTTTAAATTCGCTTTTATATATGATTTAACCCTTTCCCAAACAAGACCTGGTTTTAACGTCCCTAATAGAAAAGGCTTGGGAAAACATTGAAACAAAAGAAGAAACTGCTGATAACCAGCAGTTTCTCCTTTTGTCTCAATATTTTCTGTGACATATTTTACACGAATCCTAAATTTAATAACATCCGTTTTGTCATTTGTGACAGTTTTTGAAGTGGTTTTGTCGTTTGGAAAGGGTTAAAGGCGTTGTGCATAACTGTACCTACCTTTTTAAATTTTCAACATGGCCAGCCTATCTGAAAAATAAAATCGTAACGTCATTTGTCTGATATCACAAGAACACAGATGGCTTTAAAATTAAATTTCGTTGGTCTGTTTTATATAACCAGAATTAAATTACATCCATTACCAGACGTCACACTTTTAGACTGGTCCAAATTCAAAGATTTTGCAGACGGCAATATTAAATGAATGAAATCGTTTGTCATTCTGGGTAGAAAATATTGTAGGAAATGGTGTGATCCTTCGTCACAATGTTTTCCTAAGCATATAGGCTATTCTGTGAGGCGTCTCACTGGTACTGGCGTCATTATGTGGAAATGGAACAAATTACAGCAACGTTGTTAGAAATTTACAGATTTGTTCTTCGATGACACTTCTTGTTTACTTGGTAGAAATGGAATGTTTGTAAAATTTGACAGAAAGAGTAAGATGAACGACGAGGACTCTGGTTACATGTATCAGCATTTTATTCTTTAGTATTAACAAATGTATGTGCTTTCAAGATTTTTTAATTGTTTGTTCGTTTTACGCCAAAACCAAGTCTTGATTTAGGGAAAGGTTATAGCTTCAACATACGCACAAAACTCATTTTAACCCTTCCCCAAACGACAAAATTTTAGGGTGATCCACTTCAAAAATTGACACAAATGACAAATTGGATGCTATTATAGATAGGATTTGTTTAGAATATGGCACAGAAAATATTGAGACAAAAGAAGAAACTGCTGGTCATCAGCAGTTTCTTCTTTTGCGTCAATGTTTTCCCAAGCCTTTTCTGTAAAGGACGTCAAAACCAGGTCTTGTTTGGGAAAGGGTTAATTTGGATCCTCGGGCCATCGAAAAAGAATTTGAATTGCTTAACCAGGGAATTTCATACTAATGATGTTGTTCATGCCATTGTGTCTGTTTTTACATTTGCTAATAAAACAGTGGGCATTTCTTCGGTGTGTCTCGGTAATTTTGGCACTATATCCCTGAATATTTTTACAAGAAAAAGGATAGAATCCAGTCATATTTATATTTGTGTTAGTGGCGGTTAGAATCCATTAGGGAGAGCTCTAAATATAACCCAACATGTACTTATGCATTTAATCCTTGGCTGCTTTTGTAACGGTCTATTTGTAGATATCAGGAATCGGATTAAACAAGATATGGTTCTGACGTCCATGATATAAAATGACTAGATAACATGCAACAAAATATGAATATGCAGATAAATATGCAGATGATAAACTGACGATTCCTTTTTTGCGTCCATTATTTATGTGTTTTATTGCACACAAATCAAAGCTTATTGACATCCGGTTTGTCCAATGCAACAGCTTTCAGTTTAAAGTAGCCTACAATTTGCTTTATAGGAAAGGGTTCAATTAAAAAGCAGCAAGCCTGCTTAAAAATGTGCTGGAATTTGAACAAAATGGGCGTTATTGTATATGCGATCAAAATGGACGTTGGTCATTATTTCATTAGGTTAATCCGAGTCCATGGTAGCATCATATGCCAAGATGCCGTTTCAGGCCAATCGTAGCTACCCTTTTAAATACTTGTATAAAAGTATAAATTTCATTTCCTTCTCATTCGTTTCCGATTTTTTTACCAGTGCACTTGCACTCGTAGGCCTGTCATTGTGACTATATCCTCTTGTAAATTTTAATCCAATAACATCGTGAGCGGTATGCCGATATACAATGTACACAATGTACATCTGAATGAAATAGCCTTAGCTAATTCTAAATAAATGAATGATTAGAAGATGAGAAATCCAATATGAAATGAACGGTTCTCTATTTCTGCGTTGTTTCCATTTCATCGATACTGATTTAACTATGACTGGCGTGAATTTTCCCATAGTTCGAGTCACGTGATATTGATATTTGTACTTTTTCTACCTTCAGGCGATGAAGAGTGCACGACATCAATGCAGACTGGTTCTCGATGCAGTAACACGTTGGAATTCCATAACAGGAAGTTAAATATGTGTGTGGAACGGTACACCAGTCTACAAAACTGTCTGCAAATCCAGCTGGTTAATCAGAAGATGGAATCACAAGTTTTGTTTCTAAATAAAGGTATGATTATATGTTGTGTTGGAATTTTACGACTTAACCCTTTCTCAAACAGCAAAATTTTAAGGCGGTCCAGTTTGAAAGCTGCTTCAGACGACAAATTATATGATGACAAAAGACCAAAATGTTTATGTTATAGCCCAAAAAATATTGAGGCAAAAGGAGAAACTGCTAGTTATCAACAGTTTCTTCTTTTGTCTCAATGTTTTCCTAAGTCTTTTCTATTAGGGACGTCAAAACTAGGTCTTGTTTGGGAAAGAGTTAACCCTTTCCTACTCGATACAATTAAGACTGTTCCAATTTGAAAGTTGCTGCAGAGGATGATATGCCTCTTTATAAAGATAAGATAAGTGGCTTTGGTATAATGTAGATTCTAGCACAGAAAATATTGAGACAAAAGGAGAAATTGCTAGTTATCACCAGTTTCTGCTTTTTCCTCAATATTTACTCGAGCATTTTTTAGAACAAAACTAGGACGTCAAAACTATATCTTGTTTCGAAAGGGTTAAATACCACGTATCTTTTCATTTCTTAGATATCTTTTTCTAACGTGTGTTGTTAATTATGGTGTATTGTAATTCGTAAATCCTTTCTCAAATAAACAAATATGCAGAATCGTCTAATTTGAAAGTAGTGTTAGACGACGAAATTATTAGACGACGAAATAGTTAATTCCAATAGTTGAATCCAGTGTATCATGTCACAACATAGGAAATATTGAGGGAATTATCTTCTTTTGATAAAATATTTTATTGCTATATTTTGAAGAAACTCTATGGAGTTTGAAATATTTAAGGGAATATCTGCAATTTCCTTTTTTGCACCGAAATTTTATATACTATAGGCCTATTTTACAAAAAAGTATGTTCGATGATATCAGTCTAGTTGTCTAGGTAGCAGCTATTAATTTCAAGAAGTCTAAATTCTTCTTGTACTGGTTACAGTAATATTGTAACGAGTACTACCCTATACGAGTACTTAGTGTTCGACCTACTTTTTCACGGGTGGTAAACAGAGAAACTAGCTCCAAAAAGAGGTAGTTGCATACAGCGAAAATTTGTAGGTCACGAACACATTTTCTAAAATTATTTCTTTTAAAGCGAGTTTTTGAGAAATCCGGCGATGCTGTAATATGAAGAAATGGTCGAAGTTTGTTGTGCACGAGAGTATACGGTATTAGTAGCAGGGTTTTAATACAATCGTTGAAAAACATTTCAAAATCGAAAGTAAAGAAGTTTTTACTTTCGATCTTGAAATGTTTTTCAACGATTGTATTCAAACTCCTACCTTTGTTTACAGATTTTCGCTCTATGCAACTACCTCGGTAGAGGCCGGATGTCACGAGGAAACGAAATACCGTTGACTCTTTTTGGAGCTAGTTTCTCTGTTTACCACCCGTGTTTTTGGGCCAGTGAAATTGCAGTATACTTTGAAATTTCACCGCTCTATTTCGCATAAACGGGCTGCCGGCTAGTTTATTTGACGTCTATAGATAGCCACGTCCGTCCCCCAATGAACCGCTACCGAACTCTAAGTCAGATAGAGTCTGTATAGTAGATTCTACGCGATATAAACATTCAATGCGCTGCGCAGTATATTCTGTTTTTATTCGGGAGACAGGGCGGAGCTTGGTAAACGGTTCATTCCATTTAAGCTTGGGGAGAAACAGCCTTCTCGATTAGCGGGAATTCGTCGGTATTGTTGCAAAACATTATAACTAAAGCGTGAATCAATCTGTAGCTACTATGTTGTATGACAACACATTTTACAATCGCGCATTGTTTCAATTTGAAATATGTTCATGCTCGTGCCGCACGTTTTTTCTCTTCTATCAACCAATGTATCGAGAAGTAAACTCGTCGAATAACCTCTTTACTTAGCCACACCCTGTCAGGTGAATAAAAACGGAATATAAGTTTGAAAAATTTGACAAAATATTACAAACCAGAGTCGAACTATCGGGGAAGTCTTACACTGGCGGATATCCATCCACAAAATTGAAGAATTTTATAAGACACCAAACTTTATTTGACAGACCTAAGTGTTAAAAATGGTAAATGAACTTGTATAGTACGATGTATCTATAACTTGAAACTTAAGAAAAATATACAAATACACTAAGCTTACAAAAATTATATCAGGTATGAATTACGTACATAGACTCATTGCGATAAATGGTAAACGCGGTAAAAAAATGGTAAACGCGGTAAATCTGGCCGGCATGAAAGTTCTTAAAATTTAGAATTTCTACAAAAGAAAAAAAAAACGGTTAAAACAATGACCGAAATTCTGTGATGGATACATTTCGTTGCACTGTACTTCCAGTAAATTGAAGACACGTTAGAGCTACCAGACGTTTATGGACAGGCAAAATATGTTGAAAAAATCGACAAAGAAAAACACAAAAAAAACTCTACTTGAATTCTATCTCGCATGCAATTCGTTGCACTGTCCTTGCATTAAATCGAAAACACATTAAAGACGCCAGACATTTTAATGGACTGGCAAAAAGTGTTGAAAGTGGTATATAAGTACATTGTGAGTTTGTGAGGTGTCTATAATTTGCCATTTGTGACCAGACACGGGTGCTAGCGGTCTATTGTAGATGAAAACAAGTGAGATAATTAACATTCACAGACGGACTCCAATCTTCAACCATTAATATAACCCTTCACCAAATAGTAATTCTTGGACGATTCGGTAATGTTTCCTTTCTGCGACGGGTACACGTTAAATCTTATCAAGTTAAAAAATCAGGCACTGACCTTTTTCTATGCTCCTTGTAAAAGTGTCAGAGATGTTTTCTAATTACTATTGCGTGCGTTATGACTGAATGATAGTAATGGTGCTACATATATCTTATATCTTACAATTGAATACACTTTTTTCACTACCACACAATAATTAATATGTTTATATAGACGAATGTTAAAGTAGAAAGATTAAGGCATTATTTTTGCAATGACAGAATCAACATGCCAGGAAATTCATACAAAGACTATTTAGAGAAGAGTAGGCTACAAGGAAAGAGATCTTAATACATCCAATGATTCTGTGTTGGCAGATATTCACTGTAGAATTCACTTGATGGCCTCCATCAAATACTAATATACGGGACAAAGTTTTGGCACTATCTTTCGGGTTGTCCTCTTCTTTCAATTCATTTTACGCTATGGATGCTGCATTTACACGAAATTGCAACATTACGTCATCAAACCACGAGACAAAACAAGCCAGGCTCAGGTTTCTTACTACCGATGCGATCGATTAATATCTGAATACGGCACAAATCAAGTACACGCTGTCGCAATCGATTACACTGATTTGTGATCGAGCATCTTTTAATGACGATGCCAGCTCAACGATGCTGAATAATGTTCCATTGAGCAACATTGATCCTAGTCGGAATAATCACCGTTATTCAAATGAGACCTGGCGTAAGAAAAGTTGGACTGTTTTGCATATTTCAGTTTGTGAGATTAACCCATTACCACACAATTACTCCCTATAAAATGTTGACTTTTGGAAACATTGTGAAAAATGAAGAAATTGCTTGTAAAAAGCAATTTCTTCATTTCCCACAATGTTTTCTTCCATAAATTTCAAAATTTTATCTCATTGAAAATGTAGTCTGCAACTTTTTGTTTTAATTTGGACTAGCTTAAAATTGTGTCGTTTGGTAATTGTTAACTAAATACATCTGAAAAATATATTTGTCTGTCTGGAACGTGCAACGAATGCTGCTATTTCATAACTTATTTTGTGAGGATTTGGGAGAAAAGCACCGATATTCTTTAGATCTATAAGTACGTATATAATATTGTATGTTTATCTACTAAAACATAAAGTCATCAAATGGCATTTACAAAATACAGTTATATTGCACTTTAATGTCAATTAACCAGCGAAGGAAATACTGTGTGATACAGGACCGTTGTGCCAAGAGACATACACTAAAAAATAATATATTTCATGGCATAATTTATAATGGAATAATTTATAAACAAATATTTTACACACACTAAATTGTGACAAACAAACCTTCTTTAACAGCATTGCCTCTGCGGCCATTTTCGATCTGGTTCCCAATTTGACTACTTCCGGTTCACATCGCTTTGTTATGAAATTGCGTTATTTATGTGTACATGCAATATCTAAAGCAACTTTGAAATATGGACATGCACATTCCTATGATTTACGACACTTTCATGCACATAATAAAACACCACCAGACCAATTGCTTACCAATAAGGGGCACGTTTTCACATGAGATGGTTACGTATGTCCAAATGAAGTTGAGGACAATAAATTATCGATGTTGTCTGAATGCATAATGAATGATTCTTGTAGTTCTTGTTACAACAGTGACGTTTTATACACTCTTGTTATATCTTTGTAGGAATAATACCATGAATAAAAGAAAAAAAGACGAGTAAGTTCGTATTGTAACTTTTCCTCTTTTAGCGTGTTCCATTTATCATTAGATACGAAATTCTTGGCGCAATTCTGTCCCAAGCCTCTTATCTTTCCGTGACAACGGAAATTGGCGAGGGTATCCGGATTTTAAAAATCCGGATAGCCTCGTCAATCTCCGTTGCCACAGATTACGCAGAATTTACACGAATTGTTTGGCATCTTGTGATGGATGAAATAACCTAACAAAATAAAAAGACATTGACATTACCCCTTTCCCAAACAACAAAATTTTGGACTGGTCTAAATTCAAAGATCCTGCAGACGACAATTTCAAGTTAAGGAAATTTAAAATCTTTTGGTCCTTTTTGGTGCAAAATATTGTTGTTTGTCACAAGCAATTTCTTCATTTTCCACGATGTTTTCACAAGCCTTTTCTTTCGAAAGACTCCAAAGGCGTCACTGTGCAGTAATAGGTTAAGCAAATGCTACAAAGCGGTGACACATTTCTCTACTGCCCACTACTGTCGAAATAGGGATGTTGACAATAAATTGTGTCTGTTGTTCGTATGCATAATGAATGATTCCGTCGGTAGATTGTGTTTTTGTTGGACAGAATAGATTAGGATGTTAGACTGCAAAACACAGAACAGTGCGCTCGTAAACAAACAGGGAACAGCCTAAAATTGTAACTTTGCTCATTTAAATTAAGTAAATGATCCAAAGCAGCAATACATTTGCTATTCACCAGCAGTGTCCAAATAGGTATGTTGACAATAAATTGTGTCTGTAGTCTGTATGCATAATAAAAGATTCTGTCTGTAGATTATGTTGTGTTACACAGAATAGATTTGGAATTTAGGCTGGAAAACACAAAATAGTGCGCTCATAAACAAACAGGGAACAAAATATATGAAAATACTTGGCTGGAATACACAAAACAACACACTAGTTAATAAAGATAATATAACAGATTTCCCAAGCGTGGTCTGGTTGGTATGCCAAAGTCTTGTTTTGGAAAGAGATAAACAAATAGTGCAGATTTTGTCAGATTGGAACAGACACGTGAATCTTGTCCAAGAAGACATGAAAAGGCGACCGAAATGGTCTAGATTTAGCTTGAAAAATTAAAATGATACGTTGATGCCGGGGATTTCACATAATTAAAAAAATAAATATTGACATTTGATCATTTTTAAAACTACATTGAAACTTAAAGATAAATTAACCATATTTTGTAAAATGTTCCTTTTCGACAGTTGAGATCGCACATACGCACAGTTTGATCAACTAATAGTTTACTCGTTACATGAAGCATACGTGTAACAACAGAACGTCATATCAGCATCGAACCTAATTATACTGAGTTTGATCTGGAACACACAATTGTATAAGATGTTATACGGCTCCGCTTTCCTAGAACCGTTTCAATTAGAAATAGATCCTTAAACACAGGTAAAATTTGCATGAAATTATAATCAAACATCTAATAATAGTGAAAATGATTAAACAAAAACAACAACAACAACAACAACAACAGCAAACATTTCCGCAGCATTTTACTATTTCTGCAATAAACGTCAATCATACCCAATGGTCTAAAACGCACGATTTGATGTCCGGAAAAAGAAGATTACGGATAAGCCTTACATTAAATAATGAACATTGGCGTGTAGGAGTTTCGGTGCAGAAAAACTTTCACGAGAAGTGGTTGAAGACATGTGCTGCAACGAAATGGAAATACTAACAAAAATCTCCTTTTTCATTTTTTGTAATTCTTTAGGGAAGTTTGTAACTCAATTTTTGTCTCTCGAAAACGCAGTGCGTAATTCGAAACGATTTTTTGTCTAGCTCTGTTCGCATGGTTCGGGAGATTAATCCCTTATATGGCATACGATGACGTCATTGCTTGAAATTGTTTCTTCTGGAAAGCTAAATTAGTCACGCTACTGAATATATAATTCGGCGGCTGAAGCAAGATGTTAATACCTATAGATCTACTACGGCTTGGTTGTCTAATAGAGCGTATATCGGTCATAAAGATATTTATATAGAGAAAAACAATATCGTCGCCTTTTGCTCAAAAGCCTCGTAGCTAGAGCTTTAATCCATTACCAAACAACAAAATTTTAGGGCGGTCCAATTTGTAAGATCCTGCAGACAACAATTTCAAGTGAATGGAATTTTTAACTTCAATGTCTTTTTTGGATTGAAAACATTGTGGGAAACGAAAAAAAATGTTTGTCACAAGCAATTTCTTCATTTTCCACAATGTTTTCTAAAGCCATTTTTTGTGGGTCAAAAACGTTCGGATATCCTCGGATAATATCGACCAAAGATCGAATCATCGACTCGGAAGTGTGTGTATGAAGAAATCTTGAAAAAAATCTGATTTCTTAGCCGGAAGTAGCTACGCTTCATAAAGTAGTTTTCGAGGTCAACCAAATGCACAACCATGGCAACTTGCGGGACTTGCAGGTTGTAATCATTCTAAAAAGAGAGGACACTGGAACTGCAAACAATGTATTTCAGTATCATTGTCGCGTCATTGTTGACATAAGTCACATACGAACGTTTTGAATTGTTGTTCTATTCTATTCTATTCATAGTCTGAAAGTAGTTCTACGAGATGCATCCAAGGTATGATTCGATAGAGTTGTCCTTGGTGATCCAATTTGGTCAAAAAGAGTCACTGTGTGGTAATGGGTTAAACAAGCTGGAAATAGTTCCGAGGTTTCCGAATAAAAGCGACGACGTACGAAAGCAAAACATACAAGTGTAACTTAACTTACATATTCACACAACTATGATTTTTCCCGTCAACTTTTCCTTGAATAAATTATTTTCCTGGTACAATTTTTCGATTTCTTCTTTTGGCATTTATGTTCGTGTACACTACTGATTGAGAATCGTCGGTGAAAACGGTCCTAGGATCCGTGTTCTTCTACCATGTCCCGGTTGAGTGTGTAAAGAAGTCTGTAGAATCAGAAATCGATCGTGTTGTGAGATGGGGGAATTGTCTGGGACCATAATTGGTTACATTCTATACCAATCTGGAACAAAACAATTAGGCATCTTTACTTTCAATCAATAAATACGAATTGATGAAATAGTGTTCTGCTGGTACTTTTAAGGCGAAACCTTTCTGCACTTCTTATTTATTTCAGCCTTTAGATAGAGAACTATGTTAAATGGAACCATGCGAAAACAACCAAGGTATTTCTGTGTAAGAAAAATATAGGACAGCCTGGGCTTGCGTAAAAGCGCAGTGCACTGAATTATCTCGCATCGCAAGTGGGAAAATTGTATGACATCCCAGCGTCAATCGAAACTTCATGTATGCAGGTTCCAGGGCCGCCACACAAAGCTTGTGGGGATTAAGGCTGACTTTTCCGGGATTTTTACAAACTCAGAAACATCTTATATTCCACATGGACTGAAAAAGAAATAAATTAAAGACGTTCTTGCTTAGATACTTTGTAAAACGTAGAATATCCTGTCATGTTTCATAAACCCATGTTCCAGGGCATCAATAAACATAATGGCGTAAATACAGTTTCGTTAAACTTGGCAATAACTACGGTTTTTAGAACAGTTGTTGATATATGTATTTGCCACTAGAAAGTACTAACACTTCGTCATGTTGGTGCAACTCTATCTCTATTCCACGTCAACGGGGAAAATGATCTTGTGTAAAACATATTTGGAATGAAATTATGTCGAGTTCCACGTATCCATTACGGGCCTTCTGTACAAAGCTCTATGAGTAATTAAGTTTGTGTTTATTACACTAATCTCGATAACAAATTTTTATCAAAGCGGTGGAGTTTGACCCTAAAATATTACAAAAAACAGTATTATGTCATACCGGTAATTCTGTAATAATTTCATGTCAGATGAAATAGAAATGATCACACAGAATCTCTAAAACAAAGAAATTCCAGAAATGTTCCATTTATCCATGATCCGGGGCCTCCATACAAAGCGCGGAGGGTAATTAAGGTTGTCTGTATCGGGATTCCATTAAACTCGACAATAACTACAGTTTTAAACACAATCGATATACGGGCGGAAATGTACGCGTAGAGAAATAACGATACATACAGGAGAAAATGACAACAAAAATGTCATAACAAAATGAGATCCGAGAAAATGTACCCATGACTTTAAGAAGCAAGACTTCTTTGTCCTAGTCGGTATGAGAACAGTTATATTTAAATAAAGTTAAGAGCAGTTGGTCTTCAAAATGACCAGTCGTCACACCACATTTATAAATAAGAAGAAATGAGGAATTATATCATTTAGTTTCGAACTGTCATTTAAAAGATTTACATGTAACGGTACTGTTAAAATGAAAAGGATTGGTTGCAATAAGGGGTCAAAAAATAGATTTTCTTTAAATTTTGTGGATTGATAGCTTTACATAATATCTTTAATTTGTATGTGTAAAAAATCTGGTTTCGGCTTATTTTCCGAGATATGGGTAAATAAAGTGGGTGGGGTAAGATGGACTGAAACACAGTACGGGTCATTCTAAGTCGCTTATCTTTCTTATTTTTAGCCTCAGATGCGTGAAAATTTGTATTCTTGTCTTGTGATATATGCGTTAAACATTTATGGGCTTACATTTGATATTCCATGTATATTTTTCCCGTAATATTCATTCTTCTTTCTTTCGCAAAATTTCGCTATTTTTTAACGACCAACTTTACCAAACTATCTCCACACGTTTTATTTGAAATACGATTTTTATGAAACTTTACCGATGTATTATCCAGACATTAATATAACTTTGCGTGAAATTTGAAAGAAAAGCGTTGACCCGTTGTTGAGATATTTGACCTTGACCTTCAAAATAACATCAAATTCTGGAATGTCCGTTAAAACTACGCATTGTTGGGAAAATGGTTAGGGTTGAATGGCATGTGACAGCCCATTTATAAAAGAATGCATTTCACACATGATTGGGTTTTTTATTGTATGATTTTACCGTTAAAGTGATATACTCAATATAATAAACTTGGTCACCTCTCAGAGTTACCCGGTCATTTCATCTAATGAAATCATTGATAGGCAGATATTTGTTTAAGACCTGTCTATACATTTAACATTATTTTCTTTTTGTTGATATTATAAAACGTTATAAAGATATCAAGCTTAAGTTAATTAATTGTAAGCACATTTGGGCATTTAGTAAAATCCTTCACAACGCGTCTTCTTTATAACCATATAAGAAATACAATCTGAAAATGATTAGTTTTCTCCTAGCAAATTGATAATTCTTGTCCATCATGAGATGAGTGAATATAAACTATTAGACAATTCAAGTTGCATAGATCTATAAAGCTTTGGCAATCTTAACATAATGCTAATATTTAATTTCACTCACCTGTGGTAGTAATATTAATCACAGCGCTTTCCGCGTAGACATGTTTCATGTGTAATATTTAGTTTGATAAGAAAACTGGGAAGTAAAAAGAATTTCTTTTCTTTCCCATTCTTCCGAATGGGTTGTACGATACAAAAAAGTAAATATTGCTATGAAACTAATTAGGAACAATAAAAAGAAACCATGCTTCCAATCCTAATGAATAAAATTGCCACTTTAACTATCACATATTGGCATTTCCCGAGTTTTGAAGTCATTTTGAAGGTCAAGGTCAAATATCTAAACAACGGACCAACGCTTTTCTTTCAAATTTCACACAAAGTTATATTAATATCTGGATAATACATCTGTAAAGTTTCATAGAAATCGTATTTCAAATAAAACGTGTGGAGATAGTTTGATAAAGTTGGTCGTTAAAAAATAGCGAAATTCTTCGAAAGAAAGAAGAATGAATATTACGGAAAAGATAAACATGAAATATCAAATGTAAGCCCATAAATGTTTGACGCATATATCACAAGACACGCATACACATTTTCACGCATCTGGGGCTAAAAACAAGAAAGATAAGCGACTTAGAATGACCCGTACTGTGTTTCAGTCCATCTTCCCCCACCCACTTTATTTACCCATATCTCGAAAAATAAGCCGAAACCAGATTTTTTACACATACAAATTAAAGATATTATGTAACCCTATCAATCCATGAAATTTAAAGAAATTGTACAATGCACAATTGTTGACTCCATTTGAAACAACATCGATAAATAGATAATTATATATTTAGAAAATGGTAATATATTTAGAAAATCAATCCTATGGTAAAATGTAGTCTAATAAGGATCCCATTTGCTATTAGAGGACAGTATGATCTGGACCTGCTTACCCGAATCCATATCGATCCTAAATACGATAGTAATGACCTTTTTATACAGATCCTGGCTCAAATGTGTTTTACGAGTATGAGGGGTTATCAAAAAAGTTTTGAGCCTCTGGCACTTGCTTGTACCTAAAACTTCAACCAATCTGTAGTAACGAGGTTTCTTGTGAAAACCGACGACGTGTGCATGTTAAAATTACAGAACTTTCTTTAATGCCACGATTTATATTGTACAAAGAACCATTCTTGACTACATTTGTAGAAATTCCCTAATTACCCGGCCACATTTAGCTCTCCTTAAATACTTTTCCTCATGACAGACAAATGTAATGGCCAAACATGAAAACTAACGAAGGTGGACCACAGTGGGTAGTTAGACCAGCGATAGATATGCGTACATAATGTATACAGTGTACTAGCTTGGGCTACATTAAAGACAAATATATAAGCGATGTTGAAATCAGCAAATTCGTCATATTTTCTTTAAAAGTTCAAAGACTAGATTCCTAGAAGAAATGGTTGTTTTGGTAAAGGTTACTCACAATTTCTTCTTGCTTTTTTCACAGACAACCAATTACGGAACCAGCACGTGGCAGGCCGGATACCAGAACAATAGAAACGGTAAAGAATGGCAGAACAAATCGCTTTCACTGTATGTGGCGAAGTTGTTTGTTACATTGTACATGTAAGTATGTACAGTTCTCCCGTGCGAGTTCGAAGTTAAAATGACACCCATGGTCATTTGAAATATTCATTTTTTGGCATTTGAAAAATCTTTTCATAAACTACCGACTTTTAACTACGGGTTACATTTTAGACAACCTTGAATAGAAGATTTGAAAGCTGCGGCTGACGACAAAATTGATTGCAATAAAGTTAGGATTTGTATATAATATAGCACAGATAATATTGACGCAAAACGAGAAAATGCCGATTCTCGTAATTTTCTTCTTTTGTCTCAATGTTTCCAAGCTTTTCTTGTCTGGGACGCCAAAACCTTGTCTTGCATGTTAAAAGTTAAAATGATAATTATTATTTACAAGTGATGCATTTTATTCTGGTATCTATTGCATGTAACACTGCTCTATGTTCTATTATACCAGTACGTACGTTTTTTATACGTTACTATTTGTTTGATAAAGCTTGTCCTTGGTTAAAATGACAGAAGTGCGAAGGACATTTCAGTTGTTGTTGTTTTTTTTCATAAATAATGTGTTGTAGTAAGTGCTGCGTTAATGTCAAAGAAAGCCTATAAGTTCAGTCATGTCTGTTATCTTACAATTTGTATGGTTTCTGCCGGACAAGCGTCATCAACCTGATTATGGCCGTCAGCGGATCATCCACGGCAATATGGCTTTGTTTCTTACAGATTACTGTATGACAATTCTGCCCTCCTTGTTGAAAAATGTAATAGTTATTATAATGTCTACTGTTACATGGCTTTAAGGGACAATGCTCCAGATTCTTTAGACGAGTATATATGTTTAACTGTTCACCGGCCAATGTTTATCGTACGGATATTTTTGTAAAAGTCGTTTCCGGTATAGGGACAAGTCAAAATATTTTTGAATTAATCATTGGTGGACACATACCATTAAACTGGTATGAATATCATGTATTGCATGGCTGCAAAATTTAGGCCTTATTTTAAGTTGTCGTACATTTGAGTTTGTAACTAAATCGAATAAGACTCCATTGTTTTTATACAAATTGAATTAATATTTTAGATTTTTTTTTTCAAATCATTTCAGGTATGATGGTTAACATCAGCAGATAATGACGTAATGCCCATTCACGCAACTTGATGTCGGTGTACGTTTTACATCGCACGATACAGAAAAAGTAATGTTCCTCTTGGTATTCAGTTGTTTCATACAAGATGTCAAAGTTCGGCCGGATACAAAACCGGTTATGTTACTAGTAGAGTTTTTGGAAAGGGCTACCGGGTAGTTTATGTTTTTGGACCTATCTATTCTCAAACAGCAAAATTTCGGGCGGACTAATTTCAAAGCTGCTGCAGACGAAAAGATGAATGTCAAATAAAATATGATCTGTGTACAATTTGGCAGGGAAAAATTGAAACAAAAGAAGAAAATGCTGATTATCAGCATTTTCTTCTTTTGCCTCTATGTTTTCTTAATTTTTTTTCTATTCTTGACGTCAATTCCAAGTCTAGATTGGGAAAGGATTAAGAATAGAATGAGAATGTCCGCGATCAATGTTTGCATCCGTATAATAGCTCCCCTGTGGAAAATCGGAATATCTCTTTTGTCATCGTAGAAAAGTATGACCGATAGCTATCTCTTCAACAATGAAAAATAGAAAATCAGCGGGGCCGTATATTAAACACTTTTACATCTGATTTGATTATTCAAATTGAGGAATTGTATTTTAAATATGTATTAATAAAACCCTTTAGAACACTAGACCCGAATTTTACATCCGAATATTAAAGAGTTGGGAAAACATTGAGAGGAAAATAAAAGTCACGGTATGAAAATTTGCATCGTTATCATGTTGTATATAGATACCTTCTCACAAAGCTTTATTAACATTGATTTTCATTGCGTCTTCTGTCTCTTCACTGCTTTATTTGGAGTTATTTTTATAAATTTCTCGTCAAAAATTCAATTATAATTTTACGTCCACAGTGACTTCACTTTCACACAGCGCCACAGTTCTGCTGCCCAGGAATGGATAAATACAGTATCTATTTCTAATGTCGAAATGTTGACCATAATGGCATAATCCTGGTAATACACCAGACATAAATGGTCGATATATCGGACTATCAGACAAATGTACCGAGCCATTGATTAGATAAGATTTAGTAATTACTTCTAAATCAATTATTTCATATACACATCCTATACTGTCGGTACTCATTTGAATCGTCTCACAGAGACGATTCAAATGAGTACCCACAATATAGGATTTGAGCAGTTATAAGTCCATATCTTCCCATTCAAAAACAACCAATCTGTCCTATTCAGAGCTATAAATCGTCGCTTTTCAACGAAATTATCGTAACTGCAGCTTAAAACGAGCTGTTGTTACGAGGTTTTCGTCTAAAATCGGCGAAATGTAGATTCTTCTCTCATCCATTCCATGGGGACAAAAACCAGTGTCGGGGAGTACAATCATATAACAATATAACAATGCGTTCGTTAGTTTATTCTTATGTATCTATGAAGTATGAATGGTACATGGTTTTTGGATATCTTTTGCAGGTTTGTTCTTTTGTATCGTGAGAAAACAGAGAGGAAGTATAATATAGAATACCAGGGTATATTACATGTATATCCGTCGAAAATGGCCCACAGTCTCTGTACTTTTATGTATGAATTTGTAGCACTTGATTGTATGATAGGCCTACTTGCGGAGTTTGTTTAATAATTAATTTAGTCTGTTTTATATTAGTATTTTGATAAACGATTTACCAACGTCTCAATCTGAATGAATCTAGATGACACAATTCATTTCAATTAGATTGCCAACGTCTTTTATAAAACTAAAATTAACCCATTTCCAAAGTTTTTGAGTGCTTCGTTTTGAAAGATGCTGTAGACGACTAAACAGTTGTTATTGATGAAGATATTATTTTGGGTACAATATAAGACAGAAATATTTAGGCAAAAAGAGACAATGCTGGTTTCGGCATGTTCTTCTTTTGTCTTAATGTTCCCCCATTATTTTTCTATTAGTGACGTCAAAATCAGCTCTAGTATGGGGAAATGCTCAAACCAATATATAAATGTTTATATTTAATTCCATGGAATAAGTCATGGAAATCATCGCATCAAATTCGTATATTGGTAAGAATAAGATTCCTATTATTACATGTATATTTCGCGTATTTTCAACAAAAAACTCGTAACTGCAGCTTGTTTTAAGCTGCAGTTACGAGGTTTTTGTTGAAAAGCGACGATTTGTAATTCCCTATTGCATACTGTTCTATATTAGATACTCCTTCGACCTTTCAATATTCTCAAGAAAATTGGCAAGAGAAAACTCTGGAAATTTTGAAAAGAAAAAAAAGTCTCCCATCTTGAGGCGTATTTCCCAAGCGTTTTGGCATTATCAGTGAAAACTCCTACTCGATTTCGCCAAATAAGGAAATGTTATCGATTTATCCAGCCAAATTCTCGCAAGAACACGGAGTATTTTGGGAGAATTTTTGTTCTCAGTGCCATTACTATCGATGTTTAGTGGAATGTTTACACGGCAGTTTTGTCTACTATACATCAAAGCCTAGTCAAAAACAGTTTTGTACAAATTTAGATGTTTTGTTAATGCCCTTCCATTTCTAAAATATCGATATCTTTGTTCAATTTGAAAGGTGGTGCTTTACACAAATTAATTGTGTATACAAACAAAACGATCGCAACTTACTACGTAGAAAACGTTTAGAGAAATGGGGAAATGCTGACAATCGGGATTTCCTTTCATATACAAATGTATATCAATGCTTTCTACAACTTTCTCTACTGGTCGTCAAAAACAATGGATATAGAGCGAGTCTTTTGAGTATTTTTGTTTTCCTTTGTAGGTATTAGAAGACGACTTGGAGATGAACCGTTTGATCCCTAAGTGAGCATCCAATTCGAGCAACCATCTGAACTCACGTCAAACATCATTAAATGAACTAATGTTTTTCGACTTTTAATATCATTTTATCCTTTAATCTTTAGAAAACATATGTCATATTATTATATATCGTTCATTAATATAAAACAGGTTTACTTTTTGTTATTTAAAAGTAATTTGATACAGGGAAAATGGATGAGTAATTGATAGAAAGTAAAGACATAGGGTCCCTCCAGAGAACTAATTCTGATACAAAGTTCTAGGCGTCAGACACTTTACCACTGCGAAAAAGAGGCGTAAATTTAAAAGAAATGGACTAAACATCTGAAGACAGCGCACGGAAAAAGTGGAATAAAGAACTAAAGGCTAGAAAAGCCAGATGGCGTCAGTCACCAGAGAAATTAAGAAGTGCAGGACTGAAACAAAGAACAGAAAATTCCAAAACCAAAATGGCTTACAGAAAAGGGACACTTGAAGAAAAAAAATGAGACAAAAAACGGATTACGGAAAACGGGAACAAAATGTCTTACAGAAATATACGTGACCAAATTGGCTTACCGAGAAAGGAAATCAAAAGGGCCAAGAGAAAGAGAGGACCAAAATAGCTGATAAAAAAAGGTGACCAACATGGCTTACAAGAAAAGGGGCCTAAAATAGATTACAGTAGTATGCAGAACCAAACGGCTGACAAAAACAGCGGACCAAAATGAATAACAGAAAAGGGGACCAAAATGACTCACAGAAAATGTGTGGCCAAACTGACAGACAGAATAAGGGGCCGAAACAGTAGTCAAAATAAGGGGACCAATATGGCTAACTGAAAAGGGGCCAAAAATGGCTATCAGAAAAAGGGGCTAAAAACGGCAGACAGGAAAAGGTGACCATAAC
This sequence comes from Fragum sueziense, assembly GCA_963680895.1. Taxonomy (NCBI): domain Eukaryota; kingdom Metazoa; phylum Mollusca; class Bivalvia; order Cardiida; family Cardiidae; genus Fragum; species Fragum sueziense. Next base: position 72,503,473 of record OY804594.1, on the reverse strand, counting down.
GACAGACTGAGAAAGAGGACCGTTATGACAGATGGAAAAGGGGGGCCGAATTTGCCAACGGGAAAATGGATAATACACAGAAAAGGGGACCGAAATGGCAGAGAGAGGAATAGAACTAAAACGGATTTCAAGAATACACTGGACCAAGACGGCTTTAAATTAGCGTCCACCGTGTTAGCCTTGGTGTTTTATAAACGATTAAGGCACGCGGTGAATGCCAAGATCTAGCCATTCTCAACTTTAAATAAAAATCATACATTGGTCCACAGCTTCTTGTTGGTGGTTGATTAACCGGTCCTGAAGTATTCCGGGTAAGTTTCAGCATGATGCTTTTTTTTTTAAATAAAATTCGTATATTTTTTACATGTACAAAAGGGGGTTAAACTTTTGTGTTGCTCCAGATGCAGAATTGTCTCCGTTCGTTTTGTTGAAATTTACTAAAATCTGTTGCAACATCAAAGATATTATTTTTAATTATGTATATTCTGTGAATGTAGTGCTGAATAAAAATCATCATTTTCGACAATTAGACTCTCGACTTGGTCTTTAAGATTCCCGTCGCTTCCAAATATTTTTTTCAGTCTTATTTACGTTTTTTGTATGTAACATTAACAAGTATTAGCACATTGGGGAATCACGTGGCACAATAATTTCAGACATTTGTCAATAATTTCGTAAATTATTGACCACTATGAAATCGGTTTGAATAATAGATGGTGAAAAAATACCAAAAATTAGCTGGACGCCAGCTTATAAAAAGATAATGACGACCCACAAAAATATTGCTTGGTATATATACAGAGTGTCCAAAAAAAAACGGAACCCTAATTCAAAGTCAAATATTTTAAAGCGTAAGCAGAAAATCTAATTTGTGAATTTGCAGTACTGAAGATAAATTATTTTTGCATTTCTGTTCCAAATTTCAGTTAGAAATAAGCATCGGTTCAAAAGTTATAAGCAAATTAATAATGACACTAAAAAACCGATCTGACATGATATTGATTTTTGTGTCTTGTTTGTTCGTGAAAGCGCACTTATGGTCAGCTGTTGTATTCTGTACCGTTGTACATGTGTGTACCGATTTTGTCAAAATTTAATATGTACACGTTCTGTACGTTCAAATTGAGTCCATAGGGTGGTTTTTTTAATTAATTTCAAATTATCATGTGATTCGTTTCACATGGCGCAGTTTTAACTTTTATTTTCATAAATTACAAAATTGGTATGCTTCCTAAAATTAGTCCAGTCTTAATTTTCTTGCATAGTATACATTTCTGTGGACAGTGATTTAATTCTTTTTGGTGAATTATGTGCATAAAGGTCAGTGTCAGGTCAAATGAAACCCGTAATACTTTTGAATTGAGCGGTGACCGGCATGTTGGTCAGGAATAAAATAAGTGCCTATGATTATTATTCATGAGTATGTGATGCACTTGTATATTTTGTTTGTATTCAGTTTAGTTGCATCGCAGCTCGCAGCATTAACAGTTTATTTATTAGCAAAAAAGATGAAATGAATATGCACTATTGTGAATACAATGTTTCAAAATCATTTTTGTATTGTATTGGATATATTAACAAATTGTATAGCGTCAATTTATTCAATGGGTGTAGGCGCGCGCTGCAAAACGAAAAGATCGATATCGTGTTAAAATGGTTTTCCGGGTATATTCATTTGAATGTCAATATTTTCAAAAGTAATCATTATTTTTCGGCAAAATTTTAAACGCTAATAGAAAACTGTCGTTGCTATTGCATATGTAAATTTAGTGGAGAAATATTGCTTGATACATGAGAAATGTACTTTCAAAAATGGATTCCGTTTTTTTGGGACACTCTGTGTATCAATTACTTTTTTATTAGATGGTTTTCAAAAGATCATTTGCATTCAGCAAATTTCTGGCGTTTTCCCGCCTTCTCTGCTTCAAATATTTTTCAAATTTGTCATTTATTGGCAGAATCATTGGAAAATATCGAAAATGTGTCACGTGATTTCCCTCTGCGATTAGTCTGTGGTTTAACCGACAACATTTTGGGTTGGTCCAAATTCAAAGATGTTGCAGACGACAATTTCAAGTGAATGGAATTTAAATTTTTAGTGTCTTTTGGGATAGAAAACATTGTGGAAAATGAAGAAATTGTTTGTGACGATAGAAACATTGTGGGAAATGAAGAAATTGTTTGTCACAAACAATTTCTTCATTTTCCACAATGTTTTCCAAGGTCATTATCTTGTGAGGAGCCAAAAAGAGTCAGTGTGTGGTAATGGGCTAATGTACCAAAGGACATAATTTCTTACCAAAGGAAAGAAGAGATGGACTCGAAGAAACGAATTTACCCCATTTTTTAAACCACGCCTTATTAACGCCCCTAAGAGAAAAGGCCTGGGAAAATATTTTGGAAAAATAGAAAATGCTTCAAGAGTCCTTTTCTTCAGTAACTCCATTCTTGCCGTCCGCAGCACATTCCGAATAGGAGAAGTCTCAGACTTTGTCGTTTGGAAAAGAATACAGGAACAAAACCAACGAAAATTAGTTACGAAAATCTAATTTACTTGAAGCGTAGTCTGTCAAATTCGATGAGCCGGGATCTGGAAAAAGTTCCCTTCAATGGCATTTGAAAACAACTTGGGTCCCGTTTAGCCTGTGCACACTGTTGGTGAACTCGGCCAAAGCGTGGGACGTTTTTTCGCGATCATTGTATTCCGTCGGTGTTGTTATATAAAATATCGTAACTACGGCTTCGATAAAGCCGTAGTTACGATATCTTAAAACAACACCGACGGTTTGTCAATACATATAAGTAAACCCGGTCTATTTTTAGAACACATTAATTGTTATTAGAAAAACTATCCAATCAGATCTTTAAACTCACATTTAAACGCAAAATATCTGTACCTTGTTGTAGTGAAAAACGTCCATCGCTTTGGCCGAGTTCACCACCAGTGTGTACGTAAGTAGCATGGATCCATACCAGACTACAAAAAGTCCCATGATGATATTAAATGATATTTGTTTCAAACGCAATCAGCAGAGCTACGGACTAAACCTCGAATAATGTCTTTTAAAGTGCAATGTTTTATTTAGCATTCTTCAAACTCTGTGTTGTGGGTACCAAATGTCTCGGTAAGTGTCCACCTAATTTGAATGTCACTTCACAAGGTTTGAAAAAAAAACAAAAGGACCATGATGGTCCTTAATCGCTCACCTGAACCAAGAAGAATCTTCTTACTTCTACTCTGCTTGTGAAATTCAGTTTCATCCGAGATCGTATGGTCACCTTCATTATGTCCAAGTTTCATCTTGATTGAATATCTGGTTGATAGAGTGAAAACAAAGTCGAAAACTGCAATTCAAGGGCAATAATTTACACATGAAGTTCTAGTCTAATTATGGTGCAATTTTTATTCATCCAAGATCTTATGATCACCAGCATCGCATCCAACTTTTGTTTTGATTTGTTTTGATCGGTCATTATTTGTGGATGTTAGAGTAAAACAAAGGTCGAAAACGCCATTTTTTGTTAAATTCAAGGGCACATAAATCATGACTTTCTCGTCCAATCAGACCGAAAATAAAACTCATACCAGATCTGATGGTCATCAACACTGTGTACAAGTCTTGTTTTGATTGATCAATAATTGTTGAAGCTAGAGTGTAAATAGAGTCGAAAAGGGTAGAAATGGGATTTTTGTAAAATTCAAGGGCACATTTCTACTAACTTTTCATTTTGATCCAATTTAAAATCAAACTCGTGTGAGATTTAATGTTCACCAAAATTTCGTTTAAGTTTTGTGTTTAAGGAATGAATGCAATTTTATTTTTTTCATGCAGGTATGAAAAATAAAATCTAATCACACTGTATGAATCCGCGAAGCGGTTCATACAAAAGTGTGATTAGATTTTATTTTTCATACCTGCATGAAAAAAATTAAATTGCATTCATTCCTTATAATTTAATAATTCATTTTATTACCGTAAATAGTAATATTTGCGACTAGAAAAAATGAGATATCGTCCGGACTATGTTCAAAGAAGCGGACAGATGTGCGATATCTGGCCGCTGCCAAGGTATTTAGATCTTACGCACGTGCCTTTCCGTGGCGAAAACTTTAAATGACGTCATAAAAAGCGCGCGTAACTGCAACGTTGTTTAAAGCGAATTCCGTCGTCGTAACGTTATTTTCCATCCTCTCAAGTGCGTTTTAAGCAATAAGTTTTTTGAAATTGAGTTTGTTTCAACTAGAAAATCTATCTAAGTGTAAGATTTAATGATAAAACTTGCAGTTTACTACTAAAAACGAACGTAATATGCCGATTTGTACAGGGCACATTCATTTATTCATATTGTTGACTCCGAAAAAAGTTCCGGCAGTGTCAATTTTTTTTTCATGGAGTTATGAAAAAAATATTTTAGCCAATCAAAACGCTCCGATTTTAATGAAATCAACTAATATTAAATTATTGATTGATCAATAATTGTAGATGCTAGAGTGTAAACAAAATCGAAAACAGTTAAAAAGGCAATTTTGTAAAATTCAAAGGCACATAACTCATGTCATTCTATTCCGATCAGACTGAAAATCAATTTCATAAAAGATCTATTGGGCACTAACATTGTGTCCAAATTTTGTCTTGATTGGCTAAAAGTTGTAGATGCCAGAGTCTAAACAAAGTCAAAACTAGCTAACTTTGGCGTTAAAAGGCATATAACTCCGGAATTCCAGGTCCGACCAGGCCCAAAATCAAACTCGTCCGAGAACTTATGACCGCACTTGATTTGACTAAGTTTGATCAAGATTGGCCAACTTTTGTGGATGCTAGAGACTAGAGTGTTTAAACACCATATTGTTGACAGGCAGACGGAGGGACGGACGGACATTGAGTGACCACAATAGCTCACCTTGAGCACTTCGTGCGCAGGTGAGCTAAAAAAGATGCACGTGACCAACATTTTCACCAATGTTTTTAATCTAATAGAATCGATTTTTTTTCTAAATAAATAAATAAATAAAACTATGTGGCCCAGTCTGCCTCGCCTTTTTGCAGATATTAGAATACGAATTTCACTGATATTTCCCCGATTTCATGTTGCTACAAAACACCGTACTTCTCACAAAGAGGTAGATGCTTTTATGAACCACGACTTCCCCCGAAATTGGCCGAAGTTTTAGTATTCGAACTGAGAGAGAGACGGACATACAGACGGACACGAATAGATCAATATGTCCCCCATGCATCTTTCGATGCAGGGACATAAACTATCAACAAACAATCTAGTATCTTATTTCAGAAAAAATAAGCCACACAAGACCCGGAATCGGCGTTCCCAATGAAAAATGCCCGAGAAAACGTTGAGACCAAAGAAAAATGCTGATCATCAGAATTTTCTCCTTTTGGTACAATACTTTCTGTGCTATTTTCTACAGTCTTTCTTTATTAACATCCGTTTTGTCGCCAATGGCTTTTCAGTTTAATCACTCTGATTTAATTGCCATTTGAGAAAGGGTTAAGGGACCATTTTCCAAGTCCCAGCACAAATTCTTCTCTGAATATTCCCAGATTGTCCATTTTGGCGTGACTGACCGCCGTTATCATAATTCATGGGAGATAACTCAGTACATTGATACAGACCGTAAAGAAAATTACATTTGTCTTTCTTGATTCTTTCGAGTTTTACCATAATTATCTCACGGAAATGCCGTTTACAAATTAGCTTTTTCATCTTTTGTTCGGTTAATTGGGGTTTTACGCCGTTTTCAACTGCCAGGGTCATATCGCGGCGGCTGGAGCACCTTACCATGGATTCCTGTTGTTTCTCATAGCAGTATTACCAAAAACACCATAACAGAGCCTCCAGCTTAGGTTAACGATATCAAACCATTAGTGGGTGACATTTTTGTCATAAACGGTATTTGCCGCGGCCTCTCGAGTGAAAGGCAGATGCGCTACCAACTGCACTTTTCCTCTCTCGTACCAGACTACCAGTCTTATCAAAACTTTTACTATGGCCGTCAAAAACAGGCCTTCCTTTCGAAATGGTTGTTTTAAACATTTCCATGATGATTCACGTCTCACTCAACGTCTTTGACTCTTTGTTATACCGGTATGTAGACGGCAACTAGAATTTAACCCCTTTCCCAAGCGACAAAACTATAAGATTGTCCATTTTGAGAGCAACTGCAGATGGCAAAATTGACATATTATGACAAATGTTATTCGGGAAAATATACCACAGTAAATATTGAGACTAAAGGAGAGAATGCTGATGATCAGCATTTTCTTCCGTTGTCTCAGTGTTTTCACAAGCCTTATCCACGTGGGACGTCAAATCCAGGTCTTGTTTGGGAACAGATTTTATTTTGCCAAGTCCTAAAGACGGGGGATCGAACCAACAAAACATGTGTTCACAGATCACTCGGTAAATTCTGCTACTGGCTTAGTGGAGCATATAAGCCCGAGAGGGCTTCATGAGTGAAAGCACCTTTTCAATTCAATGGCAGATAATTCAAGAAAGACTAAGGGAAAACAACTAGACAATACCATGGTTCGTTGAGGCAAGTTTGCACACACAAGAAATTCCTAATCGTCGGGCGCATACATAGATGGAAAGATAGAAAGATTGACGACCTGAGCCATAACATAATACGATCCTCTGTGTAAAAGCTGGCAAAAAAAACAAGAGGGCCAAGATGGCCCTGTATCGCTCCACTGGCTTTTAGACATTTAGACTACAAACTTCTTCAAGGAATACAATAGAGGTCTATTCAAAGAAGGTTCATGCTACACCAGAATGAAATCCAATAAGTGATTAAGGAGCAGAAATGTTTTTAAAATTTTCTTAAAATTACACTGTTTCATATAGCGAAAAAAAAAAGCCTAGCCCACAACGGCCAAGCCTTTCATCCGATCGTGAAGGAATTTGGAACAGATTCATGCAAGGAAGATTCCTTTGAAGTTTGGTTGAAATTGGTCCTGTAGTTTTGAAGAAGATTGTTTAACATTTTTTTCAAAAATTCAACTTAATTAAATTTATCAAAATTTAAGTTCTACACGGAAATTATTTTTTTAAGGAATTTAGAGGAGATAAATGCAAGGAAGATTCGTGTGAAGTTTGGTTAAAATTGGTCCAGTAGTTTTGGAAAAGAAGATTTTTCGAAAATTTAATTCAATTTAATTAATCAAAATTTAAGTTCTACATAGAATTTTTTTTGAAGGAATTAAGAAGAGATTAATGCAAGGAACATTTCTGTAAAGTTCTGTGAAATTGGTCCAGGAGTTTTGGAGAAGAAGAATTTTTAAAGAATTTTCGAAAATATAATTCAATTAAATTAATCAAAATTCAAGTTCTGCATCAATTTTATTCTTTTGAAGGAATTTGGTGGAGATTCATGCAAGGATGATTTGTGTGAAGTTTGGTTGAAATTGGTCCAATAGTTTTTGAGAAGAAGAATTTTTAAAGATTTTTCGAAAATTTAAATCAATTACCGTAAATTAATTTAAATTCAAGTTCTGCGCGGATTTTATTCTTTTGAAGGAATTTGGTAGAGATTTATGCAATTAAGATTTCTGTGAAGTTTGGTTGAAATTGGTCCAGTAGTTTTGGAGAAGAAGAATTTTTAAAGATTTTTCGAAAATTTAATTCAATTAAAATTAATTAAAATTCAAGTTCTGCACGGATTTTATTCTTTTGAAGGAATTTGGTAGAGATTTATGCAAGGAAGATTTCTGTAAAGTTTGGTTGAAATTGGTCCAGTAGTTTTGGAGAAGAAGAATTTTTACAGATTTTTCGAAAATTTAATTCAATAAATTAATTAAAATTCAAGTTCTGCACGGAATTTATTTTTTTGAAGGAATTTGGTAGAGGTTAATGCAAGGAAGATTCCTGTGAAGTTTGGTTGAAATTGGTCCAGTAGTTTTGGAGAAAAAGAATTTTTTAAATTTTTCGAAAATTTGATTTAATTTATTTAATTAAAATTCAAGTTCTGCATGGAATTAATTTTTTTGAAGGAATTTGGAAGAGGTTCATGCAAGGAAGATTCCTGTGAAGTTTGGTTGAAATTGGTTCAATAGTTATGGAGAAGAAGATGTTTAAAGAAAAAGTTTACGCACGGACGCACGGACGGACGGACGGACGCACGGACGACGGACACAGGGCCATGACATAAGCCCCGCTGGCCTTCGGCCAGTGGAGCTAAAAAAGAAACTTTACTCTGTTCGTGCAATTTTCTAGCAGCTATACGGTCGGTTACCAACACAGTCTAGTCAGGTTTTCCTTAATTTCTACATCTAACGACAAGCATCGACTTCTATCTATGTTTGTTTTAACCAGAAAACAACAACACAGTATAAAATTCTCAAGAGATTTATTACATAATCATACATTTAAAAATATTTTGAACAATACTAGAGCACAGAGGAATTACAAATAATCACACTTTGCTTTATCTGCAATTACAAATAAGCCCGGACCTAGGAAAAATGTCCTTATAGATTTTGAGATCAACATGGATCCAGATCAGCCTGTGCATACATACCGTCTAATCATTACCAATGCTGTACTATGGAACTAGGGAACGATTTTAACCAGTTAACCGTTAACCGTAATTTCAGACAAAAAATAGAATTTTGTAGGTGTTATTTTAAAATCTCGTAACTACGGCTGAAGCCATAGTTAATTGATTTTATAACAACACCAATGGTTATCAACACAAAACGGCAAACCTACTTTATTTTTAGCACAAAATCCATTGCCATTGTAAATGTACAGAATGGATCCTGATCAGACTGGATTTACACACAATCTGGTCTAAATGAATACTGGTCTCAACTTCCACAAAGATCATTTTTCTAGATCTCAGCACAAAATTTACATGTTATACAAGAGGTACAACTTGTAACACAACAAGAAATCACATGACATGACCAATTCAGTAAATCCTGTAAATTGTCAATAATTTTGCTGATATCCCACAAATTTGAATTTGATTTGAAGCTGACGAAAATATAGAAAATGTTGCCACGTGATTACCTACTGTGTTGTTAGACAACTCGGGTTACATTATAATAAAATGTAACAACTAATTACTGAACCATGACAATGAGAAGGGAAGAACGAATTGCTGATTACTAGCAATATTTCTTTGCTTTTAATGTCTTCAAAAGCACAAGTCCTTTCTGTATTCAAATACAGACATTACAGACAAGTTTCATTCTTAGAATAAATGTGTACGAAACAAACGTGAAACCTAATTTTAAGTTTTCACGGATGACAAAGATTAGACTGGTTCAAAATCAAAGATATGGCAAATGGAACAAAAATTCCACGTCATAGCGCTGAAAACAAGAAAATGGCCAGATTTTAATTTTCAGCATCGTCTCCATGTTTTCCAAAGCGTCAACTATCAGGGATGTGAAACAAAAATTGTTTTGGAAACAGTTCAATGAAAGCTTAATTACATTGTGTAAGGTTATCCCTTTCCCAAACAAGAGGTGGTTTTGACGACTCTAAGAAAATAGAATTGTGAAAACATTTAGGCAAAAGAAGAAAATGCTTATAACCAGCATTTTCTCTGTTTGCATCAATACTTTCTTGGCTAAAATTTACACACATTCCATATTCTTTATCATAAATTTTGTTGTCTGCAACAGCTTCCTAATTGGAGATGTTAACAAGAGTTGTCCGCGGACAACGTAGCTCGCCTATACGAGAGCTTGTCACACACAAAAAAAGAGTCCAAGGTCAAAGGTCAAGGTTACTAGGTCAAAGGTCATGTTCTCAAGGTCAAGGCCATTGCATGAGGTATCTATATATGAAATATCAATACTCTATCTGTAATAATGCATGAGATATATGCCAGGTTAAAGTTTTTTAAAAGTAGGTCAAACTCCAAGGTCATGGTCACAAGGTCATGGTCACAAATGAAAGGTCTTGGCGGGTAGTATCCATGTCAAGGCTGTATCTCTAATAGTGTCTGAGATGTAGACCAGGTTAAAGTTTTTCAAGTGAAGACGCGACAGGACTGGACGCGACGCCGACACTAGGGCTGTGACATTAGCTCCCCGGACATAAAGTCCCGGCTCGCTAAAAAATGAACCATTTGGGAAAGGGTTAAAATAGATAGATAGACTGATCTTTGCCTATGCTATCAGTTTGTGCCAGAATAACCTTTTCCCAATCAGCAAAATTTTAGAAGGGTCTAAATTTAAAGGAGGTGAAGGCATCTGATTTATCTGAATGTCATAATGAAAATTCTCATTGATGTAAAATACTACAGATAAGGGAGAAAATGCTGGTCATCAGCATTTTATTCCTGTTCTTCAATATTTTCTAAAGCTTATACACACAGGAGCATCGACAAGCATAATCATTTGGGAAACAAGATGTGTTGTTGAAACACAAATGGCCCCGAAATGGAAATGTTACGTTTTCGTGTTAAGTTTTCATGCTAAAGGTTGATAAGGGTTAACGAATGACCTTAAGGAAGGTCATATTGCATGGAACTGATAGATATTATTGAAAGAAGGTTACAAACCAAATTTGAGCTTTGAAGGTCAAATACTTTTAGAGAAAATGGCAATGTTAAGTTTTCGGACAGACAGACAGAATGACAGACAGACGGACAGACAGACATGAGTAAAACAGTATGTCCCTGATATCTCAATACGGGGGTATAAAAAATAATACAGGATCAATATTAGAAGGATAATACATGCAAACAAGTCAAAATAATTCAACCTTGGTTAGACTGTGCCAATTTGTATGTGAGTACTTTCATAATTTTTTTATTAAAAAACACAACAAGAGGACCATGATGGTCCTATATCGCTCACCTGAACCAAAATGATATGAGCAACACTTTTGTTCAATTCATTAAATATTTATGACTTTAAGACTCAAAACGAACTTATGGTCAATAACGTTGTGAAAATCAAACTCATCCAAGATCTTATGGTGCCAAACATTGTGTCCAAGTTTTGTCTTGTTTGATAAATAATTGTAGATTCTGGAGTATCAATAAGGTGGAAAACAGCCGAAAACAGCAATTTTGTCCAATTCAAGGGCACATAACTCTCAACTTTTTTTTATCAGATCAGACTGAAAATCAAACTCATCCCAGATCTTATGATCCCCAACAATGTGCCCAAGTTTTGTCTTTATTGATCAACAATTGTAGATTCTAGAGTATAAACAAGGTCGAAAACAGCCGAAAACAGCAATTTTATCAAATTCAAGGGCACATAACTCTCATCTTTCTTATTAGATCACACTGAAAATCAAACTCATCCAAGATCTTATAGTCTCAAACAAGTTTTGTCTTAATTGATCAATAATTGTAGATTCTAGAGTGTAAACAATGTCAAAAACAGCCTAAAACGGCAATTTTATCAAATTCAAGGGCACATAACTCTCATCTTTCTTATCAGATCACACTGAAAATCAAACTCATCCAAGATCTTATAGTCTCAAACATTGTGTTCAAGTTTTGTCTTAATTGATCAATAATTGTAGATTCTAGAGTGTAAACAATGTCAAAAACAGCCTAAAACGGCAATTTAATCAAATTCAAGGGCACATAACTCTCATCTTTCTAGTCAGATCAGACTGAAAATCAAACTCATTCCAGATCTTATGATCCCCAAATTTGTGTCCAAGTTTTGTCTTGATTGATCAATAATTGTAGATTCTAGAATGTAAATAAGGTCTAAAACAGCCGAAAATGACAATTTGGTTAAATTCAAGGGGAAGTAACTCTCAACTGTCTGATCAGATCAGACTGAAAATCAAACTCATCCGAGATATCATGGTCCCCAGTATTGTGTCCCAAGTTTTGTCTTGATTGATCAATAATTGTAGATTCTAGAGTGTAAACAAGGTCTAAAACAGCCGAAAATGGCAATTTTGTCAAATTCAAGAGCATATAACTCTTGTCTTTCTGGTCAAATCAGACTGAAAATCAAACTAATCCGAGATCTTGTGGTCTGCAACATTATGTCCAAGTTTTGTCTTGATTGATCAATAATTGTAGATTCTAGAGTGTAAACAATGTCAAAACTAGGTATTTTTCGCATTCAAGGGCAGATAACTCCTGACTTTCTAGTTCGATCTGACCCATAATCGAACTCATCCGAGATCTTATGGCCATACATGTTTTGACCATGTTTGGTCAAGATTGGCTTATATTTGTAGATGCTAGAGTGTAAACACGAAATTGTGGACGGACGGACAGACAGACGGACGACGGACAAAAAGTGACCACAATAGCTCACCTTGAGCACTTTGTGCTCAGGTGAGCTAAAAACAGAAATAGGAATTCAGTTTAGTAACAACAAAAGAGCAATCAAGCCGAAAACAGAGCTTTTCACCGAATCTTAATACATGTTTTCTTTCCAGGATCCTAAAGATCATAATAAGCATAAAGAATACATGTACTAGTATGTACAAATCATAACTTGAGAAAACAATGTTTACGAAGTTAAATTTGTAAACACTTTGAACACAAGCAATCCCACCTTTTGGCAGACTAACGAGATTGATTTATTTTAAAACATTGAAGGAATAGTAAAATACGCTGGTAATTAACCCTTGTCATTTTCTCAAAGCATTATCTACTTTAATGAATAGACAGTACAAATCTGATCATAAAGCATAAATTTACAAAACGTCCCCATATCGTGAAAGAATCCATTCAAGTCAAAATCAATAAGCATTGTAATCTTTATGCAAAAACATCAATACAAAAGAAAAAGAAACATTCAACTAATACCATAAAAACATTGAGCATCATTCAAGAATAAAACAAAACACGTTCCCAAACAAAACATTTTCAAGGTTGTCCAAAATTGGAAGATTTCCACGCAAGTCTAACTGATGAACTGATATATAAATCACAATATCAAGGTCTTTCCCTACAGGCACATTGAATAAGGTGGATAATCATGTGACTCGGAATTTCAAAAAATCTTCAATATTTTTGTTAAAAATTGGCCAATTTGAATTCCGTATGAAGCTGAGAAGATGGGAAAATGCCAGTAATTTTCTGGAAGTGGTGGATTTTTGAAAAACCGACTGATAAAAAAGTTATCGAAGATCAACCAAATTTTAAGTTGATCTTCAATAACCTTTTATCAGATGATTTTTCAAAAAATACACCGTGTCCATCTAATGCATGACGTCCATCCATCTTCTCTGCTTCAAACTGAATTAAAATTAGTCCCGTATTAAATTATTGAAGATTTTCTGAAATTGTTGTATCACGTGATTATCTACCATGTTGAATCTATGCCTTGTTAGGGTAAAGATTCTTTCATCCATTATGTAATCTACAAGCCATTTCAATTTCAATCAGTCTAATATCTAATATTCATTTTGAGAGGTTTAATTCGTTCTCTTGCTCCATATTTCTAGGCTTGTCCAAACTGAAAGAAACTACAGACAACCTAAAATGCGTAAATAAAGGAGTTTGCATATGAGAAATTTTGAAAGAATAAAATGTGTTTGTGAAACACAAATGCCCCGAAATAGCAAATGTTGAGTTTTTGGACAGACAAATGAACATGAGTATGCAATGTGACCCCAATCATTTGATACAGGGATATAAAAATAACAGCATGCTAATGATCATAATCAGCATTTTATTCTTTTCTGTTAATGCCTTTAAAAGCTACCAGGAACAGGGATGTAAAAGAAGAAAATGTTGGCTAACAACATATTCTTCTTTTACCTCAATGTTTTCCTAAGCATTTTCTGTAATGTTCGAGGAAGATTTAATACATCAGGGAAAACTTAACAATGTTTACTACAAATTTACAACATCTATTTTGCACCATAGAAATAGCACAGACGAATGGAAGCCTAATGCATAATCACTTTTTATCAACTTCACATTACAATTGAGCTGGAATCTGGAGAAATGACCATTCTGGCATTTGAAACCAAACATGTTTTAACCCATTACCAAATGACAACATTTTAAGCTTGTCCAAATTGAAAGAGTTGCAGACAACAATTCCAATGAGATGAAAATTGAAAATTTATGAGGTTAAGGGTAGAAAACATTGTGGGAAATGGAAAAATTGCTTGTAACGAGAAATTTCTTCATTAACCACAATGTTTGCCAAAGCTTTTATCTAGTAAGGTGTCAAAAGGTGTCAAGTGGTAATGGGTTAAACTGCAATAACTAGGTTTTCGTTGAAAAGCAGCAATATTGTACATGCAGTCTCATCAGGTTCCACATTGTTCCCTCATAGTGCCTTTATTTACTGCAGCAACTGTCAGAGATCAACATGGACCCTGATCAGACTATACTTAACCCATTACCACGCTTTGACGTTTTTTGACACCCCAAGAGAAATAGGCTGTAGAAAACATTGTGGAAAATGAAGAAATTGCTTGTGACAAGCAATTTCTTCATTTCCCACAATGTTTTCTACTCCAAAAGTCATACAATTTCAAAATTTAATCAAATGGAAAATGTTGTCTGCAATTTATTTCAATTTGGACAATCTCAAAATTCTGCTGTTTGGTAATGGGTTAAACACAAACTGATCCAAATCCATATTGTTTTCTCATGCCATAAGGGACATTTTGTCCAGATCCCAGTTTAAGCAGAATCTAAGACAAATACAAATTGAAGCATTTGTAAAGTATATAATTGAGATAAGGCTGAATTACAAAACTGCATATCAGAAAAAGGTAGACATTTTTTTGGACTGGAGATAATTGCTGAATACTGAAGCACAACAAAACATTCATGTCATCTAGTGTTTCTACTTGATTCCTTACTACTATTATTTAACCCTTTCCCAAACAAAACCGAGTTTTGATGTCCCTAGGAGGTATGGCTTGGGAAAACATTGAAACAAAAGAAGAAACTGCTGATAACGAGCAGTTTCTCCTTTTGCCTCAATATTTTCTAGGCTATATTGTATACAAATCATATCTTTATTTACATCTATAATGTTGTCTACAGTAGCTTTCGAAATGGAAACTCTAAATTTTTGGCATTTGGGAAAGGGTTTATAAAAATGTTTTAGATATGCCACCTGTCATGCTGAAAGGGACCTTCTCAAAAGCATGAAAAGTATTGGCCATAGTCAGTCTGCACAGGCTGACTAGGGTCGAAACTTTTCACTATAATTTTCTGGAACTAGATTGTTTTTCCACTCTTACCATATGTTCATTTTCCAAATCCGAAATCTGGTTGATCAGTCTGATTCTTTTCTCAAAATCTGGTTTATGGATTTCCAAGGTTTCTTTTATAATGACAGATCACATATTTGTAAACTGTAACACAGATTGTATGATTATTGTTTGCTTTTTCATGCCTATCACAAAATAAACATTTATCAAATTTAAATTATAACCCAAACACTAGTATTATCACAATGTACAATTAAAAGTTAGTTATGGACAAAGATGTCAGTATCATTTAGCAGAGAAAATTATCAATTAGATTTGAAAATACCATAACAACAGCTTATTCGAGCTATAGTTCAAACATTTTCAAGCACAAGCAACAATTCTGTCTGCAAAATACTTTCAACCAAATTGTCAAAATAACATAAATGAGCCACAATCTGGAAAAAGGTCCTTTAAGGCGTTTGAGCCCAACATGATTCCAGATCAGCCTGCATATGCACGCAGTCTGATCAGGAACCATATTGTTCTCTTACAGCTTCTTCATGGCCTGAAGCAACTGTATGAGAGTAGCATAGATCATGGTCAGACTGCACTTAGACACAGAATGATCTTGAAACCTGGCTCCCTCAAATGCTATATGGTACGTTTTTCCAGATCCTGGCTCAAATCTATATCTGTTTGTTTACCAGTAACACCCTGTTGTTAATTTTAAACCGAACCCTATCCCAAACAATGATATTTTATGAACATGAAATAAAAAATCTTAATAATACACAAAAGAAAAAGAATGCTAGTGAGTAGCCAACATCTCTTTTACCTGAACAATAATAGAAAGTTTTATAATTCAAACAGACTGTTTTGTTTGTTTGCAACTGTATGTTTTTTTTTTTATAAAATTAAAGTGTTTCTCCTCTGGAAAAGGCTAGAAACATTCTTTTTCTCTTTTACATTTGACACAAATAACAGACTGGGCCCAGAACTAATTGATTTCTAGGACAGAAACTGTGATACATTTTTCGCTGCAAGTGATGGTTTGTAGATTTGTCGAAATTCTGATTAAGACAAAAAAAAAAAAGATTTTGGTGCAAGACAATCTTACACATAAATCCAAAGGTTAAACGCTCAGTAAATCATGACCAGACACCATGTTACGAGAGTACATATTTATCATTTCCCAGAAAAGATCTTATTTTGATGTCCCTGACAATAAGATATGAGGAAAACAACAAAGCAAAATAAGACAAATTTCATCGGTGGGGAGTCAAAACCTCGTAACTCCAGCTTATTCAAGCTGTAGTTACGAGGTATTGACTCCCCACCAATGCAATGCCTATAACACACATCAATTTTTTAGTTGGCAGGTGCCTTCAAATTGAACCATTCTAAAACTCTGCCATTTGGGTAAGGGTTTATCAAATCACGAAAACTATACAAGAACACACATGGAGACCAGCCTGTGTTGACTATAATACAATACATACATTACATACATAATGTTGGCTGTCATACATAAAGCACAGTCATTTTCTTGAAGAAGCCCATGTTTGTATGACCTTTATAGACATTCCAAAGAAAACCTGAATGGCTTATAAAAGCTTCTAATCAGCATTGCCTCCCTTTTATCTATCAAGTCAGAGAGTAAGACGCTTAATTTTCGCATTCAATATTTTTCATATTTTTTTTTGCAACATTATTTTTGCCTTCAGCAATACATTTGAATTTGGACCAGTCAAAAAAATTGTTGTATGATTAAGGTTTAACACTTTCCAAAATGACTCAATTCTAGGGCAGTCCTATTAGAAAACAGCCACAGACAACAAAATGGACATTGATAAAACAGAATTTGTGTGCTATCTAGCACAAACAAGAGCCGTCAGAGACGGACAATGCTCCCCGATTAAGGCATTGTCACTATAAATGTATGCCATGCAGAGCTAAGATTAAGCTAACAAACGTTAAGCCCCCTTTTTCCATGACATACTTTTTAAACGCAAATTTCAAGTACTTTATTGTCAAGGGCATCTGATTTGCTACTCAAATATGTAATTTCATCAAATTCTGGCCATTAGACTATGAGAAATTAGAGAAAAAGTGTATTTGACCTTAAGTCCCCTTTTCCCATGATGAGGCCTCAAATCCAAAAACTGGGAAAAGTACATCGGCATTATGTCATAGGGAGTTCACATGGTAAGTTTCATTTGATTTGGCCCAAGGGTTATAGAGAAATCGCTTCGGACGGACGGACGGACGGACGAAGCGGCGACTATATGCTCTCCCTTTGGGGAGCATAAAAAATGTTGAAATTCAAGGTGAAAATGCTGATTATCAGCATTTGTTTCTTTTCTCTCCATGTTTTCCAGAATCATTCTCTGGAGGGACGTCAAAACCAGGGGCCCATATCATCAACTATCGTACAATCATTTTTTGCGTAATTACTTGTAACAACAAACCTGATTGGCCCAATCTGATTTTTTGTGTGCAATCAGATGTTTGGTTACAAAGTTTACATAAAAACATGGGTGTAAGATTGTTAACAATACAGGCCAATGGTCTTGTTTAGTAAAGCTTTAAATCATTTTTTGCATGACAGGCCACATTTGAACCTAATGCAACATCAAGAACATCCTTAAACCCTTTTTAAAATTTTAGGGTGGTAAAACTCGAAAGCTGCTGCAGACAACATAATTGATGTGAATAAACAGGGAATTTGTGTAAAGTATAGTACAGAAAATATTGAGGCAAAAGGAGAAACTGCTGGTTGTCAGCAGTTTCTTCTTTTGCCTCTATGTTTTCCCAAGCCACTTCTCACAGGGACGTCAATACCAGGTCTTGTTTGGCAAAGGGTTAATAACATCATGACAAAAAAGTCAGCTACTGTAACATTTATTCTGTTGTCTGCAACACATTTCACTTTGGACCAGCTTATTTTTTGTACGGTATAGCAATGTTCTCCCGAGCCAAATAAGCTGCATCAGCCCCAATACAGCTTCATGTAAATTAGTGTTATGCCCCTACGGCTTCAAAACTACCCCAAATCTTAATTTCTACAAAATGGTCAGCAAAAAGAGAGATTTTGAGGTATTTTATGTCAGAAACTGATAAATAGTGCAATTTTATAATGGTAATGTATGAAAACATTATGGGAAAAGAAGAAATTGCTCAATATGAGCAATTTCTTTTTTTCCCATTATGTTTTTATTCAAAATTATTTTCATAAACACTATGCATTTCGATGTTAAACGTTTTGCCACTACAGCTTCAAATTAATCTGCGGAGAACCCTGTGTAACAGGAATAAGTCATATCATGCAGCCTTGAGCGCCAAAGTGTGATAAGCTAAATTGGATTATTCATGTTACTCTCGGAAAATAAAGAGAGAAAAGAAGGAATGTCTGATGATCAGTAATTCCTTATTTGCCCTAAATATTTTCTTTTCTATGCTATACCATAAACATTCTCTACTTTTAACATCAATTATTTTGATGTTTTTAGTAGTTTTCAAATTGGACCAGTCCAAATTTCTCATATTTAAGAAGGGCTACTTCAGCATCACCAGTGATAAACATAACCAGTATGAAGAACATCTGTCAGTTGAACAAGGTCAGTGTAAGAAAAAAGTTCCTCTACAACACTTGCTCATTTTCACCGGACATCAAAGGTTCTACAGCTTCATCATTTTTCTTTAAACCTGAAACACATCAAATATAGCATAACCTGGCAGTAAATATCAAAGTTTATAAACTAGGCAGCTGGCTATCATACCAAAGATGTTCTATGTTAAGAAATGAGCAGCCATAAAAGACATTATTATATGTACAAATATGATTAGGACACAAATCACACATCTAAACTAAAAGTTCCTGCAGTTTTCTTAATCTTCATGCACCAAATTGTTTGAGCTAGGATCTGCAAATAGTCCCATTTGACATTTAAGACATGTTTCTAGATCAGCCTATGTGTATGTGCAGTCTGAAAAGGATCCATGTTGTTCCCTTTATGATGCCTATGGTTATGAAGTAGCTACATGAGAACAGCATGGATCTTGACCAGACTGTGCTTATGCTAAGACTGATCTGAATCAATGTTTTTCTCAAATGCATTTCTTCCCAATCCCAGCTCATTTCAAATGATATTCTATGTTACACTTCGTCAGTTTCATTGTAAAACCTTGTAACTCCCTTTAATCAAGCTGGAGTTACAAGGTTTTGCAACAACACCAATGATTTCTTTTATTTCAAAAGTATGAATTTATTTCATAAGTGTTAATATTAACATTTACCTTGTTCTGCCTTGCCTTGAAACATCTGTAATGCGGAGGTTTTTGATGATTTCTTCCCCTTTGGATTGTCAGGAATATTGATGGCTACTAGCATAGCAATTATCACCAATACTGTACCAAACGCGAATGGAGGGCCAGGGATAACCGACTAAAATTGAAGAAATCGTTGATAAAAAAGAATATCTATAGAAGGGCAAGAGTGTTCTATCATATCAAATACTTGACTTGCATTGGTACCAAACAAGAGTTGTCCGCGGACAACGTAGCTCGACTATACGAGAGCTTGTCACAAAAACAGCAATTTTTTTAAAAGTAGGTCAAACTCCAAGGTCAAGGTCACAAGGTCATTGTCCAAAATGAAAGGTCTTGTCGAGATATATCTATGTATGAAATATCAAGGCTGTATCTTTAATAGTGCCCGAGATATAGGCCAGGTTAAAGTTTTTCAAAAGTAGGTCAAACTCCAAGGTCAAGGTCACAAGGTCAAAGGTCATTGTCCCAAATGAAAGGTCTTGTCGAGATGTATCTATGTATGAAATATCAAGGCTGTATCTCTAATAGTGCCCGAGATATAGGCCAGGTTAAAGTTTTTCAAAAGTATGTCAAACTCCAAGGTCAAGGTCACAAGGTCATGGTCCCAAATGAAAGGTCTTGTCGAGATGTATCTATGTATGAAATATCAAGGCTGTATCTCTTATAGTGCCTGAGATATAGACCAGGTTAAAGTTTTTCAAGTGAAGACGGGGCGGGACGGGACGCGACGCCGACACTAGGGCTGTGACATTAGCTCCCCGGACATAAAGTCCCGGCTCGCTAAAAATTTAATGACACTACATATCAAATTTGAGTCCTTAAAGTGATAAGACATTACCTGTGCATGGAAATGTAAATAGTTTTAAAGTAAAGTTTTTATATAGATTGATGTGGCAAGAGTATAAAAACATGACATTACACAAGGTCATAGTGTATAGAAGAAAAGAAGTTTAAACCTAATTGATATTGGTACAAGCTTTTCTTTGAATACTTGTGGAGAAATGGTGAAGTTAAAAGTTAATTTGAAGTTGTCAACATCTATGACAATCAACACACTGAAGGGCAGATATACAGACGAACAATTGTTTTCAAAGACTTAAATGCTCTGTCTGACTGAAAATCAGAGTTGCCACTAGTCAAAGGAAATAAAATTCCCAGACAATTCCCTGACATTTCCCCTGACAATATTGGAAAATTCCCTGAAATTTTTCATCATGGTATATTCATGGTAACTGGCGAAGTCTTGAGACAATTTTCAAAGGCGATGTTGAAATATTTTTTTATATGGCACTGCATCTTATTTTTTTAAAATTCCCTGACATTTGCCAATATTTTCAAATTTCCCTGACAGGTCACAAAATTCCCTGACATTTCCCTGACCTTGAAAAAAATTAAATTTCCCTGACTTTTCCCTGACGTGTGGCAACCCTGAAAATGAGTATTGTTTCAAACGTATCTGCATACTTGAAAATATCTTTTTTAGTAAAATTTACTATTGCACAACGATAGTCAATATGCTTTGCCTAAAATTGGGCGTTTAAGTAAATCAAACAGTTTCAGACAGGAAGATGCCAATGTTTTGATACATGGGCATGAATGTATTTGAATTATTACAAGACAAGTAGAGAACACAACACACCTCTGTTGATGAGAATCTCTCTGTTAATGTTTGATTAGCACTCGCCACTGTTGACACAGTTTTGTCTGCATCTGTCGTTTCATTGAGGTCCACATGGAACAAATAAAATATAAACCCAAACAGTGCAGGTCCTAGTCCGTTACATAAACCTCGTATACCAGTCACCACACCCTGCGCTACACCTGTGTAAATTTACAAAACATTAAGTTTACAACCTATGCAACACCTGCATTAAATGAAAACCAAAGATTACCTGTAACATTCTTCCTTCTAACGATAGATGATATTTACACTTCAATGCCTTAGAAGAAGAAGGTTGTGAATGAAAAAACATAGTTTTGAGAAAACGGGAAAAAACAGTTTTATTTCAAAAGGAAAAAAGAACAAACGACCTTTTTCTACAGCCAAATTGGTCAGCATGACAAGTTCAGATGTTGATGAAATTTGCACCATATGTAGAGCTTGAAATGCCCTTTCCAAAAATGTATGCATCATAAAAGGTCATAAGTACCACTTACGACCTTATTCTTCTAAGGCATCGACTTACAGTCTTCACATGATGATTTTGAAATATTTTACCTAAACAATTTCACTTTTTTAAAATGTATACAATTTTTTTTCTCCCATTTGTCTAATCAACTACTACAAAATCTCTTACAATGAATCAGATTAAGGAGTGATTGCATTTGGATTATCATGGACCAATTGTAATCATCCCTATTGTTACTATATATGGATAGCTGCACAAAGAGATGCATCATACTCCCAAAAGTGTATTTTGTTGTTGTTGTCTTGATGTTTTTTTTATTTCAAACTGTCACCTGGTCAAATATGTTCAACTGTGGTCTTAGAAAATTCCTTCCATACCTTGTTGGTCTGCCTCCGCATGTGCTGATACAAATGAACTAATAGCTGGATAAGTTATACTAGACATAGATGCTATACCGCCTGCTATCCACATTATCCTATGGAAGAAATGAAATAAACTGTAATTTAACAAATTTTGTCTCATCAGGAAAATGAATGAGTTATGGAACAAGAGTTGTCTGCCACCAACAAAGCTCTATCTAACTTTTTTGGAAGCTGGTCACAAAAATTTATAACTCAGAGGTAACTAGGTCAGAGTCACAAATGAAGGTCTGGCAAGACCTATCCATGTGTGAAATATAAAGGCTTTATCTCCTACAATTCATAAGATATAGGCCAGGATAAAGTTTTTGTCTATGAAACCAGCAAAGAAACAAACAATGACATAAGCGCTGTTTGGCTGGCTAAAAAGGAAAAATACAAATGAAAGCCTAATCACAAACCATTTAAAGGGACATTAGTACAACCAGGCCTAAATCCCTAATGATCCACAGAAGTTGGCTTTTAGCATGTTGTCACAACGTTTATAGACTTTACATGATAGAATACAAGATTCATAAAGTAAATGACATAAATCGATAATCATGCAGCAGTGTAAAACTATGTAAAATATTTTCAGCGCCACGATTGTATAAGAATTGAAGGCCATATTTTGATTACGTACAGTTATTTTTTTTTACAGAAAATGACCCCAAAAATAAGTAAGTATGTATCTTTAAAATAAATGGTCAGTATCAAAGTATTTTCACAAATTAACTTATTAAAATTGTTAGTTTTTTCTCATTCACACAAATGAACGATTGCCATTGCTGCACATTTCCAGTGAATAAGGAAAACACTTGCTAAATCAGTAATGGTTGGTATGAATGTACTTACTACCATGGAAAGTAATTTGTCACTTTTCACCATTCTTTTCAAGTAATATTTAAAAGAAATTTTGCTCATAGGAAGTATCTACATGTTTTTAACCCTTTCGCAAACAAGGCCTGATTTTGACGTCCCTAATAGAAAAGGCTTTGGAAAACATTGAGACATAAGAAGAAACTGCTGATAACCAGCAGTTTCTCCTTTTGTATCAATGTTTTCTCTGCCATAATTTACTCATATCCTATCTTTAATAACATCAATTTTGTCATTCGTGGCAGTTTTTGAAGTGGATCACCCTAAAGTTGTGTTGTTTGGTAATGGGTTAAGTACCTGCTTGCCTCAATTTTGGACATAAAAGTACCTACCATTCTTGTGAACCAAAGCCATAGCAGGCTAACTGTAAAACTTCAAATGACAAACCAAATATAATAGCTTCTTTATGTCCTAAATACTTCATTAGTAATGCTAGAATTATTGTCTGAAATGAGAAAAAGAAGAAATTACATTTAGTTGAACTGCATTAATCCTACATACATATATCAACCCTTTCCCAAACAAGACCTGGTATTGACGTCCTTAATATAACAGACTTTGTAAAACATTTAGACAGAAGAAGAATCACGCTTATTTTCTTTTGTTTTGAAATGTTAGTGTAATGGTGATTAACACTTATCAAGGATTCTTGTTGTTTTTCTCCACAGTACTACAACAAAATCCCTTTCAAATCCAAAAATTCATCAATTTTCATTGAAATCCTTCCCTGTTTGAGAGTAATAATCACTGTGTTTAAGTGATTGTGGACATAAAGACAGAGACATACAGATCGGGTCATTCCTTTATACCTCCAAAACTTTGTTAACTGGGTTACAAATATAAGCCAACTGAATATCAACTAGTATGAAGTATACCAACCTGTGCTATAACTGATAAAACTCCTACAACTGCAATAAATATAGCTACTTTTTCTTTAGTAAAACCCATAATCTGAAATAAAAACAAAAACATTTTTATACATAGCATAAATGACCAGGACCAAAACGTATTGAAGAGTAATTGTTATCTTTCTGACCATTTCATCAAAGTCGGAATTAATTTAAGATGTATTTTCATATTTCTGACAGTTAATTAATCTCTACGTTTTCTACATGTAAATATAAATATTTTGATAAGCTTTGTATTACTTAAGTTTTCACTTACTTTCAGATAACCTTTAAAAGTTTCAAAATTTTAAGGGTTACAACCCATCATAAGAATGATAAGATAGCAAACACTTTGTGCATCTTTGGACGTCATCTGTGACAACAGAATTTAAGGAGAGATAACCTTGTCAATTTCCTAGCGAGGGATACTTTCATCAATGTATGTTCCTATAGATGACGCCCGAAGATGCACAAAGTGTTTTGTATTAAATGATGGGTTGTGATCCTTAACCCATTACCACACAGTGACACCTTTTGACACCTCACTAGATAAGGCTTTGGAAAACATTGTGGAAAATGAAGAAATTGCTTGTGACAAGCAATTTCTTTATTTCCCACAATGTTTTCTACCAAAAAGACCAAAAAATATAACAATGCATTCACTTGATATTGTCGTCTGCAACATCTCTGAATTTCGAGCAGTCTAAAATTTTGCCGTCAGGTAATGGGTCAAAAGGATTGTTTATACTTACTAATCCAAGATAAACAAAAAAACATGAGTATTCCCCGGCCTCAGGGAGATAAGATAAAACTGTTCCCATTCTTCTTTATTATCATTTAAAATCATATGAGAACAGCACGGATCCTGATCAGACTGCACATATGTGCAGGTTGATCTGGATCTATGTTGGTCTCAAAAGCCAAAAGCTCACTTCCATGCAATTGCGTAAAATTGAGGAAAAAAAGGTATACTTACTAATCTAAGATAAACAAAAAAACATGAGTATTCCCCGGCCTCAGGGAGATAAGATAAAAATACAGCTACAGATAAAAGTAAGATTAACGGATCTGCTCCCATCCTTCTTAATGCCTGAAACACAAGAAAACATATTGCATTGGTGATACATAATTAAGATTTAATCCTGTCATAAGATGACAAAATTTAAAACTTAATCCAATTCTTTTGATTGGCAACACAAAGGATAATTACAGATATTGTTCATACATGTAATGATAAAACCCTTTCTTATTTTACCTTAAAAGAATCAGGTTTGGTTTCAAAAATAATGGAATTGACATGATGGCATCCTAAGTGAAATTGGAATACTTATTTGGAAAGAACAAGATTTGTTTGTGAAACACTAATGCCCCGAAAAAGGCCAATGTTTAGTTTTCAGATAGACAAAGGCAGAAAGACAGACGGACACAAGTAAAACAATATGCCCTGATCTTTAGATAAATGGGCATAAAAATTGGACTGATTATTTTTGTGGAATGATGTGATGGTTTAGCATGATCGGTGTATTAAAGAGGATATTGATGGTCATCAGCGTTTTCCTTTTTTCTCTCAAAGTTTCCAAAGATTCTACTATTGGAAACGTCAAAACTAGGCCTTGTTTGGTGATGGAGTTAATATTCTTTAACCTTTAATTTGTTTCTTCAGCATGGGAACTTGTATGATTACAAAATTTTTCCAAGAAACTTGAAACATAAGTAAAATCTGAGATCCAATTGATAGTAAGTCTTGGTAAAACAAATTGTTTAATACTTACTGAGAATGGATCGACTTTTTCCCAGGATATAGGTGACCCCCAGGACGCAGGTCTGACTTTCTCGGGCAGGGATTCAGGTATAAATAACAATATATACAGTATATCTAATAAAGCAATGGCCGTGGCTAGCCACACTATAAAGTTTTCACTATAAACAGTTCCTAAATAAGCTCCTATAGCAGGGCTTGTGACTAGACTGGCTGCAAATGTCGCAGAAACCTGAAATACACAGATGTGTTTGTAAAACAGCAGCTTGTTTGAACAATAGCGATGAATTTTGTGGTAAAAATAGACTTGGTTTACCGTTATGTTTTGATAAACCATGGGCGTTGTTACAAAATCTCACAACTAAAGCTTGAATCAACACCCATGAAGTACTATTTGTTTGTCCGAAATTAGGTCATGGTTAAGTGGATAAAATCATTCCCTATTGATTGTAGATTTCTTTCCTTAATCAGATTTGCTCATATGTGGTTAAGATCAAGTATTGAAACCCATTTTCAACTACAAAACACTTAACAAATCTTCAGGCGTCATCAGTAGCAACAGAAAATGACAATGGTATCCATTGTCAATTTTTGTTGCTACAGATGATGCCTGGTTATTGACAAGGGGAAATTGACATGGGTACTCTCTTGTTAACTTCTGTTGTCAGGGATGAGGCATGAAGATGCATGAACTGTTTTATATCTAATGATGACCTAATTGACGAAAAATTGACAGTAATATGTTTGAATTATGTTTGCAGTTGGCATTGACCAAACGATGCCTATTGATGAGCTTACAGGAAACTTTAACCCATTACCACACAGTGACTCTTTTTGACTCCCCACACGATAATGGCTTTGGAAAACATTGTGGAAAATGAAGACAAGCAATTTCTTCATTTTCCACAATGTTTATTACCTAAAAAGACAACAAAAATTTAAATTTCCTTCCTTTGAAATTGTCGTCTGCAACATCTTTGAATTTGGTCCAATCTAAAATTTTGTCTTTTGATAATGAGCTAAATGTTTGATTGTACATAGAAATCACATGGAAAGTCTGAATTGGTCTAACATCCATCTATATTTTAATTTCATGACATGGAAATAAACAGCATTATCCTTGTTAAGAATCAATCAACCTACCAGCCCATAGGCTTGACTTCTGTCTTCTTCTGTCGTGACATCAGCAACATACGCAAATACAACACTAAATGTAACAGCAAACACCCCTGACAGTGATATCATGGTGAAATACCACCTGGAATATACATTGAATATGTTATAATATCAGTAACATACGCAAATACAACACTAAATGTAACAGCAAACACCCCTGACAGTGATATCATGGTGAAATACCACCTGATATATACATTGAATATGTTATGATATCAGCAACATACACAAATACAACACTAAATGTAACAGCAAACACCCCTGACAGTGATATCATGGTGAAATACCACCTGCAATAAACATTGAATATGTTATAATATCAGCAACATACACAAATACAACACTAAATGTAACAGCAAACACCCCTGACAGTGATATCATGGTGAAATACCACCTGGAATAAACAATGAATATGTTATGATATCAGTAACATACGCAAATACAACACTAAATGTAACAGCAAACACCCCTGACAGTGATATCATGGTGAAATACCACCTGGAATATACATTGAATATGTTATAATATTAGCAACATACGCAAATACAACACTAAATGTAACAGCAAACACCCCTGACAGTGATATCATGGTGAAATACAACCTCGAATAAACATTGAATATGTTATAATATCAGTAACAAACACAAATACAACAGTACCAACACTAAATATAACAGCAAACACTCCTGACAGTGATATCATGGTGAAATACCACCTGGAATAAACATTGAATATGTTAAAATATGTGGCATGTCATGCTAAAAGGGACCTTATTGGCAGTGTGAAAAATTTCAACCCTAGCCTGTCTGCCTAATCCAAACATTAGAACGTTTGACCTGTCTTAGAATGTGTTCCTTTTCCAAATACGTCTTCTGGTTGACCTCTGCTGAGCATGAACAGCTTGTCAAAAAAACTTGGAATTTTGGGCTTCTGACAAGGTCCCTATCAGTGTGATGGGCCACATATCAGTAACATATGCAAAATATAACACTAAAAGTACCAGGAAGTATACCCAACAGGGATATCAGGCCTATGTAGAGATGCACATATTACTGCAAAGACAATCAGTTTCATCCGCATCGTAAGCATGTCATGATATGGCTTCAACCTTTCTTCAACAAGGTCTGTTTTTGATGACCCTAGGAAAGGAGGCTTTGGAAGATGTTGAAAGTAATGAAGGAATTGCTAGTTATCTTTTTCTCCTTTTCCCTCATTATTTCCTAGACTAAAACATACAATATTTGCTTTTGGCAACATTATTTTGTCATCTGCAATACATTTGAATTTGAGCAATCCTGAAAACCTCAATGGAAAATGGTTAATACAAATAGCAAACTTCTGTTACTTGTATGCCAATGAAATGAAAGAAATCAATACTCAAACAAGAGATGTTTGTAAAACATATATGCCCCCTCAAGGGCCAACATTT
The DNA here is from genome assembly GCA_963680895.1 of Fragum sueziense. Lineage (NCBI taxonomy): Eukaryota > Metazoa > Mollusca > Bivalvia > Cardiida > Cardiidae > Fragum > Fragum sueziense. The sequence goes on along the minus strand of OY804594.1, from coordinate 72,475,364 downwards.
GATGTAGGTTAACGTCCAAGGTCAAGTTAACAAAGTCAAAGGTCATGGTCAAATATGAAAGGTCTTGGAAGGAGGTGTCTATGTGTGAAATATCAAAGCTGTATATGTACAAGAGTTGTCCGCGGACAAAGAAGCTCACCTATACAAGAGCTTGTCACAAAAAAAAGTCCCAAGGTCAAAGGTCAAGGTCATTGGGTCAAAGGTCATGGTCTCAAGGTCAAGGTCATGGTATGTAGTATCCATATGTGAAATATCAAGGCTCTATCTATAATAGTGCATGAGATATAGGCCAGGTTAAAGTTTTTGAAAAGTAGGTCAAACTCCAAGGTCATGATCACTAGGTCAAAGGTCATGGTCCCAAATGAAAGGTCTTGCTGAGAAGTATCCAAGTATCAAGGCTGTATCTGTAAAAATGACCGAGATATAGGCCAGGTTAAAGTTTTTTAAAAGTAGGTCAAACTCCAAGGTCAAGGTCACTAGGTCAAAGGTCATGGTCCCAAATGAAAGGTCTTGGCAGGAGGTATCCATGTGTGAAGTATCAAGGCTGTATCTCAAATAGTACCTGAGATAAAAACCAGGTTAAAGTTTTTGAAGACGTGACGCTGACGCCGACACTAGGGCTGTGACATTAGCTCCCCGGACATAAAGTCCCGGCTCGCTAAAAAGTAAAATGAAATATAGGCCAGGTTGAAGTTTTTAAAAGTAGGCCAAATGCCAAGGTCAAGGTCAGATGTGAATGGTCTTGGTTGGAGGTGTCCATGTGTGAAATATCAAGGTTGTAGGTATAAAAGGACATGATATATATGCCTGGTTTAAGTTTTTTTAAAAGTAGGTCAAACTCCAAGGTCAAGGTTGCAATATTCAAGGTCTTGGTCAAAAATGTGAAAGGTTTTGGTAGGAGGTGTCTATGTGTGAAATATCAAGGCTGTATGTGTAATAGGACATGAGATAAAGGCTAGGTTAAAGATTTCTAAAAGTATGTAAAATCAAAGGTCAAGGTCACACAGGGCAAGCTCATGGTCAAATGTGAAAGGTTTCGGTAGGAGGTGTCCATGTGTAAAATATCGAGACTGTATAGGTAACAGGACATGAGATATAGGCCTAGTTTCAGTTCTTTAAAAGTAGGTCAAAGTCCAAGGTCAAGGTCCAAGGTCAAGGTCAAAAGTGAAATGTCGTGGTTGGAAGTGACCATGTGTGAAATATCAAGGCAGTATGTGTAAAATGACATGAAATATAGGCCAGATTAAAGTTTTTTTTAAAAGAAGGTCAAACACCAAGGTCAAGGTCACAAGGTCCAAGATATTGGTCAAATGTGAAAGGTCTTGGTCGTGGGTGTCCATGTGTCAAATATGAAGGCTGTATGTGTAAAAGGACATGATATATCTGCTAGGTTAAAGTTTTCTTAAAAGTAGGTCAATGTCCAAGGTCAAGGTCACAAGGTCCAAGGTCATGATCAAGTGTGAAAGGTCTTGGTTGGAGGTGTCCATGTGTGAAACATCAAGGCTGTATGTGTAATAGCACATGAGATATAGGCCCCGTTAATTTTTTTTAAAAGAAGGTCAAACTCCAACGTCAGGGTCACAAGGTGCAAGGTCATAGTCATATGTGATAGGTCTTGGTAGGAGGTGTCCATGTGTGAAATATCAAGGCTGTATGTGTAAAAGGACATTATATATCGGCTAGGTTAAAGTTTTTTAAAAGTAGGTCAAAGTCCAAGGTCAAGGTCATACGGTCAAAAGTCATGGTCAAATGTAAAAGGTCTTGGTAGGATGAGTCCATGTGTGAAATATCAAGGCTGCATGTGTAACAGCACATAAGATATTGGCCCCGTTTATTTTTTTTAAAAGTAGGTCAACAACCAAGGTCAGGGTCACAAGATCGAGGTCATAGTCAAATGTGAAAGGTCTTGGTTGGAGGTTTCCATGTGTCAAATATCAAGGCTGTATGTGTAAGAGGACAATATATATGGCCAGGTTAAAGTGTTTAAAAAGTAGGTCAAACTTCAAGGTCACAAGGTCCAAGGTCATGGTCAATTGTGAAAGGTCTTGGTAGGAGGTGTCCATGTGTGAAATATCAAGGCTGTGTGTGTAATAGCCAATAGGTCATGAGATATATGCCTGGTTTAATTTTTTTAAAGTAGGTCAAACTTCAAGATCAAGGTCACAAGGTCCAAGGTCATGGTCAAATGTGAATGATGTTGATAGGAGGTATCTATGTGTGAGATATCAAGGCTGTATGTGTAAAAAGACATGAGATATAGGCAAGGTTAAGAATTGAGTGTAAAAATCAACAAAGGGCAATAACTCCAAGAATTTGATCGGCACGGTTATGGTTCTTGTGCACTGCACCTTTCCATAATGAAATCTATCCACCTGTAAAGTTGCATGATTCTACCTTACAAACTTTTTGAGTTGTGCACCAGACAAGAATCAAGTTACAAAATCAACAAAGGGCAATAACTCCAAAAATTTGATCAGCAGAGTTACGGTTCGTGTGCCCTGCACCTCTCCATAATGAGATCTATCCACCTGTAATACTTCATGATTCTATCTTACATACTTTTTCAGTTGTGCTCTGGACAAGAATCAAGTTTGAAAATCAACAAAGGGCAATAACTCCAAAAATATGATCAGCAGAGTTACGGTTCTTGTGCACTGCACCTCTCCATAATAAAAATCTATCCACCTGTAAAGTTTCATGATTCTACCTTACACACTTTTTGAGTTGTGCTCCGGACAAGAATCAAGTTTGAAAATCAACAAAGGGCAATAACTCCAAAAATATGATTAGCAGAGATACAGTTCTTGTGCACTGCATCTTTCCATAATGAGATCTATCCACCTGTAAAGTTTCATGATTCTACCTTACATACCTTTTGAGTTATGCTCCGGACAAGAATCAAGTTTGAAAAACAACTAAGGGCAATAACTCCAAAAATATGATTAGCAAAGTTACGGTTCTTGTGCACTGCACCTCTCCATAATGAGAGCTTTCCACCTGTAAAGTTTCATGATTCTACCTTACATACTTTTTGAGTTATGCTCCGGACAAGAATCAAGTTTGAAAATCAACAAAGGGCAATAACTCCAAAAATATGATCAGCAGAGTTACGGTTCTTGTGCACTGCACCTCTCCATAATGAGATCTATCCACCTATGAAGTTTCATGATTCTACCTTTAATACTTTTCGAGTTATGCTCCGGACAAGGTTTGGTCTACGGACAGACCGACCGACCTACAGACCGACCGACACTTGCAAAACAATATACCCCCATTTTCTTCGAAAGGGGGCATAATCATTGAAGACATATTAAATTTACACAAGACTTTCTAACTCATAATTTCAGGTATAACCAATACTTACATGGGGCTAATCTTCATAAGAGGTATAGGGGCACATGTAAATGAGACTGTGAGTAACCAATACTTACATGGGGCTAATCTTCATTAGAGGTATAGGGGCACATGTAAATGAGACTGTGAGTAACCAATACTTACATGGGGCTAATCTTCATGAGAGGTATAGGGGCACATGTAAATGAGACTGTGAGTAACCAATACTTACATAGGGCTAATCTTCATGAGAGGTATAGGGGCACATGTAAATGAGACTGTGAGTAACCAATACTTACATAGGGCTAATCTTCATAAGAGGTATAGGGGCACATGTAAATGAGACTGTGAGTAACAAATACTTACATAGGGCTAATCTTCATGAGAGGTATAGGGGCACATGTAAATGAGACTGTGAGTAACCAATACTTACATAGGGCTAATCTTCATGAGAGGTATAGGGGCACATGTAAATGAGACTGTGAGTAACAAATACTTACATAGGGCTAATCTTCATGAGAGGTATAGGGGCACATGTAAATGAGACTGTGAGTAACCAATACTTACATGGGGCTAATCTTCATGAGAGGTATAGGGGCACATGTAAATGAGACTGTGAGTAACCAATACTTACATGGGCTAATCTTCATAAGAGGTATAGGGGCACATGTAAATGAGACTGCGAGTAACCAATACTTACATAGGGCTAATCTTCATGAGAGGTATAGGGGCACATGTAAATGAGACTGTGAGTAACCAATACTTACATAGGGCTAATCTTCATAAGAGGTATAGGGGCACATGTAAATGAGACTGTGAGTAACCAATACTTACATAGGGCTAATCTTCATGAGAGGTATAGGGGCACATGTAAATGAGACTGTGAGTAACCCATACTTACATAGGGCTAATCTTCATGAGAGGTATAGGGGCACATGTAAATGAGACTGTGAGTAACAAGAAGGGTTTTCTGCCCCAAACATCTGACAGGGCTCCAACCAGAGGCGCACTCAGGAACGACAAAATACCCTGAAATGTAAATATCATAATTATGATGGTATCTGCCTGTAAGGCAGTCAAAAGATTATAAATAGCTTAAGATTAAAAGTAGTGATCTAAATAAATTATTTGTTTCTGAAAGAATGAATTTCTATGGTTAAAACAAGATGCATAAATAACATCCCATTTAGCATAATTGTACTTTTAAAGCAGCAGGCTCCTCATCAAATTATTTCAATAACATATGTCATATTTACAATTTTTCATCAATTTTAGCAGGGCTTCCCCTGGCAAATTCAGACTTGGCGCCAGCAAAATCGCCAATTGAAATTTTTTGGGGCCAATTGGAGCCAGTCGGTGCCAGTAGAGGAGCCAATGGGAAAAGAAGAAAAACATATAGACCCCCCCCCCCTGCTCTCTCCCCCCCCCCCCCTTGCTCTCTCCCCCCCCCCTAAAAAAAGCACCCAACATTATAGTCTGTAAAAATGCATAATTATCATCACAATAAGGTAATATGTCATGATGTTTATGACTTTTTATTGACATCAATATAGAAATCAAGATCAGTAGCATAAATTCTATAATTTGGGTTGATTGGATGCGGTTCCCTCTGATTTACAATGATTATACGGAACGTCACTGACCCCACCCAGTTGTCAATACGACCCCCTCCCCAAACCACGTGCGCGCACACACACACACATACAGATTGAAATGCGTGCAGAAATTACATGAGTTATTTTAGGTAAATCGGAGAATCTTAAAGTCAACCTTTTTTCGGCATGCCTTCCGACTAGAACTAGTACATTTTTCAGAACGAATACACGAGGACCAAAAATACGATGTAAATCATTAATTCGTGACGAAACTTAAAACTTCGGAACCTATTGCGGCGATCACTCGATCACAAGCTTTGATAGAATCTACAGATAAGATTTAAAGAAATCTGACTCGGAAAATTCCATGTGAAAACAAGGAATGAAAGTGAATCTTTTTTGTTCACAAAAAATTCGATCTGTGATACGATGCTCGGACTCGTAGCCTGAATCGGATTCTGACAAAAGCTTTACCTCGTGTTTTATATATCCATTGGTTAAAAAGAAAATCTTTTCAAATGCGATAGAAACAAATTCCATTGTGTAATTGATTTGCGAAAGTTTACACGAAATACAAACCATTTGGGGGTTAAAACATCGTAACGATACGGCGTTTTAGTCACTCGTTATGACGTCGCGCACGATATTGCGACCAGTCATGAAAAATCCGGATCATCAACGAAAGTTTTGCTGGTTAAAGAGACATATTTAATTGAAAATCGTTTTCTTGTTAGAAACTGTATTTGTATACATGAACCTGTCTGTCTGTAGTTTTACATGGACCTGAAACACCAGAAAGTCCTGAATTTCGATTGAAATTTAATGGGAAAGACGCCTGTTTTAAAGCGTGACGTGTAACATGAAAAATCGAAGAATTTGATCACTCCGAGCAAAACTTATACTTTCGGCGTAAAAACTTATTTAAAAATATTACATTACGTTTGTTCATCCCATTGTCTACCATTAGATATATTCATTATAAAATACAAGCAAATATTAAAGTCAGTATAATGAAAAATAAAGCTCGCACCGGCGCGTGACGTGAGCCATTTTTTTAAATTCTACATTGAAATGCGATTTTTCACTATATTTGAAATGAAAACAGTCGTATTATTTTCATTGAAACTTCTTGTATAATCAAGTTCAACATAAGGACAATGCATGTATGAGTTGTGAATGATCTAATACGCCGTTTTCATGTCTTAATTAGAATTCTCCCAGGTAAAACAGAAATGTCCACCCCCTGTGTTTTTTCGAACAAAATTGTTTTAGTGCGCCTTTCGACATGAATATTATGTAATCCGTCAAATTCAGAACATTGATATTTTGAATACAAGTTAGTTCATTACAATATCTTTAAAATGATGTTACATGTAGATGCGTATCATCATTATAGGAGAAACGTCAGAATCTTTCCCAGGTAAAACAGAAATGTCCACCCCCTTAAATTTACGTCAAATTGGACATTGAACGTCGACGTTACAGCGATTGATTCTTCATGTATTGGAAAAATATCTGGAAAATTGGGAGAATATATAACAAACATTAAGGGCATCGGTTATGATCATTTTTTTTTTTTGCTTTCTCTCGCCGACTAAAATGTTAAAAAAGTAACAAAATGATGTTAAACTTTCCTCGCGTGTATCTTTAAAATTATTTCCTCATGATTACATGAATCACACAATATTCGCTGTATATGTCAAGGCCTGTGTTTCATATTTCCACCTTCAAAGATATTTTACAGATAGGCCCTAAGTGTTGTTTCATATACAAGTTTCAAGCTATAAGAGATAGCGCTCCTTTTCTTTATTTTTAAACAAAAATAAGCGAATCAATATGACAATATTTACGACGCGTAATAAGCAAATAACACGCAGACAACAGAAATCACGCAGACGTAAGACTAATTTTCCTCCATGTTGAAAGATCTGAGTTTGTATGTTGCGAAAAGGTAATTGCAAAATATGTTTTAAACATATTTTTTTTTTCAAAATCTATATATATTATAAAATCAAATAACGCCTGCGTTTTGAATATCGCGGAAATACACGAATGCCTTGAACGAGTATTTACAAACGATGTAGCCTAATGCGTTTTATTGTAAAACACAAACCAAAATCCAGAAATTAATTCATTTATCTATACTCCTGTTTTGAGATGAATTCATAAATGACGCTGATTGACTTTTCCCCCACAATATAAGGAAAAAGTAAACATGGATAACAAAGAAATATTCGTTTCGCGCAACGTTTACGTACGTGTAACGTTTTTCTTTATTTTGACGTTACATAGATTGGTCGCAATACCGTGCGCCACGTCTATTCATATGACGTCACTACCCCGAGATCAAATAAATGCCGCCGACACATCTGGCCCGTTTGTTCCAGTCTTGACAAAATGTGTTGTCTTTATAAGGGAATATGTGTAAAGGATTTAGAAAACAATTTTTTGGATTTAGGCCGAAATTAAGCTCCAGGTAAACGCACCGGAATAAATTTCCAGTGACTAAAGTTTTCTTCCTCGGCAAGCCACGCGACCAAGACATTTTCACGCATATTGAAACAGTTATTTAGAAGGTGTCATAATCATATGGACAAACTGCTATCTCGGATAATTGGTTACCGATTATCAATTTTTGTTAATCAATGACTGACCAGCACCGATACACGTGACTGTCATAGCTTTTGAGACTCAACCCTTTACCTGAAATCTTGTGTCAGAATACGGCGCAAAAAAGTTGTCGCCAATAAAATCGCCAACTGGCAAATTTTGTCGCAAGAATTATTATTTTGTCGCAATTGGCGCCAGTGGCGATCGACAGCGGGAGCCCTGTTTAGGACAAAGATATGTTATGAACATGATGGTAGTTGATGGGACTTAATGGCATTTTAACCAGTAGTTTAGTCATGGCAGCTGAACCATTGATTCCTGTAGTTTCTCTCACACCTGCTAACTTAACATCCTTTCCCGGCCTCCAGCTGCTAAAAACACATTTCAGTTTACAATTTCCTACCTATTGGTGGGATATAAAATGGGATATAAAATGATAGGATTCTAATGTGACCAGCAAATGAATCTGTGATCCCCTGATTTTAAATGTCCAAAGCACTACCAACCGCCCCAAATGTGGGTAGTTATAAGTTTTATGCTTACCTTGACCCCCTGTATCAAACCATTCAGTAGAAATGTGTGATGTGGAAATGTGTCATTCAGAACCTGAAATGTTGAAATGTTGGTATTAAAATCGTAGCTGATAAAACAAGAGCTGTCTCAGGGCAGAAAAGCGCAACTATGAAGAGCAGGATAGTGAAAAATTGTAAGTTCCTAAATGGTAAAAATTCCACTAAGTAACGAATCGTTGCCTAGAGGTTGATATTATGGTAACAGAGGCATGTGCAAAGTTGCAGAGCAAATAGAAACAGAGATTTGATAAACTTGCACATGAAAACTTAACCAAAGCATACTGCCGACGCTGACACCTGGGTGACTAGAATAGCCCGCCTATTCTACGAATAGTCACACTGAAAAGTCTTGATTCACAAGTAAAACATGCCCTGCGTTCAGTAGACAAACTGTTAGGTAATGTTACCAACATTCACAACTTCTTTGACCCAAATTTCACAGAATTCATAGAATTCACCGAGTATTCCGGATGAAACGGCTAACTGTTAGCTTACGTTTTGTCTTACTGAACGCAGGGATGCTGTCTGCTTCATAAACATGTACATTGTTGTAAATGAAAGCATTGATTTCGTGATATATTGCTTACAATAACAAAGTATTCCATGTGCATTGATTTCGTGATATATTGCTTACAATAACAAAGTATTCCATGTGCAAACTATCACAGTAAAAGCACCAGTCCAACATGTTTGTCTACGAATGGGGGGGACTTGACAAGTAGTATGTTGTCCCCCAAATCATATGAAAATTATCAAAAGCTAAAATATTAGGCTTGGTATGTGACTGTCCATTCAAACAATTATGTCTGGATTGGATTGTGTGGAGTTTTACGTCCCACTCAACAGATAAGGTCATATGGAGACGGGACCTCGGTTTAAAGTCTCTTCCGAAAGACTGGAGAAGCGGGGGATCGAGCCAGCGACCCCTGTGTTTCAAGTCTAGTGTGTTACCACTGCACCACCTCCGCCTCTCAATTATGTCTGGAACACTTTCGTTTGATTCAATAGAAAGGTGAAGGAAGTTGATTGAAATGAAAATATTTAATGATGGTGGTAACTTACTGTAATCATAGGATTTGTAAGGAGTCCCCAAGCAAAGAACTCGAGAAAGATGACAATTAACCCTTTCCCAAACAGCAAAAAATAAGGGTGGTCCCGTTTGAAAGCTCCTGCAGATGACAAAATGGGTGTTTTAAAGATAGGATTTGTGTATAATATAGTCCAGAAAGTATTGAAGCAAAAGGAGAAAATGCTGATTATCAGCATTTTCTTCTTTTGTCTCAATATTTTCCCAAGCCTTTTACAATAGAAGGTATTAAAACCAGGTCTTGTTTGGGAAAGGGTTAAAACTAATCAACATGCAAATGGCTGAATGAAGACGGTACATGTATCAGTATGTGATGATATAAGGTAGTCCACCCCTGATGAGGATCACCAGACCTCAGAATTTTTCCCGCAACAGTGTTAACATTTGTTACTTATCCAAACCTATTCGCACAACGTCATTCGGTGGCAGAACGATCCAAACGTTCCATCTCCAAATGTTTACTTCATCCAAATATTTCCAATGTTGTGTGAATCTTGTTACAGTTAGGGGTGAAATACTTTAAGTTATAGACCATGTAAGTGGTTATTTACCGTAATCATTGGATTGGTTAGGAGTCCCCAAGCAAAGAACTCGAGAAAGATGACAATTAAGGCATGGTAAACACTGGGCTGTGTACCTTCTGTTGTCTGGAAGTATGCATGGAAATAGAACATAATTAGTTATGATTAATAAATTCCTGTAAAAATAGTTTGAATTCGAGCATCAATATTGCAACCCATGATTATCAAATGGCAAAGTTTTGGGATGGTCCAAATTCAAATAATTATGATGCAAGCAACAACTTCATGTGAATGAAATTTTACTCTTTCTTCATCTTTTTTGGTAGAAAGTACTGTGGAAAATGAAGAAATTGCTTGTTACAAGCAATTTCTTCATTTTTTACAATGTTTTCTGTAATCTTTTTCTTGAGGGGAGTCAATGTGTGGAAATGGGTTAGCCAAATCTATCAATTAATGTAGCGGATAATAGTAGAGATAAAATTATTTTTTGTGAAACAAAGCAACAATCAATATTAATTTATTCATTTATATCTAACAATAGCCATTTTCATCTTTATCAAAACTCATAAAATGATACATTTTACAAATGACTGAACTAAAAGGTGAATTCAATTAAATATATGGCTAAATTGTTTTAACCTGAAACCAAAGTAGTTCATTGTAGTTAAAATTGAAAGGTTTGTGTTTAGATGAAACAAAATTGAAAAATTCATACATGTAATAAGACATTGTTGAAAACCTGTATTTTTTTCCTTTTCCCCTAAATATTTCCCTAGCTATAAAATCAATGTACATTATTTCTGATTTAGGCATAACTCATTCTGTCATCTGCAACATAGATGAATTTGAACAAGTCTTGAATTTTGTTGTTAAATACAGGAGGAATAGATTATTTTTCCATATTTCCTGTCTATGGAGCTATTCATCATCCATTTATGTTTACAATAAGCTTCATGGATAATAATATTTCTATTCATCATGATTGAATATAAACTATATTTTCACGTAAAGCAAACAATTCATTTGCAGTTCAAATAAATCCAAAAGATTCAGCATGTTTAACATTTGTTTACTTTAGTACACAAGGGTCTCCCCAGAATAATTTGAAGCTGTAGTGGCAATATCGTTGAAGCTTACAATACAATGTTTATGTAAATTATTGTGAATAAAAACATAATGGGAAAAGAAGAAATTGCTCATTTTGAGCAATTTCTTCTTTTCCCATAATGTTTTTATGCATTTTTATTGTACAAAATACCTTAATTCATCAGTTTTTGACATGAAATTCAAATTCCTGTATTTGGTGACCAATTTGAAGAAATTTAACTGTGGGGTACTTTTGAAGGTGTAGGGGCATTACCTTGATTTACATGAAGCTGTAGTGGGGCCGATACAGCTTATTGGGCTGGGGAGAACACTGGTACATTTATACTTCTTCCGGGGTTCGTATAAAAGAGTATTGCTATTAATGTAATTATTGGCAAGCTTTCTATTCTCATTTATGAGCAAAAGGAAGTTTCAACATGAAAATATTAAACCAAAAATATTAAAATCAATATCTTGCTCATTTGTTAACCCTTTCCCAAACAAGACCTGGTTTTGATGTCCCTAATAGAAATGGATTGTGAAATCATTGAGACAAAAGAAGAAACTGCTGATAATCAGCAGTTTCTCCTTTTGTCTCAATATTTTCTTTGTCATATTTTACACAAATCCTGTCTTTGATATCATCCATTTTATCATTTGTGGCAGTTTTTGAAGTGCATCACCCTAAAATTTTGCCATTTGGGAAAGGGTTAATATGACAAAAACAGCAGAATATTGACTGTTCAAAATTATATCACAAACAACTTATTTTACTGTAACTGTTTCCCAAAAACAGCTATGATTTGGATGTCCTTGATTGAGTTGGAAATACATTGAAGGAACAAAAGAAAATGTTTATATGGTGACTACAAAGTTATCAAAGATCTAACAAAATAGTTGATAAAATGTAACAAAAAAATCTTATGTTCAAATTTATGTTACAGGAAAGGGTTAATGTAAAGCAAAAAGACCTGTAAATTATCTCTGCCCTGCATATGGATATTTTGAGGAATTTTAAACTAAATCAACCCAAAATACTAGTACCAAAAGTAACTGAATGCTTTATTACATAAACCATTCCCACATAATGACACTATTTGAGGCCACCACAAGATGCATGGCTTCAGAAAACAGTGGAAAATGAAGCAATTGCTTTTAACAAGCGATTTGTTCATTTTTAAAAATGTAACTTCTATCCAGAATTGCCAAGAAATGTAAATGTCTTCTTATAATGTGTTAAAATGATCATAACACATCAGTTCCCCCTGAAACAAAAAGAGATCACATCAACTTATAAGCTACAATCCAAGTTACACTTCATGCAAAAAAGGAACAACATGATCTGGTTATGATTTATATAAATATTACAGATATTTTTTCTTTAATTTCTAGAATAGTATTTCGTCGGTGTAAATGCAAAACCTCGTATGTCAATTCTTGCGATTTTCAAAGTACAAACTTGTGTACCCAGTTGAAACAATTCTCGCAGGTTTTGAGATATTTTTACTGATCAGTATTAATGATACATTATTTGTGAACAATATGTCCAAATTTCAAATAAAACATTTCAGTTTGGGAAAAAGTTGCTACACTTTTTCACTCCCCTTTAGAATTTTCCAAAAACGAGATACGAGGTTTTGCATTTACAACGACAATTTATAAAATTATGACAGATAAGTTCTTTCTTGGCAAAATAGTTGTAAAGGCCCAATGGCCATCACAGGCTCTGTTCTGGAGGGGATTAACCCACTACCAAATGACAAAATTTTAGGGTGGTCCAAATTGAAAGATCCTGCAGATGATAATTTCAAGTGAGTGAAATTTTTAATTCTTAGGTCTTTTTGGATGGAAAACTTTTTGGTAAATGAAGAAATTGCTTGTGACAAGCAATTTCTTCATTTACCACGATGTTTTTCATGGGCATTATTTAATGGGGAGTCAAAAAGAGTCATTGTGTGGTAATGGGTTTAAACCCTGTCTATTATGACTGTTCTTGTTCCTACTTTGCTGATAGCTCATTTTGGATATGCGGGTGTACACGAGTTGTGTGTGAGCCTTTATATTAAAATGACAAACCGCAATCAAATCTTAATTAATTCAATAACAATTAGCTTTCTAATGAATTCAATATTAACTAATGGATTATGTAGGTCCCTGTTTGCATGAAGTCATTCATCAACCCTTTTCCCATACAACAAAATTTTGGAGCAAAGTAAATTAAAATATGTTTGCTTTTAGACAACAAAAATGGCATTCTGTCATTACAAAAACCAAATTTTTTGTTTTTTACTAAAAACGTTTTTCATAGATTTACATGCATTTAACCAATTACCATAAGTGACGCCCTTTGACTCCCTTACAAGAAAAGGCTTGGAAAAACATTGTGCAAACATTAACCCATTTGTGCCTAGCGTCCACTTAAGACGACACTAGACTTTATCTGTGAGTAGATGCTTACATATATGTTTATCTCTGGTTCTCATCATTTGTGTGTATTGATAATCCATTGATAAGCAAGGAAATGTTGATCCAAGTGCTCATTAGCAATAAAAGTATCAGTAAAAGTGAATATTATATGAAAAGGTAGTGATTTTACTGAGGAAAAAAAAGACTCGAAAATGGGTAGGGAAAAAAGTATGTTTATTTCCTTTATTTTGTTCCATTTCTTGTTTCATTATTATTCTGTAATGTTCCTCATATGTAGGTAACTGCAGATACAATTTTCAGAGAAAAATAATATGTTTTCATAGTTTTATAGAAGAATATAATTTTGTCCACTAAAGTGGACGCTAGGACCGAGAGGGTGCCTGTAAATTCCTTGTATAGTAACAACATATTTTTAATTTTATGCAGAAAATATGCAGTAAAAGTGGTTGTATCTATGCTGGAAGAAGAAGGAAGATATATCAGCCCAATTGTGACCTTGACCCATGTGACCCCAAAACAATAGGGCACCTTCTTGGGTCAAGGACAACAACTGAGTAAATTTTCAAGATCTTTGGTCAACCTGTTCTTGGCTTAGAACACGGAAATGAATTTCAAACAAAGTCAAATTGTGACCTTGACCTTTGACCTTCGTGACCCCAAAACATTAGGCACCTCCTTGGGTCATGGGCAACAATTGTGTTAAGTTTCGTGGTCCAGGGTCAATAGGTTCTTGACTTAGAACACAGAAACAGATTTTAAACAAAGTCCAATTGTGACCTTGACCTTTGACCTTCGAGACCAAAAAACGTTAGGCATCTCCTTGGGTCATGGGCAACAACTGAGTATAATTTCATGACCCTAGGTCAAACGGTTCTCGAGTTAGAGCAGGGAAACAAAGAAAGTCTATGGATGGGTGGATGGACGGACGGAACGAGAGACAGACAGGTATGGTGAAACCAATCTAACCCCTTTACTTCGTAGTTGGGTGTATAGTTAACAGGTTGTGCTGGTATATTTGCAATTTCAAGATTGAAACAATTGTTTTAGGGGGAAAATATAAGATGACTTACATGTACCCATTCGTGCCTAGCGTCCACTTAAGTGGACAAAAATGTTTTTGTACAAAATCATACTTTTTCATTGAAATTTTACAAAATTAAAGCCTAACTTGTTGTTTTCACACGATTTTCATTGTTTTCTCTGATTTTTTTTCCTAAAATAAAAATTCAGGCATAAATGGGTTAAGAAATTGCATGTGACAAGCAATATCTTCATTTGACAAGCAATTTCTTCATTCCCACGTTTTCTACCCAAAAAGTCAACTAAAAATTAAATTTAATGCACTTGAAATTGTAGTCTGCAACATCATTGAATTTGGACCGACCTAAAATTTTGTAGTTTGGTAATAGGATAGATAGCATCTAGGTAAGGGTTACAGTTCCCTAAAGGCAAGGATCCACTAAATGAAATGAAAGGTTCCCTCAGTAACATACCAAAAATCCAAGAATTGTGTCTTTGAACTGACACAAAACATTCAACCACTGTAAAAAACAATCAGAACTACAGATCATTACAAAAGGTAATAAGGCAGATGATACATCATTTCTTGTTCAATAAATCCTAAATTGCAGGTACTCATTGGAATTGTCTCATTACATTATCTTATAAGCAAAGGAAAATCTTTCGATACTGTACTAATGCCGTGATACTTAAATGATAATTATCGTCTGCTTCATACCTGAAAGTCAGTGTAGCCCAAAGTAAAATGTTCTTTTGTTTAGTTTTGCAACAAATACTGCACTTTATTCGAAGAGCAGACGAATCTGACAAGTCTTTTATCAGCCAGTCTTTAAACACCGGATCAGTAAGCCACTGGTCTTGAAAATACCGCGAGAGTTTCTTTTTCTTGGCTGGAGAAGCCATTATTGTTTACAAAATGAAAGTGAAAAAAGCGGAAATCCCAACTTATACAATCGCCACTTTTCGCTTAGACTTTGGCAAAATCTACTTATAGTTACTTTGGAAAACCGGCGACCTTGCTTAAAATATGTCGTACTTCGAAATATTTTGGATTGTTCTCGCCAGTTAACTGACGTTTCTGCGTAATGTTTTACAAATTGTATTGTTCTTGCCACCCAATTTACGATGCGTCCAAAGGACCCGACGAGTCTTCATATTTTGCGTCCGAGCTGATTTTCATGCGTATACAGACACTCTTACGTCGTAAATGGAAACTCTGAACAATAGATTTAGAATGACTTTCCTACTTTACTCTTATCTGTAGCTCTGAAACAATCATTGTCAAAGTTCAAACTTTAAAATTATCAAGGTGGATAATCACGTGATACAATATTTTCAGAAAATCTTCAATAATTTTGTAAATACTGGACCGATTTGAATTCGGTTTGAAGCAGAGAATGTAGACAGACGTCACGCATTAGATGGACGTGATTGATTTTTGAAAAATCAACTGATAAAAAAGTTATTGAAGATAAACCAAAATTTTGGTTTATCTTCAATAACTTTTTTATCAGTTGATTTTTCAAAAATTCAACACGTCCAGCTTATATCTGGCATTTTCCCACATTCTCTGCTTCAAACTGAATTCAAATTGGTCAAGACTTAAGTATTAAACAAGCATTCTGAAGTATTGCAAAACAATACCAAGTCCCCTACCAGCTTTATATATGTGTTTAGAAAAAGAAGCCCAAAAAATTTCAAAGTCCAGTTGCTGGCATCCGTATCTTCCTCAAAAATACTGGACCGGAACGAAACTCAACCTTGTTCTGTAACTTATCAATGCGGGTCTACGTACCAAAAATCAGCTCAATAGCTGCAAGCATTAAGAAAAAAAGTCTGGAAAACTGTGATTTCCCAGAAATTTTCTAAGTCCAGCATCCGTATCTTCCCCAAAAATCACTGGAGCAGAACGAAACTCACACTCGTTCTGTATCTCATCAATATGTGTTCATATACCGAAAATGAGCTCAATACCTGCAAGCGTTTAGAAAAAAAAGTCTGGAAAACTGTAATTTCCCAGTAATTTTCTAAGTCCAGCATCCATATCTTCCTCAAAAATCACTGGACCGGAACGAAACTCAAACTTGTTCTGTAACTCACCAATGCAGGTCTACATACCAAAAATCAGCTCAATAGCTGCATGCATTAAGAAAAAAAGTCTGGAAAACTGTGATTTCCCAGAAATTTTCTAAGTCCAGCATCCATATCTTCCCCAAAAATCACTGGACCAGAACGAAACTAAAACTTGTTCTGTAACTCATCAATGCGGGTCTACATACCAAAAATCAGCTCAATAGCTGCCAGCATGAAGAAAAAAAGTCTGGAAAACTGTAATTTCCCAGAAATTTTCTAAGTCCAGTATCCATATCTTCCCCAAAAATCACTGGACCGGAAGGAAACTCGAACTTGTTCTGTAACTCATCAATGCGGGTCTACATACCAAAAATCAGCTCAATAGCTGCCAGCATGAAGAAAAAAAGTCTGGAAAACTGTAATTTCCCAGAAATTTTCTAAGTCCAGCATCCATATCTTCCCCAAAAATCACTGGACCGGAAGGAAACTCAAACTTGTTCTGTAACTCATCAATGCGGGTCTACATACCAAAATTCAGCTCAATAGCTACCAGCATTAAGAAAAAAAGTCTGGAAAACTGTAATTTCCCAGTAATTTTCTAAGTCCAGCATCCATATCTTCCTCAAAAATCACTGGACCGGAACGAAACTTAAACTTGTTCTGTAACTCATCAATGCGGGTCTACATACCAAAAATCAGCTCAATAGCTATCCCCGTTTAGAAAAAAAGTCCGGAAAACTAATTCACCGGACTGACGGACAGACGGACGGACGGACGGACAGACTAGTCTGACTGACGGACAGAGTGCAAACCTAAAGTCCCCTTCGGCTTCGCCGGTAGGGGACTAAAAAGATATTCAAGATTATCGGAAATTCTGAGTCATGTGATTATACACCCTGATTGTCATTGTTACTGTATTTATGTGCCAAGTATATCACAATGTATATGGAAAACATTGACAGAAAATACAGGTTATATTCAGCATATTATCCTTTTCCCTCTATGCTTCCTATGCTACATGTATCACATGCAGGAAGTTTTGATTTTGATATTCATTTTTTGTTTACAGTAATGCAATTTCATTCAAAATTGGACTTGTCTAGAATTTTCTATTAGGGAAATTCAGGATTGAGAACCAGTGGAGCTAAAAACATGGACTATGTGCTATGGGCCTAAAAGTTCACGTGTCAATTTTTCTGAACAATAAGTCTAATGGGAATAAACAAGAATACAGCACAATAACATTGTTCATTATCTAAATGGCTGACATTTTCCTAGAACATTGTAGTCTGCCTATATACAGCCTTATAAATTAATATTTCCCAAATGGCAAAAATTTAGTCTGCTCTTATTCAAAAGCAGTTGCAGATAACATTATGTTGGAAAGATATGATTTGCCTATCTAAATGGTAGTATAGAAAATATTGAGTCAAAAGGAGAAAATATCGATTACCAGCATTTTCTTCTTTTGCCTCCATATTTTCCTAATGCGCATTTCCTCTTTGGGACTTCAAAGGCCATTCTTGCTTGAGAGAAGGTTTGCAATTGCTAATTGCTAATCTTACAAGCTAGGCTACTTCTGTTGACCATTATTATAGACCAAGATCAGACTTTGTCCCTTTCAAAAATTTTCCAGTAATACATGTATCTCAACAAAAATCAAACGTGAATGTGCTTTCTTGGTTGTCATCAGCTTATACTAAGCTTTACATAAGATATGCGCTTAAGGTTTACAAACTGAGAATGAAATTCAGAGCTTGGGGCGAAATTTGAAAAGTGCCAGTAATTCCTAAACTGTGTTACATTTCCATTCCAAATACAAACATAAGCATTTTGTATGGTTTAGAATTTTTCATCGATGCATACTTACGGAAATATTTGACAAAAATGTTCAAAATTACCTCCCTTGCATATGAATATAGAGTAAAATAATATTTGCAAATTATTTTCTTCTTGAAGCATAATCTTGAAATCTGAAATGGTGAATCAACTTTACAAGTGTGTGTAATTTGATGCATTTTATATGGCTAGAAAGTGGTGTTTTCATTCTCAGTTCGTAAACCTTAATTTGGGCTACATTTTCTGTTCTTAACCCATTACCAGACCGCAAAATTTTACACTTGTCCAAATTCAGAGATGCTTCAGATGACAATGTCAAGTGAACCGAATTTGTTCTTTATTGGTAGAAAAATTATTAAAAATAAAGAAATTGCTTGTCACAAGCAATTTCTTCTTTTTCCACAATGTTTCCAAAAGCCTTAATCTTGAGTAGCGTCAAAAAGTGTGGCTTCAATGTTTGGGAATGGCTTAATCTGAAATAAATGTTGACAACATTTTCATTTGAAGTCAGTATCATACTTTACATAGTGTGGCTTATGCAATTTGATTGCAATCAATAGATTGATCAATAATACAAGATTAAACCCTTTTCAAATGACTAGCCAAACCTCAAAGTTGTTGCAGCTCTATGCAAAGATAAATGTCACATCTATGATCTATCAGACAATTTGTTTCTCAAAAAAAGGATAAAATGCTGGTAACAAGCATTTTTTCTCTCAAAGTGTTCCAAAACAATTGTCCATTTAAAATGCCAAACCAGGGCTTATTAAGGAAAGAGTTAATGATATAAGGCTGCATCAAAACCTTTCATTATCTAAGTGGTAGAAATTTATGACCTTGAGGCAATCACGAATGTTGTAACAACTAGACTGAGAGCTAGTAGTCTAAAGACTATTTAACCTTTTACCTGACAGCAAAAATTTAGGGTGATCCATTTCAAAAACTGCCACAAAAGACAAAATGGATGTTATTAACCCATTACCAAACGACAAAATTTTAGGGCGGTCCAAATTGAAAGATCCCGCAGACGACAATTTCAAGTACATGGAATTCTTAATTTCTAGGTCTTTTTGGGTGGAAAACATTGTGGGAAATGAAGAAATTACTTGTCACAAGCAATTTCTTCATTTTCCACAATGGTTTCCAAAGCTATTGTCTTGAGTGGAGTCAAAAAGAGTCACTGTGTGGTAATGGGTTAAAGATATGATTTGTGTATAAAATGACACAGAAAATATTGAGACAAAAGGAGAAACTGCTGTTCATCAGCAGTTTCTTCTTTTGTTTCAATGTTTTGCCAAGCCTTTTCTCCTAGGGACGTCAAAACCAGGTCTTGTTTGGGAAAGAAAGGCTTAACCAAACGGGAGTGCTAAAATAAAATTTTCAATGTTGCATTTTCAAACAAGAATGATTGTATTGTTCATGTTATAAAGAAGTTGTTACAAAATATCAAAACTAAATAGCCCTACAAAACAACCTCTCATGTTCAAAACAAAAACACTGATAACACTGAATACATCTTCAATGTTTAATATTGGCATATTCGAAGACAAGAGCCATCAGAGACCGACAATGCTCCCCGAATAAGGCATTGTCACAATAAAAGTATGCCATAGAGAGCAGTTTATTGTCAAGGCAGTGAATAATCTAGAATTTGAAACCATGAGTCCTAGGGACGCATGACTTTGAAAACAGTGCGTCCAAACTCAAAATGTATGAGTCCCACTTTTTCAATTTCATTGAATTGTAGATCTACGCATATGGGTCCTTCTGAGATAAACTGCAACAATTCCGGACATTCATACCAAAAAATAAAATATATTTTTTTGTAATGATTTTTACCTAGACATATTTGGCAATTATTTGTTTTGCTTAAAATTGACATGAAAAGATAGTTCTTGCATGATTAAGCATTTTTTTTTACATTTTTCAAGCAGTCACCAATTGTTACGGATGTTACCTTGACATCACTGAAACAATGAAAATTATCAGTAAACATAATCCAAGCACTCAAAACTGTGCTCAGGTCTGTATTTCTAAAACACATGAATCAATTTAGAGCATATTTTTTTCCACTAAGGAAATATATATGTAAAATATGTATTTTTCTTTTGTTACGGACATTACTCAAAAATCTGAAACTTTAATGTTTTTTTCTGAAATTTTCAGAGTAAGATTTTTCCATAATACAGTTTACAAAATCCTTTTGTAAATATAAAGCACAGTTTTATGAATATCTTGTGATTTTCCTGAGGCAATATATTGCTGTTATTACCTAAAATATGATGGACGTTAGCATTGACATTTTGTCAAATAACGTCCAATCAACTTTTTTAAGCAGTAACGTCCGCATCATTTTTTTCTCTTTTAATCCTTCATTATGCACCTATTTGCTGTTAGTCACCCTCTGCTGCAAGCTGTCCTGCTTGTAACATAGCTTGTATGTATATCTGAATCCTGATCTGTTAATGTGATGCCAAATACTAATTTTGTTGCGGTCGTTCAGTTGACACTAAAATTGTATGTCAAATATTATGTACAATCGCTTCGTTAAGTTCTGTCAATTGTTTATGTCCGTTACTTTTTAATCTAAGCTGACTTTGACAGCAAGTTTACAGACACATTTAGTTCGAAATTTAATTAACAAGCATAATACAAGACTTATAAACTTCCATAAACAGAAAAGTTTGCCATGAAATCCATTTTTTGATAAATTTGTTACGGACGTAAGTTCCTCCATAATGCTTGACCGACAGTGACATACCTCCATTTTCCACAAACCGCCAGGACCAAAGGCGGCAAAAGTGATGACGTAGTGTACAGATTTGTATTACGTATATGCAAATTATTCGCCCTCTGGTATTTTCGAACCCTACGACGACTTTCACAGGGAATGTTATGGACGTCACTTTTTGACAGACACATGATGTGTGTTATGTAGTTCGTGTTTGCAACGTAAGTACTGCTTTCCCATGGTAACTGAGATGTTTAATTGCAAGAAAAAGTATTTAAACGCACCATCCATTATAAAATGTAAGGATAAGAAGCCTGTTAAGGATATGACAAACGGTATAAAATACTTCTTAATTTGACAGACAAGATAACGTCCGAACAGCATATTTTAAAGTCTTCTGAAATTTCAAGGAACGCATATTAACCAAATTAATATTGATGAAATCACAAAATGTTTCTTTGTTAACAGTTTAATAACAGATAAATACATAAAATGGGCACTGGTAGTCTATTTTCATACTTCAAAATTTCATGCTGATTTTTGTCACAAAAAACGTCCGAAAATTTTGGTATTTTTGAAATGAAAAATAAAAAAAACATTAGAACAGGACCAGCTAACACTCTAAAATTGTTTATTTTATCAGTTTGATATGTTTTTTATCATTTAGAACTTTCTATTTGACTGTGCTCACTTTTGAATGCTTATTTTTTTCATCAAAATTTCAAAACTAATGGTGTTGCAGTTTAGCTCAGAAGGACCCATATGCCATTGCTGTTGTTGAGATAAATTAATAAACACTTTTATGTTATTGTAATATTTTGTTTTCATTGTGGTTTTGTTGGACTATGTTTGAACACTGACCAAAACACAACACAGTTCAGAGGTCCACGTTATCTTCTTGATCTTGACAGTGCAGATCCTGTTTATGAAAAAGAGGTTGGGGAGAGAACTCAGAACCCAGCTTTACTATAGGAAAATTTCGCATTTGTTCAAGTTGGGAAAAGTTCTGAAACAAATTGTAGAATGTTGATAACCAAACACAAAAAAGTTGCAAAAACATTTTGGACATTCCGTAGGCCTACATCTTATAAGTTTAGATGTCTCTCACATAGTCGCGGAGTCAGGGTAAGGTAAATGGACAGAATTTGTAATGGGTTAACATTGAGATGTTGGCACATGGGTAGTTTCTCTGTCAACAATTTTATTTTGGACTTGGTCTGAAGTCGCCAATGTCGTTGACATAATTGGCAACCCCCTATTCTCCATCGGCTTCAATCTGTTTACCTATTTGAGACGGAAGAATTTGATCGCCGATGCAAGAACATGGTTTAAATTCACAAATGAATAAACTTTCTCTTATTTGTTGCCCAAACTGTCCCGAGTCCCTATGACAGAATGTTTTGTAGTAAATCTGTTTTTATTATGAATAATAACTTGTGTCTGTCGTTTCGGTGAGGTTAAACGGTTTGCTCTCTTAACAAATACGTACGTAAAACAACGATGAGAGTAATGTTCTTTCAAACATTTATCATTTGCCAGATAAAGTATAACGAATAAAACAATATACATGTATGTACTTTGTAATAAAATAAAAAGAATACTTTAGAATCTCGAATTTTGTGATCAATTCATTTAAAAGTCTGCGTTTATGTTCGATTAAATTTATAAGTTATGTACTAATCAAACAGACCACCAATCAAGTTATCGTGACCGTGTCATTTTCCTAGATTTGTCTTCTACTTTCACTTTGCAACGGCTTTTGTGAGATCGAGAATTTTCGTAACTAGAGATTGATGTCAAAGAAAAGGTCATTCTAGAATGATGCGTCCTAGAGGACGCGCACCATTCAAAATTGTGCGTCCCCAGCCAATTTTATGCGTACAGGACGCAGGACGCAGAGGTAGATTAATTACTGTCAAGGGCATCAGATTTGCTACTCAAACATGAAATTTCATCAAATTCTGACTATTAGACTTTAGAGAAATTAGAGAAAAGCTGTATTTCACCTTAAGTCCCCTTTTCCCATGACAAGGCCTAAAATCCAAAAACCGGGAAAAGTACATCTGCATTATGTCATAGGGAGTTCACATGGTAAGTTTCATTTGATTTGGCCCAAGGGTTATGGAGAAATCGCTCTGGACGGACAGACCGACGGACGGATGGACAGAATGACGGACAGGATGGACGGACAGACAAAGAGACGACTATATGCTCTCCCTTCAGGGAGCATAAAAATAAAACTCACTGTAAAGAAAACTTTGGATAATAATAATTAAATACATCAACATCTTTCTTTTGTCTCCATCATGTTTCTTATTCCTAACGGACAAAGGGAGCTATCAAAGTCAGTGATTATTTGGGAGACTAAGGCTTATATCATGTGGGTTTGTGCTAGGTGTAAATCCTACAGAAAGTTTTCTCCTACATTTTTTGAAAATTGCATGGGAGTTGACAAAAGTTTGTTTCTAAAACTTTTATAAAACTTCTAGATACATTTGGAAAGTAAATGCCTCTGAATCTTTAAATGATTTCTACAACTTTTATACTATGCTATATGGAGTGGGAGTGACAAAATACCCATATATGAAGAAATCAGTCTTTTGGTTACCTTTTTATGTCTGTACTGGAAAAAGTAGAAATAATACAATATAAAAACAAGAGATGTTTGTAAAACATATATGCCCCCTCAAGGGCCTACATTTGATGTAGGTCAAAGTCCAAGCTCAAGTTAACAAGGTCCAAGGTCATGTTCAAATATGGAAGGTCTTGGAAGGAGGTGTCTATGTGTGAAATATCAAGGCTGTATGTGTAAACGTAAAATGAAATATATGCCAGATTAAAGTTTTTAAAAGTAGGCCAAATGCCATGGTCAAGGTCATGGTCAAATGTGAAAGGTCTTGGTTTGAGGTGTCCATTTGTGAAATATCAAGGCTGTAGGTGTAAAAGGACATGATAATATATGCCTGGTTTAAGCTTTTTTAAAAGTAGGTCAAACTCCAAGGTCAAGGTTGCAATATTCAAGGTCATGGTCAAATGTGAAAGGTCTTGGTAGGAGGTGTCTATGTGTGAAATATCAAGGCTGTAGGTGTAATAGGACATAAGATAAAAAGACTAAGTTAAAGATTTCTTAAAGTATGTAAAAATCAAAAGGTCAAGGTCACACAGGCCAAGGTCATGGTAAAAATGTGAAACAAGACAGTTGAGAGTTTATCCAATATTGTATTTCAAGGGTCTGGAAAGATTTTTTTAGCATTGTTGTAGGATTTTTTTTTAATATAAACAATGGTCTTTTGAAATAGGAATGCGGCCGTTTTTCGGCCCTAAATGAACAGGCCTGAAAGAATATAACTTCTAGGTGCCACTTGTCTGATGAGACCCATAGAGGGGTTAAAATAGTCTCCCTTTGTAAATACCAAAAGCCGATTCAAAACCCACCAGAGCCCATTTTTAAACCCTTAAAAGAATTCAAAATTTTCTAGGGGAGATCCCCTAAACCGCCCCTGGTGGCCCTAAATGAACAGACGTAAAAGAATACTTCAAGGTACCACTTGTCTGATGAGACATATCCATGGAGGGGTTGAATGATCTCCCTTTTTGAATACCAAAATCCTATTTAAAACCCACCTGAGCCCATCTTTAAGCCCCTAGAATTCAAAATTTTCTGGGGGGAGACCCCCAAACCCCCCTCATGGGAGGGGGATGCCCCCTCCCACTCCCTCGCCCTTCTCATCGCTTCGCGACTCGAAGTGCCCTTTAAGGGCACTTGGCACCCTGCCCTTTTCAAAACCTAGCTGGAGCACTGGTAGAGATAGATTGTCATTGTTTGTGTGGATGGTGAGATAAACAATTGTGTCGTCAGCAAACATTCTAGTATTACATTTAACAGAGTCTGGGAGATTTTTTATGTATATGAGGAAGAGACAGGGGCCTAGAACAGATCCCTGAGGGACTCCAGAAAGAACTGGTAGTTCACTGGAAAGTTGACCTTCTACAGCAACTCGCTGGGAGCAATTGTTGAGGAATGATTTGACCCAATTTACTATTTGTGGATTGATGCCGAGTTGCTGTAGCTTGAAAATGAGGGAAAGGTGATCAACTTTGTCGAATGCTTTGGAAAAATCCATCACAACGACGTCAGTTTGGTATCCAGATTACAAGTTATTGAAGAGGTCTTTTGTGAAATTAAGAAGTTGGGTTTCACAGCTGTGACAAGACCTGAAGCCGTGTTGGTATTGACTGATTATTAAAAATGCGTTGGTAGTTAGAAAGTTTAAATCACATTCATTAAAGAAAGAGTTTTGTTCATGAATTTTAAAAATGGATTTTTGAAATATTCTGCCTCAAAAATGGTATCCCGTAACGATAAAGACCGAGGAAGTACCCTCGATGAAAAATTGAAAGTGGGCCTATGACGTCATGCCGACTGGTTCTATTTCCCAGAGCTCCAGATAATTTTCAGGCCAAAAGAGTGATCACTCCCTACTTTGAGCATCAAAAGAGTGATTAACTCTCAACCCAGTAGGTCTAATCCCTTTTTTTGAGAAAGCCAACAAAAACGGTTCATGGGGGAAAACTAAACCCTTGATTATAGGATTTCCTTTCCTTGTATTGGTACTTCTCATGGCTCAACAAGGTAGTAAAATACGACAAAGTATGCAAAATGAGCGATTTCGCTACTGTGGAACTATATCAAATAAATGTTGGAAGTCTAAACAAGGTAGTAAAACACAATGAACTATTCATAAAAAAACAGTAAATGTCACTACCCACAAGCAGAAAGAGCCCCCTTTTTTAAAATTTTGATCTCTCTAGTAAACATGGCCATAATATACAGTACTAGTACTTGCCATCTTTTCTGCATACTGACTTTGCATTTTATTTTCAAATTATCGGACAAATATCACTCTGAATTCATTCACAGAAACTTGGCCTGTCATAATTTTCAGCCAGGTTAGGGTCTTATCTGATCGGCCGACGTGATGTTTTCGGGTGTATTGCGCGATCATTTTAATGACAGATTAAAACGGAACATGAATAATGCTATAGATCAGGGGTCTCGCTACCAATTTTTGTTTGGGGCCAGAGGCCAGTGAAATTGGGAAAAATAGCGATGTTTTTTCCTAAATTGGGAAAAACAAAAACAAGTTTGTATTCATACTGACACTCAGTTTTAGCTGCAAATAAGACTGTAGTGATGTAAAATGCATTTGTACATACTCTTGTTTAAGAATCTACTCTAAAACTTTCAAGATTCAAAATATTTGTAAATGAAGATGGGGTCTTAACCTGGGGCATTCAGGGTCCTCATTGAGAATTTTCACCAGAGAATTGGGAAAAAAAGATACTTTTTACCATTGGGAATGGGGCCGAATAACGGCCCCAAATTTAGGCAAACGAGACCCCTGTAGATGCAGCTGTATTCTACCCGCTTGGCTTGAAAAATTGTCAGATTCTGACATGATTTTCCGTTTTCTTCTGGACATGGTAAACTTTGCGTCGCAACAAACCTTGCAAACGTAAACAAAACGATATGGTGTCGTATCATAAAGAAATCTTAAGATTCCGCTACTTGTAAGATTTGCTACATTCTATTCTATATTATTCTACACAACACAGGTATCGAAATGGCTGTGATTTGTAAACATCCGGTGACAGATAACTGGAAATTTCTCTTCGAGGATTAGAACGAGGATTAGAAACAATTTGAATGCGTTAGCACAAAACCAGTAACTTTCACTCGCTCTCGATTGTTCGAAATGCGTTACTTGAACATTGAATACGTCTGGTGACGCACACAGTTGACTTTGAAATGCGTTTTTTACATATTTGAATGTGTAATAACGCAATCACGCACCTTATCTGGAGCTCTGTATTTCCTATTTCATTCTCTCTTAACGCAGACCCAAACGCGCAATGATAGTCAAGTGTGACAGCTGTGCGAAACATGTAGATTTAGATGAAATGCCAGATGAACTAACAGTAACATCTAAAATTCAAGAGATTGTTATACAAAAACAAAGGTAATAAAACAGACCCAACAAACTATCGACCTGTATCATTAACTTGTATACCATGTAAACTATGTGAGAAGTCAGTGCGACAAGTGTTAATGAAGCATATGAATGACAATAATTTATTTTCAAACTGTCAGTTTGGGTTCAGAGAAAAGCGTAGTTGCATTCTCCAACTGCTAGATGTTCTCGATGACTTGACCAAAGCGTATGATGAAAGTAAGCAGACGGACATGATTTACCTTGATATAAAGAAGGCTTTTGATACTGTGCCTCACAGGCGTTTGTTACATAAGTTAAAGTCATATGGTTTTGATGGAGAAATTCTAGGTTGGATCTGTGATTTTTTATCTCATCGTAGACAGAGAGTTATTGTGAATGGAGAAAGCTCAGAATGGCAGGAAATATCATCAGGAATACCGCAAGGATCCGTCCTTGGCCCGGTTCTTTTCATTATATATATTAACAACATGCCGGATAACCTGAATTCTATCTGTAAAATCTTTGCGGATGATAGTAAAGTATATAAAAGTGTAAGTGACATCTCGGATCAGAATGACATACATGAGGATTTGATGAAAATCTGTGATTGGAGTGATCTTTGGTTACTCCGATTCTCAATCCCAAAGTGTAAAGCGATCCAGTATGGCCATATAAGACATGAAAAGATATACCAAATGAGAGACAACGATAACCAGATTTTCGACATTCCATCAGCCAACAAAGAGAAAGATCTTGGAATATTATTTGACAAGTCATTTAAGTTCCATCAGCATGTAGTAAATGTAGTAAACAGATGTAAACGCCTCACAGGTCTCATTAAAAGAACATTCAGATTCATGAAGAGAACAATTTTTCTACAACTCTACAAGTCTTTAATCCGATCTATTGTTGATTACGGCATTGTGGTATGGTTTCCCAATACAAAAAAGGACATTCAACTTATTGAAAACATCCAAAGACGTGCAACAAAGATTGTTCCAGAGTTAAAAGACCTACAATATGAAGACCGACTGCGAGCTATGAATCTAACTACGTTATTATACAGAAGACAAAGATTTGACTTGATACAAATTTTCAAAATAATCAACGGATTTGACAACATTGACAGCAGTAAATTCTTCACGTTTAATGATAACAACACTAGAGGACACATATTTAGAATAGAGAAGCAGCAAGTGAATAAAACTTTAAGGTTGAACTCTTTCCCAATAAGATGTATAAATGACTGGAATGATTTGCCAGAAGAGATTGTGTGCAAAGAAAGTGTTAATACGGGCGAAGCCCGCCTATAGGTCACGGGTATTATGATGACAAATATTGACATACCCATACAACTTTGTGGCGGCCATTTTGTTTTTATTTTCATGGGGCATTCGTGGACTAACTCTCGACAACTACTTCCGGTTGCCGTTTTCCTCGCCCCTAAATCCACTGTTTGATGACCAGTCAACTTTACGCTGTCTTATGGGAAAATATATAACAAAAGTTAATAAAAATATCACCCACCAAAATTTCTCATAAAATTCCGTTTCAATAACGGTGAAACGCGTTTGTACAACATCCAAATAAGATATGGCAAAGAAATATACAAGTTTCGTATCCACGGCGTTTTATGACACAAATGACGTCATCAATATATTTGCGCATAACGTCACGCGCACTCGCGCGGGGGTTTTAATACGACGCAATGGTACATTTCTGTCTACGCTTCCCGTTATTTAATCGACACGGATATGCCGTTTTAACCCTTTCCCAATTGGCGTTAAAACTACAACACACTTTTCAAGGTGACTCAGAACTCATGATAATTGATGAAAATGGAGGGGAAAGAAGACATTCTAACTAGAATATATCAGCACAACATTTTCTCTCAAAACATTTCCCTAGTTTTTAGAATTTTGACCACTCGATCATAAAGACATGAAAGCACTGTGACATTGCTCTTATCATTCTTTTTTTAACCAAAACATTCGCAATCATAGCCTCTCATTATTTAACCCTTTTTCTCTCTTTTACTTGAAGACAGATCTAAGCGACTGTTCAGAAGTTGCCATTTGACAGTGTAAGAAAGTAGCATAATTATGTCATCAAGATAGATCTATGCTTGCCTAGCCCGTGTTTAGGCTTTGCCTATATTCATATTAGTTTTAAGATAGCATTAGACAACTTGTGGCGTAATAGTAACGAGGTCAGCGGGTCACGATAGCGAGGCTCCGCCTATGTGCCACCATTATAAATACTGAAATTTTGTGGACCTTTTCTCCCTTTTTATAAATGAAAAACATAAATAAAACATTAAATTTGAATTAAAAAATACCTTATCTAACGACTTTAGTAATGCTTTTCCACTAGCGCTTGGTATAAATATCTTTATTTTGTCTTCGAAGGAGAGCGGTGACCTAATTTTCGGAAAAAAAAATGGCCGATCACTGGGGAAATTCGGAAAACCCCTGTTGTGCTATTTTGGTCTAAACCTCAATTTTGAAGCGTTTCTTATGCTCTACGTCATCAATTCTGCTGTAAAAATGTCTTCAGATCAAGCTGAGTGAGTTGCAGAAAGAAATTGAAAAATGTTGAAAACAAGGGAAAGGGTTGAAAATCGGCCTTCTTTGAGCATGCATCACCGTCTTTAGACATGATTGCAATAAAATGCAATACCATTTTCATAAAATTGAGTCTTTGATGAGCATTTTAAGCCCAAATATGTGTAGATTGAGTTTGCCGCGAATTGCCGCCATGCAAATGAAAACGAGTGGGGTAGGCAAGTCAGTGCTCTCCCAAAATGGCGGGAAAACTTGACCGTATTTCGGATAGACCCTAAAACCGGATGCCTCCTTTCGTTCAGTAGTAAAACGATGTATCACTTTGAAAAACACGATTGAATAAAAATAAATTGATGCAATTTTTGCATTTAAAACTAAAATTACTTAAAATTATTTTATTTTGTTTTAGCTCTAGACAATTTTGATAAGAAACATTGTCAACTATTGATTTGAATATAACCCTTTCCCAAATTGTTTTGGCCAAAGAAAATGCTGTTAATCAACATTTATTCTTTTGTTAATAGCTTTTTTTTTAGATTTTATGTACCCTAATCCTATCTTATCAATTTAAAATGATAAATTAAATGGTGTGTGACTGTCACAGAGAAACAAATAGGATTAGGAAAGGCGGGGGGGATTTAGCATTTTTTTCTATCTTTAACCCTATAATTCTCCTATTTTATTGATACTCATTTAAATTGACTTAATGAGACAAATTTGTTTAGTACCAATATTGTATGGATTTGGTGAACAATATATTAAATGAAATATTGCATTTTGGAAAGCACTCCCCCCCCCCCTGTGTTACCTTGTAACTTATATATAAGTGGACAGGTGTGGAGAATTTCTCATTTTTCATCAACCCTTTCCCAAACAAAGCTGATTTTTGATGTACTTAATATACCAGGTTTAGGAAAACATTAAGGGAAAATAAGAATATGCTGCTAACCATCATTTCTTCTGTTTCCGCCTGTTTTCTTTTCAATATTCTAAACCAAATCTATATGTATTTATAAACTTCCATTTTGTCATTTGAGAAAGGCTTAATTCAGTTGGGGTTTTTTATTGAATATTTTAAAAAAACTGTCTGCAGTCCAGTTATCATGGTATGAATGTTTTTATACCCCCCACAACAAATGGGGTGGTATACTGGAATCAGGTTGTCCGTCCGTCTGTCTGTCCGTCCATGGACATAATCTTGTGTCCTCTTCTCCTCCCACAGTTTTCGACCAATTTTTCTGAAATTTTATCAGGATGTTTCCTATCATATGAAGTTGTGCACCTGCAATTTTCATCTTGATCCAGTCATTAGTTTTAGAGTTACGCTACTTTGAAGTTTTTTAATGGGGGTTGGGGGGGGGGGGGTTGGACATAATCTTGTGTCCTCTTCTCCTCCCACAGTTTTTTACCAATTTTGCTCAAATTTAATCAGAATGTTTCCTATTATATGAAGTTGTGCACCTGCCATTTTCATCTTGATCCAGTCATTAGTTTTAGAGTTATGCCACTTTGAAGTTTTTAAGGGGGGGGGGGGGGGAGTAGTCAAAATTTACAATTTCGTTTGTGTGTTCTAACTCGAGAACCGTTTGATCTAGGATCATGAAACTTTACACAGATGTTACCCATGACCCAAGGAGGTGCCTTATTGTTTTGGGGTCACCAAGGTCAAAGGTCAAGGTCACAGTTTGACTTTGTTTAAAATCCGTTTCCATGCTCTAAGTCAAGAACCTTTTGACCGATAGCACTTTTTCAGTGACAATGCCCTAGTGGGGGTATTCGTCCGCTTTGCGACAGTTCTAGTTGTATGTGTATTGCTTTTCAAAAAGAGTATTTATTCATTGGTATCATTAAAATGATTTTACCCAAACAAAAACATTGTCTTTCAATGATGACGTTTTGATTAGTGGGATTGAATAATTGGGTATTGATTTTAAATGAAAAATTGCGAATTTTACCAGAAAATATTACAAGTTCAATATCAATTATATTGGTTATAAAAAGAGGTAGAGATTTAATTTAAAGAGCATTATTTTCTCTATTCAAATATCTTTCATCTCATATATTACTTGATATGTTTTGAAAGAAATAAATAAGCTATAATTCAGTTTGAAGACAAGTATACCACAGGGCGTTATTTTGGCATCAATATATCGGTAACCATGACAACTTCAAAACTCAATAACTTTCTTACCCAAAATGATACACTAATCAAATAAAGTGCATTAAAATGGAAATAAAAAGACCTTTCCAATGATGTATTACAATGTACATTTTTCTTAAATATTAAAAATGGTCTGTCTTTGTTAGTAATAGAAGATTTGATACATCTTCTATATATTAAGTTCTAATGTTAAAACCGGAAATGGAAGACAACAGTTTATTGAAGAAGAATGGTGGAGCTGATAAGCCATGAATGGCTTTTAGTGCTTCGAAGAACCACAGTAAACAAGTAAACAAGTAAAGAAATATTGAAAATAATTTTTTATTGTTTTATTTTGCCAAATTTCAGATTCATTCATGTTCTGATCTCACCTCTCCATTTTCCTTGACATGGCTCTTTCTTGGTCCCCAAAGTATTTTACCGACAATCCTCTTTTTACTCCGAGTAACCATGTTTTTCTAAATGTAAAAAAAACTTTTCAGTTCTACCGATTTGACATTTTTACAGGATGGTCCGATTAAACTAGTTCCGCAGTGAATGTTACTTTCACTTCCGGTTAAGAATATTGTTGTTGTTGTTGTAAACCGTTTGGCAATACCTTCCCGTTTGGCAATTTCAAGGTATTGCGAATCCGCTCGATCCATTTGGAAATGGGAAGGGGGCGTGGCAAAGTAGTTCCTTCTACAATACCATGATATCGTATCCTATTACATTCTTCAAATGTAATGTTTTTAAAAGTGGAAACTATCAAATAAGCTTAAAATCGAGTTGTATGTGAAATAAGAGGTGGTGTGATATGATACGAAGTCTTATGTTGCCACGGCCGCTTTTGTGACTAAAGATGCATACCTTTTCACCTGAAATAACTTATTTTAATATCTATGCCAAAGAAAATCTTTTCAAAACAAAGAGAACAAATGAGAAACCAGTGGCGGATCCAGAGGTGGTTCGGGAGGGGGGTTCAAACGACCCCCCTATGAAGCCTGATTATTTTATTTTCATGCAGAAATTTAGTCAAAAGTGTGTGATACTAGTAAAACGAACCCCCTTTGTGTACAAACGAACCCCTTCACAGAAATCCTTGATCCGCCGCTGGAAACTGGTGATAAATAGCATTTTCTCCTTTTTCCACTAATATTTTCTATGCTAAAGGACTATTTCAATTTGAAATCTCGACAGTAGGTTGAAGTATGGATTCGTTTTGTTCCTTTTTACTTTCATATGTACATGTTTCACTTTTTAGCAATTTTAAATTACTATGGGTCAATTCCATTCAATTAAAAATGCCTAGAGATTAATTATTTCTAAAGATTCTTCTTCTTTAACATTTTCTTGCGACATCTAATTTTGGGGATACCTAATCTTCTGCTAAATTAAAGCCAGCAGCTAGAGCTCAGATCTAAAATAACTTTAGACAAAATTAAATGGGTCAGACATGTTTGCGATGTGTACAAAGTTGCGTTTGGCTATTAGACTTGTAGCAATATTCTGCCTGATCGCCGATGAGTAGTCACCAACTCTTTATTGACTTTATTGTATCCAAGAAATACCACTGTTTGATCTGTTGATTTTCGTTGATCGATTACTAGTTTATAATAATGAATAATAACAAGTTTAGAGGTCTTTAATTGCCAAATAAAAACTGATGTCTGACATACTACATGTGTAGGTAAAAAGCAAGGTGCTCAGCGCCGAGGTATTTGCCTTAACAAGTTTGACGGATTGGTAACAATTTGACACGTCTTTACTTTCACACCTATATGAATACAACATTGTTTCCCATAACAACTTTATCAGTGACTGGGAAAGGCCTGCGCCATGGGCCATAGTCACATTGAAATCCCAAATGTCACATTGTTTTAGTCAATGGGTGGGTCCTTGTCCGATTGAATTTTGTTGTAGTCAAGAAAGGAGAAATTTTACTCTATATTTGTCACATCAGTTTTCAAAATGTCACATTGATTTTCTAAGAGGATGGGCCATTGTCACATTAAAAAAACGTTTAACAAAATCACTGCTTTATAGATAAATGAATGGGATTATACTGGTAATCCCTTAACCATCACAGAGTAATTGGAATGTTTTGTAAGCACCGTCTTTCAAAATATGTTTGATACAGACTAAAACTGATTTCATGGCACAGAAATAAAATTTTGAATTTGGCAAAGTGAGAGACCGCAGAAATATGTTCCGCAGAAATTGAACTTGGCCGCTTTCAGGAAAAACCGCAGAATTTGGATCCTGCACAAATAAAGTGCTGTACGGTATTATCTCCATTATAACACAATTAATTAGAAAACACACTTTCGAAATGTGTTATTTTGTGGAAATTCTGCCATGATCTAGTTTTCGGCGTAGGAAACACATTGGCGGTTTAGTGACATCATTGATGATGTCATTTGACATTACCTTGACGCCACATGACGCTGTGGCACATACACAGATGCCTTGTCAAGTGAGTCGGGACTCCATGTCCGGGAGTTAATGTCACAGCCCTTGTGTCTGCACAGGCGTCGCTTCGAGTCTTCAGGGGGTTACAGATAAACGTTCTGACGCCCCGGCGATGTGGTACTGGCATATTTTTTGTAGAATCAGAGATATTATCTTAGATTAGTTGGCGGTAGGCCTATGTCGTTGATTGATCTATGAGGCATTGGTCAACAAAACAGAATATTTTCATGATCGAAAGCGTGTCAGCCAATATAATTTCTCCTAGTTAAAACCATGTGCCAGTGGAATGTTCCACCACCAAATGTTTACGATGTTGCAGGCATAAGTTCGGATTAGGTAACAAATTTTAATGATGTCGCTCCAAAAATTCCAATGTCGCATGATTCCCAATAGGGGTGGACTACCTTAATTCAATTATCAGCAATCTATTAATAAGTTGGCAAAGCTGACCTGAATCATTCTACCATTATGTCAGCAAAGCCATAAGCCATCAAAGCAGAATACCAGAATAGAGCCATTAATCTGACAAAGTACAGCCTATATTTGCAACATGTTCTTAAGGTAGTCCATCCCTAATGAGATTCATGCGACATCGGAATTAATCCAGCAATGTGGTTAAGATACAGCATTGCAGCATTCCACCACCATATGTTAACGACGTCACAAAAATAAGTTCGGATTAGGTAACATATGTTTACGATGTTGCATGAATCTCATTAGGGATGGACTACCTTAATTCAGAATGATATCAGCAATCTATTAACCCTTTTCCGAACGGCAAAACTTTAGGGTGATCCACTTCAAAATCTGACACAAATGACAAAATGGAAGGTATTAAAGATATGTTTTGTGTAAAATATGGCATAGAAAATATTGAGACAAAAGGAGAAACTGCTGGTTATCAGCAGTTTCTTCTTTTGTTTCAATATTTTCCCAAGCCTTTTCTATTAGGGACGTCAAATCCAGGTCTTGTTTGGGAGAGGGTTAATAAGTTGGCAAAGCCGACACGAATCATTCTACCATACATGAGCAAAGCCATAAGCCATCAAAGCAGAATACCAGAATACAGCCATTCATCTGATAAAGTACAGCAGACATTTCCAACATCTTCCTAAGGTAGTCCATCCCAATTGAGATTCATGTGACATCGAAATTATTCCTGCAATGTCGTTTAACATGCAGTTGTGGAACGTTTCACAGCGGAATAATATCAATGTAACACATATCAAATTACGATAACGTTACAAAGTTTAACAACGTTGCTCGAAAATTCTGAAGGTGCATGAATCTTATAAGGGGTGGACTACCTTAATTCTATTATCAGCAATCTATTTATAAGTTGGCAAAAACGACATACACTTTTATCATTCTACCATATGTCCGCAAAGCCATAATCCATTAAAGCAGAATACCAGAATACAGCCATTCATCTGACAAAGTACAGCCGACATTACCAACATGTTCTTAAGGTAATCCATCCCTTATAAGATTCACGCAACATCAGATTAGTATTCCAGTAATGTTAACTTTCAGCCGTGGAATTGTGGAATTCTCTACCACTGCATATTAATGATGTAGCACGTATAAATTTGGATTAGGTAACAATGTTAACAATGTCGCATGAATCTCTTTAGGGATGGAGTACCTTAATTAAATCATCAGCAATCTATTGTTCAGTTGTTAAAGCCGACATGTAGCATTCTACTGTACATCGGCAGAGCCATAAGCCATCAAAGAAGAATACCAGAATGCAGCCATTCATCTGACAAAGTACAGCCGACATTTCCAACATCTTCCTAAGGTAGTCCATCCCAAATGAGATTCATGTGACATCGGAATTATTCCTGCAATGTCGTTAGCATGCAGTTGTGGAACGTTTTACAGCCGAATGATATCAATGTTGCACATATCAATTTGGATAACGTTACAAAGTTAAGCAATTTCGCATGAAAATTCTGAAGGTGCATGAATCTCATAAGGGGTGGACTACCTTAATTCTATTATCAGCAATCTATTTATAAGTTCAGCTGGCAAAAACGACTTACACTTTTATCATTCTACCATATGTCGGCAAAGCCATGATCCATTAAAGTAGAATACCAGAAAACAGCCATTCATCTGACAAAGTACAGCCGACATTTCAAACATGTTCTTAAGGTAGTCCATCCCTTATAAGATTCACGCGACATCAGATTAGTATTCCAGTAATGTTGTTAACATTCAGCCGTGGAATTCTCCACCACTGCATGTTAATGATGTCGCACATATGAGTTTGGATTAGGTAACAATGTTAACAATGTCGCATGAATTATCTTTAGGGGTGGAGTACCTTAATTCAATCATCAGCAATCTATTGTTCAGTTGTAAAAGCCGACATGTAGCATTCTACTGTACATCATCAGAGCCATAAGCCATCAAAGAAGAATACCAGAATGCAGCCATTCATCTGACAAAGTACAGCCGACATTTCCAACATGTTCGTAAGGTAGTCCATCCCAAATGAGATTCATGTGACTTCGAAATTATTCCTGCAATATTGTTAACATGCAGTTGTGGAACGTTTCACAGCGGAAAAATACCAACGTCGCACATATCAATATGGATAACGTTACAAAGTTTAGCAATGTCGCTCGAAAATTCTGAAGGTGCATGAATCTCATAAGGGGTGGACTACCTTAATTCTATTTTCAGCAATGTATTTATAAGTTGGCGAAAACAACAAACACTTTTATCATTCTACCATATGTCGGCAAAGCCATGATCCATTAAAGTAGAATACCAGAATACAGCCATTCGTCTGACAAAGTACAGCCGACATTACCAACATGTTCTTAAGGTAGTCCATCCCTTATAAGATTCACACGACATCAGATTAATATTCCGGTAATGTTGTTAACATTCAGCCGTGGAATTCTCCACCACTGCATGTTAATGATGTTGCATGTATAAGTTTGGATTAGGTAACAATGTTAACAATGTCGCATGAGTGGAATACCTTAATTCAATCATCAGCAATCTATTGTTCAGTTGTAAAAGCCGACATGTATCATTCTACCGTACATCGGCAAAGCCATAGCCCATCAAAGCAGAATACCAGAATACAGCCATTCATCTGACAAAGTACAGCGGATGTCATTACCAACTTCTTCCTAAGGTAGTCCATCTCAAATGAAATTCACGGGACGTTGGAATTTTTTTGGTAATGTTGTTAACATGTGGCTGAGGAACTTTTCGCCGAGTAATGTTTACAATGTTGCACATATAAATTCTGATTACATGACAAATGTTAACAATGTTGCTCGAAAAATTTTGAAGTTGCAAGAATCTCATTAGGGTTGGACAACCTTAATTCAATTATCAGCAATTTCTTGATAAGTTGGCAAAGCCTACATGTATCATTCTACCATATGTCGGCAGATGTCGTTTGGTCTTACAGAGCAGATATACCCCCAATTTTGACAGAGGATATCAGGCCGATCATAGGAGACAATATCGGTCTAATCATGAAAGCGGATATCGAGTAACCAGCTTTTAGTGGTACAGGTCCAATATTGGACTGATCATGGAAGTCGATATTGGGAAGATCAAAGGAGCCGATATCGGTCTGATCATGAAAGCCGATATCAGGCAGATATCGTTT
Source organism: Fragum sueziense (assembly GCA_963680895.1). Classification (NCBI taxonomy): domain Eukaryota; kingdom Metazoa; phylum Mollusca; class Bivalvia; order Cardiida; family Cardiidae; genus Fragum; species Fragum sueziense. The sequence goes on along the minus strand of OY804594.1, from coordinate 72,437,661 downwards.
GGTGTTACAGAGCCGATATACGCCCAATTTTGACAGACGATATTGATCCGATCATGAAAGTCAATATTGGGTAGGCAGCTGTTTGTGTTACAGGGCTGATATCGGACTGATTACAGGCGTAGATATTGGGAAGATCATATGAGCCGATATCAGGCTGATTATCAAAACCGATATCAGACGGATAGCGTTTGCTGTTACAGAGACGATATCGGACTGATCACAGGCGTAGATATTGGGAAGATCATAGGAGCCGATATCTGAGGCCGATTATCAAAACTGATATCGGACGGATAGCGTTTGCTGTTACAGAGACGACATTGGGCCGACATTTCTGTGAATATCAGGCCAATCTGAAATGTTTGCTTGGAATAAAGACTTAATTTTAAGAGGCAACACAGTTGGGATTAAACCTCTTCTAATCTCTTCCTAATCCCTTTGAGCCTCTGGCATCTTCCATGTGAATCTCATTAGGGGTGTACTAAAACATCAAAATTTATATGAAGGGACAAAGTTGGGACTTGACAAACACTTCAATTTTTTCAGGAATATTGACTCATCTTAAGTCGACACGTCAGTTTGGATTGAAATGTTCTCTCACCAATAGTATCACAAAAACCAATTCAAGACTCTAGCTGCTCTCTCACTTAGATGATTCACATCCATTGGTGGGATACAAATGACTTAAATCAAATATCAAAAATCTGGCCAAGCCGGTGTATATACCCACAATTTCTGAGTATACGGTTTGATAGCCCATAACTGGTCAAGAAGACTTTGCAAACTTTTTGACTGGTTGGTTTGTCTTAAACTTGAAGTCAAAACATGCTGATGCACCATCAATCCTGAAAATATATATAAGCCCTATTGTATATAATATATTTCTTTGCTGGGGCCATCCATCAATTGATGGCATGTTGCCAACTCCCAAAGTTATCTTCGATTCCACAAAAAATTGTTGTTGCCCCATTGCTGGTTTCACATTCCATATGTTTATGTGACACGAAAGCATAAGGTTGTGCATGATGCAGACTTTTCACTATAGTCTACAGCTATATATGATGTGAAGACTACCCCGGATTATTTTTATTGTAAATGTTGTTTAATGATGCACAGACTGTTTACAAGTGCATGATGCACTGACTGTCCACCCCAAGCTTAAATTATACAGGCTATGCGTGATGCACACCTTATGCTTGTTACAAGCAAATTCTTAATTTCCCATAATGTTTTCTACCTAGAAAGTGGGCAGAAAGTTTCATAATTTCATTGCAAATTGTCATCTGCAACTTCCTTCAATAGGCACCCTACGTTTTGAACAAAATTTTGCAGTTTGAGAGAGAGTTATAACTTAAATGATTTGTTTCCTTTTTATCAAGCATGGAAAACTAAGTTTAAAATTCCTGAGTCCTTTTTCTATCAGAGGCTTTCGTTTGTAAGGTGCTTAAAACCAATTAGTAAATTCTGGGAACACATTGATAGGTGCATAGGCCTATAAAATACATTTGAAATTTGTTAGTTTTCATAAAATAAATGTCTTATGCCGTTCGTAGCTGTGCTAGGTAACTTGAAACACCAAGTGAGTTCTGTCGAAATTTCCCAATAGATCGACAGGCTTAATGAGATAATTATGCTCTAATATTAGTTTTTCCTATTGTATTTATTGAATAAAAATCTTTTCTGACCTTCTTTTATTCTTCGTAAAAGAATTAAAGGGTTTAAGTAACAAAGTATAGCTAGTTCTGTGTCGTACTTTCCGACCTTCCCATTTTAAAATGGGGCGATCGGATTAACAATTTTGAAATGGGGATATGCCCATTTTAAAATGGTAAGTATTGCCAAACGGTTTACAACATTGTTGTAATCGAGTTTTTCCCAATTTTAGCATTGTATTCAATTCTGCCAGAATATGCAAATTTTATATGTTCATTTTTAATTACAACCTTACTAAACACACATATTCATTTTGGGAAAACAGCTCGGCTTTTTTTCCGACTAAAATCAAAGTACCCTTGGTACCACTCTTTAAAACCACCCGTTTCCCAAATCGGTCGGGTTTGCTTGTTAACATTAATAACAAGTTCTTTCTTCAACGGCAAACTTTTAGGGTGACCCAGTTTGAAAGCTACTGCAGACGACAAAATATGTTGTGATAAAGGAAAGGATTTTGTAAAGATATTGTTGAACTTGAGAAAATATTGAAGCAAAATGAGAAACTGCTGATTATCAGCAGTTTCTTCTTTTTTGCCTCAATGTTTTCCCAAGCCTTATCTATAAGGGACGTCAAAACAGGTCTTGTTTGGGAAAGGGTTAATCATAAATGGTCTGCATTGGGTATCCATGCCTTACAGGCTAAGCCCCCCCCCCCCCCCCCCCCCCAAAGTTGGCCAAAAATGCCAAATTTTCCTTGTTTCACACTGAAAATTTTGGGAAAATTCAATTTAGCCCCCCCCCCCCCATATTCAGACAATGAGGCTTTAGCCCCCCCCCCCCCCCCCTATGAAATTGCTTCCTACGTGCCTGCCTTATTGGAACAGTCAGTTTCTACTTAGACCTATATAGGCCTACTGCTTCACAATCAAGCATGATTATAGGGACTGTACTGTCGCGGATCCAGGATTTTTGTGAGGGGGGATCGAATTTACAAATAGGGGGTGGGTGGGTCGTTTTCCTAGTATTACACAATTCTGACTAAATTTCTGCATGAAAATGAAATTATCTGGCTGCAGAGGGGGTTCGTTTGAACCCCCCCGACACCCCCCCCCCCCGGATCCGCCACTGCTGTAAGTTGGCTGTAGGCCTGCTAAGCAGGTCATAGGCGTAGCCTACAAATTATGTGGATTCTTGAATATCCTTTATGGTCAGGGGACATGCCTACATAGAAAAAAAAAAACAAACTTTATAACTGGTAAATTGGTGTCTTTCGTACAAAAGTATCCCCCTATTGCACCGTTTACGAGATTCTTTTTAAATTAAGACATGGCCTTTAGGATAAGTTCAGATATAAAAGGAATTGTCGTTTCGTCTAAGAAAAACTGATATCATTTTTAAAAACGCATAATGATAACAAATCTTGGCATCACGACGCAGGCTATTCTAAAAACTGAAATGGGAATGCTATGTCCCTTTAAAAGGCAGGATTTAAGAAATAAAAACAAGTTAGCCTACAGTTTTATCTGTTTGGGAATGGGTAAACAGATTTTTTGTGAAATGTATAGGCATATGAACTATGTTGGTACTTTTATTATGAATAAACTATAATTGAGCCAGGATCTGTAAAAACGTCCCCTAAGGCTTTTGAGATCAACATAGATCTATCCAGATCAGCCTGTGCATACGCAGTCGAAGTTGAAATGAAATCTGGTCCCATCCTCATCAATGGACATAATTTTTTCAAACAAAATAATTTTGAACTCAATATAGCTATTGAAATATAGTAGGAAAAGGATAGAAATTGCTCGAAACGAGCAATTTCTTTTCTTTTTCTACAATATTTCAATAATAATCGTACTTGATTACTTTAAAAAACGGTCAAATATCAACTTTATCGAAGCCGAACAAAATCACAAAATCGGATGAGTCGAACTCCGGATATGTCGAGGTATTTTGACGGCCCCTCCGACTTCGACTGTCGACTGTATAAATGTATTCAATTGCAAGTGTACAAATCCTGTCCGGGTCATTATCTGAATATTTCAGGTGCCAAATCGGAAATTTTCAATATGAAATAAGGAACGGTAGTGTTTGACACAATGTTTCATTATCTTTGCCATAATTATTTGCATTATATATACTAAGAGAAAAAACAACCGTGCACAACTCTTTTCTATATAAAATCTTTAATACACACGTTAAAGAATGTTTTACAATTTGGAAGATAAACGTTTATAGTCTTTTATTTTCAATGATTGTCAGTTTACTACCACGCTCGTTATTAGCCTAACAAGCCCGGAATGTATTGAAGGGCAACATTCAAGTATACTGGCCATTTTCGAGTGTAAACACTATTATATCGTTAATGGTTTGCAGCAACGAGACAACTAAACAGTCAAAATCGGTTCGTTTAAGATTCTTCTTGAGATGTTGACCAATACCGAAGCCAACTAGTCATGTGCTGACTTCGAATAAAGCATGAATCCATATGAAGTTCCCCAACGCGGTAATGAATGCGATCTCGACCATCGGACTGTACAGATGTAAACGAGGCTCGCCAATAAGCAATACGTTGTTCTAATCGACCTTACGAAAGCGTATGTTATCTATGCCACTGAAGACGATGTTCTCAACGACGTCGTAACAAGACTAGGCCCTAGACGTATTGCAGGACGCCCAAGACGAATGTAGTGCTCCATTAACAGATCTCTAACATGCCTTCTGCTGATAAAACTCAATTCTGGAATCAACCTTGCTTTAAATAACATTTGCCGCTTACAATCGATTTCACTGGTGGTTGTTTCGATTATGGTTGACTTTTCAGAATGACGTCACGCGTCGACATCTCGAATGTGGCAAGTCGCAGGTGTTTCTGAATTATTGAAAACGTCACAAAAGTGCCTAAATGATGTTTCTATGCACACCAAAACGCTTGGCGACCTCTTTCTTGGGCATTAGAGAGCAAGTACTGTCTAAAGCATGCAATAACGCGCATCTTTGGATAAATGTATCACGCTGTTTTCTGTTCAATTAAACAAATTTACATGTTTTTCTTAACAAGAAAGTTTCAATTTTTTTCGCCATATAAACAATTTTCAACCTCACTGAGGAATAATACAATGCAGCAAAACACTCAAACGTATGTTAAAGTGCGTTAACATCGAACGTACATGCATGTGCAGTTGACGGCATTCGGTATTTTGTTAACAAGCGTATATTAAGGACACATTTGAGAGATATTTTTTGTAAATATGTCGTTTAGAAAAAAAAAAATAAAAATAAATCCGAAAAGAAGTATGCACAGTTATTTTTTTACTATACAATGTCCTTGAACCCAAATCGCGTTGTCAAAGGGAAATAACTGCGACAAAAGGCTATACGAAATAAATCAACATGAGCCCCCTTTGTATGAATAGTTTAGCGATGCAAAAGGTTGCAAAATATCGATGAAATTAATATTCCCCCACAAATTACTCCGTCTTAAGCCAGTTTTGGGAAAATTTACCCTCTTCCAAATGGAAAAACACCAGGCTGATCTATATTTGAAGCTGATGCAAAAACAAAATAAACGGAAAGACAATTCACAGTAATTAATGACTATGATCATCGAGGGAAAATTATCAGCATTTCTTCTTTTCTATGAAGGCTTTCGAAGTTAGAAACCTGTAGGGTTGTAAAAACTATGTCGTTTTGGGGAAAGAAAATATTCTGCAGACACAAAAAAGGCCGACCTTTAATTATTGCTATTAAAAGATGATACTGCACCATTAATGTTTTTAAATGATGGAATATTTAGTCTACGTCCATTTTTAAATGTTACAACATGACCCGGGATGTCGTAAAAAGACCATTGTGTCATTTTAGAACACCACGTAGATCAAAATTCAGTCGTTGCATTCATCGAGTCTGATAAACATCTATAGAAAAACATGATTATGTATTAGATAGAGGCTGTATAGAAGATTCTACACGATATAAACTTTCAAAAGGCGCATCTTACTGGGATTACATCATTTTCCAAATAAATACATCATTTTCATGCGCGGATCCAGAGGGGGGGTAGGGGGTCCAGACCCCACGCCCCTGGAATTTGGCGAAAAAAAGGGGTTATCCAAAAGATTACTGGTTATGTCACCAAAATAGCTGCGCCATTCGTCCCTGTGTGTCACGACAAACCGTTGTAATATTTAGTCCTTCATGGTATGACATGTATCTCCATAGACGGATCCATAGCAGGCCCGTAGGAAGCAATTTCATATGGGGGGGGGGGGCTAAAGCCCTTGTCCTGAATATTGGGGGGGCTAATTTGGATTTTCCCAAAATTTTCAGTGTAAAAATAAGAAATTTCGGCATTTTTGGCCAACATTGGAGGGGCTCAGCCCCCCCTAGCCCCCCTGTTCCTACGGGCCTGCATAGGGACCCCCTGACCCCCCCCCTGGAATTTGGCAAAAAAGGGGTTAAAGATTGGAAGACCCCCCCCTGGGAAAAATACCTAGATCCGCGATTGATTTTCACAAAAAGTACATCATTTTTCATAGCTGCACAGGAAACGGGGCGGGACTATGTACATATATATGCGTGACATAAACTGACCGGCCGTGCGTTTATAATGTGAAATATAGCGCCGAAATTTTCAAATGTACTGCAATTTCATTGGTCCAAAAACTAGGACGAGCACTAAGTTTTTCTCTTATGGCTTCTTCATGACTGCAGCAACTTTTAGGTAATAGATCAGCATGCGAATACCTGAATAATGCGGCACCAAATAATATAGCAATGACAAATGCACAAATGCGTAGCGAAAAAATGATTCTTCTTACCTCGTGACGGTTTATGGAACGTTTCAAACTTTTGGCATAGACGGTATTGCCGCTTAGAACTATACTGCAACAAAATCACGCAATCGTGGCGTCAACAAAATATTCAAACTGAAAGCATTCACAAGTATTTTGGAAAAAAGCAGACTATTTGCAAACAAGTCAAAATAACACGGAATGGAACAAAAAAGAAGGAATTAAAATATCCCACTATTGTTTTGCTTAGTATCAGTGGCGGATCCAGAGGGGTTCGGGGAGTAGAGGGGTTCGGGGAGTTCAAACGAACCCCCTTCTGAAGCCTAATAATTTCATTTTCATGCAGAAATTCAGTCAAAATTGTATAAAAATAGGAAAACGACCCCTCTCCCCTAATTGTAAATCCGAATCCCCTGTCAGAAATCCTGGATCCGCCACTGAGTATATTTTTGGTGTCGCGTTATTTTGGTAATTTAATCAAATATTGAAACATTTACAAAATAAAGATAATTATTTAACAACATCTGTTATATCAGCCATAAATGGATGATCGTTAATGAGTTCTTTATCACCAATTTTCCTATAGACTTTATACCTATTTTATGATGTGTCGTGGGTAGATTAATTGTGGTAGACAATTCCAGGCAACGTAGGATGCATTTAGTTATTTCAATTACGACATTATGGTATATAATTAGAGCCTGTAATCCTTTTCGAAACAAGACCCGATCTTTATGTCTATTATACAAAAAGGCTTGGGAAAATTTAATGCCCCAGAAAGAGGTCGTCTTGCGATTTGGTGTGCACAGAAATAAAGCACTATATTGTCACTTTTGAGACCATTTCAACAACTTGAAATCACCAGCGACTTTCCATAGGCCCCTTTTCGAGATTCAAATATTTAGCCAAAAGGGGAAAAAACGTAACTAAACACACAAGTTCAGTTATCTGCAATTTGCGCTGTATATTGAAGATAATAAAAAAAGTTGTGGTTATTAACAATTGTTTAATTTCCAGTAACGTCTACAAGATAATTATTTTATTAGCGTCATCAAAAACCAGTATTTATTCAGAATTTATCCCGGTTTTATGCCAAGCTATGGGAAGTGTTCAGACAACTAAAAGCGGCTAGTTCAGAAAATAGATATTAATTTTGTAAATATGTCTACTTGCCCATTTGAATTCGGTTTGAAGCAGAGAAGGTGGAAAATGCCATCAATTTGCTGGGTGTTGTATATCTATGAAAAATCAGTTGATAAAAAGTTATTGGCGACCAACCAATTTAATGGGTCGTCAATGCTTTTTATTAGCTGATTTTAAAAAAATATATATATAAAAATTATATCTTTTGCATTCAGTAAATCCCTGGTTCATACTGCCTTCTCTGCTTAATTATTTTCAAATCGGCGTATGTTAAAGGGACATGACAGAATTCCCAGTTCATTTTTCTAAAGTATGTCTTGATGCCAAGATTAGTTATTCTAATTCATATACATGTAAATGCTATCAGTTTTTTAAGTTTCTGCTTATAACCTAAAAATATGCCTCTAAAGTTGAGACAGAAAAACAAATTTCATATGAATCTCAACTGCTGTCCACATCACTTTGTTTAATTTTAACATAAAAATATATATATTTTTCGTAAACGGTGCAATATTTTAGATGTGAAAATTAATGTCACTTCAAGTGAATTATTGAAACATAATTATCGACAATGCTATGTCACTTCATTTCCCGCCGTGTTCTTACTTGACCATTAAAGTGACATTTCACATTTATTTTTCATAAATTCTATTTTTATTTTCATCTGAAAGAGCATATTTTATTATGAAAATTCTGAAAATTTCAAGCCAAAATAATGCACCGTTTACGAGAACTATATATTTTTGTACTAAAATTAAACAAAATGTTGCGGACAACAGTTAAGATTTCTGTGGAATTTGTCACATCTTTCTCAACTTTAAAGGCGTTTACGCGTTTATAATAGCACATATTTTGGGTTTTTCTGATCTTATTAAATGTAAGACGTTTTCGGGACTAAACGATGAATATAGGCCTACAACATTTTATTATCATTTTAGTGACCTTGGACAGGTGCAAGAAATTGTGCATTTTTTCGATGTAGGGGTATGTGATACCTGAACGCATATAAAATTCAAACAAGATCGCTGACCGTCCATTTTTAATTTCTTTTTCAATTGGTAATAACATATAATTTCAACATACAAAATATAAATAAATTCTATTACTGGGAAAAAATTTTGGAAACTGGAGCATTCCCCCTTAATCAGCCTTACTCATCCATATTTCTTCCAGAATTTATCCTAGATTTATGCCAAGCTGTGGGAAGATTAAGGGAGAATTGTTCAGACAATTCAGGCTGGTCTATAATCATTGCCATTAAAACACGATGTCGTATTATTAATGCCATTAAAATAATGGATCCTGTAGTCTACGTCTATTTATAATTTGGCCATTTATGGTTTATGTCACGTGATATGGTATAGAATTTGAATATCGTCTGTGTAAATGCAAAACCTCGTATGTCGATTTTTGCGATTTTTGAAGTGAAATAATTGTATATCTGTTGTAGACAATTCTTGCAAGTTTGGGGATATTTTTACTAATCAGTGTTGATGACACATTATGCGAATAATATGTCCCAAATTCAATTGAAACCTGTCAGATTCGGAAAAGTTATGTGTTCAAATGTTTTCCCTTCTTCTTAAAAATCTTTCAAAACTGAGATACGAGGTTTTGCATTTACACCTACGATGTGTAAAATAGGCTATGCTGGCCAGCCTGCTCAAGTCTGACAATTCCATCGAAATTCAGAACAACTATCAAAACCAAGAGCGGGCTCATGCATTTTTCAGCGAGGGTTGTTCAATAGGCATTTTCCCAGAGGTCCGACCGAGCTTGACATACCACAAAATCATTCAAATTCATTTTGATAACCAATTTTAGGCCCAAAGTTCCGGGGAAAAGGCACGGAAGGATGACGAATCAGTATCCCATATGTACATAACGAACATAGATGATATACTTAGTCACGGTGGAGATTGTGCATCATGGGATGGATAACGACTATAGATAAAATAGCATCGATTCTGGTAAGGTATTTTTCAATAACTTTCTTCTTATTTCTGCGTCAATTTTAAAAATGGTTTGTTGCATGTACCCCGCCTTCTTCAGCTCTTTCATCGATTGTACGACTTTGTACTTTTCTAAAAAAAAAATATATGACACCAACCGACCAGAAAAACAATCTGACTTTTGTCGTTTTTCTTGTACAAAAAAAAAAAAAAAAAAAATACCACGACTCCACGAACAAGTCATGTATCTTAGGAAAAAGCTAAGTAAGGCGGGGTACATGCACCAGGGACAATACAATGTTAAGATAAACCATTTATTGGATAAAACACTACAAGTCATGCATCTTTGGAAAAAGCTCAGTAAGGCGGGGTACATGCATCAGGACAATACCATGTTAAGATAAACCATTTATTGGATAAAACACTACAAGTCATGTATCTTAGGAAAAAGCTCAGTAAGGCGGGGTACATGCATCAGGGACAATACAATGTTAAGATAAACCATTTATTGGATAAAACACTTGTTCCCACATCGTAAAGTGTTGCTGGGACAATCAGTTATAGTGTATGTCAGAAATATTGATTTCACAGAATCTGACTGAGGCGCTATTTTAACTGTTCAAGAAACACCGATACTTTAAAAATGTTCAACAAATGCAAGAAAAATCTCAATCTTGACAGAAAACACAAGGAAAAGAAGAACAATTACACCTTATGTTTTCTGTGACAATCAGTTATGGCACCCATCAGTTATAATATCAGAAAATTAACCCTTTCCAAAACAACAAAATTTTAGGGTGATCTACTTCATAAACTGCTATATACAACAAAATGGACGTTATTAAAGATAGAATTTGTGTAAAATATGGCATAGAAAATATTGAGACAAAAGGAGAAACTGTTGGTTATCAGCAGTTTCTTCTTTTGTCTTAATGTTTTCCAAAGCCAGTTCCACCAGGGACGTCAAAACAAGGTCTTGTTTGGGAAAGGGTTAATATTGATTTGCCTGTATTAACCCACTTCAAAACGATATTTTTGAATTCTCTTATTTGAGAGCTAGATCTACTGCAGATGGCTAAATGTGTGTTGCTAAAGAATTTGTTTGTGTATAATGTAACACAGAAACTATTAAGACAGAAGTAGAAAAAGCTGATAATCAGCATTTTCGTCTTTCGTCTCAATGCTTTCCAAAACTCTTTCTAAAAGAGACCTCAAAAGCAGGTCTTGTTAGGAAAAGTGTTAAACCGATGCGGTATTGCGCTGTAGAATAATCTTTGTCTACAGTCGTTTATCATCATGAAAATCTAGAATTCTCTTTACGCTCGAGAATATCCCGGTATATGAAATCAGAAAACAATTGACAATGACGGTGTGATAGATACAATGTACATCATCCCAAACCAAATTTTGTTTTGTTCTTTTAAGGTAGAATACCCGTAATGTGGCCATTTTGAGATTCATAAAATATCGACTTTTTTCGAGCGTCGTCATAACGTATCCGAGCCTATTCGGGCGCGGTCTTAAACATTCGGCGGTGGAAAGTCCCACGGCCGAATGTTTTCGACGTCAGCCGAATAATACTGACGACGCGCGAATCTCATTAGGGGCGGACTACCTTAAAACTTTTCACATTGGAGATTGTGTATCATCGGGTGTATAACGACTAGACGGCCAAAATAACCTCGATTCTGGTAAGATTTTTTGCAATAACGTTCTCATTTCTGCGTAAACTTTCAAAAGGTATGTTGCGTGTACCCCGCCTTATTCAGTTCTTTCATCGGATATATGACTTATTCGAAAACTCTTGGTCCTTTTCTCAAAATATTGTCCCATCCGATCGAAAAGCGAAATGGTAACAACTGCGGCCAAGTTAACCCCGCTTCAGGTAAGATAGCAATAATATTCTTACTTTTGCGCCAATTTTCAATAGGTTTGTTGTAGGCCTATGTACCGGCCTTACTGAGCTGCTCCTTCCGGTGTATGACTTATTTGAAAATATATTGTGCTATCAATCTCAATCGACCAGAAAAACGATATGATTTTTGTCGTTTTTCTGGTCGACTGGCATCAACTTTGCAAAAAGTACAATGACGTTTAAGGTAAGTTTTATATAAGACGTCGCGCACGGTATTGGGGAACTAAATGTAACGTCAAACTAGCGAACGTCATTATTCTAATAATTGCGTAACGTTGAAGTTTTTACGTAGACGGTTGTGTTGTCATTTTAATGCTTACTCTCTGTACAAACTCATGTGATTTAAACAGACAATACATTGTTTTCAGAAAGACTTCACTATTTCGGTCTTTTGCACTTCTTAAGCTTTAACTCCAATAAGAGGAAAGATCGGAGGAAAGAGCCCAGTAAGGCTGGGAACATGAAACAAACCGTTCAAGAAGCTGATTTTTTCTTACCTTTTTTGTGTGTCTTTCTGTGTAGAACACGTGTTTTTCAAAGCCTTTATCTTGACGAACATCAACAAGCGTCAATACATGTAGGCCTATGTTGGAATGGGTTAAAATATCAAACCTGTTTAACATGAAGAAAATGGGAGTAGGCTCGTATATTGTTTTGCATCCTCGGAAACCCCGCGGTCATAGCTACGCTACATGACCCCTGGGGCAATTGGCCGGGAAAACTTTGTATTAGCCGCTCCCAAATGCCACCGTTTCATTGGTTCCATCATCATTTCATGATGGGTGAGTAGACCAATCAAACTGGCCGATACAAATCGCCAACATCTAAACAGTGATTACGTCAGAGATACGTAATTTAATCCTGATTCAGGGTAGATAACTACGTAGGAAATTGACAAATCGCTTCGGGTAAGTTGTCAATATGGAGGATTACTATCGTTTAGCGTATGAAAAATTTGGTGTTTCAAGTTTAAAAGACTTCCAAAGAGAAACTTTCCCCATCTTTCTATTTTAAAGCCGTATGACATGTCAGCGATCTGTAATTTTATATCTCGTTGTCGCACAAATTACATCTTATCATGAGCGCAGCCATCCCGGTTGTAATTGACAACGCATTGACTTATGAGAGCCGTTATTTGATTGGGCCTTGCACTCACGCGTTTCGTATGGATTTTCGGCGGCTAATTCAAAGTTTAAGAGGCCAAGTGTCCCAGGGGTCATGTAGCGTAGCTATGACCGCTGGGATTCCGAGGATGATTGTTTTGCAAGTGTCGTTAGGTCGGTCGGTTGGTCCGTAGAGCTAACCTGGTCCCGAGCATAACTCAAAAAAAATACAAATGGTAGAATCATGAAACTACATAGGTTGATGATTGAGCTCCTTATGTAGATGGGCAGTGCATATTAAGAAGAGTTACTCTGTCGATCATTTTGTTGGAGCTATTGTCCTTTCTTGATTTTCATTCTTATTTTTTGTCCGGAGTATAACTCATAAAATATTTAAGGTAGAATCACGAAACTTCATAGGGGGATAGATCTCATTATGGAGAGATGCAGTGTACGAAATTATGTACCGGTCATAATTTTGGAGTAATTGCCCTTTGTTTATTTTCAAATTTATTTTTTGTCCGAAGCATAACTCAAAAAGTATGTAGGCTAAATCATGCAACTTTATAGGTGGGTAGATCTTATTACGCAAAAAAAAGCAGTGTACAGGAATCGTTACTCAGCCGCTCATATTTTTTATAGTTATTGCCCTTTGTTGATTTTTTTAAACTTTTGTCTGGAGAATAACTCGAAAGTATGTAAGGTAGAATCATGAAACTTCATAGGTGGATATACCTCATTATGGAGAAAAACAGTGTACAAAACCCGTTACTCTGCCTTTCAAACTTAATTTTGTCCAGGGCATAACGCAAAAAGTAGTGATGCAGTGCACAAAAACTGTTACTTTGCGGGTAATGATTTTTGGGTACTGCCCTTTGTAGATTTCATTACGGAGAAGTGCAGTCTACAAGAAATGTAACTCTGTAGATCACATGTGTGGAGTTATTGCCCTTTGTGTATTTTTATACTTGATAAAATAATAACATTGGACTGTTTCAATTGTTAAAGGTAGGCTCTTGAGGGGGGCATATATATTATTTGCAAACATCCCTTGTTTTCTTCAGAGGTTTATCAGTAATGCATGTTTTTGATTTTTCAAGTAACAAAAAAGTAGTACAGGTATGATGTACAACAGGGGCCTCTAATCTTAAAAATCGCCTCCAATGGCAGTGTATCCCGAGATATTGACTTAAAACGTCTTTATTCCTATTCAGATTGGTCCTATGAATAAGATTATACAACTCACAAACAGCCCTTTACCCTGTCCCAAACAAGACATGGCTTTGGCGTCCCTAAGAGAAAATGCTTGGGAAAATATTGAGACAAAAGAAGAAACTGTTGATAATCAGCAGTTTCTCCTTTTGTCCCAATATTTTCTGACCTATTTTCCACACAAATGGTTTCCTTACTTTCATTCAATTTGTTGTCTGCAGCAACTTTCAAATTGTATCACCCTAGAATTTTGTCGATTGGGAAAGGGCTAAGATGGAGCATGGTGAGCCCTTCTGCCCAACGGACTTTTTTTTAAAATGATACTTATATCGGAGTATCACGGAAAAACTCCACTGCGTTGTGGGACTATCGGTTAACCCTTTCCCAAACAACACAATTTTAGGGTGATCCATTTCAAAAACTGCCACAAAAGACAAAATGGATGTTATCAAAGATTGTATTTGTGTAAAATATGGCACTGAAAATATTGATGCAAATTGAGAAAGTGCTGATTATCAGCACTTTCTCCTTTTGCCTCAATGTTTTCTTAAGTCTACACCCTTAGGGAGGTCAAAACCATGTCTTGTTTGGGAAAGGGTTAAATGATACTTATATGGGAATGTCACAGAAAAACTCCACTACGTTGTGGGACTATCGGTTAAAGTAAATGTCAGAATTATTGATTTTCAGTATCAGATCAATGCCATATTTCTCTATGTACAGTCACATGTCTAACAATGGAAGAAACTAATCTTCAACAATTGAACCTTGGAATGTTATCTGATGACAGTTGGCTTATCTCAAACCAAACTACAGTCAACACCCGTTGTGTCGAAGTCAGAAGGGCCATCAAAATAGATCTTCGACGACATATCCGGAGTTCGACTGATCTGATTTTTTTTCAAATTTTCAATCAAAATGTATTTGACATTTGTTATACTCATTAATTTCGTTCATAATTGAAATAAAGCAGGAAAGGGAAAGAGATTGCTCGAAACGAGCAATTTCTATCCTTTTCCTACTATAATTCAATGGCTAATTTTATAGAGAAATTATTTTGTTGGAATTTTTTGGTATCCATTAATGAGGATGGGGCCAGACTTTCACTCCGACTAAAGCGGAAATTCGACTTATCCGATGTTGACATACGAGTAATGAGTGTCGACTTATCTAATTATGCATTATTAGGCTATATGGATAATATTACGTCGAATCACTTTCAAAACGTCAGTGCTCTCTGAAATGCGTACTAATAGTTTTCAAATATGTGACCCGTCACGTTAAAAGGGATCTTATCCGAAATCAAAAATTCCAAATTTTGACAAACTTGTCAGACTCAGCACAGGTCAACCAGATATTGCATGAGGAAAATGAACATATAGTAAGATAGAGAAAATATTCCAGATTTAGAAAATTACACAACAGTGAAAAGTGTCGGTCCTAGTCTGGCTGCGCGGACTGCGCAGACTGACTAGGGTCGATATTTTTCACACTTCCTATAAGATCCCTTTTAGTGTGACGGGTCACATATGGATACAGTTGTGCGTCAAAGTATACAGGCAGATATCTGAGATATGGTATATCAAAGAACCTGGCATTCGTAGACAACATCCTGGAAATGATGATAAGATTTCAGAACTTGATTCATTTTGATTTAATCAAATGTCTTCCATGTCGGTTAATGGCATGAACAAAGTTGAAAGATAGATAACCCTTTCCAAAACAAGTACGGTGTTTTAACGACCGTAGCAGAAACGGCTTGGGAAAACATTAAAACATAAGTAGAAAGTGTGGAAGATCAGCATTTTCTGTTTTTGCTTCAAAGTCGTTTTCCAGTTTGGTAACAAACCAATTTAACGACATCGACATTTGCGTTTGCAAGATCTTTCAAACGGGGACAGTGCAAGTAGCCTAGTTAGCCGTTTGTGAAAGAGTTACCGAAGATGGGCAATATTGACCATGCGTTCTACGTGAAGCATGTCTTAATTGAAACTCCGTTAATTAAAAGTTCAAAGAGATAGAAGTCAATGCCGATCAATCAGATTTCGTATCTTTCAAAATAGTGTTCTTGTAACGTTGTAGAACAAATGTTGCAATATCAGTGGCGGGTATAGAGATATGGGACGTAGTCTTCATACGTTACGTCTTTCACGTTTTGTGGCCCTTTTCATAATACTAAAAAGCAAAGTGGGTATAATTCTGGTTAAATGGTCGCCAAAAATGTGGTCTATAACCACACACAGTGGCCTCATACGTGTGTCAATGTGGCTTTAAAACATGCAAATAAGACTGGATATTTAGACAATCAAAAACATTTTTGTCGTATTATACGTTCAAAAGTTAAACGAGAATCAATACAAATATTTTGGTCTATTTTAGGTTGGACAGGTATCAACGTATAGATCCACACGCAAAAATTGACTGTGACATAGTTTTGTGTTTACTGTTTCTAAACCAATAAACTCTTCTCATTTGTACCGTTTACAATGTGCACGTGATAAATGAATGTTGATTGGTTGTAAACGATAAACACAAAACTACGTCACTGTCAATTTTTGCTTGTGGATTTATATATACCTTGTTACTATAAATAGTCACATAAAACGTCATGCCATCCCTTCTTTTTTCGTTATCCGTCTAGTCCCTCATTAGTAAAAGATTTTGAATCCGTTTATAAATTTGGACTTCACATGGGTGTAGCCAGAAATTTACAAATGAGCCAGGATCAGGAAAAACGTCCCTAAAGGCTGTTGAGCTCAACATGGATCCAGATCAGCCTGTGCATACGCACAGTCTGATCAGGATCCATGTTGTTCTCTAATAGCACCTTTGTGACCTGTATTTACTTAAAGAGAGCAGCATTGGTGCATATTGGACTGCATTTGACAACAGGCTGATCTTCAAATTCAATTTCTAAAAATGCTATAAAGGACGTTTTTCCAGATCTTGGCTCAAATATTACGCACGAGCGCCGTATCCTCTGTATCCCACCCGCCAGTAAGGGTTTCGAGGCGCCCCGGGGGAAATTCTGATATGTGACCCGTCACGCTAAAAGGGACCTTATCAGAAATCCAACAACCCAAATTTTGGCAAACTTGTCAGACACGGCACAGGTCAATCAGACCCCGTATGCGAAAAAAAGAGCATTTAGTAAGATAGGGAAAGCATTCCGAATTTAGAAAATTACATAAAAGTGAAAAGTGTCGACCCTAGTCTCGCTGCGCGGACTGCGCAGACTGACTAGGTTCGATAGTTTTCACACTTCCGATAAGGTCCCTTTTAGCGTGATATCTATGTAAGACTTGTTTTCGTGCTTTCTATGTGCATATTGAGGAAAACTGACGCATAAAAATGATACAAAGCAACCCACGATGTAGCCTATTCGCGATTTTTTTACATTACGCATTTGCGTATTGTGCGTAATCGGCGCTACGCCATTGCTAAAATTGTAGAAAAACAATGGAAATGGAAGTGATGTAAGCACTATTTAAACTGTATTTGTGTTGTGGTGTTTCAAAGTTCTACCAGTGATACACATTGTCAACTAAAAATCATTGCGCTATGGGGTACGAACCCTGCAATATTAGAGAAAATACTAGTCATTACTCGTCCCAGAAATGGATTAGTTCTTAACAGTCTTAAGTGTTCGACCTATTTCTAACCAATGAAATTGCAATATATTTCAAAATTTCGCCGCTATATTTTGCATTATAAACGAGACTGCCTGCTGGTTTATCATATGTGACGTCTATATACATAGCCACGCCCCCGTTTCCATTGAACCGCTAGCGAACACTAAGTCAGATAGAGTCTGAATGTTAGACTCTACGTGTGCTGCGCGCATTCGCGTAGAATCTACTATACAGCCACTATCTAATACATGTAGAATTTTTTGCTAAAGTTTCAGATCCATACTGGGTATAAAGGTACACAAATAAGCAATGATTAACGTCGATAATATCCCATCATCACAATCATGAATCATATAATAAGGTGCTAAACCGATTATAACGTATATCATTGTTCGTATCAGGGCTAATACGTCATAGCTCGTACACAATTCCACGTGATCACTATGTGTGTGTCAAATATACGGTAAGTTCATAAGTACTGCCCAGTATTATACTATGAAATATTAAATGTATGTGACATCGGTACGCGAAAACCTCTTGGGAACCTCCTGGGAAGTAAATACAATTAATTTTTGAGACTCGGACCAGATTAAGCAGACGTCTTTTACAGGCGCATTCGGAACATAAATATCTATTAACCCATTATCAAACGGCAAATTTCTAGACCAGTCCATATTCAAGGATGTTGCAAACAATAATGCCAAGTAATTTGAATTTTACATATTTTAGTCTTTCTCGGTAGAAAACATCGTGGAAAATGACGAAATTGCTTGTAACAAGCAATTTCGCACTTTTCCACGATGTTTTCTGAAGCCATTTTCTTGTAGGGAGTCAAAAGAATCACTGTGTGGGAATGGGATTAGATGGGAAAACAATCTAGATCTAGAACATTGCCTATGAGTGAACTATTTCGCTGACTCCGTAGACCGACTAGGGGCAGTACATTTCAGTTTTTACACTTACGTCAAGACCCCTTTTAGCTTTCAGGTAACAGTTAAAGAGCTATAGGCAGTCCAGATTGCGCTCAAGATGAGCTAGTGCCTCAGATCAGTTTGATCAGGATACACCGTCATGCTGCTATCTTACTGTTATAATGCTTTCATTGTTAAGCGAGAATCGTAACAATTGTTAAGATTAAACCAAAACGACTGTAAGGACTCTCGTTTAATTTTGAGAGCATTATACCACGAGTATAAAGAAACAACAAGAGATCAGCATGGATCCGGATCAGACTGCGCGGATACGCAGGCTGATCTTGATTCATGTTGACCTCGAATGATATTTGTTTTATCAGTACCATTGTTCATCGGACATTATATAAATATAAGTGTATAGGCCTACGTGATAACAGGAATCTACAATCACGTGATTTCCCTATAAGTGCCTAAATGTAGATCTATATGACGATTGTAGGGATTATTGGAAACTGCTAGAACTACCAATAATAATTGACAAAAGAACTGACAGAACTATGAATAATGCAATATTTGGTGACAAACTGTGAGAAAATGGTATTGATCTTCTACCAGCCGCAATCTACGTTACGTTTCACTACATCGGGTTACTTTTGAATCGGAGTCTGGAAGAATGGCCCTTCTTAAGCCTAACATTTAAAACAGTAATGCTTCTGACCAGCCTTTGCATATCCACAGTCTGATCTATATCAATGCAGTTTTGTAATAGCTTCTTCTGCGCATGGACAAACTTTCTGAGAGCTGTCCATGGACCAGACTGCAAATTACATACATACGTGACTTATTTTTATTTTTCTATATATCATTGCTGGGCTTTCAAATGCTTATATACGAGGATTTTGCTCTTCGTTATAAAGAAAATGATAGATATGCCGTCACTATATGACGCTGAATCACAAACATAGCTATCAGACTTACTGGCAAATCGTTGGTAGTCCGCATTTGAATTAAGTTAGAAAATCCGTAATGTGGCCATTTTGAGATTCATAAAATATCGTTTTTTTTCCGAGCGGAGTCGTTACGTATCGGAACCTATTCGGGCTAGGTCGTAAACACTCGGCGGTGGAAAGTTCCACCGCCGAATGTTTTCGTCGTCGCCCGAATAATTCCGACGTCGCGCGAATCCCATTAGGGTGGATTGCCTTAAAACATATAATCCACACGTCGGCTTCTGTTACAGCGCATGTAAACACGATTTGCATATTTATCAATGTAAAACATCTTTAACCAGTTCATACGGAAGTCCCGATTTTTACACTTGCTTAAAACATATATCATCTTCTTTTGTAATACTATATTCTTTATTCTGTACGATATTGTACACAGATTATTTCCTCATAAACACCCATATTAATCAAATATGAAGCATGTCACTTTGGAAGTAATTGTTTAGCAACGAATTTAATTATTAACATTTTCTTTATATTCAAATTTAGTATTATTTTGGAAAAGGGTTAAAATGGTTGACATTTCTTCTGAAGGCAGCTAATTTCTTTCACCCTTCATAACTAGGGAATGTTATGAATTAACGTATACATGTATAACCCATCATTAGCAACAAAGAGCCAGATGAGAAATTTGAAAAGTGCCTGTAATTCCTAAACTGTGTTACATTTTCATTCAAAATACAAACATAAGCATTTTGAACGTTTTGTAATTTTGAATTAATACATACTTGTGGAAATATTTGACAAAAATGTTCAAAGTTACCTCCCTTGCATATGAATATAGAGTAAAAAAAATATTTGAAAGTTATTTTCTTGAACCATAATCTTGAAATCCGGCACGGTGAATCAACTTATTTGACGTGTATTTACATGTGTGTGTAATTTGATGCATGTTGCATGGCTAGAAAGTGGTGTTTTTAATGATGGGTCATATACCTTAAATACCTTTACATCCCTTTTATGCTGGAAAACTTTAAAATATTATTATCTTGTTAACATGAACGAACAGGGAATCGATTAGTAAAAGGGTTTTAATTTAGCCGTATTGAGGAGCTTATTTATATTCATATTAATATCAATACTGAGAGAGCCCGCGGTTTTCACAGAATACAGCCATTTTATAACTGTAGCCATTTTCTACGTTCTATTGACTTTTCACTGATTGTGCTCATCGATCAACCCTTACCCTTTATGAACTAAATAGGACGAATTATTAAACGTGCCTCCTGATGAATATGTATGTCATAACATATTGAATCCTTTAACCCATTCCCAAACTACAAAATTTTAGAATGGTCCGAATTCAAAATTGTTTCAGACGACATTTTCAACTGAATGAAATTGGTTTTTTTGTCTTTTTAAGTAGAAAACATTGTGGAACATTAAGAAATTGCTTGTCACAAGCAATTTCTTCATTTTCCACAATGTTTTCCAAAGCCTTTTTTCTTTTGGGGAGTCAATGTGTGGTACATGTAATAGGTTAAAAGGGTGGTATCTTATTCGATGTTCTCCGCAGAATCATGAAGCGACCAAGTATTACCAAGTATGCATTCATGGGAAAAATGGCGACGATGTAAATGATCATATATGTTTGTAAATATTATGGAAAAAGAAGAAAAGACTCAAATGAGCAATAGCTTCTTGCCCTAAAATACTGTACTTATTAGTTTTAAACACGAAATATCAACAAACTCACTCTATTTGGCGACAAATGTGAAGACTTAAAACTATGGGTAAGTCTACATGTATATAATAATCTGATGCATTTAATTAAACGAATGATTGGCTCAGTTTTAATTGTGGCATGAGATATTTGTAGTTGATCAGGGTTTATGAAAAACATAAAATGCAAAACTTTTATAACCATTTGATATAAAGACGATCGGCTAAAGTCAAATGTATCAACATGCATATTGTAAGATGCTTCAAAATTTTATCAAAAGCTGCTTGAAAACGCGTTGCATTGAATTGGAATATACTATTGTCCAACAAGTTTTGTTATGAAGGGACGAATTGAGTGGCGGGCGAATCTCTACCTTGTATTGGACCAAACGACAATGAGAAAATCGTTATATGGGAAAACGTCAGAATTCTCACTGTCGTCTGCATTGATTCCGAATTGAAGCGGTCGTCACACGACTTCTATGAGAACACACTGGAACCGTATTCTTTATTAGGCAAACTCCACTTTAACGGTCGTCCTGATGTCTGATGACCGATTAGGACATTCAGTTTTTGTCAATTTGTGGTAATTTGTGGTAATTTTTGTTAAATTGTGCGTAATTTGGAAAATTGGTTTCAACTTGTTGAGAGTATTTGACGTTATTCTGCGACCGTAATCAGTTTCAACAAGTTATAATTTGGATGTGTGGTGATACTTTTGTGAAATTCAGCACTTGTTGAAGGAATTTGTGTGAGACTTTACGACGACGTAATCAGAGTTACAAAGTTTTGAATCTGATGAGATTCAACAATTAAAAAGGACGTTGAATTTCAATATTGTGAAAGGAATTATACCATTTTAGTCTAAGGAAATCATATCATATCTATTTAATATGTGATTAGACAAAAAACGGTATTAAATTCAAAACTTTATTGTTTAAAGTAAACGGTGGTAAGAAACTTGAATTGCTTTTGTTAATTCGACAAGAGTCAATGTATGGTGAAACAAACTTGTAACATATAATTTGGATTTTAAAACTAACTTCGATTAGGAGCTTATCACAACTTTCATAAGAGGATATAACTGGGTATATATCAGAATGGCTGCGACTGGACGTGCAGTCCGATCTAACTCCAAAACCACGGGGATGAACGTCGACGTTGACGTATGGCAGCCACGTGATAAGGTAAATAACGTCGACTGACGTCATTTGTTACTCGTATAAATCCCCATTTACCAGCTGATTTATATATTTGTTCCTAGGCATTGGGATGAGTTAATATAATACATTTTAATGCAAAGCCGTAATGACCAAAAAACGCTCACCACCGTGACGAAATTTTTACCCATTTACTTATGCATGTATAAGTTGTGTGCGCAAAGGTTTAACAAACAACATACATTCGACACTCTTTGTGTCGAAGTCGGGGGGGGGGGGGGGGGCGTTATAATATCTCGACATATCCTGAATTCGACTCATTCGAATTTTTCTTTGTTTCTATTAATATGATGTTTTACTCTTTGTGATTCTCACCAAGTAAGTTCATTAATTGAAATATAAAAGGAAAGGGAAAGAAATTGCTCGATATGAGCAATTTCTTCCCCTTTCCTACTATATTTCAATGGCTACAATTATTTCAAAATAATTTTGTTTAATATCTGTGATATCCATTGATGAGGACGGGACCAGGTTTTCACTTCGGCTTAAGCGAAAATTCGACTCATCCGATGCCGATATAACGAATGTAGACTCTATTTAGTAGATGTTAATAATGTGAGTTACATAATGTAAAATGAGTTTCTTGTGCATGAAAGGTTCGTTCTGTTATCTATTTTGAATTGTCTCAAATTCTTGTCGATGTATTAACAATTAAATAGCTTAATTAACTTTTTTATTGTACATAGAAGCGAAAGCGACAATAATGTTCGGTGGTTATTTTGGAGACGTTTGCTTCTGGGTCAGTGGTTTTCCAGTCCTTAAACCATTTACGGGGCCAGTATCATCAGAGCGTTTAGACCGTCTTTCGTCCTACATATTTTCTACGGAACATTTAGGGTATAAAACCTATGTCCTAGGCCATGGTAGATTTTGATGCGCGATTCTTTCCTAAATGCGTCGTACCATAGGACAGAGGACTTTCTAAATGTGTTGACAAAACTAAAACTGGCCATAGGTTTCTGTTTGATATTCCAACCAAATAAAGTCACGGTAAATCATTTCAATGACATTTTCATCTTTGAACTTTCTACTTTGAAGGTCAATATGTAATTAATATAATTTATGATCAATGATTTTGTCCCATCGGTTGAACTGCAGTGTGCCATATTAGAAAAAAACAATGAAAGGGAGCCCAATGATAATCATGGAACTACCCAAAATTATCATCGCTGATATAACTTATGTTTTAAATTTTGAAAATGATTTTATAAATAAGCGTACCAATATCGATTGGTGTTTAATTTGTATGAAACTATTGAAATTTCCCAACAGTTGATTTTATATGTACATACAATTTGTATAGGATAGAGTTGACGAGAACTTGCTGGTTTATTCATCCTTAAACCAAGCATGTTTTGGAGACGTCATTTAGCTCTTTTTACAAACTCAACGACTTACTTGACAAATTATTCGATACGCTTGTTTCTTTGTTTCTGCCTGAGGCAATATTATATAATATCATGATACCATTATCAAGTTTCGAACACTATCTCCTTATTACAGAGAATGACGTGATAAATCAGTCACGTTAAACAAGAAAACACATGCTGGAAACGGTGAAAATTTTTGCACTAAAATATCGTCGCTTTTCAACAAAAACCTAGTAACTGCAGTTTGTTTTAAGCTGCAGTTACGCCGTTTTTATTGAAAAGCACCGGTATATTATCATTATCATGTTTCTAACACTATCTCTTTATAACAGAGACTGACGTGATAAATCAGTCACGTTAAACAAGAAAACACAGGCTGGAAGCTGTGGACACAATAACCTTTCTGCACTAACATATTCACTTGGTGACCGCTTAATTATTCAAATAGTGAGAAAAGTTCCTGATTGTCCTTATTGATTTGTTGACACATTAATCATTTCCCAAACAAGACCTGGTTTTGACGTTCCTGGTAGAAAAGGCTTTGGAAAACATTGGGACAAATAACCAGCAGTTTTTCCTTTTGCCTCAATATTTTCTGTGCCATTTTGTACACAAATCCCTTCCCTTTTAACGTCAATTTTTTCTTCTACAGCAGCTTTTAAATAGGACCGCCCTAAAATTTTGTTGTTTAGGAAAGGATTACAGTCCTCTTTTCAAAACGACGAACAATACACTGTTCCAATTTAACGATGCTGCAGACGACAAAATGGGTGTTGATTTATTTGAAAAAAGAAAATAATGAAAAAAAAATACAACAGCATTCAGTCTAAACGTTGGTTATTAGGGACAACAAACAAGGCATTGGTTTGGATTTCTTAGATTTATTGTTCTTATATATTCTAACCACAAGCAAGACCTGATTTTGACGTGTCCAATCAAAGAAGCACGAGAAAACATTGATGCGATTTTATAGAAGAACATGCTTAAACTAAACATTTTCTCCCTCTGTCTCAATATTTTCTATGTGATATTGTATAAAAATTATATCTTCATCAACATATATTTTGTCGTCTGCGGAAGGTTTCAAAATGGGCCATCCTATTTTTGTTGATGTTTGGAAAAGGGTTTAAGAACTTTTAGTAGGAAGTCACCAGCATGCGTTTGAATTGAATTTACCTTGGTCAAATTTGGCGAAGGTCTCATATCTTTGCTTTTCAACAAAACCCTCGTTACTAGTTTTTTTGTTAAAAACTCAACAGATTCGCTCTAAATGGAACTGCAACTGCATCATTCTGTTTTCTGTCAGTACACCGAAAGCCTAAAATTCTGGCAATATTTCATGTCTTTCCAATATTCATATCTCGAATGAACCTGTTACATGTTGCTTCGTTTCATATTTATAAAAGAACAGTTGAACGCTCTATAGTACACAAAATTCAATAGATTTGAACAGATTTATTTGGCAACGGATGAATAAATTCTAGAAACAAATTTCCCTGAATTCAGAACATACAATAGAAGCATTGACATTCAATGCAAATGTTTATATTTTGAGCGCGATTTGATAAAAGCAATACATTTAACGGTTCTGCTGTTTTTGACTGAAACGCACCAAATAAAGGCTAAACTAAAATTGATTTAACGTCATAAAGTGCGAATTTTGCAAACATTGTTAGAATGATAATTTTCACTGATTAACTGATCAATTGTGCCAACATTTGGATGTCATCTGACAGGTATATGAAAACGTTGCGGCAATTTTTTTTTATGTCTGCAATTTTCAGATTCTTACTTAAAGTAAAAAATGCGGATTTCTCAAACGAAAACCCGTTGCCTTTCCTCAAAAACCTCTTAACTAGTTTGTTTAATCATTTAACAAACAGAACAATGTAATATCGGTCCAATTTAAAAGCAAATGCATAATATGTCAAAATTTATGTTGACGAAGAAAGAATTTGTGTACAATAAAGCCACGAAAATATCAAGACAAAATTGAGAAAATGCTGGTTACCAGCATTTTCTTCTTTCGCCTCAATACTTTCCCAAATATTTTCTGTAAAGGACGTCACAGCCATGTTTTGTTTGTGGAAGGGTTTGATAATTGTAGTTACGAGGTTTGTGTTGAAAAGCAGCGAAATGTTACTGGAAAGATAATTTGCACTGGCTGAATGGTGTCACCGACATCGTGTGACATTTGACGCCCAGCGTGCGTCCGTTATAACTGACACCGCGAGGTTGGAAAATGACACTGATTTAGCACTCGTTTACCATGGTAACATAATGTTACTTACAATGCTAATTGTTTATTTGAAAATTGAATGGTATTTTACATAATTGCTGTCTCGAAATTATTTGCATTGGTGTGCAATCATGTGTCCGTCAGTCCGTCTGGCTTAGTTCTTTTCCTTAACACTTTCTCGTGGTAGATCGATTTAACAGTTTAGATTGGCTCGATTTGGAAAGAGGGACAGATGACAAAAACAATGCAAACTCATGTAAAACTATCCTTATAGCATAGAACATCTTGAATGGAAGGAGGAAATGCTGATTAATGGCGGGATATTACGTAACACCACCACCACCACCACCACCACCACAACAACAACAACAACGACAACGCCGACAACAACATCAACACTATTAAAAACGGTGTCATACCACTAATATTGGCTCTTATTTAATTCTATGTAAAATACCCATTTTCCACACATTGTCACACCATCAACAACTTGAGTTAGGGCCAAACTGCCCCTAAAGTGCTACAGATCCATCCTTGGCCTGTGGAATTTCCAGGAAATGAACCCATGGAGTGGATTTTTTAAAATTTTCAATCAAACATACGTACCGTGTATTTTTCAGTGTCAAAATAGAGATACCGGAAATGGTGGCCACATGTACTCATCCACCCAGAGACGTCAAATAGTCCTGAAAAGAAAATGGATTCTGGCTCAAAAATGAGAAAACATGTCAACCAAAAGTATCCAATGGAATTCTGAGCTCAAAATCATTCATGCAGAGAGCAAGGCATCACCAGAAAAGTGGCCAATTTTTTTCAAAGAACTATTTTAGCCCCCTACGACCCAGGAAGTACGTGCCTAGGTGACCTTACTCCAAACAACAATTGCGGAAAATCTTCAGTGAATCTTCTAATACATGACCAATTTGCATTTGGATTGAAGCAGAAAATGTGTAAGAATATCAGAATTTATTTTGGATGTGGTGGATCTTCAAGAATCACTTGCTAAAAAGGTTATTGAATTAATTTTCTGTGCTGCATTGCTGTTTTAGATTTGGTTAACCCTTTCCCAAACAAGACCTGGGTTTCACGTCCTTAATAAAAAAAGCCATGGGAAAACATTGAGACAAAAGAAGAAACTGCTGATAACCAGCAGTTTCTCCTTTTGTCTCAATATGTTCTGTGCTATTTTATACACACATTCTGTCTTTAACCACTCACCTTTTGTCATCTGAAGCAGTTTTCAAATTGAACCACCTTGAAATTTTGCCGTTTGGGAAAGAGTTAATCAACGTCCATTTAGTCACCTGAAACAGTTTTCAACTTTGATCATTTTCAGATCATTTCGATCACTGACTTCTGAACGCAGACAATGGTTTCAGATAGCTCCCGTTTGGTGCGGTAAGGGTAGGGAATTGTATTTTGGTAATAAATCAAAGCAACACAGAAAATGCCAATACATGAGAATAAATATCGGAAATCTCTTACAAGTATAGCTGATTCCGCAAAACTGTATAGGCATAGTTGTCATAGAAATGGGACCTTCGAGGAATTGCAAAGAACATCAACAACAACCTGTTATGATATCCCTTTTCCGCATTATTTCCTGTGCTTAAAGCTACTATTTCCCAGATTTGGACCCAAAAATTGTCAAATACAAACGAAATGTACACTTTTTAAGCTTTATATGACCTGATTAAATGATTACGAGAAACTATTGAAGCAACGACTCATTTTTTCGCAATTTGATACTCGTACATGATGACGTCATATTGAAATTTAAGTATGAATCTCGTTTGAATCATGGTCCGCGCTGTATGCGCATGCGCAACAATTTGAAAATAATTCTAACCCCATCAGTGATGGGGTTGAATTTAGGCTTGGATTCTCCCTAAATTCAGCTATCTGTCTTGTAATTTCGGCTCATTCTCTGTCTGAATCGCATATTATTAACCATCCCGATGTGGTCAACACAAAAGTTTTGCATATTTTTTCAAAAAAATTCATTTTTTGCAATTAGACCATCTGTTACCGTCGCCCTTTAAATGTACAGACATCCGTTTCTTTAAAGGGGTCATCCTGACTGTCCCAATGCTGATCTGATGCCAGAAATAACCAGCATCGACAACTTTTTAAACATTCATTTCGAAGCCTAAAGTATCTTCAAATTGAATCAGTGTAAAATTATGTAGCTGGAATTTTGGAATAAAATGCAGATTTTAAGCATTTTCAGTGTATATTTTACACTATTTCCCCAAACCTGCTTCTTACGAGCAACAATTTTGTAGTTATGTGGCTACGTCTCAGATTGATAAAATGGTTTGTTATTGCCAATTTTCTCTTTTTGTAAAAATGTTTTCTAATTAAATGAAGCCTTAAGGTGGTTGTATTTTTTTCATTAACGTGGTCTCTGCTACATTAGACCATTAGACCTACTGGTAAAACAATTGTTTTCTTATCGTATGTTTTCAAATAATTATTGGCGTCTTCTTTCATATTAGGCAAAAAGACATTTTACAAACCAAGAACATTAAAAAGCAGAAAAAGCTCGATCATTGCACTCCAAATTTCAAGCGCATTAATGGTAAATAACCTTTTTAAAAAGCAAGAATGCCATCCTTGCGTAAAAAACTACATTTTTCCAAATGAATCACCTATTTTGAAATTTAATCCCTGGAAAGAAGTAGCATCATTTCCAAGAACGCCCTGATATGTAGTTTATGCGTTTAAGTACCCGATAAACAGTTATTGACTAGTAGACAGATTTTTGTTTCCTCGTCAATAACCTCTTATCAGACGTTGTTTTGACGATCATCTGCATCTGGAATACATGTATCTCTTACGTTTTTCCACCATCTCTGCTTCAAGTCTTTTTTCAAGTCAGTTACTTATTACCAGAATATTTGCAATTGTTGTTGTTGTGTCACGTAATCACTGGTGGTGAACTCGGTCAAAGCGATGAACGTTTTTCGCTTCAACAAGGTACAGATATTTTGCGTTTAAATGTGAGTTTAAGATCTGATTGGATAGTTTTTCCTAATAACAATGAATTTGTTCTAAAATAGACCGGGTTTACCGATATTAATTGACAAACCGTCGGTGTTGTTGTAAAATCTCGTAACTACGGCTTTAACGAAGCCGTAGTTACGATATTTTATAATAACACCGATGGAATACAATGATCGCGAAAAAACGACCCACGCTTTGGCCGAGTTCACCACCAGTTAAAATGGACTGATTAGAACATGTTAACTGCGCAACCGCAATCTGACAAATGTTGATATATTTTGTTCTTCTATTATGTCCCTTTTTACATGACACGATTCTTTTTTTTTTTCGCAGACGAAATACTATTCTTATTGTAGGCTTGGGAATTGACGATTTTTGTGCTAACCCTTTCTTAAACGAGAAAAGTTCTGAATAGTTCAAATTCAAAGTATTTGCAGAGGACAAACTATATGTAATATAAGTGTGAAGTTTACAAGAATAATAATACTTTTATTCTGCACAATCATACCCAAATGGGAGGCAACATAATTGTATTTGAAACCAAACAATATTTAAAAGGTCAACAGCAATAATAAGTGTGCGTTAAGACATTAAGACAGAAAGATAGTCAGAGAAATGTAACTATTATCAAACTGTTTGAAATAATCATGATTATTAAGGGGAAAAATTTCGACGAGGATGGGATTCGAACCCATGCGGGCAGAGCCCAATGGATTAGCAGTCCATCGCCTTAACCACTCGGCCACCTCGTCTTCATATTTTCTATTCATGGAATGCATTGAATGAAAAGGAGAAATTGTATTTCGGTATTTTCTTCTTTCGTCCAAGATGCATACCACAGCCGCCGAGCCCGGATAGCTCAGTCGGTTACGTCGGAGTCTGTCAATCCAGGGGTTTCGAGTTCGAACCCCGGCTCGGCCAGTATCCATTCTGACATTTGACAAAAGTCATTTGTCTGTCACCAATGGGTGTGAATCATCTATGTGAGAGAGCAGCTGGAGGCTCGGTTTGGATATTGTGGTTGTACTGGTGAGAGAAATACCAGGAACCCACGGTTAGGTGCTCCAGCCGCCGCGATATGACCCTGGTAGTTGAAAACGGCGTAAAACCCCAATAAACTCAAACGCATACCACAGCCATTCTGAATAGTGATGTTAAATCAGGAATGGTCTTAGAAAAGGATTAGCATGAAAAACTTTCTACTGCAGTGGGCTGCCAAGACATGGATTTGCCTGCACTACTCGTATTAGTCTAGGGGCCAACCCCAAAAAGAGGCCTAGAAAGTGGTTTTCTTTGGACCAATAGTCCAGAAAGATTCCGATGGTACAGTGAGTTAGGGTAACCATTGGGGCTTTATTTTATGGTGGATGCCAGAACTGAAAGTGGTGCAGATTTTTTCCAGGGGCAGATAACTCTACCCACCCAAAAATGAAATAAACAGTTTTTTAGTTGACCATGAATCGAAATTGTCGTCAAAATTTTTTCTGTGACTTTTTTCCCTAATAACTTTATGTTTTTATTGAAATATTATGTGTGCCAAAAAATAATTAGTAATAGAATAGTCGGTTTTTAAAACACATTTACCGTAATTGCCCTAATGAATTTTCATTCACCAAAATAGAAAAATCACTCTAAAATAATTAAGAAAAGTTTTTTTCAAACTTTATTATCTTTTTAAACGATGATGATAGAAAAGTTTAGACACCATAGGGATATTTTGAAGTCAATTAGGTTTCGTTCCAGGATGACTTTTGCAACAAATGTCGGTGTGATTTTTTTCTGGGGGCAGACAACTCTTACTACCAATAAGGGCATGTTCAAAGAAAGGCTTTATGACAAAACATGTTTACAATCTAGTTCTCGCAAAAGTAAACCAATATTCATTAAACTAAATCAGAACAAGTATGATAATAGGTTCTTCAATGAGTTTGATTATTGGCCAGATTGGACCAGAAAGTCCTCAGTTATCTGCCCTTGAACATCAAAAATAGCTATTTTAGACTTTGTTTACCGTCTAGCATCCACAAATATTGACCAATGAAAATGAAACTTCTACATAATGATAAGGACCATAAGATCTCAAATGAGTGTGATTTTCGGCCTGATCGGACAAGAAAATTTTGAGTTTTTTGCCCTTGAATTTGACAAAATTGCCGTTTTTGACTGTTTTAGACTTTGTTTACACTCTAGCATTTATAAATATTGACCAATCAAGTTGAAACCTGGACATTATGTTGCTGACTATAAGATCTCTAAGGCGTTTAATTCTCAGAATGATCAGAATAGAACATCGCGAGTTATATGCCCTTGAATTTAACAGATTTGCCATTTTCGACTATTTTCGACTTGATTTACACTCTAGAATCTTCAAGTATTGACCAATCCAAATAAAACTTATGCATAACGATTGGAACCAAAAGATCTCAGATGAGTACAATTTTCAGAATGATTGGGACATAAATTCATGAGTTAATTGCCCTTGAATTTTACAAAATTGCCGTTTTACGACTATTTACGACTTCGTTTACACTTTAGTATCTACAACTAGAGACCAATCAATTTGAAACTTGGTCATAATATTGTTGACCATGAGATCGCGACTGAGTACAATTTTCAGAATGATAGGGACATAAAGTCATGAGTTATATGCCCCTGACTTTTACAAGATAGCCATTTTCAACTATTTTCAACTCCGTTTACACTCTAGAGTGTATAATTATTGACCAATCCAAATGAAACTCATACATAAGGATTGGGACTATAATATCTCGATTGAGTACACTTGAATGATCGAGACATAAAGTAATGAGTTATATGCCCTTGAATTTTACAAAATTGCCATTTTCGACTATTTTCGACACCGTTTACACTCTAGCATGTATAATTATTGATCAATCCAAATGAAACTTATAAATAAGGATTGGGACTATGACATCTCGATTGAAGACACTTGTCAGAATGATCGGGACATTAAGTTATGAGTTATATGCCCTTGAATTTTACAAAATTGCCGTTTTCGAATATTTTGACTTGGTATACACTCTAGCATTTACAATTATTAATTAATCCAAATGAAACTTTTATACAATTTTGGTGACCATAAGATCTAGGACGAGTATAATTTTCAGAATGATCGGGACTGGATGTCATGAAATATGCCCTTGAATTTTACAAAATTGCTGTTATAGACTATTTTCGACTTGGTTTACACTCTAGCATCTACACTTAATTACCAATCCAAATGAAACTTGGACACAATCTTGGTGACCATAAGATATAGAATGATTTTAATTTCAGTCAGGCAGGATCAGAAAGCTGTGATTTTGTGCCCTTGAATTTGATAAAAACTGATGTTTTTTACTTTGGTTTTACTCTAACAACCACAAAAATGAAATTTTGGCCAGTCGAGACAAAAAACTAAAACATAATGTTGATGACCATTCTTATAAGATGAATACAAAGTTCGACATAATTGGACCAGAAGTTGTTAAATTATCTTCCTTTGAATTGATCAAACTTTCCATTTTGACTTTATTTTCAGTCAAATAACCAGATAGATGGACAAATCAAGACGATATTTGATGGTTAGAATGTTTCCGCAGTTGTTTTTACTCTAAAAACCACACATAGTGAACAATCAAGACAAAACTTGGACACCAAGATAACGACTACGAGATTTTGGATTAGTTTGGCATTCGGTTATTTAGTCAGGATAGAAAGTCTAGAGTTATTTGCTCTTGAATTCTGTAAAATTGACTTTTTCGACCCTGTTGTCACCCTAGCTACCACAAACATTGACCAAGCTAGACAAATCTCAGTCTGTGACTGTGAGATATATTTTATAGTGTTAATGTGAATCTGACATCCTGAGTTATAAGCCTTTAATTTTGACAAAATGACTATTTTTGACTTTGTTTTCATTGCAAAAGACACACATGTTGATCGGTCGATACAAAAAGTGGACAAAATGTAAGTGACCACAAGATATGGTTCAGTTTTCAGCCTGATCATGATTCAACAATTTTAATTGCTTTCCCTTGAACTTGACAAAACTGCTGTTTACGAGTGTTCAGTTTTGCAGTCACAAATATTAATTGATTTGAATAAAACTTGGACTCATATTATCTTGGTTCCGGTGAGCGATTTAGGACCATCATGGTCCTCATGTCATTTATTAAGAATATCTGACAATCAACACTCTTTTTCAAGGATTTGCGTTAAATGTCAGTTGAAAACGCGAAATTCGTTAAGTTACAGGTAAATATTGATTACGTTTTAAGCACACAAAGTTTGGGCGATGAAAGACATACAGACGATCGGACGGACAAAATGGACAGTAGAATTCATTAACATATTCTAAATTGTCTCCTTCTACATTACTTCTATCAGTCTTTTTCGATGATTTGGGTGCAAAATTGTGACTTATCTGAATTATCTGCCAATAAATCAGCCATTTCCGGCAGAAAACTTCAAATTTTCAAAAAATATATCAACTTGCGGACATGGATTAATCATGTTTTTATCAAATGACATGTCATGTTAGATGTTTAAAAACATTTCCGGGTACTTGGAAATGCATTTTCACAGTTTTAAGCAGATCTATGAGTTTTTGGCTTTTTAACGACATCATGAAGTAGAAGGGGGTAGACATAGCTTAAATTGGTGGGTGGGGTAAGGACAATTGTAGATTTCTTAGAATTCAAGAGGATTTTTGGTATAAGAAAATTACACTCACGAAGACTATTCAAATGTGATTTCTTTCCATAAAAATGATTTATCAATTAGATAAAAATGGTAGTATAGAAACAATTTCTGACGACTACTATTTAACCTTAATTTCAAGTGGGTGGGGTAAGAAAAGTACTTGTAAAAAAAATTGCACCACTTTTGATTATGGCATCCACCCTATTCTAACGTCCCATTGAACTAACAATCACCTGGTACCAACAGATTTTTTCTGGACGATTGGTCCAATAAAAATTCATTTTGCGGGACGGGCCCCTAGACTATATATGCATAAAATTGAAATCCAAGTCTTCGCTTTTTGTTTTGTCTCATTGTTAAAAGGCAATAATAGTTTCGACCTTGCAAACGGACAGTGAAGAATAAGATCAGCCTGAACGTAAGTGCAGGCTGATCTAATTCTATGCCTTCTGCCAATTTGGTATAAAGTAAATTTGAGCAAAATGTTATCGCAATGGGTGTTGAAAAGTTACTTTTTACGAAGAACAAAATGTAAACTTAGATATCGTTTGATAATTGCGGCAACTGAACTTTGTCTTTGACAATATTGCTTGCCAAATCTTGGATAATTCAGGACAACGTTTAAAAGAACTCTGGAATATTGCGTTACTGGGTTAATTAAGGTCCTTTAAGGACAGATCCTCCATTTATTTCCCACGGTAAGATTTTCTTTATTTTTTCTGTACAGATATTTAAATATATAAGAAGTAAAAAAATGACTTAAAAACTATAGGTCACCAAGCGAATTAAAAAGTTATTGGATTTCAAGGGAGACTACTCTTGTCTAAAATTGCAAAAATGAGGTGTCACTTAAATACCCACAAACAAGAGGCCCAGAGGGCCTTATCGGTCACCTGAATCAAATGAGCAGACACAGTTAAGGAAAATGTTAAAAGTTAACTAATAGCGCACCCCCAGCACCACCATTTCTTGACAGTTTTTTTTTCTCTTGTACAAACTTATTTAAAGACTCAAATACCAAATGTGAATTCAATCCAACAATAGAACATTTCTTAATATGTACCCTATTTACCCCCTTTTGGGGCCTCAAAGGGAGATAACTCCATGATTTGTATAAATCTGAAGCGGCTTCCCAATGGGATGCTTCCTGCCAAGTTTGGTAGAAATCTGTCTCAAAAAAATGTAGAAAATGTTCAAAGTTTAGTAATAATGCGAACCCCTCCCATCCCCGATCCCCAGCACGACCATTTATTGACAGATTTTTTCTCTTGTACAAACTTTGTAGTCCTTGCCCTAAAGACTTTAACTTCCAAATGTGTATTCAATGCAACAGCCGGTTTATGAGAAGAAGATTTTTTAAGATGTACCCTATTAACCCCCTTTTTGGCCCTTTATGGGACCTCCTAAAAGGGAGATAACTCCATGATTTGTACAAAATCTGAAGCGGCTTTCTATTTTAGGATGCTTCCTGCCAAGTTTGGTTGAAATTCGTCCAATGGTTCTTAATAAGAAGTCGAAAATGTTAAGTTAACTAATAACGCGACCCCCCTCACATCCCCCATCCCCAGCACGGCCATTTCTGGACGGATTTTTTTCTCTTGTACAAACTTTGTTGTCCTTACCCTAAAGACTCTCAATACCAAATGTGAATCCAATCCAACAGCCGGTTCATGAGAAGAAGATTTTTTAAGATGTACCCTATTTAACCTCTTTTAGGCCCCTTATGGGGCCCCAAAGGGAGATAACTCCACGATTTGTACAAATCTGAAGCGGCTTCCCATGGGGATGCTCCCTGCCAAGTTTGGTTGTAATCCGTCAAATGGTTCTCAAGAAGAAGTCAAAAATGTTAAGTTAACTAATAACGCGACCCCCCCCTCACATCCCCCATCCCCAGCACGGCCATTTCTGGACGGATTTTTTTCTCTTGTACAAACTTTGTTGTCCTTGCCCTAAAGACTCTAAATTCCAAATGTGAATCCAATCCAACAGCCGGTTCATGAGAAGAAGATTTTTTAAGATGTACCCTATTTAACCCCTTTTAGGCCCCTTATGGGGCCCCAAAGGGAGATAACTCCATGATTCATACAAATCTGAAGCGGCTTCCCATGGGGATGCTCCCTGCCAAATTTGGTTGTAATCCGTCCAGTGGTTCTCAAGAAGAAGTCGAAAATGTTAAAAGTTAACGGACGACGGACGACGGACGACGGACGACGCACGACGCACGACGACAGACAAAACACGGTCGCAATAGGTCACCATGACCTTCGGTCAGGTGACCTAAAAAGGTGTTCGAAATGACTAGCATTACATAAAGAAGTCTTTATTGTGTTCAATATGTTTTATTTTGTATAAATGAGTATCAATTTGGGAAAATTAATTGATGCTTTTGAAATTTTAAGTAAATCTTTCAAAAGTAGCTGAAATTGCTCTTTTTTCGTAACGTTTCTGATAATAAAAAATATTCCAGCGGTAAGAATTTTTTCTTTTTTTGGTATAGACATAGTGCTTGGTCATACCTACAAAAACAAACAAAGAAAAATATATCAAACCAAGCGTTTTTCTTAGTTATAAGTAAAATTTAGTTTACTTTTTGCAGCTCTGCCCGAAATTGTTTCACTACTTTTATCCATTTTCTTCCTTGTTACCAGCTTTAGATAATAAAAAGTGTCATCTTTTGTGTCCATCTGAAGCGGACTAGCTCATAAAAACACCACTTTGCTTTTGTTGCTCCGTTTCTTACCGCTAACGCCACATGTTGAACGCGTAACAGGAAGCGAAATGTACCATCCGAGTACTATTACACTTTAATTGACCAAACAGAGAAAATTGAAATAACCGAAAAGGGTCTTGTCATTTATCAACCAAACATTAACTAAATGTAAAAAATATATTTGCTGAAAAGGCCAATTACTGAAACAGCTTTATTTTCGTTATTTAGGATATGCGCAGTAAGTTGCGCAGTAACAACTGGAGGATCTGTCCTTAAGGCTATCTCGTCTGAAAATGTAGGAAAATTCTCCCAACACTTTGGTCTGTAGGCGTGGGTGTTAATTAAGCTCGAATTGTTAAGCTCTGTAAGACAGATTGTTATAGTGTACGTAGGTGGGGGCCGACATTTGGTAAATGTGACCCGTGAAGAGACAAATTGATGTTTTTCAACATAAAACTCGTAAATTCAGCTTGTTTTAAGCTGCAGTTACGATGTTTTTGTTGAAAAATGACGAAATGACATTCTTGGAACTGTGTGGGTCTGTATTTTTGTAGATCTAGTCATGTATATGCAGACTGTTCAGTACTTAACCTTTGTTGTCTGTCAAAACCATGAATATTCAACAAAATGATAAACATGTGTCGCGAACAGTGCATTAGTTTTATTAAGGTTCGCTCGTCTGAAAATGTTGGGAAATTCTCCCAACACTTTGGTCTGTAGGCGTGGATGTTAATTAAGCTCGAATTGTTAAGCTCTATAAGACAGATTGTTATAGTGTACGTAGGTGGGGGACGACATTTGGTAAATGTGACCCGTGAAGAGACAGATCGATGCTTTTCAACAGAAATCTCGTAACTGCAGCTTCTTTTAAGCTGCAGTTACAAGTTTTTTGTTGAAAAGCTACGAAATGACATTCTGGGAACTGTGTAGGTCTGTATTTGTAGTCATGTATATGAAGACTGCTCAGTACTTAACCTTTGTTGTCTGTCAAAAACATGAATATTCAACAAAAGTTAAACACGTGTCGCGAACATTGTACTAGCTGTATTTGGGATCTTTATGGTTATTTCGTCTGAAAGCGTAGGTCAATTCTCGAAGCAATTCTGTTTGTAGGGACTGCCGGGTGGGAGAATTCCTGAAACAATTCGGTTAGTTAGTAGGGTTGCTTGGTTTAGGCTTGAATTTGTAAGCTCTATAAGACAGATTGTTATAGTGTACGTAGGTGGGGCCGACATTTGGTAAATGTGACCCGTGAAGAGGCTGATCGATGCTTTTCAAAAAACCGCGTAACTGCAGCTTAATTTAAGCTGCATTTACGTGGTTTTTGTTGAAAAGCGACGAAATGACATTCTGGGAACTGTGTAGGTCTGTATTTGTAGTCATGTATATGAAGACTGCTCAGTACTTAACCTTTGTTGTCTGTCAAAAACATGAATATTCAACAAAAGATAAACATGTGTCGCGAACATTGTACCAGCTGTATTTAGGATCTTTAGGGTTATTTCGTCTGAAAATGTGGGCCAATTCACAAAACTATTCCGTTAGCTATTAAGGTGTGGTTGCTCGAATTATTAAGGTATCCAACCCCTCAAAAGCACCAAAGAGTAAGAGGCAAAATTTGAAAAGAGCCAGTAATTCCTAACTGTGTTACATTTCCATTCCAAATACAAATATAAGCATTTTGTCCGGTTTAGAATTTCGAATTAATGCATACTTATGGAAATATTTGACAAAAATGTTCAAAATTACCTCCCTTGTATATGAATATAGAGTAAAATAATATTTGTAAATAAATTTCTTCTTGAAACATAATCTTGAAATCCGGCACGGTGAATCAACTTATGTGAAGTGTATTTACCAGTGTGTGTAATTTGATGCATTTCGTATGGCTAGAAAGTGGCGAATTTTTTTCAGGGTCTGTAAGCCTTAAGTATACGTAGGTGGGGGACGACATTTGGTAGATGTGAAGAGACAAATGATATTCTAGTCCGGAAACTGTGTGGGCGTACTTTGCACTGCATGTATATGAAAACTGAATCTGTATTTTTTGTTATCTGTCCAAAGAAGGAATATTTACTTTACAGATGCTATGAACTTTGTACTAGCTTTGTCTTATGTTCTTTACGGTTATTTCGTCCGAAAAAGTTGGACAAGTCACGAATCAATTTTGTTTGTTGTGAATATTTTTGTTAAGATAGAACAGTCAAGGTATACGTAGGTGGGGCGACATTTTGTAGATGTTAGATGTTCTATCCTTTTCCTACTATATTTCAATGGCTATATTCAGTCCGAAATTATTTCGTTTTCAAAAAATTATGTCAATAGATGAGGACGGGACCAGATTTGAACTTCGACTTAAGCGGAAATTCGACTTATCCGATGTCGACATAACAAGTGTCGACTGAACATTCTATATTGCACAGATTTACATTTTTTCAAGAACCGATTATACGTATAGAAAATAAATGCCTTCTATTTTCAACATGAATAATTTACCAACATCTGAACGAATGAAGGGTTTAAGCTGATTTTGAGCTCAAAAGCTCGCGTACGATTCTGGGTTAATTAAGGATCTCTCGCCTAAAATTGGAGAGAAACCTGACAGCGATTGGTAGGCGTTGATGTTAACCCTTGTCACCGAAAATATCAACAATACGACGGCATGTGAAGGCTGATATTATAATATCGCCGCTTTTCAACGAAAACCTCTTAACTGCAGCTTATTTTAAGCTGCAGTTACGAGATTTTCGTTGGAAAGCAGCAATATGCTACCTGAAAAGATGCTCAGAATAGTTTGAGATCATGACAATGCTCAGAACTATATGAATTCCTACAATAGTGCAATCATTAAAGTAACGCTCGTACAAAATATGTGTTAATTATGAAACTCTCGTCTACTACTCTCGCAAAAAAAAAAAACAAAAAAAAAACAACAACAACAACAACAACAACAAAAAAAAAAAAAAAAAAAAAAAAAAAAAAAAAAAAAAAAAAAAAAAAAAAAAAAACAAGATGACATCGATTGGTAGGCGTTGATGGTAATGCAACTGGTAGAAATCTGTAACTGGTAACGAGGTTTTACTATTCGTAGTTTAACAACGATGACGGTCAATTGTTAAGAATCTCTGGTCTAAAACAAGATGACATCGATTGGTAGGCGTTGTTGATAATGGAACTGGAAGATATCTGTAACGAGGTTTTACTATTTGTAGGTTACAACGGTGACAATCATTTG
Organism: Fragum sueziense; assembly: GCA_963680895.1. NCBI lineage: Eukaryota > Metazoa > Mollusca > Bivalvia > Cardiida > Cardiidae > Fragum > Fragum sueziense. The sequence continues at coordinate 72,398,194 of OY804594.1, read as the reverse complement.
TTTACTCTTTCATAAACAGCAAAATCAAATTTGATTATGATATAGGCCAATTCTTGAAATCAAATAATATTAATTGGCGGTTCTTACTCGATTGTACTATTCTGAGTTTTTTAAAGTGACATTTCAGAATTTTTTGTCATAAATTTTACTTTTATTTTTATCTGAAAGAGCATATTTCTTTATGAAAATTCTGAAAATTTCCAGCCAAAATATTGCGCCGTTTACGAGAAATTTATATTTTTGTGTTAAAATTGAACAAATTGTTGTGGACAACAGTTCGGATTTATATGCAATTTATCGATTATGTCTCAACTTTAAATGCGTGTTTCTCGCTTATTGGCAACAACTTAAAAAAATCTAATATTATTTATACTCATTAGAATAACCAATCTTGGCATCAAGACATACTTTAAAAAAAATGAAATTGGAATGAAATGTCCCTTTAAGGATATCTTGTCTAAAACTAGATAACAATGATTGGTAGACGTTGATGATAACGGGTCAAAGAATCGAGCGTGGCGTTTTATTCGTATGTTACATAGGAGACAGTTCAAATGCGGATCTAGAGGGGGTCAGGGGGAGGTATCCGGACCCCTTCCTGGTATTGGTCGAAAAATTAAATTTTGACCATATAACTTTAGTATAATGTTACATATCGCTGCTTTTAATCGAACAATTCGTAACTGCAGCTAAAACAAGCTGCAATTACGAGATTTTCACTGAAAAGCAACTATTTTCTATCAAACTTTAATGCACCATTTGGGCTTGGACCCCCTCCAACCCTGAAAAAAATCCTGGGTCCGCCCTTGCAGTTTACCATATGACAAACGTCAAGCTCCTCGAAGAATTCAAGTTCAGTAATGATGTAGATCAATATATATTTAAGAAGTAATGCACCCTTCAATAATACAACATTTACCCATTACCACACAGTGAATCTTTTGGATTCCCTACAAGATAAATGGCTTTAGAAAACATTGTGGAAAATGTAGAAACTTCTTCATTTCCCACAATGTTTTTACAAAAAAGAACAAAAAATATCAAATTTTATTCACTTGGAAATGTCGTCTACAGCGTCTTTGGATTTAGAACAGTCTTATTTTTTGCCGTTTGGGAATGGGTAAAAACACTTTCAATGCCGTGTAGATTAAGGATCTATTGTTGAACATTAGATGGCAGCGACTGATACACTTTGGGGAAAATAAGACAGACATCTTGCTTATCGTAGGTTATACCGGCCGAGGGTAACATTTCGATAATCAGAATAGTACAAGTTATGCTAATTGTGAACAAGCAGGCAATGTATATTAAGGATCACGAACTGAGAATGAAAACACCACTTTCTAGCCCTACGAAATGCATCAAATTACACACACTTGTAAATACACTTCACATAAGTTGATTCACCATGCCGGATTTCAAGATTATGCTTCAAGAAGAAAATAACTTACAAATATTATTTTACTCTTTATTCATATGCAAGGGAGGTAATTTTGAACATTATTGTCAAATATTTCCATAAGTATGCAATAATTCAAAATTCTAAACCATACAAAATGCTTATGTTTGTATTTGGAATGGAAGTGTAACACATTTTAGGAATTACTGGCACTTTTCAAATTTGGCCTCTGGCTCTGCCTTTCATTCTCAGTTCGTAAACCTTAAGTCCAGGCTGTGCGTATGTGCTAGCTGACCTTATTCTATGCTGTCTGTCATATCTCGAGGAATATTTCCGTACCGTGACAATCATCAAAATTGTGAATTGTTTACAAACACCATTTAAGTAGCCCCACTATAATTCCAAATTAACCAAGGGTCTCCCGTCTAAGGCAAGATGACAGTGATTGGTAGGCGTTGACGATAATGGAACTTGAAATATGGGACACGGAAATACTCTCAGTGGGTTACATAGGAGACATTCAACAATTAATCCTTTACTAAACGACAGAGATTTAGGGTGGTTCAGGTTTAACCCTTTCCCAAACAAGACCTAGTTTTGACGTCCATAATAGAAAGTCTTGGGAAAACATTGAAACAAAAGGAGAAACTGCTGATAACCAGCAGTTTCTCCTTTTGTCTCAATATTTTCTGTTCCATATTTTACACAAATTCTATCTTTTATAACATTCATTTTGTCATTTATTACAGTTTTTGAAGTGAATCACCCTACAATTTTGTCGTTTGGGAAAGGGTTAAAGCAGCTGTAGACGACATAGCAGCTGTTGATGAAGATGGACTTTGTAAAAATACATGGTAGAAAATACTCACGTAGACAGTATTGTAAATGTTAGGCTACCAAAATGAAAAAGTTGAAAAACAGCCATTGATTGAGTTTTTCAGAAAATTAAAGGGGGGCAAGCTAAGCTGTCGAAAATGCAAATGGCATAATAATTACAAATCAGAAATAACGTATGAAATTACCAACCTGAAGGGGTAGATCACTTACGTCCATTGTTAGCACTCATCAAGCTTTATATTAAAAGTATTAAAATCCAAGTCAATCAACATGCATCCCGTTTTTATTGTCCTTGTTTTTGTTTTGTAACGGCTACATATGCCCAACCTTCAAAAATCAATTACGTCAGAGGTACGTCATCTGTGCTCAGCGAGATTCAACACACCGTACAACCAACTGCGTCGAAAGTTTGCGAAGACATATTCGGCATCTGATGTCATGTGCATGGTAGGTCAAATGAATTTACTTTTATAAATTAACGAAAGGATCTTTGGTATTATACAGTTGATAAATACGAGTATGAATGTTCAGTGTTTGTATAAAATAAACATCTCCACTTATCCCTCGCAAATAAGGTCACAGTCATCCACACAGCTGGTTGTACGGTGTGTTAATACCGCGGAGGTGTGTCTCGTTGACCTTGACCTTGTCTCGTTTGAAGTAAAATAGAATGAGTAAACACGCTTGTAAAGGATTGATCTTTAGCAAAGGAAATGTGGTTATTCACCGTGTTTGAGGTTATTATGCATTGCAAATTGTTTTTCCATGCACAAATATGAGTTCCCGAACAGTTCGGAAGCATAAAAACCTAGAATGGGCCCCTTTAAACCTTTTTTAATTTTCTCCCTATGCGTTTCAAAGGGGTGATATTCACAAACCAGTCTAATGTTAAGTTAGCCTAAACACAAAAAATAACGAAAAAAGTATAAAAAAGAAATAAAATAAAACACAACAATCTATTCGATTGACCGAAACACACGTCTCGTCCAATCAGAAAGTTTGTACTGTAAATTTAATTTGGAAAATTGAGTTGGAATTGCTGGTGAATACAGTGCCGGGTAAAGATCCCGATAAATAACCTGGTAAAGCATCTCTAGCTAATAGCTAGAGATGCTCGCCAGGTCATTTATCTAGACCTGTATCGTTCTTGTCTTCTAAGTACAACATTGTTTGGGACTGAGTCAATCCTATGAATGGACTCGTGGCCTATTCTGGGTTAATTAACGTACTTCTTCTCAAATGGCAGTAATCTGTACAAATTAACATTAATTAGAACTGAAATGATGAGCTCTGTTACGCACGTTGTTTTTTTAACCTTTTACAAATGACAGTATTTTAGGCTGGTACAAAATGAAATCAGGTGTTTTCAAAGAGACTTTCTGTGTAGAAAATATTGTGGAAATTGTAGAAATTGTGTGTGACAGTGTTTCTATCAGAATTTTTTTCTGAGATGTTTTCTTGAGGTTACTCGTACATTTAGGTGTGTCGAACGGTGTTTATGTTAGGAAAATGGCTAATATAAGTTATAATGTAAAGCAATACTACGCAATGTCTGAAATTTGATTTGTTGCCAAGGAACAGACTGCGAAAATTGACAAAGTAAAATTTGAAACTGCCATGTCAAATATGGCATCCTGTGAGATGAATAGACAATATTCGGTGCACTCAGTCAAAGACGGGTAAAGTACAGTCGACACTCGTTATGTCGACATCGGATAAGTCGAATTTTCGCTTAAGTCGAAGTTTAAATCTAGTCCCGTCTTCATCAATGGACATAATTTTTTCAAACAAAATAATTTCGAGCTCAATATAGCTATTGAAACATAGTAGGAAAAAGGATAGAAATTGCTCGAAACGAGCAATTTCTTTCCTTTTCCTACTATATTTCAATGATAATCGTACTTGATTAGTATCAAAAACTGTCAAATATCAACTTTATCGAAGCCAAACAAAATCGGATAAGTCGAACTACGGATATGTCGAGGTATTTTGACGGCCCCTCCGACTTCGACACAACGAGTGTCGACTGTAGATGAATTTCGAAAGACCAGTGCAAAGACTTGTAAGCTAGGATGATATCATGCTTATAGTACAGTGATTCTAAACCGGGAAAATGAATATAGAAAAGTATAAAATATAGCGCAGAGAAATAATCATATTTCTTTCTTAATGTTTGCCCAAACATTTCTATTAAGGTATTCACACACTAATGGACATAAAATTCTACGGGGTGGATGACTTTATTTCTTCAATCTAAATACAAAGAGGCACATTTTCTGAAAAAATAAGGGTATTTGACCGCAATTTTACAATTTTATGACAAATTTAAGATTTATCACACCGATATGAAAATTGGGCTTTTCGTGCACTGAGTAACAGATGTTCAAAACTGAATAAAAAGTGACATTTTCCAGAAACATCTATAATTTATGCACCAAACAAGAGCTTATTAGATAGACTATTATAAAAATTTACTCTTGACATAATGTGTCTACAATAATATTGGAAGAAATGCAAAAGTCGGAATGCATAGTAACAAAATTCTCTTGAAAATCTGTTTGAAATTTTTTGGGTTGATATATTTAAAAAGTCATTCTACATTAAGTATTAGTGGGGCCTTTCTAATCATATCTTGAAAAATATCTACACATGTGTAGGTAGTAAATACATAAGAATAGGGAAGTTTCGCCGTCCAAAATTAAAGAAATCGCCATGGCAACATGCATTGTGCGTATTTTGACACACACAAAGAACATGTTAAATTTTATTTTGCTTTAAGTATCTATCCTTTCGGACATGATTTTGTGAAGAGGTTAAACTGAAAATTGAATTATAATTCACTTACAAATCACCCATTTACAAATCTATTAACCGATTTCCCTACAAATTGGTTTTAGTTGTATGACAACAAGCTATACACGCGTCGACGTCAATCATACAGAACGCGGGAACGACGTCGTGATATTTGGCGGCGACGTTATGACGTCATCAAAACAAATCCTTAACTGTAACTTTTGTTTCAAGATAAATGCATTAAAAGGTTATATTTTTCAACATTTTATCTTTAAAACTCTAAAATATTGGTACAAATGTATTTACATGTAATTATACTAACACAAATAATTTCCTTTGGAAAAAATATTTGAAAGAAAATACGGAAAATGTCGACATATGTCGACATTTGCCGATGATTTTTGACGTTCATTAGTGTGCGAATACTTTAAGGTGGCCGAATTCGATTCGACTGCGCATCAAAAACGCGCATGTTGTCGTAAATAAGATAGCGACCTAAAGTTTCAGAAAAAAATGTAGAAAGTTAGATCCGTTACATTTTTTTAGTTAAACTATACAAAGTTTTGCATTAGTTTTTCATCGAACAAGAATAAAACGTGAAAATATATCAGGCCGTATTTGAAATGTTTTGATGACGTCATTCAAACACGTGCGTTTTGACGTTCAAAGTAACAACGTAGGTAATACGGTAAAGGTAAGATTCACAAAATCGGCCGATTTCTGACGAATGTATCATTAGAAAAGTCCAAATTTGATTCGAATTATCGGAATCTACTGACCTTTGTCTAATACGTTCCACTTTAACACTACAGTTCCAGACATTACACCAATGTTAGATAAATATAGCTTACTCCAAAGCCATTTAGCCTAGGTCTAAAATTTCCCTTTTCCACAATAGAAGAAAACAATTTTGAGACGTCAAACATTTATTTTAAAATCTATTATATGTTTTAATCAAACAAGCAACATATTACGATCATGATTATGATTTTGGTCAATACTTCCTATAACTATGTACTAATAGCTATACAAAATCGAGCTAAAAGTCCGCTTTTTTTTTCAGAAGAAAAGTACACGTTTGAGACGGTATCCCGTTTATGTACAGTCGTGACATTTGTTTTTTTTGTTTCTTCATTTTACAGATCATTTGCAAGTTCATCAATTACCAAATCATTATCAAATTTTCTTATGCAGAAAATTCTATTTTTTTTTTTAAATATTTGTGCCAAAGATCAGCTGAAATACTGCTATTTCGGCACTTTTGAGACAACCCCCAATTCACATACTGTGGTGACTTTTGTTTTTTATTTCTTTATTTTACAGATCATTTGCAGGTTCGTCAATTACCAAAATACATGTATTATCAAATTCTCTAGGGCAGAAATTTCTAAAATTTTAACATTTGCGTCAAAAATCAGTTGAAATACTGCTATTTCGGCACTTTTGAGACAACCCCCAATTCATATACTGTGGTGACTTTTGTTTTTTATTTCTTTATTTTACAGATCATTTGCAGGTTCATCAATTACCAAAATACATGTATTATCAAATTCTCTAGGGCAGAAATTTCTAAAATTTTAACGTTTGCGACAAAAATCAGCTGAAATACTGCTATTTCGGCACTTTTGAGACAACCCCCAATTCATATACTGTGGTGACTTTTGTTTTTTATTTCTTTATTTTACAGATCATTTGCAGGTTCATCAATTTACAAAATATTATCAAATTCTCCAGGGCAGAAATTTCTAAAATTTTAACATTTGCGTCAAAAATCGGCTGAAATACTGCTATTTCGGCACTTTTGAGACAACCCCCATTCATATAATGTGGTGACTTTTGTTTTTTATTTCTTTATTTCATAGTTCATGATCAGGTTCATCAATTTACAAAATATTGTCAAATTCTCTAGGGCAGAAATTCTCTTTTTTTTAACATTTGTGTAATAATATTCAAATTTCCCATTGGCCTCCATGTTAAAAATAGCCATTTCAGTGCTGGTTTTGAGACGGCTCTCATTCTTTCCCTAGATGGTGACTTATCTTTTTTATTATCTTAATTTGTCAGTAAGGATTCACTTTGTAACATGCGACAGTATGAGTCAATTCTCTAGGGCAGTTTTCATGTTATGGAATCGCATTCGGCCACCTTAAGAACACAAACGCCAGGTCTTGTGTGGGAAAAGGTGGAGACTGATTTTCGTAAAAGTGCACTTCCCCTAAATGGCTTACATTTACCAGGTAACTGACCTTGTGTACGTCTGGTTTGTGATAAAGGAAGACAAAATTAGCTAATTAGTTATGATTTGGAAAAATGATTCTTATGGCATTTTAGACCACAATGGAACATGATTAGATAGTTCCGTAATCTAGTTTGATAAGAAGCCGTGTAATGGTGCCCAACAAGCGAGTCAAAGAGTTGTTACGGGTAACGAGGAAGGTATTACAGCACAGCATGGGTCCAAACTCCACACAGCGACAATGCCTTACATTATCACTGCAGGCATATAAATCATGTGACCATGATTAATGTCACGTGATATCGTAAACATGTCGGAAATTTAAACGGTGTTTCTGAAATCATCTTTTAATTTTATTCTGTTTTTTATTTGAATTCATTTGTGACATCTCATATTCTTAAAACATCACTAAAATCATGTTTAGTTTTTTTAAATGAGAATCAAAATGGAAAAAAAACCCGATTACCTGAAATCTTGGTAACTCACGCTGTGCCGGCAGAGATCTACCCAATCCTAATTCAGGGGAGATAACTGCGAAGGAGACTGAGCATGGATCCTGATCAGAGAGTACATATGGATCCATGTCGGTCTAAAATGTAATACTGACCCCTTTTCCAGATTCCGGAAAAAGTGAACCAGCTTTCATTTGATCCCAGATCTAGAAAATAAGTTCTTTTTGGACTTTGAGAACAACACGGATCTAGATCAGACTGCGTGTATACGCAGTCTGATCCAGGTCCATGTTTTTCTCTATTAGCCTCTTAATACCATATCGAGTAGCAAATGTAAGAGAGGTATGTAGATCTTCGCTAGACTCCATTTTGACAAAGGATAATTTTGGTTTCAAATGACATTATGGACACTATTTGTGTATTCTAGATATCTGATCAAATGGATTGAGTTACATTTATTTTAGCCTCTAGCTGACCTCTTAATGGACGCCATGTTTACTTCATTCCGTCATTATCTGATTATCAAACGACAATGTTTGAGACTTCTTGGAATTCAAAAGCGCTACAGACGACAAAAACCGTAATAAAAAAGTAAGGACAATGCAAGTAATGACATCAAAACGCTAACGATTGAAGAATGTGCTGGTAAACAATATTTTCTTCTTTTCTGTCAGTGATTTCTATGCTTTGACTTGCATTTACTCGCAATGTTTACCAATCTGTGTTTTGTTAGTTAATGGATAGGGTCAAAGCAGATGGCCATTAGCAGATCAAGTATATCTAATGCATTAATGCCATAAAAACAAACGCTCCTGTGGATACGATGTTATATTTTCTTACATTGACCGCACTTTTGAGGACGACGACAATTAATTGTGATAATTGTATACCTAATGTAAAAAAAACTAATGTAAAAAAATCTTCTTCCTTCTTTTTCACATCTGAGTCCAATGCTGTCCCTCTTCGGAGTGCCAGGTATAGCTTGAGTAAAGGTTAACCCTTTCCCAAACAAGACCTGGTTTTGATGTCCCTAATTGAAAATGCTCTGGAAAACATTGAGACAAAAGAAGAAACTGCTGATAACAAGCAGTTTCTCCCTTTGTCTCAATATTTTCTTTGCTATATTGTATACAAACCCCTTCCGTTTAAGAATTTTTTTTATGTCGTCTGTGACAACTTTCTAATTGGACAGTCCTAAAATTATTGTCGTTTGGGAAAGGGCTAAAGAATCATAGTACTACAGACCATTAGGTATCAAACGCTTCTTGTATCTTCGGGTGTCATCCGTGACAACGGAAATTGTCGAGAGATATCCCCGTCAATTTCGAGGCATCATCCGTGGCAACGGAAATTGACGAGGGGTATCATCGTCAATTTCCGTTGCTACGGATGATGCCCGAAGATTTAGGAAGTGTTTTGTATGTATTGATGGGTTGTAATCCTTAACCCTTGATAACCTTACCTTGAAACTTTTCTTAGAAATATACACGTTCGCAAGGGTAAGTTAAATATTTCGATGTCAAAAAAAAAAAAAGAAATATGATGTAAAATCTATATCAATCGTTTCCAAAACGAGACATAGTTTCCATTTTGTCATTACTTGTACTTTTTACAATGCCATTGAATCATCTGTAATTACATGTTATTGTAAAACTTTATAAAAAAAACTTGAAAAAAAATGAAAAAGGAACAATTGTGTCAGGCTTTATTAGATAAGCGATATCAATAATACAGCTGAAATCAGTATTGATGATACAGTAGCTGGTTCTGTCTTTTGTCACTACGTGTACTTTATCTCTGGTTATCTCAAAACAATTTAAAACAGTTTTAACCAAGCTGTAGTTAGGAGGTTTTGAAGAAAAGCGAAGTTTTAAAACCATAGTTTGAGCAGGAGAATATGTTTAAACTAAATATTGGAAAGTTTAAATGGAACAACTGTGTCAATCCTTATTAGATTGTCTACAATATCGTCGCTTTTCTACGAAAACCTCGTAACTGCAGCTTGTTTTAAGCTGCAGTTACGTGGTTCTCTTTGAAAACTATACGTACTTTGTACTTGTACTTTTAGGAATGGACCCTGTGCTCAGTACGGTAATAAACACTGGAATTCTAATCAAGGAGTTTCATGTACAATCTCTCTATGAATCCCCGGTCTTAAGCATTGGAATTTTCACAGAGTCATCCCATTGCCTTTCTTAAAAAAAAACATCGTAACAACAGCTGGTATAAAGCTCTGGTTAAGGGGTCTTGAAGGAAAGCAGCAACCTAACCTTTTTGTTACTTGTATTTGGTAGACTCGCCATCGTCTCGTCAACTTGGATCGTGCATATGCATTTTCATCGCGTGTCTAGCAGTTTCTATTTTCAATCGTCATAATTCGTTCCATTTGTTTCTATTCTGTCCATTCCCCCTTTGATCATTTTAAGTAACCGGGTACTCTACTCTGATAAAGTGTAGCTTTCAAGACGATGTGTTTTAGGACAACCGATTCTCTTCTAGTACTTTAATAAGCAAAGCATATTTTTATTTATCTTTTTTTTTGTAAAGAATACCTTAATTTTACATCTAAAGTTGAAACAAGATTCAACAACACTTGGAGAAGAAAATGCTTACAATCGTCACTTCTCTTTTTGTTCCAACGATTTCTACTCTAGAGCAAAGCACAAGTATTTCCTATTTTTAAGCAAAATATACTTGGTTGCCTGAAAGTCATACAGTTCTTATTTCCTTATATCTGCCCTCATGCATTTATCACATAGTCTTGAACGTATTTTTGTAGGAGCAATGTCTATAATCTAATAAATATTTATAAATGACGCGTCTAGACTTTGGCTTTTTTACGCCAGAAATTGCAGACTAGAACGGATATATCGTTTATATTCTGAATAAGAAAATAAATGAAACAGTTCTATTCAACAGACTGTTAGTCTTTTATAAAAAGTATAAACTTGTTTGAAGTACTAGTAACATTATATACGGAAAAAAACCCATGTCATTTTAGTGTTCGACCTACTTTTTGCACCATTGAAATTGCAGTATATTCTAAAATTTCGCCGCTATATTTCGCATAAACGAGACTACCAGGTAGTTTTTGTGACGTCTATATACATAGCCACGCCCCTGTCTCCTTTGAACCTCTATCGAACGTTAATTCAGATAAAGTCTGTATAGTAGATTCTACGCGACATAAACATTCAGTGCCATTCACTGCGCGTATTCGAATGCTGATTTCGCGTAGAATCTACTATACAGACTTTATCTAAAACTTAGACAATCAAGAATTTCAAGGACAATTGCAAACACCGCTAACTTCGGAATTCAACAAGAGTAGACAATGGTACTTCAACATGTCAGTTTTTAAAGACTACGCCCTGACAAAATGTAACCCTAGTTACCCTACCAGAAGTTCGCTCATGCATTGTCATTGAAATCTGCATCAGTGCTCTGTCGTTTAGCAGACATAAATTTTACACATTTTCCTCTTCCCAGCATACAGAAATATTATGGGGGGAAAGAAAGTTATAAATGAATACGTGTAACGCCTTTTGCGGACTTTGACCCGGAATCATTTTGCCGTTATGGATGGTCTCCAACTATCAAAAGTACTTGTTATTATAATGAATAAGTAGGCATAATATTCTACTGGAACTACTTTCTAGGAGACATTTTATATATCCATGGATTCAAGTGGTCAATTATGTCTCCAGAAAGCATTAATTGTGGACTATTACGATCATGTAGAAGACAAGAATTAGGTCAACAACCGATATTTGCATACTCCTACGGTCTCTGGGGATACATTAATGTATCACTAATTCATTCTTTATGTTATGGTGACGATCACATTGTCTCCTAGAGCCTTAACCCTTCCTGATTAAATCGTGACGTGTATAGTGGTTCATGTTACAAATCGTCGGTCACGTTCGAAAACGGCGTAACTACAGCTTATTGAAGCTGTAGTTACGCCATTTTCGACCGTAACCGACGATATGGTAAGTATCGCCATTTGAGTAAGAATCTGGAAAAATTGTCCACATACCAACATGGATTTAGATCGCCTTGCGTATACATACGGATGCTGAGTTGAAAAAAGTGTTCGCTTTTACTTTCTGCATTTACAATTTGCTGTCGTAGTATTATGGCAGTATAATACACCGATTAACAGTTTTAAACCGGAAACCGGAAATGACGCATGCGCAGAAAAATCGCGAGTAAGAAATCTACTCGCGTATATAATTACAATAGCGAGAGAACCATCAGTGACAAAAATAAACATTTTCTCTGTTTAAATGGCATAATAATTTTACCCAAACATTTTTTGTTGTTGTATGATGATCGGAAATACTGATTTAGTGCATGAAATATTATGACACGCAAAATAATTACGAGAAAAAGAGAAATAGTTTCCAGCTAACGGGCCCTTAGAACTATCTTACATTTGCCATGAAGTGCGAGTGAACCAATCGTGTTAAATAAAGCATTTTCTCTATTTATTTGGCATAATAATTTTACTAAAACAGTTTTTTGTTATTGTACGATGATCGAAAATGCTGATTTGACGCATGGAATATTATGACAAGCAAAATAATTACGAGAAAAAGAGAAATTGTTTTCAGCTCACGGGCCTTTAGAACTAGATCTCCGATCTCAATACAAAAAATATACTTACTTTTCTTTCAAGCCATTGAAAAGGAAAATTAAATCCAAACGACTTTAATCTCACATTTTGTTAACCCATTAGCATGTAATGAAAGAGACACCTTTCGTTAATCCAATTTCAACACAGATAGTTATGACACATGTGACCTCTTGAAAGCACCGGGCACATAATGAACACGGTTACCGCACCCTTTTCATCTTTACCCGAAGGATATACCCCCTATAAATCTTTGATCTGTGTCACATGGATTGGCTACAATAATTTTCAGACAAATCATAAAACATACATTAGAAAATTTCTGGAATATCCAGCAACCGTATTTACTTGTTTGAAACCTCAAAAAAAAGTCGGCTTACATTAATATAAATTATTAGTTAAAATATTAGACATCTAGTAGCGCATCACTAGTAATCAATGATTAGATGCAGATTTTGATTTATTTTATTTAATGAAATGTTTTACGGGCCGAATTCAGAACTGAGGTTGAAAACAGCCCTTTTCTGTCATAAACATTATCAAGACAGCCGTTTTCTAACCTTAACATCATCATTTCTTTTATTAAGAATATCAAAATTTGTTGCAGACATGCAATTTATTTAGATGTATGATTATTTACTACATTGAAAAAAAAGAGAACAACAACATTTTATGTAAATTTCAAAACAATTTAAACACTTTTTATGGAACTTTGCGAAGAAAAGGAAATATTTGTCCTTTTGTTGATTCGATTGGAACAGTCCCCAATCTTCTACCACGTCATAGTTAGTGACATTCAAGTAAGTTGTTTGGCAAAGAATTAACGGTTTGACGATTGACATGTTATTCCAATTAATTTGATACAATATTTTAATTCTCCCGACAAAGAGACAAGACAATTTCAAATGACAGTATACCACCATCAGAATGAGATTATGGGAAATTGCAATCACGTGTCAACACGTGATCTAATTAACACAACAAATCACAATCTGATATCATATATTTGGTAGTTTTATGGCAAATTACACACCTACTTTAAAGTGAGATAAATGTGGTGCTTTTTATTTTAGATGTTTTCGTATTTGATTGAATTATATTTGGGAAATATTGTAAGCGAACAGGTAGGACAAAAAGGATTGAATTAATGACCAAACGCATTAATAATTTTTGCTCTTGAACGCACTTGCATGTAAAAACATTTTATCACGACCTACAAGATAAAGACGTTTGAAAATATTGTGGAAATGAAGAAGTTGCTTGTGATCAGCAATTTATTCAATTTCCAAAGCATTTTCTAGTTTCCCGATAGACCGATATGAGATCTCCATGTTTATCTAGAGATTTTTTTTCCAAAAGCAGGGTTTTTTTTAAGTTAGAAACAACAAATATCTTTATTTTCTATTCACATTCTCAGAATCAATCTAATAAATATCATGACTTGTGATCATTGCATGTCAAATCACGCTTTTCCACACTCCAAAACTTTGGCCATTCAAGCTAATATGTAGCTTGCACCATTCCCTCAGTTATCCAAAGTAAATCCTGTTTAAGACATCAAAACTAGACGTTTTTTGGGGAAAGGATTTATTTAAAGGATGCATGTATACTGTATATTACATAACAAGAACACAATAAGCAAATATTCGATATCAAATACGGGTTTCTAACTTTCATGTAGCCCGTAAAGCTAACGTTCTGGGCGGGTGCCGTGTTAGAAAACAAATAATTATTGGGATATTTCCGATAATTACGGATTAAAACCTTAAACCTTTCCAACTTTGTTCTTTGTTTTGATGAATCACGGCTGTATTTTCCTTTTAATCAGCCAGAATACGTCGTTTGAAGCGCTATTTTACGCTACGCGTATATGACATTATAGTGGATGAAGAAATTTTACTCGTACTTTTCAGGGAGATATTTCACGGCTTGCGCATGCGCACTTCAAAACTGTCAGGTGGTGTATTACGTACTAAAATCAGCAAACACATTTTTGTTAAATGTGGAAAATTCGCTTTTTATTTTTAATTCCTTTAGTAAATTTCACTTCCGTTGTAATTTATTTTAAATGATCTAACACGTGTTAGAAAGAATTGACAAAGATATATTTAACCCATTCCCACACATTGACGCCTTTTGACACCCTTTTAGATAATGACTTTGGAAAACATAGTGGAAAATGAAGAAATTGCTTGTGACAAGCAATTTCTTCACTTCCCACAATGTTTTCTACGTAAAAATATATAAAAAAAATGTTAAATTTCATTCACTTGAAATTGTCGTCTGCAACATCTTTGAATTTGGACCAGCCTTAAATTTTGCTGTTTTGGAAAGGGTTAAGACTTCACGAAAAAACCGTCTGTTCGCTTGACGTATCTGGTCAGGTGTTCCTTGTCAATGTCTTGAAAGTAAGTCTCTTGTTGCTGGCCCTGTTACTGGTATAAAGTTCTATAAAACCAGATCTAAGAGTCTAGGTTACAAGGCAGTACATATTCAAACGAAAATCTTATCAAATGGAAATTGATGGAAAAAGTTGATAACATGAACAGAAATACACTGATTAACCCTTTCCCAAACAAGACCTGGTTTTGACGTTCCTAATAGAAAAGGATTGGGAAAAAATTGAAACAAAAGAAGAAACTGTTGATAATCAGCAGTTTCTTCTTTTGTCTCAATATTTTTTGTGCCATATTTTACAAAAATCATATCTTCAATAACATCCATTTTGTCATTTGTGGCAGTTTTTGAAGTGGATCACCCTAAAATTTTGTCGTTTGGGAGAGGGTTAAAAGAAAGTTAGAATATGCATTATGAAATTGTACGTCAGGTACAATAAGGCTTACTCTAATAAAATGCTGACGCTTACCAGCGTCACTCTCCTTGAGTACTTAGAATTTTGTGAAGTCTGTTCAATGCACAAAATTGCATATTGGTGCAGCGCATTTAGATATTTACCATTACTCATAATGTGATATTGTCACTAAGTACCGATGAAATTGATGCATGAAAACAGGCCTAGTTCCCTATAGACTGTCAGTCAATAGAGCGACGGTATTGCCCGTAGACAAACTGTTTGAATAATTGATGACCAGCCATTTGTTGTTGAACTGGTAAAGGTGATAAGCTCTTACTATATTACAACCCTTGTCATAATGGGAATTTATTAGAGATAAATAAAATGGCATTAACTACAAGTACTTTGAAATAGGGAACGATTTTATCCTGTTAACATTGACGTAATGTCGGACAAACAAAATGAAGTATTTCGTTGGTGTTGTTATAAAATCTCGTAACTACGGCTTGATTCAAGCCGTAGTTACGAGTTTTTTTTAACAACACTGACAGTTTATCAAAACATAACGTAAGACCCAGTATAGTTTTAGTACAAAATCAATTGCCATTGAAACATGTATCAAATATCCCAGAAGCACCTTAATTAATTGACAATTTTCCTAGCAAGAACCTGCTATGACGTTGACAAAGGACAAATCGTGGGGGAAACATTGAGGCCAAAGACGCTAAACTTGTTGACCATCATTTTATTATTTTGCTTTAATGTGAATAATGCTGTCTTGTAGATAATTTATAACTTTATTAGTAGCCATTTTGTCGTCTGATAGGTCCAATGCGTATAATAATCTCATTTAAAACAGTTGTCTTTCTACGTTATAGGCCTATATTCAAAAGTATGTATGTTCGTTAAAACGTTGCCCTGATCTTGTTCAGGAAAGGGTTAATATAACATGCGATATTGGAAACTTCGACACTGCGACTTTATTAATGCTTTCAATTTTCATTTGTGCAGCCCAACCAATCAAATAAATTACACAGAGATGCTGATTTATGGGCATGTTATGAAACTCTGGTATAACCCTTCTTTTTAAACAGTTCAAATTGACGTCCTTAACTTTTTTTACAATAGCTAAAATATAGAGTGTTCCAATTTTGAAGATGATGTGCACAGAGGACGAGATGTGTACAAAGTATCATTTTCTAGCAAATGTTGAAATGAGAAAATTCCGATTGACAGTGTTGTCACTAATCAGAGTTTCCATCAACATATCAAAGAGCGAATGTCATCAGAGAAAACTCGGATTATGTTGTCACAAGCTTGTCTCGGAAAAGGATAAATAAAAGTTATCAATATAACCGAAACAAAAAATTTTGATGGACGGGTCTCGTTTCTACAAAAATAATATCGCATGTTAGAGATGTTAAAATCGTTTAATTGAGTTGGAGAAGACGAAATAAAAGAAGACTTGTTTTTCCAAGGAACACGCACGCAACCATTCAGATATTCAACAAATTGAGTTCATTTTCTTTAGAATCACGAATGAATGAATGTCAGGAATTTTAATATTCTAGATATTCCCTAAAATACATCTAATTAGGTCAATTCTAGTTTGGCCTAATTTTACTAAAAGTACAGGAGCGCTCCTTTTTCTAGAACTATCAAGCGGTACTTGACATGTCATGCAAATGATATGAAAGACTTGAGAACAGTGCGCGGAACAATCCTAACACGAACGTCCTCAAAGTCGCTGAATTGGAAAAATGGACATGTATCAAGAATATATATCGTGACGAAGGGTTTCGTGATACGGAAAAGAAAAAAGCTTTATAATTCCCTTAATACGTGGTCGATTTGAATTTGGTTTGAAGCACAGAGAAGATTTAAAAATGTCATAGAGTTAGCCTGCTCTAACTAGATGTCGTGGATTTTTATAAACATCACATATAAAAAGATGTTTACGACCAAACAAAATTCTGTTTTGTCCCCAATAACTTTTTATCATCTGTTTTACCACAACCAGCAAATCCCTGGCATATTTCCGCCATATCTGATTCAAATCTTTTTTTTCAAATTGGTCGCATATTAACAGGTTCATTGACGAGTGTCTGTATTTGTTGTGTCATGTTATTCTCCACCATGTATTCCAAAAAAAAGGTGTCATGTATGGTAATTCTTCAAGACTGTCAATAGTCGAACTATTTGAAGAATCATTGATAGGTCCGTCACAGGTTGAGTTGGATTCCGGAATTGTTCGCAAAAGTGAGGTGAAATTGCCAAGTTAATATCATGCATTTTAATTTATTGATTGAAAAAAAAGGGTACAATATATTTCATTTTAGAGATGGTGACACATGAAAACGACGACTTTGCTTCCGAAAATTATTTGTTTATTCCAAGAAACATAATTGAATTGTGCAGTGAAAACTATAGCCTACAAACGCAGACTACCATTAAGCGGAAACCACAATTCGGTCAAATAGTTTCGCAAGCTAAGCGCTCCTATTTCCAGAAATATCGAGCGCGGCTTGAAAGATCATATAGATGAAAGACACAAGGACAATTCATGGAATAAACCAAACAAACGTCCCAAACTGTTGACAATGTTTATCGATTTATACAGAACCGATATTTACAATCAGGCTCTAACCACGAGTGTAGATACAATACTGAAAATAGGGTTATCCCTAGAAAATGAACATCTATAGATGGCAAGTTGGGAGAATTTGAAACTTGTACGAAAAGTATCGATCCTAGTCAGTCTGTGCATTCTGCAAAGTCTGACCAGAATCATAACTTTTCGCAAACAAATTATTTTTTCTTGTATGTCAAATCATCAAGGAGAGATAATCCATGGTCTAATAGCCCATTATCAGATGACAAAATTTTAGACTGGTCAAAAATGTTCCAGACAACAATTTTTAGTGGATAAAATCTTTACATTTTTGATCTTTTTAGATCGATGGAAAACTTTGTTGGAAATGGAGAAATTGCTTGTTACAACAAATTTCTTCATTGTCCACACTGTTTCTTCAATCCTTTATCTTGCAGGGCGTCAAAAAGCGCCAATGTGTAGTAATGGGATAGTAAGAAGGGTACAAGAGTGTTCCTATTTTTAGAGTTTTGGGTGGTGCTTGACAGATCATATAGCCTACATGTAAAGCAGTACGACAATTAAAGGGCAATTCTTGGAATTTATAAACCAAACAAACGTCCGAACTGTAGAAAAGGTTTATCGATTTAACAATGATTCCATGTACAGAGCAGAGAATGTGACATTCTTTATCACGGACTGGCCAACTAGCACAATTTTTCAAGGATCGACACTTTTCACTTAAAATAGATAGATCCGTGTTCTTCTAACTGTATTTATCCAACGGTTATAATTTGGTGCAGTTAATCAATGCTTTGTAGTATTGAAAGACAAGTACAAACGTTCTTATTTCAAGGAATATTGAGCGACACTTTAAAGATCATGTAGATGAAAGGATTATATGTTTGGTCAATTCACAGAACCTTTACAACGTCCGAACTGTAGAGTTGACAATGTTTATCGATTTATACAGATCCAACATTTACAATCGAAGCTCTAACCATGAGTCCAACATACAGAACTGAAAATGTGGACATCTTTATCATACGATTGACAAGGTACACTTGAATCGATGGCTTTGCTCTTTTTCGAAATATCAACTTGTTTCAACAGGAATAGAACAAACCACAAACGCCTGGATTGATGACCATGTTTATAAATTCTATAGCCCAGTCACGATATTGTGGCACATGTTTTCAAAATTTGCAACTGTAAACAACGTAATCGAACTTTAAATTGTTGTAGTTTTGCATGCGATGGTTCAAATCTTGCAGGTGCCTAACACCTGCAAGATTTGAACTAACACATGCAAAATTGTATCGAGGTCATAAACACTGTTTACCCATTGTTTACAAATGTAAGGTTTTGTAAACATGTACCACAATATTGTGACTGGACCATACATTTTCATTATTCACAATCAGGCCTTGAACACGAATAAAGTTGCAGATCTGAAAATGGACTTATCTGTAGAAAATGAACAATTGTAATGCGATCAGAAAATTGAAAATTTTGATTTGGAAATCGTCGATCCTTGACACACTGTGCATAACTGGACCCGAGTCAGACTTTTCCACCTTGTACATCACTCTCTTGCACACGGTTCATTCATTACATTCACCTCTGTAGTTGCCTCAGAGGGTATTGCGTCATCATCTGCTAGATTACGTCATCTTATATCACATCAAAATGGCAATAACAAATAATTCTTCTTTTCCGAAGTCCAAAATATATCACACTCCACGTTCCTTAAAATTTAATATTATTTTCCAACGATAACAATTAAAAAAAAAAAAATAAATTGATGTCATTCATTCAAGGGCGCAGTAACTTTTCTGTACATTTCATTGTGATAGGGAACGATTTTATCCAGCTAACCGTGACGTAATTTCGGACAAACAATAGTATTTCGTAAGTGTTGTTATAAAATCTCGCAACTAGGGCTTGATTCAAGCCGAAGATACGAGATTTTATAACAAAACCGACGGTTTATCAAAACAAAACAATAAATCGAGTCTATTTTTAGCACAAAATTCATTGAGATTGGTAAAGAGGCTTGAGAAAATAGTTCCATTGTTTATGGGTAAATTCATCAGTTATAATGCCTTTCAAATATACCCGGAATCATAATTTCTTTGTCTACTTTGTAACACATGAAACAGTTAAACAGTAATAATACACGTTTTCCTCGGTTTGACAAGATTCTTGTCAAACATGGCGTCAGCCCGTTGCAGAGATGTATGTGAGATTAACGAACCACAACTCTGCTCGGAGATTGCTTGTACATGTGTATGACTATCGCAAAATATATCTTATTTTGCCATACCTTTTCTGTCCAGTTTTAAGCAAAACACGTTTAAAATGATTTCCAAGAAGTTTGTTACGATAGAAAAAAAGTTGAGCCTTCATCTTGCAAGATGTATATGAGCCAGGGTTTAGAAAAACGTCCATTAAAGCATTTGAGACAGCCAGGTTTCAAGACCAGGCCGTGCCTAGTTGCAGTCTAGCCAGGACCAATGTTACTCTCAAATGGTTGCTATAGACCATTGGGAATTTATTTGAGAACAACATGGTTCATGATCAGACTGCGTGTATACGCAGGCTGATCTGGAACCATGTTGTTCTCAAATGCTATAAGGGACGTTTTTCCAGATCCTGGTTCAATTATTATGTTTTCCGTAACATCTGTTTTCGGGTGTATTTCCGATTGGTTGTCGTCTAGACTGGAAATTCACGTCCATTAGACTAGCACCCCCACAGATGTCAGTAAGCTTTTACTATGGTCAGTAAACAAGCGCGGATCCAGGTATTTTTCCCAGGGGGGGTCATCCGATCTTTAACCCCTTTTGTGCCAAATTCCAGGGGGGGTCAGGGGGTCTGACACCCTCTGGATCCATGCAGATACATGTCATACCATGAAGGATTAGATATAACAACTGTTTGTTGTAGCACACAGGGACGAATGACGCAGCTTATGTGGGAAATAACCAGTAATCTTTTTGATAACCCCTCTTTTCGCCAAAATCCAGGGGGGGTCATGACCCCCTGACCCCCCCCTCTGGATCCGCGCATGAGTAAATGACCAAAACATCGTACCTACATTATGAAAAATCTGTAGTTACGAGGTTTTTGGCATTCAACCGACAATGGGATACATAGACTAGTAAGGATACAGCTGCATACTGTAGTCTGGTTACGACAAATGGCACATGTTTACATTTACCTAAAATAAAAGTATTATTGGTAAGAAAATATTATGGAAAATATTAACTTTGAACGTCCCATGAAATAATATAGAACGACTTTTTATGAATATTAATAGCACAGTTCCATTTACTTTTAATTTTAAGAGTGTGAAACTTGAATTAAACAGAGAGAAAAGTAAATGTCATTTGTTCCCAAGTGTACAAAGACCCTAACAGTACTAAGTGCTCCAAGAAAAAAATATCCATTAAATTTCTGTTACTCTTTTACCAAATGACACGTTTTGAGACTTGTCCAAATACGAAGAAATGGCAGACGACAAATTCAATGTGAATTTCAGAATAAATGTATGGAAAACATTGGGTTTGGGATGGGGGCTCGAGTAGAATGTTCTGGTAATCAGCATTTTCTTATTTCCCCCCCAAAGGCTTTCCAAAACTTTCTCAATTAGAGACGCAAAACTAGCTCTTGTTCGGAAAAAGGTTAATGTAGGAAGAATAATAGTAGTTGGAATTATATATCAAGTTCCAACGACTTTCATGTATACGAGTGAGCCGGTTTGCTCTCAGTTGTAATTTGGATTCGAAATAGTAGTATTTGTAAAGAATTTGATATGCATAGTTTGTAGATGTCTCCATGCACTGGCCACATAATTGTACACGATCACGTCGCTGCTTTTCAAAGAAAACATCGTAACTGCAGCTTATAATAAGCTGCAGTAACGAGGTTTTCGTTGAAAAGCAACGATGTATTATAGATCCTGATCAGACTTGATGATGTCGGCCAAATCAATTCCTTTCCGTATAGTACAGAAAATACTGAGGGAAATGAAGATATTGCTAATCAGGAATTACTTCTTTTCTCTCAATGTTTTTCCAAATAATTAACTAGGGACGCGAAACCAGGTTTTGATAGGAGCATGATAACGAATCAATCTAAATCTAAATGATCACGAAGGACTATTGATATAAACTTTTAGCTTTTATCCTGATCTATGTAAAATACACGTGTTTACGTAAACATCATCGTAAGAATAGAAGAAAAGTTTTATTAGATTTCACCAAATAGATGTAAAATAATTGTGTTCAAAATTTATGTTAAAATTAGGGAAATATTCTAGCTTTATCCAAAACGATGTAAAATAAAAATGCTAAAGCTAGGGGGACGAGCTAGGCTGTCGAAAATGCAAATGGCACAATAATTACAAACCAGAAATAACGTATGAAATTACCAACCTGAAGGGGTAGATCATTTATAATGTCCATTGTTAGCACTCCACGAGCTTTATTAAGTATTAAAATCCAAGTCAATTAATAACATGCTGGTCGTCCTTGTTTTTGTTTTGTAACGGCTACATATGCCCAACCTTCAAAAATCAATTACGTCAGAGATACGTCATCTGTGCTCAGCGAGATTTAACACACCGTACAACCGGCTGCGTAGAAAGTCAGCGAAGACAGATTCGGCATCTGATGTCACGTGCATGGTAGGTCAAATGAATTTACTACTACTACTACTACTACTACTACTACTACTACTACTACTACTACTACTACTACTACTACTACTACTACTA
The DNA here is from genome assembly GCA_963680895.1 of Fragum sueziense. Taxonomy (NCBI): domain Eukaryota; kingdom Metazoa; phylum Mollusca; class Bivalvia; order Cardiida; family Cardiidae; genus Fragum; species Fragum sueziense. The sequence continues at coordinate 72,375,677 of OY804594.1, read as the reverse complement.
CTACTACTACTACTACTACTAATAATAATAATAATAATAATAATAATAATAATAATAATAATAATTTTATAAATAAACAAAAGGATCTTTGATATTCTATAGTTGATAAATACGCGTATAAATGTTCAGTGCTTGTACAAAATAAACCTTTTCACGTATTCCTCGCAAATAAGGTCACAGTCATCGACACAGTCGGTTGTACGGTGTGTTAATATCGCGGAGGTGTGTCTCGTTGACCTTGACCTTGTCTTGTTTTGAAGTAAAAATAGAATGTGTAAACACGCTTGTAAAGGATTGATCTATAGCAAAGGAAAGATATTTTTCGCCGAGATTGAGGTTTTTAAGCATTGCTAATTGTTTTTCCATGCACAAATATGAGTTCCCGAACAGTTCGGAAGCATATAAACATAGAATGAGCCCCTGTGGATAAACGATGGATTCGCGGCGACATAGGTACTCCTCCCTCTGGAAGGGGTTTAGGTTAGTGGAACAAAATTTAAGTTAATTGGATTAGCGTCGAGAAGCGTCAACAAAGTTCATGTGGGAATTACAAATATAGCAACGTCTCTCTCTGAGTATGATATGGGTCACCAGCTTCCAACATGTCGTCGCTTTTTTAAAGGCAGAATAACACTTAACATCTTGCAAATTTTCCGAGAACTTCGTACAAAACAAATAAATATATATTATTAAGATATGGTCTTTAAATTGCATATATGCCAAATCTTAGCTTTCTACCTTGTGTATTGGCTTAGATGTCGACGGATTTAAAACCCCATGATTTATTGTCCCGGGGATAATATTTACAATAATGGAACATATGGGGTTTTAAATCCGTCGACATCCTAGCCAATACACAAGATAGAAAGCTAAGATTTGGCATAGATGCAATTTAAAGGCCATATTTTCATAATACATATTTATTTTGTACGAAGTTCTCGGAAAATTTGCATGATTTTAAGTGCCATTCCCCCTTTAAAGGGACATTTCATTCCAATTTCAATTTTTTAAAGTATGTCTTGATGCCAAGATTGGTTATTCTAACGAGTATAAATGCTATTAGTTTTTTGAAGTTGTTGGCAATAAGCGAGAAACACGCATTTAAAGTTGAGACATAATCGATAAATTGCATATAAATCCGAACTGTTGTCCACAACAATTTGTTCAATTTTAACACAAAAATATAAATTTCTCGTAAACGGCGCAATATTTTGGCTTGAAATTTTCAGAATTTTCATAAGAAAATATGCTCTTTCAGATAAAAATAAAAGTAAAATGTATGACAAAAAATTCTGAAATGTCACTTTAAAGAAAAACTCGTAACTTCAGCTTGTTTTTAGCTGCAGTTACGAGGCTGTTGTTGAAAAGCAACGCTTTTCTCCCTTTTTACAATGCTTCCGTAGCTTTCCCCCCAACAGTAACTTGTCAAGACCACGACTTGTTTGAAAAATAGTTAGATTCTTATTCTATTTGGGCAGAGTAGAAGCGTCAAGAACTTAATGAGGGGAGTACAAAATACATTTCACGTACCATTTCAAAATACATGTGCATTCACATTTAAAAATAGATTCATACAAAAGGGGAAAAGGTAAAAATAGCAGAAAAATAGACAGGACATTTCTTTTCCTTGTCAATATAAAGGCTTAATAATTAAAAGTACTAAAATCTAAAGAATATCTAGTGTTTACGTCCATTATTGGAAACAGTCTAGGAAACTTTGAAAGAAAGGGAGAAAATGCTGATATCCAGCATTTTCTCCCTTTCTTTCAATTTTTTTTAAAGAAGGGTTAATTCTATTTGGGGCGAGTAACAGCGTCAACAGGTTCATGAGAGGAGTACAAATAGAGAAATATTCCCGCGTAAGTGGAACGTCTAATTGCTATTGACAACCAAACAGCTTTGTTGCCATGGTAACCCATTCCAATATTCCGTTTGAATGAGAATTGACTCTTCTTCGTGTTGCTTCACTTCCTTTAGTTTCTATGGCAATGGGAGAGATAAACGGGTTCATCCGCTAGGAGCGCTGCAGTTACACAGGTCATAACAGAACCAGCTGACTCTCAGTACACACATGTTTTACAATGGATTCTAATAGGAAATCTGTTTATAATGGATGGGGTGCTCCCAAATTCAATGCTGTAATTGCATAATACAGGTACATTAAGAAAGAGGGTGAAAGGGAAATCAATGTATAGAAAATTAACAAAAGTATGAATATAAATGCTTTACTGGTCAATCACCAGAAAACCAGTAAAACGAGTTTTTATGTTCATTCATCCCTTGCTATGATGTATTGATAGGCAAACTGATTAAGGAAAGAAAATCAAATTTTGTTATCATTGCTGTGTTTTCTGATCTTGTCTGCACTGCAATGTTCCCTAACCATGTTCTGTAAATGGTTTGTTAAAAGTGTGATGTCTTACCTGGGTATTCATGAAGCCTTTCTAATGAGGGAATGTCTGGCAAATTAGTCTACATGTAGTTTCATTGAAATCAGGCGTTGAAAATTAAATTCAAGTCAAATATCCTTGTTTCTGTTTTTTTTCTGATTTCAAAAGTGAAATATTCCTATTTTGTATTTTTTAAATGTCATGTGTGAATAAATTTTCTGTCTAATGTATTGCAAGCATCTACTGGAAATATTTTGAAAAAATAAGTTATTTTTGTCATTAAAAAGCTAAAGAGGGAAGAGGTAAGATAATGTGTTGCAGACGACAATTTCAAGCAACTGAAATACCAGATTTGAAGGAATTTCTTTGCAGATAACATTATGGGAAAGGAAGAAATAGCTTTCTACAAGCGTTTTTCCCGTTTGGCACAATGATTTCAAAAGCCTTTGTCTTGTAGGGCATAAAAATCACTATGTGGGAATTGTGGTGAAAATAAACAAGAAAAAATGTTCTGCCCACTGAAAGTATGGTTTCTTTTCATTTTAGATAGATGGGCATAACATTTCTACATACATGTATATAAACCCTTATCTTGGTTGCCTGTCTTGATTTTTCGAAATATACAAATTTATAAAAGCCATGCCTGGTACTGAACTGTTGATGACAGACAATATTTATCATAAGGCAATGAATCCTATACTTCATTTTTGTCGCACTGCTTTTGCTTTAATTACATTATTACGTTTTTCTTTCAAAACAAGGCTGCATCATTGATGTTGCAGGGTTAAAGGGACTTTTCATTCCAATTTCAATTTTTTAAAGTATTTCTTGATGCCAAGATTGGTTATTCTATTGAGTATAGATACTATTAGGTTTTTGAAGTTGTAACCAATAAGCGAGAAACACGCATTTAAAGTTGAGACATAATCGATAAATTACATATAAATCCTAACTGTTGTCCACAACAATCTGTTCAATTTTTACACAAAAATATAAATTTCTCGTAAACGGCGCAATATTTTGGCTTGAAATTTTCAGAATTTTCATAAGGTAACATGCTCTTTCAGATAAAAATAAAAGTAAAATTTATGACAAAAAATTCTGAAATGTCACTTTAAGAGTCAATATTAAATTGAATATTATTAACCCATTACCATAATTGATATGGCCACTTTTTGATGCCCCACAAGATAAAGAAGTCTTTGGAAAACATTAAGGAAAATTAATAAATTGCTTGTGGTAACTTCAACTTCCACAAATTTCTAACAGAAAAAAATGCAAAATTTCATCACTTGCACTTTACATTGTCATCTGCAACACCTTTAATTTTGGACCAATCTGAAATTTTGTTGTTTGGTAATGGGTTCAACCATAAAATTTGGATACCTAATGATCTTGAGTAAATTAATGATCAAATTAATGGTTTATAAGCATTACACTGATATGCCTCTTGCTTGTGTATTAGTAAAATCAACCACAGGTATAACCTATAATACACAAGCGCCCCCTAGCAGAGTATTGTATCCGTTATCTCTCCCATTCTAAGCACAATTTTTGCTATTCAAGGGAGACAATCTTGTATACAAAATCATACGAATATCAGGAGTAGTTGATCTTTCAATGCATTTTTCTCGACGGTAAACACTTCTCCCAGACTTGCCAAACATTTTGTCTAAAAAATCGTACCTTTGTATATCATTTCAATGTCTACGCCTGGCAAGGTACACGTGAACCTAAGATTTTTTACTTTTTAATTTCACAAGGTAATTAATTTGTCATGCGTGGATCCAGACATTTTTCCTTAGAGACTTGTGGTGCTTTCGAGAGTGTGTGTGTGTGTGGGGGGGGGGGGCTGCATTATTACATGAAAAATCCATAAAAACCTTTTTGATAAGTCTTTACAAGTGGGGCGGGTGCAAACCCCAACCCAAGCACATCTGGATCCACGCGTGCTTGTGGTCCCAATTTAAATACTCATAGTTTCTTAAAAACATGGGTAACATATCAACACAAAATCAGCCAACATTAATTTTGCTGAATGTGATACTTTCACAAGCCAATTAAAGATTTCTAATGAACAACAACTATCGATTAGCCTGCTTTGTTACAACTCCTAACTGTCATTTTACTTTTTACATGAAATGTCAGAAAATGTGTAGGCAATGTAACGATCCATCACGCCATTGTGGTGTAGCCTACAGTTTTGTATGTCCCAAAGGAATGTCTTTCAGAATAATTATCAAATCGTCGCTTTTCAACGAAAACCTCGTAACTGCAGCTTGTTTTAAGCTACAGTTACATGGTGTTCGTTGAAACGCAGCGAAATGCCAGAACGTAGGCTCACAGATCAACACCTTCACAAGCATATCCCTCCTTTTATCATCTTTTAAAAATACAAAACGTTTCAGAATGTATTTAACGTAAAGAAGAAAAGAAGAAAAATGTTTTCCATTGTATTCTAAAAAGGGAGGTGCACACTTTTCCAAACAAATCCTTCCTTTCGACATTTGAGATGTAATTCCTTTCACAATGTAGATCTATTTAGAGAAGGAATTGAGATAAAAGAAGAAACTCCATTGCTTTCTATTGTATTTGGAAATATATTTCCATCATTGACTGTTTCAAACGTTTTTTCAAATCGGATTACATGTAAAAAGGATTATTTAAAAAATATTTTGTTTCACGGGATTCCGCACCGTTAGATCAGAAAATATCTATCTAGTTTTTACGTGGGCCGTTGTCTGGCGTAGAGTTCTGTATGCACAAGGGAAAGTAAGGTTAAAAGGTTTCTTCCAAAGAGATTTGTCGAAATGTCATGCTGTAGGCGTGTTCCTAACATGCCTTTGCTTCGACGTCTGCAACAAAAAGGCTTTGTAAAACATTGAGACAAAAGACGAAATACTGATAATCAGTTTTCTTCTTTTGTCACAATAGTTGTGTATGTAGCTATTATGGATGTCCAATACATGGCAATCCAGGGTAAAGTTCTGTAAGCAATAGGGAAGGTATGGTTGAAAGGTCTATTTCAAAGAGATTTGTCGAAATGTCATGCTGTTGGTGTGCAACGGAAATTATGCATAATGTTTGACATTTTTCCTAACAAGCTTTGGCTTTGGCGTCTCTAGTAGAAAATACGAAAATATTGAGACAAGAGAAGAAAATGCTGATAATCAGCATTTTCTTCTTTTGTCTCAATATTTTGTGTATGTAGCTATGATAGATGTCCATAAATTACTATCCAGGGTAAAGTTATGGTTGAAAGGTCTCTTCCAAAGAGATTACTCGAAATGCCATGCTGTGGGTGTGCAGTGAAAAGTTTGCATTATGTTTAACCCTTTTTCTTAAAAGTACTGTCTTTGACATATTTAGCAGAAAAGGATTGAGAAAAACATTGAGGCAAAAGAAGAAAATGCTGATGATCAGCATTTTCTTCTTTTGTCTCAATAGTTTGTGTATGTAGCTATTATGGCTATCCATATATTGCTAGCAAGGTATCTGCCAGAGAGATTTGTCGAAATGTCATGCTGTGTGTGTGCAGTGAATATTATGCATTATGTTTATCCTTTTCCTAAAAAGCCTCAGCATTGGCGTCCCTTGTAGAAAAGGCTTTGTTAATTATTGAGACAAAAGAAGAAAATGCTGAAAATCAGCATTTTCTTCTTTTTCCTCAATATTTTGTATGCAGCTTTTATGGCTATTCATAAATTGTTAGAAAGGTCTCTTCCAAATAGATTTGTCGAAATGCCTTACTGTGGGTGTACAACGGAAATGATACATTATGTTGAAATTATAATACATTGTCTCACGTGACTCTTTCTCCTTAATGATGGTTTGATGAATCTATATGACCGACGTCCATAATTGTCATCCATTTTGAACGAAATTAATTTTGTTTCGGAATAAAGGAAGAAAGGAAAACGACAAGAAAAACAGAAGAAGAGAAACAAAGTTGACCAGACAATCGACAACACCATAAAAAACAACAATGAAACGTATAAATTATGAGACAAATTCCAGAGAAAGGGACCCCTTATAGTCCCAAATGCAACAGTTTTCTAAGTGGACTTTATCCCAGAATGTTTAAGTATTTTTCTCGTTGCGTATCCTTCTCTTCCGGGTTTATGCATCTTAGGCTACATATCGAATTTCATGTCTACATTTTAATCAGGAACATCTGTTTATACGTATGTGCATATTTTGCAATTATATATTTGGCGTTTGGCCTAGATCTATGCGCAATCTGATTTATATTTGAGACAGGATCTGGAAAAACGTCCCTTATAGCATTTGAGACAGCCAGGTTTCAAGGTCAGGCTGTGTCTAGATGCAGTCTACCCAGCATCCATGTTACTCTCAAATGGTTGATACAGAACATGACATGGTTCCTGGTCAGACTGCGTGTATACGCTGGCTGATTTGGAACCATGTTGTTCTCAAATGCTATAAGGGACGTTTTTCCAGATCCTGACTCATTTTTATCTTAGTTGAATGTAAAATATGGGTTATGAAAATTTCAGAAAGTTATAACATTGCCATTGGTTCATTTATTTTGCAATGTAATATATAAGATTTTATCATTTCCTTATTAATTAAAATAGGGGGGAAACACCCCGTACTTTTCAAGTTCAATGTCATTTGTTAAATCGTGCGAAAAATTATCATTCTACGAGAATTACGAATAGTTTCCGCAGCGAACAAATTTTGATATGTAGGCTAATTTGCAGGCCACGTTTTCAAGATGTTTTACCATCTTTTGAGACGACAAAAAATACGGATGTTACTGTTTCAAACGTGTTGCCGCCGACAAAATCTATGTTACGAAGACCTTAGGGTTAAGAAATCATGAAAACGTAGTTCTAAGCGTAAAAACTGAAACACATGTGATTCGTAATACACTATGGGTCAGCAATTTTGACCACTCAGGAAAGAACAGTCAGTTGCTTTTTGTGGATTTCGCCGTATATGGTAAAAAGCACTAAGTTGTGTTAACAAATGAGTACATCATCGAGTTTTAACATTCATGTTGTATCTGCAGCTTTTTAAGCTTGTTTTAATTTATGGATTTATGACGTATTGGCTTAGATCAACGCATTAAAGCTGTAATAGTATTTACAAAAGGTAACAGATATTGTAAATTGTCGGTTTCATACAAAATATCGTAACTACAGCTTATGAAATCTGCATTTACGATGGTTTCCATTTAATGCGACAGGACCTTGTTAAATTTCGATTTATTTTTGGATTCGAATAACGTCATAGCTCGTGTCCTCAAACTCTGAAGAGCTATAACCGGCCTATAGTCATTGATTATGTCGTCAAATGGACTTGCTATATTTATATCTATTTCTTTACACTTTTCTTCCTGTTCAAAGAAAAACGTTTATGTAACGCAAAAGCAAACTCTACCGATAAATTAATGCTTTCCAAAAAAAAAAAAGACTTGGTTTGGATGTCCCTAACACACAAACCCTTGGCAAACATTGAGACCAAAACGAGAAAATTCTGATGACGCATTTTCATATTTTGTCTTAATATTTTGTGAGTTATAATACAATGTATGCACGAACAACATTAGCAAAAACCTCCATTATTTGTCGTTAGCAACATTTTTCAAATTTGTTTAAGACCAAATCTCGTCTATAGGACAAGTTTTAACGCAAAACGCAAAAACCACCGAGTTATTAAAGTGACATTTCAGAATTTTTTGTCATAAATTTTACTTTTATTTTTATCTGAAAGAACATATTTCCTTATGAAAATCGTGAAAATTTCAAGCCAAAATGTTGCGCCGTTTACGAGAAATTTATATTTTTGTGTTAAAACTGAACAAATTGTTGTGGACAACAATTCGGATTTATATGCAATTTATCGATTATGTCTCAACTTTAAATGCGTGTTTCTCGCTTATTGGCAACAACTTAAAAAAAAAACTGATAGTATTAATACTCATTAGAATAACCAATCTTGGCATCAAAACATACTTTAAAAAAATGAAATTGGAATGAAATGTCCCTTTAAGGTAAATATGGTTGATCCGTAATTAGGCAGAACGTTCACAGCTGGTCGATTTTTGGGTCTAAATAAACATTATGAGGGGTAATTTACCGATTTTTACAAATCTGCATCCTGTTTCATATTCTGATTTAATGCGTCATCTTGGAAAGTTGTATAACCCAATCATATATGGGTTTAAGGTATTCCAAACAAGACCTAGTTTTGACGTCTTTAATAGAAAAGGCTTGGGAAAACATTGAAACAAAAGAAGAAACTGCTGATAACCAGCAGTTTCTCCTTTTGTCTCAATATTTTCTAAGCCGTATTTTACACAAATTCTATCTAGTAACTTCCATTTTGTCATTTGTGGCAGTTTTTGAAGTGGATCACCATAAAATTGTGTTGTTTGGGAAAGGTTTAAGGTATTCCAACTATCATGTGTTATCAAATACTGCCAACTTCTAGCCGTTTTCCATGACGACGGAAATTGACGAGAGTATCCGGACTTTAAACCTTTCCCAAACAGCAAACTTTTAGGGCGATCCACTTAAAGCACTGACACAAATGACAAAACGGAAGATATCAAAGATAATTTTTGTGTAAAATATGGTATAGAAAATATTGAGACAAAAGGAGAAACTGCTGGTTATCAGCAGTTTCTTCTTTTGTTTCAATGTTTTCCTAAGCCTTTTCTATTAGGGACGTCAAAACCAGGTCCTGTTTGGGAAAGGGATCCGTATAACCTCACCAACCTCATTTTCTACGGATGACGCCGAAATTATATACGAAGTGATTTGTTTGTTATGATTGATGGAATATCTTAAAGTACATGTATGTGAAAAAATATAATTTGAATTTTGAAATTTAAATTACATGATAAATCTTTTTTTAAACAAATATTTGTTATTTATCTGCTCCCAATTTTATAATCTTTTCCCAAACGACAAAGAGTTAAAACATTTTGGTGTCAATCAAAGTATCGATTGCTCTATCAAATGATTTATTCGGTAACGACGAGACAAGTGAATCATTCAGAGCTGGAGGTTGCTTGTCGAAACTGTTTATTTAATCCTTTCCCAACGATAGAATCTTAGGGCGTTTCAATTTGAAAACTGCAGCAGAGGACAAAATGGATGATAAAGATCTAATAAGTGCACAATGTAGTTCAGAAAATATTGAGGCAAAAGGAGAAAATGCTGGTTATCAGCATTTTCTTCTTTTGCCTCAATGTTTTCCCATGCATTTTCTAATAGGAGCGTCAAATTCATGTCTTTTTTGGGAAAGGGTTAAAAAGAAATAATCGTCCGAATGGTACCTTTGCTTTAATTTGGCACTGACTAGATATTTTCAAATTCTAAGCTACTCCCTCGAAAGTTTTTCTGTTGGAAATGGTTGAATTCGGGATCTGCTCGCCACCATTTTGAAATTCGTACTAAATTTAATGATCCTGAAACTCATTTATCCGAAAACCGGTTCAATTTTTGGAAGCAAATTTTCCAAATTTGCTTCTCTTAGCAGCCATGCGTCTCTGCACTTTACCATTCTCTGCATACCACACAACATCTTCCAGTCTTCCTCACTATAAATAGTTCTATCAAACGCAAAGATTAATGAGGTAACAGTCATTCGAACATTCAATATTTAAGTCTGAATTTATGTGTAGATATTGAATTGTGTGACTGAAAATGAAACATTCAATTAATCATGTCTCTGAGAGATGAAAAGATCCACGTAGTAATTTGCTTTATTATGGTTCAAAGAATTAGTCCAATGGCCTTCCTTGTAAATGGGTCAGTCGAGTTTACTGAACTATGAAATATATTCAGCTTACACAAACGATTAATATGCATGAAGTTGTGCTAAAAATAAATACAACTCCATCATGAAATCAAAGTATGCAAGGTATTCTGGATAATCAAAGTACTTAATCAAAATACTCTACGAATCAAAGTATTCAAGGTATTCAAATGGATAATCAAAGTACCTAATCAAACTACTCTATTTCTGGCCCCGGTTTCTCGAAAAAACTTAAGTATGTTCTCAAATCTGAGCACAGTGCTCAAATTGCATGAAATCCACGTGAACTTCAATGGAATACCCCTCAACGTTGGAGAGTATCCCTTTGATGTTGAGCATGTTCTCATGAGAATATATGTAAGTTTTTTTTCGAGAAACTGGGCCCTGGACAGGCCTACATTTTTGAAAAATTTGCTTCCAAATAGTACTGTCAGTACTTTGATCGGGCTTGTAACAATAAAATATGGACCAATGAAATACCCAAGTAAATGGAAAGGTTTATAAAGGATAACAAAGATGAACCCTTTGCCAAACAACGTAATGTTAAGGTGGTACAAATTAATGCAGACGACACAAAAATACTTACTCATATAGAAATGTGAGCATTTAAACAAATAAAGCATTTATGGAAATGGAGAAAACGCAGGGTTTTCTGAGCCCATACCTAGTAGGGTCGTCAAAAGCTATCACTATTTGGGAATTAGATAAAATCCGTTGGTTTTTCTGAAATACCCAGTTCATATCTCAATAGTTGATTGGCTGTATTATTATTTTTTCATTTCATTCTTGAAAGTCATGTGAATAAGTTTAACAGTCGTACATCCGCGTTCAATATCCTCTTACGATTCTAAAATACTTGAATTTCAATTTGATTTTTATTTGTCCATGACGATAGTTGACCCTCAATTCTTCTGCGTAGCCCAATAGTGGTTGAAAATGTTATTTGGTTTATACGCTTCTACATGAACAATTTATCTGACCTATTCGGCCTTGCTCGGATTGATTAATCAGAATTCGTGGCAATTTAACCCATTACCAAAATGGTCTTATTTTAGGCTTGTCTAAATTCAAAGATGTTGCAGACGACAATCTCAAGTGAATGGAATTTTAAAATATTAGGTCTTTTTGGACGGAAAACATTGTGGGAAATGAAGAAATTGCTTGTCACAAGCAATTTCTTCATTTTCCACGATGTTTTCCATGGCTATTATGTTGTGGGGAGTCATAAAGAGCCATTGTGTGGTAATTGGTTAATGAGTACGTTTTCAGACCCCAACTATAAGTCATTCTGTAGGCTTATTTGGTTCTGCGATAACCAGTAATATTCGCGGCTTTTAAAAAGATGATAATATTATACGAGTACAATCATGCTTATGCACTCGATGTTGTTTTCTTTATGAAGTCCAGACGAGGAAATACATGATACACCAATTTCGATATTTTTCAATAATTTTGTCAATATAAGACCAATCTGAAAAAAGAAGAGTTAAAGTAGAGAAGGCGAGAAACTGCAAGGAATTTGATGCTCAGTACTAAAGAATTTTTAAAAATCAACTAATTAAAAAAGTCACTTACGACCGACTGGCATTTTGTTTGGTCTTGGGGGATTCTTAAAAAGTCTACCACATTCAGCTTATTTCAGGCGTTTACCTCCTTCTCTGCTTCAAATCTATCTAAAAATGGTCAGCTATTTACAAATTTATTTACCATTTTCTGAAATTGTTATGTCACGTGATTCCCCACAGTGAAATCGTCTATCCACCATCTTATTTATCGATATCCCCTCACACGTTACCCTGCCGTGTAGGATAATGTTACTATTCGGTCAACCATATAATCGAGATTTTATGTTTCGTATTTCCTTGCGTTTCTTCAAAAACCTCGTAACTGCAGCTTGTCTAAGCTGCAGTTACAAGGTCTTCGGAGAATAGCGACGATTTGTAGGATACGATGTCATGTAGTTTCTTCTTGATTGGGAGACCCCGGGCGAACGAATTTATCAGATTGTGGTCAGTTCTTAGTGAGACCTTTTGGCCATTTGTATTTACCATTGGCCATTTACGGTCATTCCAAGATCATTATCGAACGCCAATAGTATCTTTGAAATCTATCTGACCTAAATGAGGTGATGGAATTTTCAAAATACTATTTAAACGTTTAATCCATTAAACTATGATTATTATATTATAGTTTCAATGCGATGGCCCAGATCGTTCTAACGAGTAGCGTAGATTTTGACAAACTTAATTATAATTTTACCTCTATGTACATAGGTACAAACCGATCTATTTAAGCGCAATATACTGTTAATATCTATCTCTATTGATGTTCATCAACTATTACGCAATTTAAGTGACATAGAAATAGTTCACCAGGCAATTTTACGAATAATCTAAACACACACTGGAGATTGTCTATCAAGGGATGGGTAACTTACGGCCAAATTAGCCCCGCTTCAAGGAAGACATTGTGTAATAACTTCCTGATCTCGGCATCAATTTTCAAGCGGTTTGTTGCAATCGAGCTCTTTCCTCTGATGTATAACTAGTTGTAGATCTATTTTTCCAAAAAATTGATCCCAACCAATCATTTATGGAGAAAAGTAAACAATCTATTTCAAAATTATGTCATACATCTGAGGAAAGAACTCAAAAAGGTGGGGTACATGCAACAAACCGCTTGTAAATTGACGCAGAAATAGAAAAAAGTTATTGCACAATTTCTTACGTGAAGCGGGGCTAATTTTGCCGTAGGTGTTATCCGTGACGCGGTACACAATAACCGTAAAATAGTAATTTCTTTTCGAGACCAAATCTGGCGTCATAGGGCCTCTACCCTTAATAAACAAAGATAGTTATTCATCCGTTAACACTAGAGTGACGTAGATGTCTACTTATACGTTTTATTCGATTTAGAGAAAACAAACAACAACATAATTATTTAACATACATGAAATAGTTTACCACGCACTTTTACGAACATTCTTAATTGTAACCCATTTCGCTCTAAAATTTGGCGTCATTTCCTTAACAAACAAGAGATAGTTATTCATCCATTAACGCCAGTGTGACGTAGTTGTCTGTTTATACGTTTTACTCGATTAATTTTATCAGCTATCATGTTAATGGATCACTAAAAAGCGTAACAAAAATAAGTATTTAAAACATAAAATCAACCCAAATAGTTATCATTCCATTAAAATTATGTTATCACGAACAAATTGCATTACTTATGCATCGTTTTTTCCTAAATCGGATTAATCCCTTTCAAGAATATACTTTGTTTTGACAACTACACGTACGTAATGCACTTCGGGAAAAGAAGAAAACTAGCAAACAGCATATTTTTTTCCGTCAATAATTTCTTTCCAATCAAATCATATAGTTATAAATCACTTGAAAGCATTTTCTATCCTGTCAGTATACATGTTTCTTTTCTCTGTATGGAAAAAGTTTAATTACGTGTTTTGTAATATTTTGCAACATTATTTCGTAGCTTTTCAACAAAAACCTCATAATTAAATTTTGTTTAACCCATTACCAAACGACAAAATTTTGGACTGTTCCAATTTGAAAGGTGTTGCAGACGATAATTTCAAGTTCTTGGAATTTTACATTTATAGGTGTTTTTGTTCAGGAAACATCGTGGGAAATTAAGAAATTGCTTGTCACAAGCAATTTCTTCATTTTCCACAATGTTTTCCAAAGCATTTTTCTTATTGGCGTCAAAAGGTGTCAATGTTTGTAGTTACGGGTTTTGCGTTGAAAAGCAGCGATTTATGAATGCTAGGCATCCACACGAGTTTGTCTGATGAGAAGCAGATAAAGTAGGACACCATTTGATATAATTCAAGGAACAATATACACTGGAAAATGGTTCAATTAATGTAAAACATGTTTACTCGTATCCTTAATTTGCTTTTTAAACAACGTAATTTATGCTACAAGCATTTCCCCTTTGGCTTTGTTTTTAACTGGTGGTTAAAGAATTGAAACTCGGACCTTGTCGCAATCAATAAGCCTAGAAAAAAATGTGGACGGGAATCTGGGTAAACACTTAAACACTATACGTCTTTAGAGAATAACGAGCATCCAGATCAGTCTGTGCATACTGTTAGTCTGATCAAGAATCCAAGATCCATGTTGTTCACACATAGCGTCCTGATAAGAAACGACCCCGATTAGACTGAACTAATGTGCAGACTGATCTGAATCCTTGGTGATCTCAGATGATATGCGAGTCTTTTGCACAATGACATAATTATACAGATCCTGTTATATTTACACATTTGACGAAACAAGACCTGGTTTTGGCATCTCTGATAGAAATTGTTTGGGATAATCAGCATTTCCCCTATTGTCTCAATACTTTCCTAGCATTTTCACATCCATATCGTTTCTTCACCATATCCATTTTGTCGTCTGCAGCAGCTTTCAAATTGGTCAACCCTACTAGAATGCTGTTTTGGAAAGGGTTTTTAAAAGTCATGACGTTGGAAATGCGGTTTAGATTGCTTGTATTATTGCAGTGTATGATATCTTACATTGCACCAACATGGATCCACCTCAGGTTTTGCCTCAGTGTTGTCCGATCCGGATCCATAATGTTGACCTAAAATTACCATAGAATACGGAGAAGCTATAACAGTGCGTAAGTCGATGAATCTGCACGAAACGGTTGTAACTGCCTATATCCATATAGGCAGTTACAACCATTTCACGCTGAGCCATCGAAGTGAAGACTGTTATGGCTCCATGATTGTCACAAATGTCATAGACAGCCCTCGGTCCATATACCATCTCCTTTATCATTTACGTTAGTCAGTTTGTTTTTGACGGTTGTGACGTAGAAACTGACCTTGGCCGAGTTGGCATTTTTCAATTTTGACCAATAAATGGCCACTGACCCAAAACCCCGGATCCATATTTGGTGTTAGAAAGGCCTACATACGTAACAACCTGTGGTTTAGCACAATTGAGCACCCCTCCCGCAGAAAAAAACGACAGAAAATATTGTCCGTTTAGCTAGGAATCTTCGGTCAACATTTAGGTAGAATATCCGTAATGTGGCAATTTTGAGATTCATAAAACAGGATTTTTTGGAGCGTCGTCGTTACGTACTTGAACTTATTCGGGCGCTGTCGTAAACATTCGGCGATGGACATTTCCACCGCCGAGTGTTTTCGACGTCGCCCGAATAATTCCGACGTCGCACGAATCTCCTTGGGCGTGGACTACCTTAAAAGAAAACAATCAAGTGCTCATAACCAGCATTCCTAACTACTAAAAAAAACTTGTTGCGTTTTTACTTAATAATAATTACGCATGCGCGGATCCAGAGGGTGGGGGTAAGTCCCCAGGGGTCAATTCCCCTGGAATTTGGCGAAAAAAGGGTTATCAAAAAGATTCCTGGTTATGTCCTATATAAGCTGCGTCATTCGTCCCTGTGTGCCACGACAAACCGTTGTTATATTTGTCCTTCATGTCATGACATGTATCTGCATGGATTCAGAGGGGAGGGAGGTGTAAGGGGGCCTGACCCCCCCCCCTGGAATTGGGCTAAAAAGGGGTTAAAGATCGGATTACCCCCCCCCCCCCCCCCCTCCCCTGGGAAAAATACCTGGATCCGCGCTTGATTACATATGTTAATTTCAATTTCGTCATTTGTAATTGTTCTGAATATGTAACAGTCAGAAATGATACTTTGTTGCGATTGAGGTCTCAGATTATTCTGAGAATTTGGACATGTAGTATCGAAAATGATCAGCCTGCACATATATGCGCTAGGATCTGGAAAAGGATATTTTAAAGCATTTTAGAAAGTCCAGATTCGAGATAAGCCTGTGGTCAAATGCAGTATAGTTTGAATCCATTCTGCTAACTTGAAGTTGCTACTGTTCGTGGACAACCTATTTGGAGAACAACAAGGATCTTGATCAGACTGCGTGTATAGGCTACGCAGGCTGATCTATATCCATGTTGATCTCAAATGCTAAAAAACCCCTTTTCATAATGATCCGAGTCTTCTCTGATGAAAATTCGCTCTTTGGTATTGGATGTCGCTATTTACAAATAGCGACATCCAAATATCAAAGAGCGAATTTTCATCATTGAAGACTCGGATTAGGCTCATAAGTATTCCATTCTGTTTTATGATCACGAATCAATCAGAGACAATTAGTCGTTTTCAGTCTCCCTCTGTACCTGACCAATAACTGCCCATTAACGCAGTTTGTTACCAGATCTGTAGGTCAGCAGTGGTCACTAGGTGTCCAATATTGAAAAAATGTCAATACAATAAGACCTCATTATAGGCTATACGTCACAACTTTCTAATATACTTATACCTACGTTATTCAAGGCAGTGTCCGCGGAAACCCTGGCAACACTACAACGTCGATGACGTAGAACATGGGGAGACCCCAGGGGTTAAGGTGATGTCTTACAGCAGGCTGTAATACTATTTTTTGATATGTCATTTTAAGGTATTCCTTTCCTGATTAGATTCACGCGAAATTATTCAGTCGGCATCTTTTTTTAACATTCGGCAGTGAAATGTTCCACCGTCGGATCCTTACGACGTCGCGCTAATAGGTTCAGATACGTCACGAATGGTTACGACCTCGCACGAAAAATTCTTATGTCGCGTGAATCTCATTAAGGGTGGACTACCTTAACACACAATTCAATGACAATGGACATTTCTTATCACCAACTGCTGTTTAATTTCGGTTCCATCAGACTTTTTTCGGGGACGGTTTTGGAAACGATGTTCGCTCCGAATTCCATTTTAGATTTTTGCTTTGAATATAAAGTTGTTGCAGACGAAAGAAAAAAATCATATCAAAAGGGGAAAATGTGTTGTGGCACAGAAACTATGAGGGGAATAAGATATTTTTTCATTATTAGCAATTTCTTTCTTTCTCTCAAGGTTTTACAAAAAAAAAACAAAGACAAACAAAAAAAATCATATAAAGTAGCCAAAACTATAACGTCTAATCTTGGAAATTGTTTAATTTTATAACATTTGCGTAACAAAAATATATGGATATTTTGTTTCCATGAAATCTGTGTCACTAGTGGTCAATCGATAGTCAAACTCAATATTTAGAGTCATGTTAGCCCTGGTTGACCTACAAGCGTCACAGCCCTCCAATATAGCCGGACCTGCGTCAGATCTATAGATCGTAAAATAAATAGGGTCTAAATTACAATTAAATCTGCGTCGGTGTTCAGCGCACCTGGTTGGCATAAATAATATCGAACAAAGAGGAAATGTATGATCCTTATATGGTGCTTAGAAAATTTAGATCCGAGTTCTGGAAAAAAGAGGTCAATATGACATTTGGGCCTTCCATCTTTCTAGTACAGTATGTGCACATGTAAATCTGATCACGACCCATGCTGTGGTACTTGCATAACGAAGATATGATAAAACAATAATTATGGAATTTGATCAGACTGTCTATATACATAGGCAGGTCACAAAACTATAAAAGATCTCGGTTATTATACGTACCAGTAGATAAACCCTTTCCCAAACAAGACCTGGTTTTGACGTCCCTAAGTGAATAGGCTTGGGAAAACATTAAAACAAAAGAAGAAACTGCTGATAACCAGCAGTTTCTGCTTTTGTCTCAATATTTTCTGTGTCATGTTTTACATGAATTCTATCTATAATAACATCCATTTTGTCATTTGTGGCAGTTTTTGAAGAGGATCACCCTAAAATTTTGTCGTTTGGGAAAGGGTAGGTCATCTTTTCAGGGTCTTTGCCACTTTCAACATTAACACTGAATCTATCCCAAAACGACTACATTGGTTCATGCAAATGATTCTATGGTACCAATAGTCAACGGGCGCAAAATTTCGGACGACAAACTAATAGCGTTAGTCAGCCAGAAGTACATTATATTACGAATATGAATCATTACTTATCAATTATTTATGCCTCATGTCCTCTTACAAAATTTTTATACTAAAGCTTTTGTTCAACCATTTCTCGAATGATAATTTTTTAAGAGTAGTGTAACAGACGACAACAGAATTGATCCTAACTAACTAACATGTCATGCTATAGCGGAGAAAACATTTGTGGAGAAGGAGAAAACATTTTCTTCTCTTTCCGCAACGTTTTCTAATCCATATTTAAAACGGTCATCAATGTACTGATCGTATGAAACGGTTTTTGAAATTGGTTATAACTTAGAACTCAGTATCTATTTTGTCGTGTTATTGAATTAACCCTTTCCCAAACAAGACCTGGTTTTGACGTCCCTAATAGAGAAGGCTTTGGAAAACATTGAAACAAAAGAAGAAACTGCTGATAACCACCAGTTTCTCCTTTTGTCTCAATATTTTCTATGCCATATTTCACACATTTTTTTCCATTTTGTCATTTGTGGCAGTTTTTGAAGTGGACCACCCTAAAATATTGTCGTTTGGGAAATGATTAAACTTATACAAAAAGTAGTACATTGTCATCACCAAACTATATATCGTCGCCTTTCTTCGAAACTCTGGTAACTGCAGCTTAAACAAGCTACAGTTACGAGGATTTGGAGGAAAATTAACCATCTACATGTATTTCTTATGTATTTCATTTATGTTGTTCCAGACATTTTACCCCCCAACATTACCTATCAGATACCCATAAATTTAATGTTAACGATGAAGAATGTGAGATATGAAAATTATCATTAATAATAGTTTACTAAATACGTCGATGGTATAAAACGTCGACTACGTTCGAAAATGTTATTGTTGTAACTACAGCCTAAGGTAATCCACTCATAATGAGTTTAACGCGACATCGGATTTCTTCGTGCGAGGTCGTTGTCATTCGTTATGTATCCAAATTCATTCGGGTGACGTCAAAATCATTCGGCGGTGGAACGTTTCACCGCCGAATGTTTACGACGTCGCCCGAATGATTCCGACGTCGCACGAATCTCATTAGGGATTGACTACCCTAAACAAGTGGTGGTTACGACCTCTTCAACCGTAACCGACGATGCTCTGGTCATGTGGACGCCATTCGTGACAATTCGTGATGTTTCTCATGTCAGTGTTATACCTGTTTACTATATATGATGGGTAGCATTTTCTTCTTTTGTATCAATGTTTTTCGGTGAGGGTTATCAAAAACATACATTGTTTGTGGAGACTGAAATACTATTTTGTATGAAAACGCGATAAATAAATATTAATGAAATTCTTCGTAATGTCGGATCTAGGGGTTCGGAGGTCCAGACCCCCTGACATTGGTCGAAAATAAGATTTTGACTACAGAACGGTAGTGCGTGTATATTATGTTACATAATTCAACAATTTTAAAGCCATCCTTTGGGTATCGAAATCCTCTCCCCCTTGAGAGAGGTCCTGGATCCGTCTTTGCTTTGGAAATCTTTCTAAGGACAAATAAAAATATGAAGGCTTACTTGTAGAAGGAATACCACGTTGGGGTATTACGTGTCACAACAACATTTGCTAAGAAATCTTGGATAATTTTGGAATTGCATGCCATATTTTTATATGCCTTTTAGTTTATTTCATTTTTTTCGATTTAACCCTTTCTCAAACAAGACCTGGTTTTGACGTCCCTATTAGAAAAGGCTTGGGAAAACATAGAAACAAAAGAAGAAACTCGCAATACGGTTCTAACTCCACTTTTTATCAAAAATCACTTTTTTACATTTTTGGAACT
Organism: Fragum sueziense; assembly: GCA_963680895.1. Classification (NCBI taxonomy): domain Eukaryota; kingdom Metazoa; phylum Mollusca; class Bivalvia; order Cardiida; family Cardiidae; genus Fragum; species Fragum sueziense. Next base: position 72,355,791 of record OY804594.1, on the reverse strand, counting down.
AACTAATGTCAATACATTATCCCTCAAAATATTTTTCTAAAATTCCTCATATTAATTGAGAAAATTGAATTTGTTTAAAAGGTTCTAACTCAAAGTGGTGTTTTGTGTTCCTGTAACACGGTTCTAAATGGCCCAGTTAGAACCCTGTTGCAGAAAAAAATCTGAGTTAGAACTTCTTTTATGTATCATTCCATCAATGACACCAGTAAATAACATGGCAGGTTAAAGAAACATATATAATAATGGTTTTCAGTTGATTATCGTGTTTTTAAACCCTTTTCCTACTAAATATAATCCTTATAAAGTCAACGTAAATTTTTGGTTAATAACAATAACTTTAATAGTTCTTTGTATGTACATATAACTCTTTTGACAATAAATTCTTTGAATAAACTTGGCTTGCAAGAACATAAAACATATTTAGTTTAGACTAAAAATCAGACTTTACAGTATGATCTTTGTCTATTAGCCAATATTCTGAAAATTTTGGAAGAGAAAGATGTGACTTGGACTCTTAAATTTTAATAAATTCAGTGTAAATTAGAGATTCTGTTTTTTGCAAGAGTAGTTTGATTTGGTGAATTTATTAAGAAGCTTTCATTGGATTCATTCCATTATAGTAATATAGTCCATAAAATTAATAATTTTCCTACATATATTGGAATGAAGTCTCACTGTTTAATCTACATTTCAAGATCCATGTTGCCATTTGCATTTAAAACAAAAAATGATTGTTTGAATTACTTCGGCTTCATATTTGGAATTATAATAAGGCGAACCACATCATTATTATAGCATTGAAAAACATTTCAATGTTTACACTCTTAGATATGAGTATTTCTGCTTAATTCTTAGTCTACATAGATGGATAGATTGGTATAGGCGGACATAATGCCCTCGCTATAATTTCTGGGGTAGACAAAATCCCCGTAGTATAATTTCTGGGGTGGACAAAATCCCCTTGGTATAATTTCTGGGGTGGACAAAATCACCTTGGTATAATTTCTTGGGAGGACAAAATCCCCTTGGTATAATTTCTGGGGTGGACAAAATCCCCTCGCTATAATTTTTGAAGTGGACAAAATCCCCTCGCTATAATTTCTTGGGTGGACAAAATCCCCTTGGTATAATTTCTGGGGTGGACAAATTTAAATCCCCTTGGTATAACTTCTGAAGTGGACAAAATCCCATTGGTATAATTTCTGAGGCGGACAAAATCCCCTTGGTATAATTTCTGAGGCGGGCAAAATCCCCTTGGTATAATTTCTGAGGCGGACAAAATCCCCTTGGTATAATTTCTGAAGTGGACAAAATCCCCTTGGTATAATTTCTGAGGCGGACAAAATCCCCTTGGTATAATTTCTGGGGTATACAAAACCCCTTGGTAAAATTTCTGGGGTGGACAAAATCCCCTTGGTATAATTTCTGGGGTGGACAAAATCCCCCTGGTATGTTTTCTGGGGTATACAAAATCCCCTTGGTAAAATTTCTGGGGTGGACAAAATCCCTTTGGCATAATTTCTGGGTGGATAAAATCCCCTTGCTATAATTATTGGGGGGGACAAACCCCCCTGGTATGTTTTCTGGGGTGTACAAAATCCCCTTGGTATAATTTCTGGGGTGGACAAAATCCCCTTGGTATAATTTCTGGGGTAGACAAAATCCCCTTGGTATAATTTCAGGGGCGGACATAATCCCCTCAGTGTAAATGCAAGGGCAGACAAAATCCCTTGATCACTTTTTAAATGTGTTCAACATATTTCTGAACTATTAGTATTCTGGTCATGACGTCCATAGTAATTAAAATTCAACTCCACCTACCAAGGGAATTTTTTAGCCATTGCAATATTACTGAGGGGATTTCGTCCTCTATGATATTTCATTTAGGGGATTTTGTCCGCCCTGCAAATTCTACCGAGGGGATTTTGTCTGCCCTAGTAATTCTGCGGAGGGGATTTTGTCCGCCTATATCAAATATGACCGAGGGGATTTTGTCCTAAGGGGATTTTGTCCAACATTTGTTCATATGTCTTGATCAATATGGCCAACTGAATGAACTAATGAGTCGTTTTAATTTCATGCAAAAGATCAAATATAAATATTAGCCAGATCTATTTCAAATATGTGTACATGTAAAACATAAAATGTTAGAATCAAACCATCAACTTGTGTATAAGCATTTTATGCCCTTAGGTATGGAATTTTCAATGAATTTCCCTTTCATGTTCATGAAAAAGTTTGACTTTTGAGATATGTTGAGTTAAAGTCCTTTCTTCCAATCTGACAATTATTGCATCCTTTTTGGCTTTGCATTCTGGTCAACATTCTACATGTCACAAGCGTTACATGGTCATTAGGAACAACTCTAACTATTGGTTCAAAAGCTTGCTTTGTTGGACAACAAACATGAATAAATGCTTGTAAGTATATTAAACTTGAAAAAAGCTTATATTTTTAAATATTTTATGATGAAAATCAATTTCATTTTAGCGTAATGCATAAATCAGCGCTTTGATACTTATTGAAGCTCTTTTCATAGATTTTGGCTACGATTTTTCTTGTGTCATCAAGCAAAAACACAGAATTAACATTTAAAACTATTTGGATAAGATATAGGCATGATTTCCTACATAAATACCTGCCAAATTGATAGTGCTATATGAAATTTTTATGAGTTAGAACTGTTTTGCGGGTAACATTTTTGTCAAATTTTATCATTTTTTCCTGCAACACGGTTCTAACTCAAAGATTTTCAAAAACAACATTTTGAACAAACTTCACATAGATTTCATTTATAACATATTATCTGCTATGGAAAAACAATTTCAGAAATGTTTCTTACTGAACAAAATTTTTCCTTGTAAAAAAATGAAATAGGTTTTTGCCTCTCCTGTAAAATAATGAAAAAGTGAGTTAGAACCGTGTTGCGGAAAACCCGCGATCTGCTGATAACCAGCAGTTTCTCCTTTTGTTTCAATATTTTCTATGCCATATTTCACACAAATTTTATCTTAACAACTTCCATTTCGTCATTTTTAGGCAGTTTTTGAAGCAGACCATCCTAAATTGTTGTCGTTTGGGAAAGGGTTAAAGTACAGTCAGGAAGTTGTTAGAAGAGATGGATCTTTTAAACAGCACATCAGAACTCCCAAATCAGAAATGTTTGGTATATAGTTTAATTCGGCCCACTACCGCTTCGTGACCTTTCTATATACAATTATTATGTTGATGAACCCTCTAGGGAGGTTTATGTTAATTTAGTGTTCGACCTACTTTTTGAACCAATGAAATTGCAGTATGTTTCAAAATTTCGCCGCTATATTTCGCATAAACGGGCTGTCGGCTAGTTTATGGGACGTCCATACATAGCCACGCCCAGTCTCCAATGAATCGCTAGAGAACACTAAGTCAGATAGAGTCATTCTACGTGATATATAAACATTCAAGTTTAATTCGGCCCACTACCGCTTCGTGACCTTTCTATATAAAATTTTGATGGTGAACCCTCTAGGGAGAGTTTATGTTAATTTAGTGTTCGACCTACTTTTTGAACCAATGAAATTGCAGTATATTTTAAGATTTCGCCGCTATATTTCGCATAAACGGGCTGTCGGCTTTATGTGACGTCTATACATAGCCACGCCCAGTCTCCAAAGAACCGCTAGAGAACACTAAGTCAGATAGAGTCTGTACAGAAAAATTCTACGCGATATAAACATTCAATGCGCTGCGCGCATTTGAATGTTTATTTCGCGTAGAATCTACTATACAGCCTCTGTCTAATACATAGTACAATATGGATTGATTTAATAAGATTTTCTCCTTTCCTCGTGACGTTTACAAGTAGGAATCTGTCTTTACAGTGATCTGTCGTATATTGTGAATGCAGAAATCACGACCAGCAACAGTATGCTCAAAATACAACGTACAAAACGAGCTGAGAACGTTTCGACAACATGGAGGGAAAAATAAAATGTTGTTATTGTCCACCTAAGTTAACCAGGGACAACTTAGTTTTCGTGCGCGAAGTCCGTTAGTTGAGCGTCTTAACAAAACATTGCCGAAGTAGGGTCATTACATATGCAGATGTCTCGGGTTAATCTTGCTGGACAATAACCAGCATTTTATTTTTATTTTTCCTCAATATTTTCTTTAAAGGTGTTGTTGCCTGATACAGAGTTTAAATCAACCCACTACCGATGTATGACATTTCTAAATATGATAACGACCACACTGCAGGGAGTATAATGAATTAATAATCTAGTACAACGGAATTAGTTAAGATTTTCTCCTTTTCTCGTGGTGCTTTTTTTACCTTTCTTTAAATTTATCATTAGAAGAATTGCTATGGATAGATTTTTTCCGCTTAAGGTATAAAGTGCCTAATTAAAAACACTACTTTCTAGCCATACGAAATGTATCAAATTACACACACTTGTAAATACTCTTCACATAAGTTGATTCACCGTGCCAGATTTCAAGATTATGCTTCAAGAAGAAAATAATTTACAAATATCATTTTACTCTATATTCATATGCAAGGGAGGTAATTTTGAACATTTTTGTCGAATATTTCCATAAATATGCATTAATTCAAAATTCTAAACCGTACAAAATGCTTATGTTTGTATTTGGAATGGAAATGTAACACAGTTTAGGAATTACTGGCACTTTTCAAAATTCGCCGCTTGCTTTTTGGTGATAATTAGGCCCTTCTTACCTTAAATTTGATACATGGAAACAAATATTATAGACTATCACCGCATTGATAACATTTAACGAACATAAAAGAATATAATGTACTAATAATCAGCACTTTGGTGCTTTCCAACCAAAACCTCAATCCTAAAAGCTGCAGTTACGACTTTTTGTTGAAAGTCGACGATTTTCTCCTTTCCCTTTATATTTTCTTTACAAATTCGTTCTTTAGTAATGGGTTAATTCAACCCACTACCGATGTATGACCTTTCTAAATATGTTAGCGATCACTCTGTAGGGAGTATATGAATTAATGATCCACAACAATGCGATTAGTTAAGATAGCTTGGGTAGTAGAAAACTGCGAAAAACAACATTATGTGCTCAAATTCGGATTAGCATCTTCTCTGTTTACTTTATATTTAATCGCATCTCATACCACACATATTTTTGTGGAAAATATTTGAAAAGCAGTTGTGAAAATTAAATTATGACAGTTGAGCAGTTAAATGTATAGTATTTTACATAAACATTATAATTATTTAAATTCGAACTTTGTATCAATATTTAAATACGATGGTTCTCAGTGGATGGCGAGAAATTCATGTCCGTGTTCTTTATTAATAATTTTGTTTTTTAATAAAGAAAACTTCTAATCCAGGCTATAAGGAGCGAAATATGCTTTTAAAAACGTTCAGCGTTCAACTACGGTGAATTAGCAAATAGTGAAATTACAATGAAAATCGGATATTTTGTTATGGTTCGTTATTACTTATATAACATTTTGAGTTGAATGCGGATATAAAAACAGCCAACATAACATATTAAAATATTTATAGATATATGAAATAGTTTGTTGAAATTGTTTTATTATTAACACGGAAGAACGGAGAATAAGTTTTGATAGTGCAGAAATTGCTGAACTTGAACAATTGTGTGATAGGCCTAGTTGCTGTTGAAATATCATAAAATGCAGCTGTTAACATTGCTAAGATGTGACGATGTCGATACTGGATATCATTGAGGAATTTGTAGAAATAACAATTATAGAAGCCTGGAAACTTTAAGAGGAATTTAATTTTAAAAGGTATGTTAATTTTTTTTTTGAATTCATTTTATAAGACATCACAACTCCGATTCCTAGACAGAATTATTTTTAACCCTTTCCCAAACAAGACCTTGTTTTGACGTTCCTAGTGAACATAGCTTGGGAAAACATTGAGACAAAAGAAGAAACTGCTGATAACCAGCAGTTTCTCCTTTTGTCTCAATATTTTCTAGATCTATGCAATATTTAATACAAATTCTTTTTTGATACATTCCATTTTGTCAGTTTTGGCAGTTTTTGAAGTGGATCACCCTAAAATTTTGCCGTTTGGGAAAGGGTTAATTAAAGGGTCTAATTTGAAAGCTGCTGCAGATTACAAAAACGATGTTTATAACGAACGGATTTATGAATAATACTGAAGAGAAAGAACTGAGGCAAAAAGAACAATATGCAAATGACCAGAATTGTCTATTTTACCGATTTTGTATTTTGCTCCATAGAGTTCTCAAATGCCTCTTTCATTTACGACAAATTGTCGCTTTCAAATTAGAACAATCTAAAAATTCGAAATTGCGGATGAAATTTCCGGCAATCAATTATCAATTAGAAGTATGGTATTTTAAGATGCTGCATATTCTATACTGTTCAAAATCGCTTATTTAACTCATTCCAAAACAGTTTTAAGTTCCTAGACTTCATACGAGATAAATGCATTGGATAACATTATGAAAAAAATGAAGAAATTGGTTGTGATATGAAATTTCCTCATTTTCCACAATGTTTTTGACTAACATAAACAAATACTGTACGATTGTAATAAATCGATATTGTTGTCTGAATCAGAATTTCAATTCGGACCAGCCTATTTATGCCGTTCAGGAAAAGGTGAAAGAAAGAGGTAGATATCTGAGTGTAGTTACGGAAGACGATTAAGGGGTGAGATTGCACGAATTCTTTTATGACGTACTAAATGGGTCAAAAGTCTATATAGAGCGTGCACGCATAGAATATACGCGTCGACGCATATATTTTCGACTGCTCGCGTAAATTGTATGCGTCGACCCGTAAATATGCGCGTCGACGCATAAAATTTACGCGAGCAGTTGAAAAAATATGCGTCGACGCGTAAATTTTACGCGAGCAGGAGTAAGAAATGTGAAACCGAGGCTGGCCGATTGAAGAGACGGTTAGAAACCTTTCCCATTATATCATAAAATTGATGGATGAAACGAAGGATCTGATTGGTTAATAGATAAAATACCCGTCGATATATTTACACGAGCAGTTGAAAATTTACGCGTCGACGCATAAATTTTCAACTGTTCCGTAAATATATACGCATCGATGCATAAAATATACGCGTGGACGCGTATATTTTATGCATGCACGCTCTAATTAGACTTTTTACCTATTTGATACGCCATATTCTTTGGCATTTAATAATGCTGATGGAATACCTTGAATGTTTTCTACAAAAAAAAAATAATATCGTTGCACGGCGAATGCGGAAGATTTGATAGCCTTGTAAAAAGAGGGGAAATTATGTAAAAATCAAGTTTGAAAATATATCCTTATAGACGCCTAAACCAGGCATAATTCTTGGAAAGGATGCGAATATGTTTATTTCCGGAGGTTGGTAATTTTCCGGACTGTTAGATAGTAGGTTACACTAACATACTGTACAATTTAATATGTAGTTTTGGGTTACAACATAAATAATAAATGACATTTTTTGCTATTGACCTACATGGAAATAGTCTTTGTTATCCAATCATCGCTATACTTGGAACTGGGTAATATAATTAACCCTCCTTTCGCCATGCAGAAACAGTTCTTGAAAGATTTACGACTGTTTACATTTCTTGCAGATGTGGAGGATTCAAACGAAATAAAATGATATTTCAGTGCCTTCTAAAACTAGTCTTGAATGTAAATATGGACTTCACATTTTCCATACAACAATTTTAAACCGGTTGGAATTAAGCAGTGGTGTAAAATAAATAGAAAATGATGGTTCTACTATTACATTGAAAATGCATTTACTCTCTTGGAAAATAGAGTAAATGCGGATCAACAGAGGGGGCGTCAAAACCAAGTCTTCTTTGAGAGAGGGTTAACCTATTACCACACATGACTCCCCAAAGGATAAAAAAAACTATGGAAAACATTGTGGAAAATGAAGAAATTGCTTGTGACAAGCAATTTCTTCATTTCCACAGTGTTTTCTTACAAGAAAGACCAAAAAACTGCGAAAATTTATTCACGTGAAATTTTCGTCTGCATCCTCTTTGAATTTGGATCAGTCTAAAATGTTGCCGTCTGGTAATGAATTAAGGGGAAAGACTGTTATGGATACAAATAGATATATCCCAAGAACTATTTCTTACTGGACATACGCTGCAAAATACGAACAGACACATTAATTACAGACAAAATAGACGGTTAAATGCTTTCATTTCTCTGGGCTTAATAGAACCATGTTCAGATAGATCTATACGGGTAACGTCACCAGAAAAATGGGAGAGATCGTGATATTCCACGATAAAAATATAAAGACAAAAATAAACAAAAAACTGAGATAATTACAATACAATAAAGGCCAGTAGGGACAAGAGGGGGTGGGGTTGGGGGGTGGCTAGAGGGGCTAAGCTCTCTCCCAAAGTTGGTCAAAATGCCATTATTTTCTTAATTTACACTGAAAATTCAGTGAAAATGCTAATTAGCCCCACCCTTCCCTAGGACCACCCAATATTTGATTGCTTCCTACGGGCCTGCAAAACAATTCAATACAAATAACTTTATTCAAGTGCTTAGGCCATTTGTCCATAAACATGTACATGATGATGTAACATACAGTAGAGGCGACTTGTATCTGCCTATCTAAATCTTTATTAACCATTTCTCACAACGACACAAACTTACATGGGTCCAATTCGAAAGCTATTGTAGAAGACATATTTGGTGCTTGTAAACAGAATTTGAGTACAATAAAGACCAGAAAACATTGAGACAAAAGAAGACACTGCTGGTTATCTTCAAAGGTTTTCTAACTAGTGGTGACGCTTAAGCCAGGTGGTGTTATCAATGTTAAAATACGATAAAACAATATAACAGTATTTCATTTCAAATTTATATTCCTTTTCCAATTCGAAGAATGTTCCTTTTCCCATGACGGCTCAGATATATAAAACAGTCTCGATAATCGATATCTGTAGAAATACCGCCTTCTCTGTTTCGGTTTGTTCTAGCTGTAAAAATTGGTTTTCAGTTCTCTACTTAGGTCTCTCTAGTCAATGAATTCAGCCTCTGTTCTGTGAATAAACCTTCATTGATTCTAGTTCTTCTGTTTAGTTTATATCTGGAAATGATTTGATGTGGGCCAATTGATTGTGTGCTTCTGTTTTCTGTTTCGGGAATTTCTTGTATTATTGGAATTAGATAAGTGTATGGAGTAACACATCTACATTTGCCGTTTGCAATATTGACAGTTGAAAATTAGTGTTTTATGCTCGAACTCTCTTAAGAAATTTAAATTAACTAATATTGATTTAATGTTTGTCTATCGAACGTGTTTGATAGAGAAATTTATCGGTGGGAATAACTTATTTGTGTGGAGTGACATTTTATAATTACCAAAATTGAAGGTGTATATCAGTATAAAGATTACGTAAACTAGATGGTGTGATACCTATACATATACCGGATGCCTACTGATTTAATGTACAGAGTGGATCGTAGTGGATCGAGATCCTCAAAAATGGGAAAGTCGAACAAAGAGGTATAGTAGCCTGCATACATTTAATTTTGGCGAAATATTGTAACGTAACTGTACATGTTACACACATGCAAAAATTGGCTATCTTGGTGGTGGGCTTAACCCATCCAGTAAACAAATATGCATTGAAAAACATGGTGGTTTTTGTCTCAACTGTTTTGTGCCATGTGTTCACAAATCGTGTTATCATCGTAGAATGATAACAACAGGTAAAGGTGAAAATTTTGATTATCTGTATTTTCTTCTTTTGCCCAAAGCTCTTTCAATTACAATTTATCCATGGCAAAACTAGGCCTTGCTTGGGATAGGGATAAAAAGCCTCAACGTAAGGTCGTTTTGTTGTGCAATACAGAATAAATAAATGTACAAGATTTCCAAGGAAAGCACAATATTGTCCTTTCAAATCAAATAACGCGAATGAGGTATCATTATCACAGCATGAAGACATTTTTTTCTTGACGAAATAAAACTAAAATGAGTCGCGATCTGGAAGAATGTCCTCAAAATATCGATAACCACCATGGATTAATCCATAACCCATAACGACAATTTCAAGTTAAGGAAATTTAAAATCTTTAGGTCTTTTTGGTAGAAAACATTGTGGGAAATGAAGAAATTGCTTGTCACAAGCAATTTCTTCTTTTTCCACAATATTTTCCCAAGCCATATGTGTTACGGGAGTCAAAAAGAGTCACTGTGTGGTAATGGGTTAAGATCAGATTGTACTACAACACTGTCAGGTTAGGACTCATGCTGCTCTCCTGTAACTGCTCCAGGCAATAAAAATCTACTTGATAACAACATTGAACCCCTAATCAGAAGCTGATTTGTATCCATGGTTGTTACAAATGCAACGAGGGCCCTTTTCCAAAATCAATCCCTTAGACATCATGTAGACGCGTCGACACTTAAAATATTTTATTATTAAATCAAAGAAAATCGTACGATGAAAAAACATAATAAACCATTCTACCCTTTACCAACCAAGACCAGAATAGTAGATGTCCACAGCCATAGCTCGAGAAAACACAAAGGCAAATGATAAAATGTTTATAACGAACGTTTTCTTCTTTGCCCCAATATTTCCTAAGGGAAACTGTACATTTTATTATATCTTATCTTTATCAAGATCTACTTTGTCATCTGCAGCAGCTGGGTGATTGACATGGTTTAATTAAATTGTCGTTTGAGAAAGGTTTTACATAGATTATTTACTTACACTTGTCGCATCATTTAACCATTAAAATACAACGTCGAGATTGAATGGTATGATTATACATGTATACTGGGGTTCAATAACTTGATCCAGGGTAGAAAAGATAATAATGTCTTAACCACTTTATTGCTTGACCAAACGCCAAGCTCTAGTATTGACGCCATTCAAATGGAGAACACTTCAAATGGAGAACATTAAGGCAAAATGTGCTGGTGAGCAGCGCTTTCTCATTTTTTCCAATGTTTTCTGTGATAATTATATTGTACACAAATGAACATACATTTCTTCAAACGCAGTGGCATTCACTTTGAATTTTCTAAATGCCTGTCACTAGGGAAAGGTTTAATCATGCAACGCCTTGTATTATAAATCCTTGTAGAAGTTGGTCTTTTAGGAATGAGATGTTAATCTGTGGGTTTTTGGATACTTATTGGCAAAACCCCCTTTTCGGAAACTAAGCTATCCAATGCCTAATGACATGTGACTAAATAGATTTTGAATGTAATTACGATGTAGATCTATCTTAAGTTAATAATACCTTGATGATTTGATTTATTAGTTTTAAATCTCCAAGAAAATGTAAAGTCACTAAATTGTTGCTGCGACATTAACTTTTTCCAAAATTAGACATGGTTTTGACGTCCCTGGTAGTATGCTCTTTTAGTAACCATTGAATAAAGCTGATGATCAGCATTTTCTCATTTTGTCTCAATGTTGTCTGTGCTATAGTGCACGCAAATCATTTTCTGTCTCTTCATTCAAAGTGACGTCTGCAGCAGCCGTGTTCAAAATGGCCAGCGCAAATTTCTATGGTCTTGGAAAGTGTTAATCAACTAGGGTAGTCTAAATAGAAATCTATATCAGGCATCAAAACGAGTGTAATTATTCAATATGGAACTGGTGTATATTTAGAACAGAAAAAATTAAGACAGAGGGAGAAAATGCGCCAAAAGCTGGACTTGTTCAAGAAAAGATTAAAGCATCATGCCATCAGAGAAAACATAAAATTGTTTTTGCATATTCATCTATTGTCCCATATTTCAAAAGGTTCAAAGAACTTTCTAGAAGATATGTGTGGGCTTTCCCTAAAGTAAGATGACACTTTTCGTGACAAGGCATTGTAAAGTATAATATTATAGCGAAATTACTATCTCGTCCATAGAGATTTCTGTCTTGTTTTTTCTTGAGTATTAAACTGTTTTCCAAATGATAACTGTTCCAATTTCAAAGAAGTTGGAGATGAAAAAGGAAGTAAAACGACACATTTTATGACAAGTATAAATATAATTATTTTGTGACAAGTATAAATATTATTATCTCATTCACCAAGAATAGGGAATAATTTTATCCAGTCAGCCATGATATAATTTCGGACAAACATTAGTATTTCATGGGTGTTTTTATAGAACAGAACAGAAAATGTTTGTTCTGTTCTGTTCTGGTGCTTTTATAAAATCTCGTAACTACGGCTTGATTCAAGCCGTGGTTATGTGATTTTATTACAACACCGACGGTCTGTCAATACATAATGGTAAATCCAGTCTAGTTTTAGCACAACATTCATTGCCATTCAAGGTGCTGGTGACTACTACATTTTGTTGATGGAAGTTGATGTGGATAATCGAATTTGAGTGAAAAATAGCATAGACAATATTGAGGCAAAAGAAGAAAATGCTGATTATCAGGATTTTCTTCTTTTGTATCAATTATTTTGCCAAGCCCATTCCTCTATGGATGCCACAACAAGGTCTTGTTTGGGAAAGGGTTAACCCGTTTTATACGTGTTAACATTTTGGACAGTTTTTGTTTCCAAGAAGTTGTAGATGAAAAAACAAATGGTTTCCAAATATAAGATGACACTTTTCGTGACAAAGCATTGTAAACAAGGCCCCTATGACTAAATCACTATCTTTCCGACCGAGATTTCTTTCTGGCGTATTAACCATTTCCCAAACAACAAGATAATATTATATCGTTCAAGTTTGAGTAAGAACACTCCTGCTAGTTACAAATTGGATTTCTATAATTTTAGCATTTATTTACAATGCAGCAGAGAAAACAAAATGACAAAAAGAAAAAAACGCTGATTATCATCAATTTCATCTTTTGTTTCCATAATCCCTATCTTTTTCAAATACGGATATTAAAACCAAAATTATTTCAGGTAAGTGTTAATCAAGATGTACAAGATTATCGGAAAAGTATAAGAAGCATGTAAATCTCTTATCAGATGATTTAAAAATTCATCAACAGGAAGAACATGGCATTTTATAGCCTTTTTATCGAGACTCGTTTCTGGTTCCAAGATCATGTTACAGTACTTTTCATTTACAAAAACGAAAAAACTTTAACTCTTAAGGTGGTCCACCCATAATGAGGTTCGCGTGACGTCGGAATCAATCGGGCGACGTCGTAAACATTCGGCGGTGCAACGTTCCACCGCCGAATGTTTACGACAGCGTCCGAATAGGTTCTGATACATGACGACGCCACTCGAAAAAAATCCTGGTGTTTTATTAATCTCAAAATGGCCACATTACGGGTATTCTACATTAACAGAAAAAAACTAACGAAAATAAAGAAGAAAACGATTTTAAGGAAGAATTTATATTTGACACAGGTTAAGCTTTTAGAACTTTGGAGGCTTAAACCAGTCTATATTTTTGTAGCCTATTCATACGCGTTTCTTGAGTCTATAAATTTTGTATTCATACACCTTTCTGACAAATTTATTTTCTCCTACGAAGACAAAACTTGTTGAAATAACAATGGCACTAAACGTCCCCCTCAAGTGTGATGAAATTAGATGTAATACTGTCGAGATTATTCCTATTAACCCATTACCAAACGACAAAATTTTACACTGGTCCAAATACAAAGATGTTGCAGACGGCAATTTCAAGTGAATTAAATTTAAAACTTTCTGGTATTTTGTGATTTAAAACATTGTTTGAAATGAAGAAATTGCTTGTCATAAGCAATTTCTTCATATTCCACAATGTTTTCAAAAGCCATTATATTGTAGGGAGTCAAAAAGAGTAAATGTGTGGTGATGACCCTATCCCTAACAGTGAATTTTAGTCTAATCATATTTTTTATAGCTGCTTCAGGCGACAAAATATTTGTGAAGAAAGATATGCCTATCAGTTGTGTGAAATATAGCACAGAACATATTGAAACTGAAGAAGAAAATTCTGATCATCATCAGTTTCTTCATTAGCTGCAATGTTTTCCCAAGCCTTCCCAAGACGTCAAAACTAGACTTGTTTGACAAGGGGTTGATGATCCTATACCAAAGCAGTGAAATTTACACCAGTCCAATTTGAAAGCTGCTTCAAACGACAAAATAAATGATAATAAAGAATGAATTTGTGCACAGTACAACGTAGAAAATATTGAAGCAAAGGAGAAATTACTGGTCAGCAGCATTTTCTTCTTCTTTTATCCCATTGTTTCCACAGCATTTTCTTTTATTTGCGCCAAAACCAGATCTGTCTTGGAAATTTCGTAACGACAGCTGGCACTAAACGACCCTATCATTTCTTGTAAAATTAGATTATATTTTTGTTAAAACGTCGTAACTTAAGGTTGTCAAATCTATATTTACGACATTTTATAGTATGCAACAGGCATATCGTTGGCGGGAAATCAAAACACCGTAACTACAGCTTTTCAAGCTGTAGTTACGATGTTCTGACATCCCAATAACGATAGATGAAAGAAATCCATTGGTGTTTTCTGAGAAAATCACAAAATTGTCATGAAAAAAAAAAAAATAATACCGAATAGACAAAAACGTCTTAAGCAAAAACGTGTGGGAGGAAATGTCAGCTATAATCAAAAGGCACGATAGAATTCATGAATTCATGAAATCCAAGACATAAATATCGCGTCTTTATAATATTCTGCAGTGACCTTTTAGTTTTATAAGAGATAATAGATCTAACTCCTTACCATAAAGATCTCACATTTAAGAATAGAAGCAGCATTCTAATCCAAAATTTCCATCCAATGCTTGATTTCGGCGTCTTTTAGAAAACACTACGAAGAAACAAACTGTTCCTCTTTTTCATTTTATGTTTTCTACCTACATGTAACTGGTTAAAAATCTGGCGAAATCGGTTAAAGCATCTTTGTCATATGCATATATTTGATCCAGCCTATTTTTTTTATTTGGTAATAATTCTTAAAGAAAGAATGTTGCAAAATTATGCTTTTTAGGCAGCATGGAAAATAATGAAAATATTAACCCGTACGAACGTTTATAAATAAACCATGACCTTTGGACAGACGAGTCCAACCAAGAAGGTTAAACAGGTTTTCGGAACCCCTTTGTTTAAATTCAACCGTTGTTAAAATATTTCATTTAACAAGAGTCGCATAATCAAATAGTCTCTGTGGCAGAGTGGGTAAGGTGGTGGTCTCACATCATTACGAAATATTTTAGTCAGGGTTCGATACCAGCAAAATCCACTATCTTTTTTCATGTTTTATTCTTTTATTACTCGATCTATTTTCTTTTATCTTTGCAGTGCGCCCTTTTCTTTTCATATGTTTGTCCATACAAAATGTGTATACATTAAAAATGATTTCTCTGTCATCTGGGTTATATCTATGTAAGCCTGCAAATCAGACATGTCTGACATTCATGACTTAACATATTGTATTACTTTAATTGAATTACTTAGAACTACGTGCAAAGCTATCATTTAAAACGGTATCTAAGGTGATGGAAAATTAATAATTAAATAATAAAAAGGATAAAAACAAAAAATTGTAACTAAAACGCGTCTGTGTGAGATTCGAACCCACATCTGCCGTCTTGTTTTTGTTGGTAACGCTGGTTTTACCACTCGACCACGGTTACTTTGTGTTGGTGTAAAAGTATTAAATTATTTTCCCAAAACATACAGTACAGAATAAACATACAACCCCTCTCACGTGGATTAGTCAACAATTAAAAGTACATTTGAGTCTCAAGGTCAGTGGTGGCACTATACATGTATACCTTGCCTTTATGAATCTATCTGCTCGTCTGTTGTCAACATATAGAAGGATTAGGATCCATCTCTGTCGATCAAGCATGTAAACGGGCGTTAAATGAGTGACCTTTAATAGGAATCTGCGGGGTTAATCTCTAGATAATAATTTCCAATCATATTTCCACCAATGGTGTCATTTTTTTCATCATACTGCGACAAAAACTAAAAGGATTTGTATGGGGGAAATGGTTAAGAATTTGTTCATGACAGTGACCACATAAATGTGTGTTAAATGAATTTGACCTTTGATCGGAATCTGCGGGCTTAAGGTAGACTATCCCTATCGAGATTCGCGCGATGTCGTAGTTATTCGGGCGACGCCGAAAACATTCGTCGGTGGAAAGTTCCACCGGCGATTGTTTACGACCGCGCCCGAATAAGTTCGGATATGTAAAGACGCCGCTCGAAAAAAAATCCGTTGTTTTATGAATATCAAAATGGCAAAATTACGGCCTTTACGGGCATTGTACCTTAAATGAGTTTGACCTTTGTTCGGAATCTGCTGTATTAATCTATAGATAATAATTTCCAATTATATTTCCACCAATGACATCGATATTTCAACATTCTGCGATATGCGATAAAAACTGAACGGATCTGTTTGATTGAGAAACTGGTTAGATATTTGTTCATGACATTGGCCAAATAAAGGTGCGGACCTTTGATTAGAATCTGTGGGCTTAACCCATTACCACACAATGGCTTCTTTTGACTCACTACAATATAATGGCTATGGAAAACATCGTGGAAAATAAAGAAATTGCTTGTTACAAACAATTTCTCCATTTCCAAAAATGTTTTCTACTTAAAAAGACTAAAAAATGTAAAATTCAATTCACTTGAAAGTGTCGTCTGCACCATCTTTGAATTTGGATCAGTCTACAATTTTGCCATCTGGTAATGACTTAATCTCTCGATAATATCATCTATATTTCTGCCAGTGATGTCGTTATTTCATCATCCTACAAACTGCGTATAAACGAGTTAATGACTTATTCCTGACATTGACTATATAAAAGGGACGTTAAATGAGTTTGACCTTTCATGGACACCAGTAAGTTTAATTTTAACACTTTCTTACACATTGACGCTTTTGGACGCCCCAACAAATAAAGGCTTTGGTAAACATTGTGGAAAATGAAGAAATTGCTTGTGACAAGCAATTTCTTCATTTCCCACAATGTTTTCTACCAAGAAAGACCAAAAAATGTTAAATTTTGTTCCATGGAAATTGTCGTCTGCAACACCTATGAGTTTGGACTAGGCTAAAATTATGTTGTTTGGTAATGGGTTAAGCCCTTCCAAAACAAACTTTTGACGTTCCCTAGAGCAAATGTTGATAATCAGGATTTAGGCATAAAAGATTATATGCAAAAGAACAAATAGCTGAAAAGGAGCATTTTCCATTTGTTTGAATATTTCTTTTTCCATCTTTATAAACAAGAACAATGAGTACCGGTGCATTTTTGAATAACAAGTAAAACACAACATTTTTCTATCTTTCACATTATGACCTATATTTACGAATATAGAGCAAAGCAAAACTTTTTAAGACAATCTAATTTCAAATTGTCAGCCAACTGTCAAATTATTTGAAAATCTATTTAACGCCCCGTTGACACGACTTAAACCTTTCCTAAATAGAAAATTTAAAACCCAACTACTTTTGAAAGCTGCTGGGCGACAGAATGGATGGCAATTAAGATGTGCTTTGTGTACAAAATAGCAAACTATTGAGGTAAAATGATTAAACACTTTTTATCAAAATTTTCTTCTTTTGCCACCACAATGTTCTCACGTGTTATTTTCTATTTTGGTAAAGTGGTTGGAAAGGGTTAAGCCAATTTTATAATTTTGTAGACTTTTTATCGTGTTGTCTAGTCAAGCCAAAATTGGCATACTGAGGACTCAATGGAATCGTCTCTTTGATTTTAGATTTGAAATAACAAATTAAGAAAACCTTTACATCCCCTTATCTATTGCTTTGTCTACAGCCACGGTGGATAATCACGTGATACAACAATTTCAGAATATCTTCAATACTTTTATTAATACGAGACCGATTTGAATTCAGACTGAAGCAGAGAAGGTGGACAGACGTCACGCATTCGATAGACGTGGAGGATTTTGAAAAATCAGCTGATAAAAAGTTATTGAAGATCAACCAACATTTTTATCAGTAGTTTTTCGCAAACCAACGGCGCCAAGCTTATTCCTGGCATTTTCCCACCTTCTTTGCTTCAAATCGAATTCCCATTGGTGAAGCTATTACAAAAATATTGAAGATTTTCCAATATCTACCAATAGATGTCGCCTAAGTCGATTATCATCTATCCAATCGCGACCCTCGAGACTGTTTGCAACCTTTTGCCGCGTTGGAACGTGGTTGCAACATGATCTCGAGCGTAATACAGTGACCGCCATATTGAACGTGAAAGTAGACGCGCGTAAATGACGTCACCAAAACAATTCAATCCTTTAGCTAACATTATAATTCAAGTGAAATATTCTGTCAATGATCGGTAAATCACATCAATTATTTTATCTGGTAAAATTTTGTGACATTTACGAGGATACAATCGACGTTTGAACGTTGTTTGTTTCAAATATTTTTCTGGCGTAGATTTAAATAGTTGTTTGGTCTGCTTCCGTTGTTGTGACCGCATTACCTTGCGCAGTGATATGGGCAGGATCTTCTCATGCCGGCAACTGTAATACATTCGAGGGGTTCTTGAGTAACGATAAGAACCGAGAATATTCGAATGTCATCTATCTTCAGTGGGCATTCTGGGTTAACTACTTTCAATATGTCAGCGCCCATAAAATGCATACACGTGGTACTTCCTGTCACGCGGCACATTTGCTTCACATGCTTGCATGAAGTACAATGAATAATCTTAATTGATTTAATTATTTTATTTGATAAAATTGAGACGAAAATCAAACTTTATTTTGTTGCATATGTAGCTTTTATTGCAATTTTTTGCTTGCTACTTTTTGGCGACAGGATTTCTGAGTTATGCGCACTGCGTAGTGATTTAGCCAAAAATGGATACCCAGAATGCCCAAATCAGTCAGTCCGAAAATAAAAAAGAAAAAGACTGGAAATTTTAGACTGACTACTTAGTCAATGGAAGATTTTCTGAAATTCTGGGTCACGTGATGATCCACTTTCATAGCTGTAGGTCGTTGTGTCTAATTTTTAGTCGCACGGAATCATAATAGCTGAAAAACTATGGAGGGTATTTGTACATTGTATTAGAAAAAAAGGTGGACAATTAGGCATTTATAACGGAATTCAAAAGCAGGTCTCGTTTGCTTTTTTAAAAAGAAGTTAAGGAGTCACATACAATGAGAATGAAGAAAAGAAAACACGAGAACCCAACAAATTAGTTTGTTCCGAATATTGATAATTCGCTGTATTATCTTGTGTTCCACAATCCAGGGGTCGTGAGTTCGAACCCCGGCTCGGCCTGTATCCATTCTGACATTTGACAAAAGTCATTTGTCTCTCACCAATGGGTGTGAATCATCTATGTGAGAGAGCAGCTGGAGGCTCGGTTTGGATATTGTGGTTGTACTGGTGCGAGAAATACCAGGAACCCACGGTTAGGTGCTCCAGCCGCCGCGATATGACCCTGGTAGTTGAAAACGGCGTAAAACCCCAATAAAACTAAACTAAACTTGTGTTCCACAGCAGAAGAAAAACTGTTTGTTCAATCAATATAGTTGCTTTTCATCGAAAACCGCGTAACTGCAGCTTAAAACAATCTGCAGTTACGAGGTTTTCGAAGAAAAGCGACGGTATGGTTGTTTCATGACCGACTGATTTCCCAGGCGATTCTCAAACCAAACCCTTTGATGAATTGAAATGTTGACCTCTCACGCAAAATGGTGACTTCAGGGGATTGTGAAAAGTATCGACCATCTTTAGATTACAGATACTAAGCTTTGTCTTGCTTGGAAGCATCACCATTTAACCCTTTCCCATACGACACAATTTTAGGGTGGTCCTATTTAAAAACTGCTGCAGATGACAAAAATTATGATAAAAAGGAAGGGATTTGTGTACAAAATAGCACAGAAAACATTGAGACAAAAGGAGAAACTGCTGGTTATCAGCAGTTTCTTCTTTTGTCTCAATGTTTTCCAAAGCCTTTTCTATTAGGGACGTCAAACCCAGGTCTTGTTTGGGAAAGTGTTAAATAAGCACAAACACAATTTTGTTTGTTGGCCAATATCTTGTTATCGGGTACGGTTTGAAAGATTCATCACATCCAACAAGTCCCTTTGCATCCGATGCTTCAAACGAAATTCAAATCGGCTACATGTTTATTGAATATTTTCTACAATTGTTGTTGTTGTTGTTTCAAATGATTTTCCGGCATGATTTTAATCGTTATGAGACTTCGATTTATCTTCAATCATTAATTAATTGTTTAAAGCGACATTTCAGAATTTTTTGTCATAAATTTTACTTTTATTTTTATCTGAAAGAGCATATTTCCTTATGAAAATTCCGAAAATTTCAAGACGAAATATTGCGCCGTTTACGAGAAATCTATATTTTTGTGTTAAAATTGAACAAATTGTTGTGGACGACAGTTCGGATCTATATGCAATTTATCGATTATGTCTCAACTTTAAATGCGTGTTTCTCGCTTATTGGCAACAACTTCAAAAAACTAATAGTATTTATACTCATTAGAATAACCAATCTTTGCATCAAGACATACTTTTAAAAATTGAAATTGGAATGAAATGTCCCTTTAACCCTTTCATCTATAGTCCTACGCTATATTCGCCCAAGTTCAGGGTTAGCTTCATTTATAGCCTATATAAATCCAACTTTATTGTTGTGAGTCCTAAACACGAAGTAATCTCAATAAATGTTACTATATTTGATTTTATTGTTACATGTTGATGATATTATTGTTACATATTATTGAAGCTGAAACTCAATTAGTAAACCTGGTATCTGATACTGTTGAATATGGTAGATGAAAGTATTCCAAGAATTCGATCTGTAAAATGGAACCTTGCAACACCTCTTTCCCAGAAAACATGAATAGGACTGTTCCAATTTAAAATACAATACTATTCATGGTAGTGCACATTTTATAAATGTGTGCTAAATATCACATGAAATATTAAGCCAAAGGGAAAAATGCTGGCTAACAGCATTTTCTTCGTTTGTCTCAATGCCTCCCATGTGTTTTCGACGTCGAAACTGTCTTGTTTTGGAATTACAATGTATATAGATCGAACTTAGTAACTGCTAAAACAGTCTGATCAGTAGCGTGTCCATTACATATTTCTCTCTTTCTACATTTTGCGAAGAGATGTCGAGAGGAAACTGCTTTAGAACAACATGGATCCAGATGAGACTGCGTGTAAACGCAGTCTGATCTGGATCCATGTTGGTCTCAAATGCCACAACAGCCATTTTTCCAGATCGCATTATATTAATTTTGTTCTCAACAGAAATATAGATTGGGTTTTCCCATAATTTCCTTTTTAGTATTCCTCAACGATATTCCATTTCAGTCGGAGTCTTGTTCAATCGCTCTGGTTTGACAAGGACATAAGACAATCACATAGATGAGATTTTGGATCTGAAAATAGGGGGTTTGTTGCCATTGTGAGTAATGTGGGTCTTGGACCGGTTTGACGGTGACATGCAGCCTACATGCATATATAAGACAATCAGATAGTTGCGATTTTGGATGCGAAATAAGGAGATTTATGACAACTGCGACTTATATGGATCCAACGTACTTGTTTGACTGGGACATAAGACAATCACATACATGTGACTTTGGATTTGGAAATAGGAGATTTATTATCATTGCGACTTATATGGATCTACCGCAGTTGTTTGACAGGGACATAAGACAATCAGATAGTTGCGATTTTGGATCTGGAAATATGTGGGGTTTTTTATGCCCCCGTATCAAGAGATCGGGGGCATATTGTTTTACTCGTGTCCGTCTGTCTGTCTGTCTATCCGTCTGTCCGTCCGTCCGTCCGTCTGTCCGTCTGTCTGTCCGTCCGTCTGTCCGAAAACTTAACCTTTGCCTTTTCTCCAAAAGTATTTGACATACAAAGCTCAAATTTGCTATGCAACTTCCTTTCAATGATATCTATCTGTTCCATGCAATTTGACCTTCCTCAAGGTCATCCGTTAACCCTTATCAACCCTTTACTTTACGAAATTTAACCTTTTACTCCGAAAACTTAACCTTTGCTTTTTCTCCAAAAGTATTTGACATACAAAGCTCAAATTTGGTATGCAACTTCCTTTCAATGATATATATCTGTTCCATGCAATTTGACCTTCCTCAAGGTCATCCCTTATTCCTTATCAACCCTTTACTCTACGAAAACTTAACCTTTTACTTTGAAAACTTAACCTTTGCTTTTTCTCCAAAAGTAGTTGACATACAAAGCTCAAATTTGGTATGCAACTTCCTTTCAATGATATCTATCTGTTCCATGCAATTTGACCTTCCTTAAGGTCATCCCTTAACCCTAAATAACCCTTTACTCCACGAAAATTTAACATTTTAGAAAAATGGCCATTTCAGGGGCATTTGTGTTTCACAAACACATCTTGTTTTTTTTTCGATACTTGTGACTTATATGAATCCAAACGCATAGTCTCAGAATTTTTAACCTATTCCCACAAAATGACTCCTTACAAGATAATGGCTTCGGAAAATATTGTCGAAATGAAGGAATTACTAGTGACAATCAATTCCTTCATTTCCCACGATGTTTTCTACCCCAAAAGTCATAAAGTTTCAAAATTTCATAGCATTGGAAATGTTGTCTGCAACTTCTTTCAATTTGGACCACTCTAATATTTTGCCGTTTGGTGATGGGTTAAGATCCAGTTTGTTCTTGTATATTTTCACATTTATACCATTAAAACTGCACGGAAACATTCCAGATCCTGATAAGCCAGAAACTAACCTTAAGCTTGTCGAATATCATTGCCAGATCCCAACGAGACATTTATACTCCTAACAAAAAAGCACAGGAAAACACCTATACAAAAAAGAAAATGCTGATAATCAGACTTTTTGTCTGTTTGCCTCGATATTTCCTGTGCTATGTAGCATCAACTCCTATCTTTACCAACATCAACTATGTTTTCTGCACCAGCTTTCAAATACAAAAATGTCTATCTTTGTCGTTTTAGAAAGGGCTAATGAATGTTAGATTTCGTTGTAAATAGTCTTTTTTCATCTCGTTTCAGGTCCCGGCTAAGGACCGATCAGTCCGTCTACGTGTCATGCCAGAACAGAGTAACGACTACAGGGTGGTCGTATTTGGGGCCGGAGGGGTCGGCAAGAGCAGCCTGGTCCTGAGGTTCGTACGAGGGACCTTCAGGGAGTCCTACATACCCACGATCGAGGATACATACAGACAGGTGATCAGCTGTAATAAACAAGTGTGTACATTACAAATAACGGACACTACGGGAAGTCACCAGTTCCCCGCCATGCAAAGGTTGTCAATCTCAAAAGGACACGCTTTTATACTCGTGTACTCTATAACAAGCAGGCAGTCGCTAGAAGAACTTAAACCAATATTTCAGGAAGTTCTTGAAATAAAAGGTGGTGATGTTGAAGGTATTCCAATAATGCTAGTCGGCAATAAGTGTGATGAAATTAACAGGGAAGTGAGTACGTCTGAGGCGGCCACCTTGGCTAAAACCTGGAATTGTGGACATCTTGAAACATCAGCTAAAACCAATTATAATGTGAAGGAACTCTTTCAGGAGCTGTTACAGTTGGAGAAAAGGCGGACAATGAGTTTGCAATTAGAGACAAAGAAAACGCGCTCGCAAAAACGTAAGGAGAAATTGAAAGGGAAGTGCTCAATAATGTGAAACAATTTAGTGTCCTTCCACGGTGAAATTTAGACACTGATCACTTAAATCGTCCATGTATTCGGGTCGCAATATGACTATGCTGTTCTTCTCTTGGTAGAAGGCTTTTGTACTGCATTCATGTGTGTCGTTTTGTTTTTGGTGGGCGAAAGACACCTCAAAACTACAGCTAAGCCAAGATGCAGTTTCAATGTTTTGTCGCCCGACGGTGATTTGTCAAAGGAACATTTTACGTTCGTAGTAGTTTGATATTATTTAAGTTAGCCCAGTAGACGTTGAAGTACTTTTGAAATGTAGAAAAGGGTCCCTAAATACACCATGTAATTTACAATTATTACGTAATTGTGAATATACTGGTTGTCATTTTCTAAAGAAGTCTTTCATATTGGGGACATCAAAACCAGATCTTCTTTGGGAAAAGGTCAACAGGGTTCTTGAAATGTGACAAAAGTCTACATACATGTAGGTTTGAAATACATGTAGTTTGATGTTTTAGTTTACGCTATAGACTTCAATCTATAATTATATGTATGTGAAATAATTGATAGAATTTGTGATACATGCATTATATCCCTCAGCAGCTTGACATTTTGAATACAGGATGACAAAAATTTGAAGTAAACGTATTTGTCATTGGAATAGATGCTGATTATTTGGCGATGATTGGTAAAACTTTAAGTTATTCTTCTAAGATGCGCTCGTAAGACTGTTCTGGATTCTCTGTGGATTCTCTGAACAATTACAACAGCTATCGATAGAGTTGGGAAACTGTTCGGGGCCTGTTATTTCAATAAATAACTGAAATCTAATCAAAAGAGGTGGAAAATGCAGACCTTATTTGGCAATAAGTTTGGTGCAAATATATCATGACCTAATTCGAGAGTCAAATGGAACAGTTCATTCAGAACACTGACGAAAACATCTGTTGCGAACGCACCCATATTGGAAATAGAACCTTACCAGGGCGGTTAATCACGTGACACATTTTCTGTATTATTCGTTAATCCTGTTCGATTTGGAGAGGAGAATGCGCGAAAACGTTGGTGATTTGCTAAATGCTAATTCCTGACGTTTTTCACCTTCTCCGCTCCAAATCGAGTTCAAATTAGCCAAGTTTTAATAAAAAGGAAATTTTGAAGACTTTTAGAAATTGTTATGTCACGTGATTTCTCGTCGTGCTGAAGTTAAACTCATAATTGTGATTTATTTAACACTTTCCAAAACAAAACCTGGTTTTGACGTCTCTAATAGAAATGGCATTGGAAAACATTGAGACAAAAGAAGAAACAGCTGATAACCAGCAGTTTCCCCTTTTGCCTCAATATTCAATATGTTATGATTTTTCACAAATTCACCTTGATCAACATCTATTTTGGTATCTTAAGTAGCTTTTGAATTGGGACCCCCTAAAATGTTGCCGTTTGGGAAAGGGTTAAGTAAGCCGAGCACAAATTGTTAAAACTGTTATGAATTGGAACTTACCAATACAATTCAGCCAGGATAATGAAAAAACGCTGCTTTTCTATGAATGCTTTTCTACGAAAACCTCGTAAATGCAGCTTAAATTAAGCTGCAGATACGAGGTTTTCGTTGAAAAGCGACGAAATGCCCTTGGTGCATGTTTAGGTCAACCTGCGTATAGGCCCTACACATGCAGACAGATCAAGACCCATGTCTTTCTCCAATAGTTTCTTTATTACTTGTAACAACTCTATGAGAAAAGCATGGGTCATGATCAGACAGCACATAGATACAATCTGATCTGGTAACAACTTTTCATTCTGTTCTCAACTCGCTTTAAATTGTGCTTGCAATGAACATTTCTAAAACTGTGGTAGGCCTATAACGCTATTAATAAATAAATTTACATGCACCGTATCTTATTTATAATTTTAATACAAATAGAAACAAAAATGAAATGCTGACTAGTTTTTCCAGATTATTGATAAAATAATTATGTTGTCTACTGTACATGAATTGTTTCACTGCGTTACAAGTTCAAAACTTGCTAGAGATCTAGACAGTTATCAATTTGATATTATTCATTAAGGTGTATTATGATATAGTCGTGCCATGGGACGATACCTTGTACATTGGCCTCGTTTTGATGATTCCCTAAGGAATACGTGACAAATTTGATCAATTCAATGGCTATAATTACAAGTTTAAAAATCTTATTTTTTAGCCTATATAACGTCCTTTGTGAAGCGAAAATGTCAACATTTTGCACATCTAATTTGACATAGGTCTACATTTTTCTTCAGTCAGATTAGATTAAAAACAACAGCACAATTACTTTTTGAATCTCACGTAGTCATATTTTCACTGTCTTAATACGCTGGCTTCTAGATCACACTGCTCCTTTTCGCTTTCAGGATTTTCACAAGCTACTGAAAATAACATTTAATGTAGATCTAACACGTGGGAGCATTATGCAATATCTGAATTAAAGACTTCGGCCGACAATTCAAGTTTTCTTTTAAAATACAAAGACTATTCAGTTTCGTGCTGTATTCTAATTTGACCAGAACAAAGCTAAAACCAACGCAAACTTCATCGATTCCTAAGTTAGGAGATTTTTTATTTTGTTTAAAGTTGCTATAATTGTGGGTTTCGAGATTAAATCAATAGAATGAAAGCGTTGGGGGATGCTATTTATAGTAACAGCACTAATGGGTTGACGTCACCGATATGTCAGTCAATACGCCAATATAGAACTCCTGTAATAGAGTCACGCGAAAAAAGAACTGGGATGGGGTCGGGGTCTAGGAAAAGGGACCTTGTGGCATTAGACTAACGTGGATTCGGAGCAGCAAGTGCCTTGTGCAGTCCCATACTGCTATCAGAGATAACATTGCTTCTTGTAATAATAAGCCATTGATTACCAGATGGCCAGATTTAAGACTCTTCCAATTTGAAAGGTGTTGCAGCTAGTCGACGATTTCAAGTTAGTAGAATTTTATAAATCTTTGTTTCTTGGCTATGAAATATTGTGGATAATGAGGAAATTGCTTGTAACAAGCAATTTCTTCATTTTCCACGATGATTTCCTAAGCATATTTTTGAGTGGATTAAACAAATTACTGGGAACAGTATGGGTCCTGATCAGCCTGCGTGTAAACGCAATATGTACAGGAACCATGTTGGTCTCAAATGCCAATAAGGGTCCTTTTTAACGAATTCCTGCTCGAATTCTTTTATGTATTGTTAATAGGAAAATTCCGAGCTTTCATTATCTAGCGGCTGGTAATATTGCTATTTTGGTTCTAATTGGTAAATTCGTATCTTTGTCTCACTGCATTTACCCTTTGTCCAATCAAAGGTACTTGTGCTACTAAAATTAGGAATCAGAACAATATTGGGCAGTCCAGGCATTGGTTATTCCACGGTGCACCATACCATTTCGAACAAAAAAGAACGGTATGAAAACACGAGTGGCAAATAGGGAACGATTTTATCCAGTATACCTTCGGACAAACAAATAATATAATATAATTGATTCAAGCCGTAGTTACGAGATTTTATAACAACACTGACGGTCTATCAAAATATAACGATAAACAAAGTCTATTTTAGCACAAAATTCATTGCCATTATATATTTTTAGTCGACAGCCAGATTACAAATTATCTTTACTAGAAAGGAAAATGCGTGTTGGTCTAAATGTAATTGATTTGAGTTGAAAAAAAAAAATTAATATTTTCTTTTGGTAGAAATGATCTAGAGCTACCCTTATAGGTTGACCATTTCATTTGACATTTCTCGTGAACAAATTTTGCCGGTTTGCGCTTTGACAAACGAGCATTAGTAGGATACGTTTAAAGCTACTATTTCCCAGATTTGGACCCAAAAATTAAATTGTCAAATACAAACGAAATGTACACTTTTTAAGCTTTATTTGACCTGATTAAATGATTACGACAAACTATTGAAGCAACGACTCATTTTTTCGCAATTTGATACCAAATTCATGAAGCGATACCGAAAGTAGGTCAAAACAGTAGGACATGCGACTTTCTTAAATGACGTCACAACATACATGATGACGTCATATTGAAATTCAAGTATGAATCTCGTTTGAATCATGGTCCGCGCTGTATACGCATGCGCAACAATTTGAAAATAATTCTAACCCCATCTGAGACGGGGTTGAATTTAGGTTTGGATTCTCCCTAAATTCAGCTATCTGTCTTGTAATTTCGGCTCATTCTCTGTCTGAATCGCATATTATTAACCATCCCGAGGTGGTCAACACAAAAGTCTTGCATATTTTTTCAAAAAAATTCATTTTTTGCAATTAGACCATCTGTTACCGTCGCCCTTTAAGGCAGTTTATTTACAGGCGTCATGTAATTTGTGTAATGGTCAGTTCTAGGTTATTTTCAGATTAATATTCTACGTCAAATGAGTGCGTATTTATCGTAGTGAATAAGCATGTTTATTTATGGACATCTGACCGTCTTCAAATGACGTTCATAGATTAAATATTGCACTCTGGTAAATTGCAATAACCTTGTTGGAAAACTTCTTCAACTATTTTCTGGAAAAGATAACTATGGATCAATACGATTTATTGTAAATAAGAAATATTTCGTTCAGATAACCACTGAACCGTTACTGCGATTAAACAACATCCATTGCAAGCATGGATTTAAAGTACAAACTAATTGACTGTAATTAAAATTTTAGGACTGTATTACTCTAAGGTTGGGAAAGCTTTACGTGTTGCTATTTGTTTCAAATTAGGATGGGAATAGGGAACGATTTCATCCAGTTGACCGTGACGTAATTTCGGACAGGCAATATTATTTCCGTCGGTGTTGTTATACAATCTCGTAACTACGGCTTGAGTCAAGTCGTAGTTACGAGATTTGATAACAGCACTTGCGCTTTATCAATACGTTCAGTAAACCAAGTCTATGTTAATCACAAAATTGATTGCCATTTCAATGTAATCCAATTTTCATTTCAATTTCTTTATTTGGCAAGTCGGCAATACAATTTTCCATTGACCATTTACAATAATAAAACATAGGCTACCATTACCAACTTTCCATAAGAAAATAAATTAAATCCCACTCAATTTAAATCTACTATATCTAAGCCGTAGCAGACCGTGATCAGACACAATAGGTTCGTGTGTGGGCGTAACAAGATTAATTCTGTCTGCGAAAACTAGATCTCCATTATCTAGGCTGCTGTGTGTGTATTGTCATCAGAATAGAAAGAAATATAAGTAAGAAGAAATTAAATTTGTCTATCGACCTACATCACAATATTGCTTTGACATGGGTTAGACTCGATCGTACAAGTACATTTGTGACCCGTCGCGCTAAAAGGGACCTTATCGGGTATGTGAAAAATATCGACCCTTGTCAGTCTGCGCAGTCTGCAGTCTAGGGCCGACACTTATCACTTGTATGCAATTTTTGATATCTGGAATGTTTGCCACATCTTACTATATGTTCATTTTTCGCATACAGTATCTGGTTGACCTGTGCTGGGTCTGACAAGTTCGTCAAAATTTGGATTTTTGAAGTTCTGATAAGGTCCCTTTTAGCGTGACGGGTCACATTTTTTGTGACACCATCACGCACAAAGTGGTGTCCTTTGTCAGACGGTAGAGTCTCAGCCTGGTGACCGATAACTTCCAAATTCGATCCCAGCATTGGGAGTAGTTTCTGAGCTTTTT
This sequence comes from Fragum sueziense, assembly GCA_963680895.1. Taxonomy (NCBI): domain Eukaryota; kingdom Metazoa; phylum Mollusca; class Bivalvia; order Cardiida; family Cardiidae; genus Fragum; species Fragum sueziense. Next base: position 72,326,423 of record OY804594.1, on the reverse strand, counting down.
ATTGGCTCGCATATTGTCTCATAGCACGAGTGCTTGTGAAATTTTCCAGGAAGCAGAATCGAGTTGGACTAAGGGAAGTTGTAAACATTCGTTTCACAATAGATAAACATAAAAGCAATAACCTAGATCTAAGCTAAAAGTACCCATGTATCGGCCATTTTCATAAGATGTGAAAAACTGATCAAAAGTAAGATATGGAAAATTTAGGAAATGGCAAAAACTTACCATATATACGAAATGTATAAAGAAAGCCAAAATGGTCATTCTTAATGTCAGACAGTTACTTATACGACCATCTTGTATTTGAGTGCGCATAACTTCCAATTCCACAATCTTGATGCAGGGCGTTTGACAGAGATGATTGATTAATATCAACGAAAATACAAAGGTTTCCGAACAGGTCAGCGTGTACAAATTGTACAAGATGACCCGCATTGTCAGGTTTTCCCCTTCTGTTAACAGAAATGTCCTTTGTCGCAAATGATAATTAAACAATCTATTCAAGAAATACATTTAAGGAAACGAAACACTGTCGTTTTTCACCAAAAAGCTCGTAACTGCAGCTTGCTTAAAGCTGCAGTTACGAGGTTTTTGTTGAAAAGCAGCGACATGCTCTTTTCGTCTAACGTAAGCGTAATGCCTGCAGGGTGAAGCAAGAACAATTCCTAATTTGGTTATTTGCAGTCTGTAGTGTATAATTGTATAGCTGTACTCAACTTCCCCAGGCTGTCTCTAATTTATTAACCCTTCTCATGCTCAATATTCCTTATTCAATTACATGTCCAAATTACTTTGGGCTGTCTGGATTCTAGGACGTTTTAGAGGATAACTTAAAGGACTAAGTTATATTCCTTTCAAAAGCATCACATTATCATAACGCCAGCATTTTCGCCTTGACCTCAATGTTTACATACATGTGTTACGTATTACAACTAGATCAACAACATCATTTTGTCATTTTGTGAAAATGTAGTGTGCTGGAAAGGATTGTATAACGTAACAGACGTAACGTAGACAAACATTTTTGATAATGGGCAATTACTTTTTTTTCTAGCAGACTTGGCTATGATTAAGATGATAGCTTGAAAAAACAATGAATAATTAGTACCAAGAATCATTTAGTAGAACGCTTCTCTACGTGTATTTTACATTTTTCTATTTCCATTACGTTTTCTAGGATAGGGATAGTGTTACTTAGGAAGACATTAACTTTTTTTTCATGAAAAATGGTACGATTTACGCTGCCTTAACCAAAGCCAAGGATTGCAGGAAGGATTGGCTAAGATCACACTGTAAGCCTATCTTGGTCAACACTGTCTCTCAAACCGACTAGTATAAGTCCAGATAAGCATGGTAAAGGTCCAATTTAGCTAATCGATAGAGATAATTTTGTATTCATAGATATGTATGTAACATTATGTATATTACTGTCCCAAAGGAGACTAGACCAAATTCAGGAATTCAAATTCGCTAATGGACTTGCATAACGTAAACAGAATATTTAGTAGGCGATATTGTATCTTAGTGTAATTTGTGATACGCCACGTGAAAGGGGGCTTTCTAGTGATTGTGTAAAGTATCGACCGTGATGAGCCTCTGCAAATTTGTCTTGATCGAATTATTTTCCTGTATATGCTTGTTTAAAGAACCAAAGTTGAATTTAATTGAATTAGTCCTTTTTATCAAGATCAATATGTTTAGTATGCATCATAGAACAAGATCAACCTGCACATAAGTGCAGTCTGATCTTGTTCTATAATGCAAATATTTGACAAAACGTAAACTGAATATTTAGAAGAAGATTTTGTATTTTAGCGAGACGGAATTTGTGATCCGTCAACTAGAAAGGGACATTCTAGAGATTTTGAACTGTTTCAATATTCACGATTAATTTGTTAGATCACCTACTGTCGACCACCTAACTTTGCTATCTGCTGAGTTAAAATGTTTCTCGCAATTCCTGGTGGTCCCCCTTGTGCATGACGTGTCGCATTAGCATTGTCAGTTTCTTGAAAACTTATGTAAAACTTTTGAACTCAAGAATTGGAAAGAAAACTTATTATTGTTAAATATAACTAAGTTTTTTAAACGTTTTATATCAAGCAGTATTCACCAACTATGTATACATCTCGGTCAATCAATATACTTGTTGCGTAATTGTAAGTAGACCGAGAAAACAGCTTGGTGAATGCCACCCTGTTCAATACCGTAATTATTCTAATAAACGCCCATATTCTAATAAACGCCCATTCCCAAAATTAGAGCTGAAAATATGCTTGTTTCAAGCGCAATTTTAGCGAAAAGGGGTGATTCTAATAAACGCCCATCCCCTGATTCCAGATTAAAATAATCTAAGTCATAACCAAAGAAAAACAGTGAAAAAGAGGATGTTAAGCCCTAAATCTGTTGGCAATGAAGGAGTTGCCTTAAAAATCGTATTTTGAAATCCTTGTAACAAAACTTTTCCAAATTCGACTTGCTGAACTTCGAGTCCATAAAATGACACTTGATTAGAAAATTTTGACCGACGAAATAAGAATACCTCTAATAAACGCCCATCCCCTACTTTTCTATCCACCATGTTTAAAATAAACGCCCGGGCATTTATTAGAATAATTACGGTATATTCTGCTTATTCCAAAAGCTCGACTAGTCAGATCTTCAGCTAAAATACTATGTGCTCGCTACATTTTGTACAATATAATAATCATTCGCAATTTTCATGAAATGTCAGTAGCATATCATTTGGAATTTACCTTTTACCGATGTTTCCGATGCCATAAATCAAACAAGTTTTGAAATCCGATTTGCGAAAAGAGAAAAAAATGCTAAATGTAACCAGCACTTTTCTGCTTTTCTACAAATGTTAAACATGACTACTGATTTGGGTTTGTACGTTGCCTTTGAATATAGACCAGTCTAAAATATTTCGTGTAGGGAAATAAATTTTCATGTCCCAGAACCTAATGACTATTTGAGATGTTATCTGAAAGAAGGGCCCCTGTCTCAGATAATCATGGGTCCAGATTATCTTGAGTCTAAGTACAGTCTGATCACACAGCTCTCTTGCAGTTTCTACAGATGACGAAGAAGCCATTTGAGAACAACATGGGCCTTGATGACACTGTGTTTACAGGAAGGTTTATCTAAATCGATCTTTTTTTTTTCAAATGCTACATCGTCGCTTTTCAACAGAAACCTCGTAAATGCAGCTTTTTGTAAGCTGCAGTTACGAGTTTTTTGTAGAAAAGCAGCTATATGATCCATTTTACAAATCCCGCCTCATTTCCACTGTATAGGGTCCATGTATTATACTTGCATTATTCATTTTCATTACTGTGTCAATAGTACAATTAGCTTGTTAATTGTTACATTTATCATTTGTTGTTAAGAAATATTGCGGGAAAAGTAGCATTTTCCACTGTTTTCGTAATAAAATGTATGTAATTAGACATTGCTTTATTGTTTTGAATGATTTTTCCAGTATACCGTTCAGTTCCACCTTGATCTACATCTAATAGCAAATGATCCGGGATGAATAGAAATAGAACACTCCGATGCTTTTCGACTAAAACCTCCAAACTGCAGCTTGTTTTAAGCTGCAATTACGAGGTTTTGTAGAAAAGAGACGGTTTGTGGCATCTGATATCTTCGCAAGCCAAGGATACTGCTTACGAAATCGTAAGGAACAAATTGGAGGTCGTTTCCTTGTTTTGCGAAGATGGGCATGTAAGAAAAATACGCAGTCTGATCAAGATCCATGCTGTTCTCTATCAGCTCTATCATGACCTTTTACAATTGTAACAGAAAAGTATGGACCAAGATTAGCCAGTGCTTAGATACAAGCCATTTTTTATCTATGCTTGTATAAAATGTCAGGAGATCCAATTTCGAGGTCCAGGTTCAAATGTAGAAAAATAACCAGCACCATGCAGTTCATGGTCGCGAAATAAGAACATTTTCTCCTTGCGCGCACATTATGTTAGTGTTATATGCATTTACTGTACAATATCATCATTTTTAGCACCGACTTTGTCTCAAATGAACTGTCTAAACTTGTGTTGTTTGGAAAAATGTTTATCCTTTGGTTATCCAATACTTGTAACTTGTTTTGTGCTAACATATTCCAAGAAAAAAAGTTTCTCAAAGCTACTATAGAAGCTATTTTGCCTGATTATTCACGACGCGGCAGCTCTACGCCCATTTTGAAGGTCGTTCATTGATGAAAACCTTGTCGATTTTCAGATACTCTTCTCTCATTTTAGCCTATTACCACACAGTGACACTTTTTGACTCCCTACAAAATAATATCTTTTGAAAACATTGAAGAAAATGAAGAAATTGCTTGTGACAAGCAATTTCTTCATTTTCAACAATGTTTTCTACCTCCAAATGATAATCATTTGAAAATGTTGTCTGAAACATCTTTAAATTTGGATTAGTTCGAATTTTTACCGTTATAATGGATTAATTTACTCGTGGCAGACTCGTGGCAACAGAAAAACGAATCTAAGCTGTGCAACTTCCAAGCCCTATCAGACGAGCCTAAGGCGGAGAATCACGTGACACAACATTATCAATAACTTTCAATAATTCAACAATTGTAGAAAATCTTCAATAAATCTGTTTTTACGTGACATTTGAAAAATATTTGAAACAGAAAGTGCAGCAGACCGCCAGGGATTTGATGAGTGTAGTAGATTCTTTACCCTTTCCAAAACAAGACCTGGTTTTGACGTCCCCACTAGAAAAGACTTGAGAAAACATCGGGACAAAAGAAAAAAAACTGCTGAAAACCAGCAGTTTCTCCTTTTGCCTCAATATTTTCTGTGCAATATTTTACGCAAATCTTATAGCTACCAATATCTAATTTGCCGTTTAAAGCGGCTTTCAAATTAGACCACACTAAAAGTTTGATGTTTGGGAAAGCTTTAAAACAACACATGGTAAAAACGTTATTGACGAGCAAACCTAATCTTGTTTCGTCGTCAATAACATTTTCAGCATGTGATGTTAAAAAATATCCATCAAATTCAAGAAATCTGAAATGTTTACATTCTCTGACTAAAACCGAAATAAAATCTGTCACGTACTTACAAGTTTTTTGAAAATTTGTTGTTATTGTTGTTGTTGTGTCCCGTGGTTCCCCACCATGAGCCCAGTTATCACGTTTGATAATATCGTAGTCTTTCAGATCAGGGTTCGTGGGTCCGAATCTCGGTCCGCCAATATACGAATTTCGGAAGTTTGACATTTACCTCTAGTCAGTGGATGAATGGGGATAAGATTTGATTTTGTTCTGGTATACCTGTCACCCATCGCGTACTTCGTACGCTATATTTAACCCTTTCTCAAACGGCAAAAATTAAGAGTGATCCAAATTTCAAAGGTGTTGCAGACAACATAATCAAGTGCATGGGTTTTTACATTTTTTCGGTCTTTTTTGGATAGAAAATATTGTGGGAAATGAAGAAATAATTATTGCTTGTCAAAGCATATTTTCTTTTGGGGAGTCAAAAAGAGTCAATGTGTGGTAATAGTTTTACCAGTCTAAAGCTTAGTAAATCAAAGTACTGACAGTACTCTTGGGAAGCAAATTTGTTAATATTGTAGGCCTGTCCAGAAGTAGAGTACTTTGATTAGGTACTTTGATTATCCATTTGAATATCTTGATTACTTTGATTTGTAGAGTACTTTGATTAGGTACTTTGATTATCCATTGGGCGTATCGACGTTTAGGCCTAAAAAACAACAAAACTTTGGTAGGTTCGGAAAACGAGGGAGTTGCAGTCGACATAATATAATGCTACGAAAACTAATGGAAAATCTACAAGCTTTAGCGTATAAAGCATTAAGGAAAGAGGACAAATGCTCATTATTAGCGGTTTGTTCTTCCTTTTTCTCTGTGTTTTACAAAATGCCTTTCGTCAAACACGTAAACACGTTTTTCTGAAAGGCTAAGGGAGACAACTCAGATACGACAATCACCGTGTCATTTGTGTCAGGAAGAGTAGTCTCTCTTTGAACTGTGGAGTAACAAGAAGACGATACTATGGTTAAACCTGCCTCTGTGAAAACCATGCACCAGCTGCTCATCCTGTCTAGATGATTCGTATGATACTTATTATTCATCCATTTCATCCAGTCTGCTACCCCACAAAATACTGCTCGAAATCTATGTTACTTTACTTCAGTGATCGGATGACAATCGGTGTTTTCAATATGGCATCGCCTGAGTCAATTTCAAAATTCGCAGGTTTTTTAGACCAGTAGCCTAAATCATGAAAAATTATCGTCAAATATTTTAATTTTTGTGTTCTCAATTTGTTGTTAGATTATTAATAACATGTTTCAAATCATTTTCCACCCTGGGTTGTTGGTGTGTAGCTTCTAAATCGGTTATTAACAATGTGTTCCAGACAAAAATGTCTTTGGTGTTATGGTTAAATAAAGGTATGAAAATAATACAGATTAAAAGATAGTTGACTTTTTTCACCAAATTACATCTTAAAAGGCCAATAGCTAATAAATAATAGAAAAGTATCATTTTGGATGCATAATTACATAATAGTTTACATGAAAGTATCTTTGTTTGCTTAAGTTGGAAAAAAATCAAACATTTTAGTTTCAAAATTTCTTATTTGAGTCCAAATGTCCAGAAAAGTTTCAATCGTCAAAACTAGTCTGTCCAATTTGCTTTATATAACTAATACTTTTGATGCATTTGCTTGATCAGTTTTCTTGGAAAATGAATTTAACATTACCGGAACACCAAAGACATTAGCGGAACACCAAAGACATCAACATAACCCCAAAGAAAATCATCTATTTTCTTTGCTTTAACATGCTTATTTTGCATTGATTTAGGTTGAAACTGGCAGCTAATATTAGTCCCATTTGATTTCGTTCCCCGGAACGCACATCAGAACTCTTGACAAATTAAAATGCCAATGAAAAGTCCAAGCTTAACCTCCAGTTGATAGTAAAATCCAACCTCCTTTAAGACATGAATTCAGTAACACGGCATGAGTCGAAAGATATAGGAATGCAAAGAGATATAGTTAATGTGTAATAATTTAGGATTTTAATGCACCGATATAAAACATTTTGGGCAATACTGTTCTAGCATTTACCGTCTGTCAGCCTGCCCGTCAGTTCAAAACTTTGAATTGGCATTTCTCTAAAACAATGGACAAAGAAAGCTCACATTTGGTAAGTAACGTTTGTTCAATGATATCTTTATGCTCCATTCATTCTAACATTCCCCCAAAGTCATTTTCAACCCTTAACATGGAACCCCACTTAAAACATCGAGCGAAACCTAGATTTGGCATTTTCTCTAAAATTATTACACGAACAAAGCTGAAATTTAGTATGCTACCTTATTTTAATAATATCTATCTGATCCATGCAATCTGACATACCTCAGTGCCATTTTATTTTTGTCTTTGGCGTTCCAGTGCTCAGACCGGAACACCAAGGACTGGAACACCAAGGACAATTTCACACTAATTTGTAAAAATATACGTTTAAATAGGGTATTTGTTAAATCTACTATTGAAAACATTTACTGTACTCAAAGTCAGATATACTGGACAAATATCTAATAAAAAGGTACCTTGCAAAGTATTATAAAGTGCGTCATCCCAATGACTTAGAAAAAAAGTACTGTACAAGTTGACCGCCTTCTTTTTCAATTTATTAACAAGACACAAAATAAATTCTTCCTCTTTCAATTGTAATGCATGAACCTACGGTAGCTTTTCAAAAGGAGGTAGATGATTTGTGTCTACATCTAATTAAGATTGCATTTCTTTGACCTTTTAGACACTGGAACACCAAAGACAAAAATCTGTGGGACAAGGATATATGATGATTTTTATACCATTTGCATAATATCATTTGGGTAACTGGTATATTCAAAGTGTAATTTAACATATTGTCATGCAAACTAACCCAAAAAAGTGTTTCAATTACGGTTAAAAGTAGTTATCTTTGCTGGTCAAAACCAATGAGGGTAGCAGTGGGACAAAGCAAATTTACACATTACAGGCCATATAACATGTAAAATATCTCACTAAAGCATGTAACATGCATAATTTTTATGCTTAATAAACACAATTACATTGGTATGGACGCATTTTTAACATTAATGTTTATTTGATTACTTAAATGTACAAGTTATCACACATGGACAAGAAAACCTGCGAATTTTGAAAACGACTCGCCTAAGACCTAAGACCTAAGATGAAAGAAATGCCCTTAATTATATAATTTCAGACCAATATTGTCAGATACTAGTATTACCTAGAACCCGATAGTATCCTGATCTATTCTTCTCTCCTTGTTGTAGATAGCAAAGAAAGAAGCTTTTGGGGAAGAAAGTGCATCTCTGTTGATCTTAATTACCACAATGTTTCTCATCCTTTTCCGTTATAAATGCAATGATAATTTGAGTACCAATTAAAATCAATTTGCTTTTTAAAACCAATCCTGAACCCTTGAAGCAAATGTGTGGTACAGTAATTTGGCAATAATGGAAATTACATTTGTATTGAGAAGTAAGACAAAGTTAAATCTTATCATACCACTAGCTAAACTGACTCCCGTCTGACTGACCCGGTTCTGTAACCCTTTCCTAAATAGGACATGGTTTTGACGTCCCTTATAGACAAGGCTTGGGAAAATATTGAGACAAAAGAAGAAAATGCTAATCAGCATTTTCTCCTTTTATCTCTGTACTTTTCTGTGCTATATGGTACATGCATTCTATCATTATTTTGAACTCATTTGCAGCAGTTTTCAAATTGGACCGTTCTAAAATTTTGCTGTTTGGGAAAGGGTTAAAAACATGTAAATATTACACTTCTTTTGATCCAATCTACCATTCTCTCTGTATACGTAAGTTTATTCTAGGCAATGAATAATTCCAACATGGGTGAAGTACCTTTATAAATGCCCTATTTATTCTTACTAGGCACTAGTTCTCACAAAACTCTAACATACGGCTGCTTTTCTGCAAAAACCTCGTATCTACAGCTTAAAACAATCTGCAGATACGAGGTTTTTGCAGAAAAGCTACGATACACTACCTGCTTTTGTCGAGGCTAAAAGATGTTAGATCAAAAGTCCAGCTAAGCAGACAAAAGAAGAAAATACCGATACTCATTATTTCTCCCTTTCTTTTCAATAAATTCCATCCTATAACATATCATACATTAACCCATCCCCAAACAGGGGTGGACTTGATTGGGTCACTCCGTTTTACTCGGAGTAACTTTTTCACTCCAAAATCCAATCAAGTGCAGAAACTCCACTCTCGGATCTACTCGGAGCACTCCACCTACCGAGCAGGGGCGTTTGGGAGTGTAACGTCATCAACATGGTTTCTGATAGACGATAAAAATAGAAATAGTTTGGTATAATGTTCTATCAATCAATTTAACGGATATGAAAGACAAAATTACAACTGAAAAGACATAAGATTTTACTGAAGAAACTAAACAAACATCTTTGACATGTTCGTTGGCGATTTTGCGATAGGGAAATTATTATTAAATGCAATAATTATCTGTATTGTACTCCAAAACCACTCCAAAACACTTGATTGGAAATCCCAGCTCAGAGCACTCCGAACTGAGAGTGGAGTAGTCCAATCAAGTCCACCCCAGTAATATTTAGGGTGGTCTCAAGCCTTCATTATTAAAGGGACATTTCATTCCAATTTCAATTTTTTAAAGTATGTCTTGATGCCAAGATTGGTTATTCTAATGAGTATAAATACTATTAGTTTTTTTAAGTTGTCGCCAATAAGCGAGAAACACGCATTTAAAGTTGAGCCATAATCGATAAATTGCATATAAATCCGAACTGGTGTCCACAACAATTTGCTCAATTTTAACACAAAGATATAAATTTCTCGTAAACGGTGCAATATTTTGGCTTGAAATTTTCAGAATTTTCATAAGGAAATATGCTCTTTCAGATAAAAATAAAAGTAAAATTTATGACAAAAAATTCTGAAATGTCACTTTAAGGACGTCAATAACAGCTAGGTCTTGTTTTGGGAAAACACTGTTTTGTTGTCTTATGTCGTTTTCTAATCAAATATGGTCTAAACTTTCGTCTCTTGGGATATATGTAACATTTCTACAAGCAAGACCCATTTTAAACGTCTATGTGAGAAAATCGTAAGAGAATATAACAGTTAACTTTAAAAATCAACAATTTCTCATTTTCCTTCAATATTTTCCTGTGATATAAAACACACATTTTCTGCTATTAATATTATTTATTTTAACATCTGCAACTCCTTTAAATAGTCTGATCTTACACTATATTTGGGAAAGGATCCTTATCAACCTAGCTGCGATGTTTTATAAACAAAGACACTACGTTTTATGGGTCGATGTCATGAAAAATGCGTTTTCATCAAGGAGTCGTCAAACGTTTATGACCGTCAGGAATTTATCTTGGCTACCAAATAAAACATGTCCTGATTGTTTTTTTAACTATGGAACTTTTTGAGTCTATTAATACTTTCCTAAACAAGACCTGGTTTTGACGTCCCTAAGAGAATAAGCTTGAGAAAACATTGGAACAAAAGTAGAAACTGCTGATAACCAGCAGTTTCTCCTTTTGTCCCAATATTTTCTGTGCTGTATTTTATGCAAATTATAGCTATATCAACATCCATTTGATCGTCTGCAACCACTTTCATATTGGACCACCACAAAATTTTGACGTTTGGTAAAGGGTTAAGCCAAGTTACAGTACCATTCCAACACATTCCAACATTGGGTTTAACCGCGTTCTATTTATCATTAATTTTCAGACCCTTCGTGCATTTCCGCCTCCATCGTCGGGGTTATTCTGTGACGAGGGAACGTTAACCCTTTCCTGAACGACGACATTTTAGGGCGATCCACTTCAAAAACTGCCAGAAGTGACAAAATAGATCTAGATGTCATTAAAGATAGAATTTGTGTAAAATATGGCATAGAAAATATTGAGACAAAAGGAGAAACTGCTGGTTATCAGACTATGAGGGGGATATTTTCAACATAGAAAGAAGAAATAGAGATATGACCAAATTTAATTTATTTGGTCGAACTCTTACCGAATTTTGTAGAGTATTTGACGTACACATCATGAACGGACGACTTTTCCATGATATCGATGGCCACTTTACGTGTGCCGCGAATGACGGGGTCAGCACCGTAGATTATAATATCTGCAATACCAATCTTTTTCAAAAATGCTCATTTTTTCAGTGTCGAAAACAGGTCAGCTGTGCAACTTCCAAGCCCTATCAGACGAGCCTAAGGCGGAGAATCACGTGACACAACATTATCAATAACTTTCAATGATTCAACAATTGTAGAAAATCTTCAATAAATCTGTTTTTACGTGACATTTGAAAACTATTTGAAACAGAAAGTGCAGCAGACCGCCAGGGATTTGATGAGTGTAGTAGATTCTTTACCCTTTCCAAAACAAGACCTGGTTTTGACGTCCCCACTAGAAAAGACTTGAGAAAACATCGGGACAAAAGAAAAAAACTGCTGAAAACCAGCAGTTTCTCCTTTTGCCTCAATATTTTCTGTGCAATATTTTACGCAAATCTTATAGCTACCAATATCTAATTTGCCGTTTAAAGCGGCTTTCAAATTAGACCACACTAAAAGTTTGATGTTTGGGAAAGCTTTAAAACAACACATGGTAAAAACGTTATTGACGAGCAAACCTAATCTTGTTTCGTCGTCAATAACATTTTCAGCATGTGATGTTAAAAAATATCCATCAAATTCAAGAAATCTGAAATGTTTACATTCTCTGACTAAAACCGAAATAAAATCTGTCACGTACTTACAAGTTTTTTGAAAATTTGTTGTTATTGTTGTTGTTGTGTCCCGTGGTTCCCCACCATGAGCCCAGTTATCACGTTTGATAATATCGTAGTCTTTCAGATCAGGGTTCGTGGGTCCGAATCTCGGTCCGCCAATATACGAATTTCGGAAGTTTGACATTTACCTCTAGTCAGTGGATGAATGGGGATAAGATTTGATTTTGTTCTGGTATACCTGTCACCCATCGCGTACTTCGTACGCTATATTTAACCCTTTCTCAAACGGCAAAAATTAAGAGTGATCCAAATTTCAAAGGTGTTGCAGACAACATAATCAAGTGCATGGGTTTTTACATTTTTTCGGTCTTTTTTGGATAGAAAATATTGTGGGAAATGAAGAAATAATTATTGCTTGTCAAAGCATATTTTCTTTTGGGGAGTCAAAAAGAGTCAATGTGTGGTAATAGTTTTACCAGTCTAAAGCTTAGTAAATCAAAGTACTGACAGTACTCTTGGGAAGCAAATTTGTTAATATTGTAGGCCTGTCCAGAAGTAGAGTACTTTGATTAGGTACTTTGATTATCCATTTGAATATCTTGATTACTTTGATTTGTAGAGTACTTTGATTAGGTACTTTGATTATCCATTGGGCGTATCGACGTTTAGGCCTAAAAAACAACAAAACTTTGGTAGGTTCGGAAAACGAGGGAGTTGCAGTCGACATAATATAATGCTACGAAAACTAATGGAAAATCTACAAGCTTTAGCGTATAAAGCATTAAGGAAAGAGGACAAATGCTCATTATTAGCGGTTTGTTCTTCCTTTTTCTCTGTGTTTTACAAAATGCCTTTCGTCAAACACGTAAACACGTTTTTCTGAAAGGCTAAGGGAGACAACTCAGATACGACAATCACCGTGTCATTTGTGTCAGGAAGAGTAGTCTCTCTTTGAACTGTGGAGTAACAAGAAGACGATACTATGGTTAAACCTGCCTCTGTGAAAAACCATGCACCAGCTGCTCATCCTGTCTAGATGATTCGTATGATACTTATTATTCATCCATTTCATCCAGTCTGCTACCCCACAAAATACTGCTCGAAATCTATGTTACTTTACTTCAGTGATCGGATGACAATCGGTGTTTTCAATATGGCATCGCCTGAGTCAATTTCAAAATTCGCAGGTTTTTTAGACCAGTAGCCTAAATCATGAAAAATTATCGTCAAATATTTTAATTTTTGTGTTCTCAATTTGTTGTTAGATTATTAATAACATGTTTCAAATCATTTTCCACCCTGGGTTGTTGGTGTGTAGCTTCTAAATCGGTTATTAACAATGTGTTCCAGACAAAAATGTCTTTGGTGTTATGGTTAAATAAAGGTATGAAAATAATACAGATTAAAAGATAGTTGACTTTTTTCACCAAATTACATCTTAAAAGGTCAATAGCTAATAAATAATAGAAAAGTATCATTTTGGATGCATAATTACATAATAGTTTACATGAAAGTATCTTTGTTTGCTTAAGTTGGAAAAAAATCAAACATTTTAGTTTCAAAATTTCTTATTTGAGTCCAAATGTCCAGAAAAGTTTCAATCGTCAAAACTAGTCTGTCCAATTTGCTTTATATAACTAATACTTTTGATGCATTTGCTTGATCAGTTTTCTTGGAAAATGAATTTAACATTACCGGAACACCAAAGACATTAGCGGAACACCAAAGACATCAACATAACCCCAAAGAAAATCATCTATTTTCTTTGCTTTAACATGCTTATTTTGCATTGATTTAGGTTGAAACTGGCAGCTAATATTAGTCCCATTTGATTTCGCTCCCCGGAACGCACATCAGAACTCTTGACAAATTAAAATGCCAATGAAAAGTCCAAGCTTAACCTCCAGTTGATAGTAAAATCCAACCTCCTTTAAGACATGAATTCAGTAACACGGCATGAGTCGAAAGATATAGGAATGCAAAGAGATATAGTTAATGTGTAATAATTTAGGATTTTAATGCACCGATATAAAACATTTTGGGCAATACTGTTCTAGCATTTACCGTCTGTCAGCCTGCCCGTCAGTTCAAAACTTTGAATTGGCATTTCTCTAAAACAATGGACAAAGAAAGCTCACATTTGGTAAGTAACGTTTGTTCAATGATATCTTTATGCTCCATTCATTCTAACATTCCCCCAAAGTCATTTTCAACCCTTAACATGGAACCCCACTTAAAACATCGAGCGAAACCTAGATTTGGCATTTTCTCTAAAATTATTACACGAACAAAGCTGAAATTTAGTATGCTACCTTATTTTAATAATATCTATCTGATCCATGCAATCTGACATACCTCAGTGCCATTTTATTTTTGTCTTTGGCGTTCCAGTGCTCAGACCGGAACACCAAGGACTGGAACACCAAGGACAATTTCACACTAATTTGTAAAAATATACGTTTAAATAGGGTATTTGTTAAATCTACTATTGAAAACATTTACTGTACTCAAAGTCAGATATACTGGACAAATATCTAATAAAAAGGTACCTTGCAAAGTATTATAAAGTGCGTCATCCCAATGACAAAGAAAAAAAGTACTGTACAAGTTGACCGCCTTCTTTTTCAATTTATTAACAAGACACAAAATAAATTCTTCCTCTTTCAATTGTAATGCATGAACCTACGGTAGCTTTTCAAAAGGAGGTAGATGATTTGTGTCTACATCTAATTAAGATTGCATTTCTTTGACCTTTTAGACACTGGAACACCAAAGACAAAAATCTGTGGGACAAGGATATATGATGATTTTTATACCATTTGCATAATATCATTTGGGTAACTGGTATATTCAAAGTGTAATTTAACATATTGTCATGCAAACTAACCCAAAAAAGTGTTTCAATTACGGTTAAAAGTAGTTATCTTTGCTGGTCAAAACCAATGAGGGTAGCAGTGGGACAAAGCAAATTTACACATTAAAGGCCATATAACATGTAAAATATCTCACTAAAGCATGTAACATGCATAATTTTTATGCTTAATAAACACAATTACATTGGTATGGACGCATTTTTAACATTAATGTTTATTTGATTACTTAAATGTACAAGTTATCACACATGGACAAGAAAACCTGCGAATTTTGAAAACGACTCGCCTAAGACCTAAGACCTAAGATGAAAGAAATGCCCTTAATTATATAATTTCAGACCAATATTGTCAGATACTAGTATTACCTAGAACCCGATAGTATCCTGATCTATTCTTCTCTCCTTGTTGTAGATAGCAAAGAAAGAAGCTTTTGGGGAAGAAAGTGCATCTCTGTTGATCTTAATTACCACAATGTTTATCATCCTTTTCCGTTATAAATGCAATAATAATTTGAGTACCAATTACAATCAATTCGCTTTTTAAAACTAATCCTTAACCCTTGAAGCAAATGTGTGGTACAGTAATTTGGCAATAATGGAAATTACATTAAATTTTGTATTGAGAAGTAAGACAAAGTTCAATCTTATCATACCACTAGCTAAACTGACTCCCATCTGACTGACCCGGTTCTTTAACCTTTTCCCAAATAGGACCTGGTTTTGACGTCCCTTATAGACAAGGCTTGGGAAAATATTGAGACAAAAGAAGAAAATGCTGATAATCAGCATTTTCTCCTTTTATCTCTGTACTTTTCTGTGCTATATGGTACATACATTCTATCAGTATTTGAACTCATTTGCCACAGTTTTCAAATTGGACCATTCTAAAATTTTGCTGTTTGGGAAAGGGTTAAAAACATGCAAATATTACACTTCTTTTGATCAAATCTGCCATTCTCTCTGTATACCTAAGTTAATTCTAGTCAATGAATAATTCCAACATAGCTGAAGTACCTTTATAAAGGCTAAAAGATGTTAGATCAAATGTCCAGCTAAGCAGACAAAAGAAGAAAATACCGATACTCATTATTTCTCCCTTTCTTTTCAATAAATTCCATCCTATAGCATATCATACATTAAAGCTACTATTTCCCAGATTTGGACCCAAAAATTGTCAAATACAAACGAAATGTACACTTTTTAAGCTTTATATGACCTGATTAAATGATTACGACAAACTATTGAAGCAACGACTCATTTTTTCGCAATTTGATACCAAATTCATGAAGCGATATCGAAAGTAGGTCAAAACAGTAGGACATGCGACTTTCTTAAATGACGTCACAACATACATGATGACGTCATATTGAAATTCAAGTATGAATCTCGTTTGAATCATGGTCCGCGCTGTATGCGCATGTGCAACAATTTCAAAATAATTCTAACCCCATCAGTGATGGGGTTGAATTAAGGTTTGGATTCTCCCTAAATTCAGCTATCTGTCTTAGTCTAGGAGCCAGCTTTTACAAAGGGGGTTAAATTAAAAGTTCTTGCAACCGGTGACCTATAAAATTTTGAGTGGTATTTTTCAATACATTAGGGTCCCATGCTTTGGTTAAGGGTGGATGACATGCTTAAAAGTGGTAGGATTTTTTTTAAATCAAGGTCAAAGGTCATTCGGTGCACTTCTCATACGTACCTCCTAAAATATCCCATAACTTACTCATTTATTAAGCTAAAACAATTATTTTGGTATCAAAATGAAGCTAATGATTTGCACTTTGACTTACATGAATAATATACAATTTCTTGATTTTCAATTTTTTTGAATATTCATAAATATAGCAAAAATTGGCTAAAAATCACTAAAATAAGTTTTGTCTACAAGTGAAAAAAAAGTTTTTAAAATACCAAAGGTGTGTTTTTGTGGTTGAAATCATACTTAAAAATTGCCCAGAAACCTGTTCTTGACTTATATGTATTTCTTCACAGAATTAGTCTTTGGCTTAGGCTTGTAGTCATAGGTAAAAGTGGGTGGGGTAAATTTTCCCTAAAATTACAAAACGTTCAAACTTTGATGTAACAGTATAATTATCTTATACATATATGTGATATTTTATTAGAATTTATTGTTTTGAAATCATATTTGCAGGGATTTGTAAAGCTTTTAATGTATATTCCTGAAAATTAATTTGAATTTTAAGGGCCAAAATAACAATTCAATGAAACAGCATGTTAGGTGGATACAGATCATATCAACACCACAATGTCAAAACTATGACTCTTAAAGCGTGTATTTATCAAGTATCTATATAACGTTAATAGTAATCGGCAGCTGAAAATATTCCCCAGGCCCGTGCCATATTTTATAGAAATCAGAACAACATGGGGACGGTCAGAGTTTGCATTGTTGGGTAGTGCATTGCTTTTGTAGAGCCAAAGGGAAATGAATTTAGCACTGGAACCAAATATCTCATTCACAGGAAACACAGTTTACAGTTTAAGTGAATAAAACAATATCTCTAGTATTACATACTTATTAGAGATACCGAAATATCTTTTTTTCAAAATTATCTTTCTCCTTTTGTTCAAAATGGCCAACAAAATTCAAGATGGCCCCTTTAAATGTTTATATAGCGAAATTTTAACATAGAAAGAGATAAGACCACGAATTAGTCGTTTTTATGCCCCTACATCGATAAATCGATGGCATATTGTTTTACCATTCCGTCCGTCCGTCCGTCCATCCATCCATCTGTCTGCCTGTCCGTCAGTCCGAAACTTAACATGAAAACTTATCATTGGCCTTTTCTCCAAAAGTATTCCACACGCAAAGCCCAAATTTGGTATTTAACCTTCTTTCAATGATATCTATCTGTTCCATGCAATATGACTTTCCCCAAGGTCTTTCATTAATCCTTGTCAACCCTTACCATGAAAACTTAACATTTAAACTAATTAACATGAAAACGTAACATTGGCCTTTTCTCCAAAGGGAGTTCACACACAAACCTTATTAACCATTTATTTAAAAGCTTAACGTAAAAACGTATCATTGGCCTTTTCAGGGACATTCGTGTTTCACAAAGACATCTTTTTTTTCAAGATTAGGCTGAATTATATATTAATTCGTGAGAGATAGCCAGTGATGTGCATTTTAGAAAGTAAGACCATTTTATAGAGTTTTATTTGTCAAACGACGACCGAAATGTCTTCTGCATGATAGTTGCGTAAAGCAGAGGTAATGCATAAACTCATTGTTTTGTTCATTTTATGTATCATGAATACTTTACTAAACATAAGTAATATTTGTGTCTTTATATACAACACTATCCTCATCCTCATCATCACCATCATCAACAACAACTACAATAACAACAAGACACATGATGCAATAACCAGACTTGTAAAGTCCACAGCTACCCTATACTAAACACTTCAATACACTCAACTCATGTCATATATACTCATCATTATCACTGTCTGATGCATCAAGATTCTCAAGTCTAAAAACACAGTTCTGACTCACAAACACATGCATCAGTGCATAAAAGATCTTCTCTTTGACACTTACACCTTCGCATGTGGCAGTCACTTTAACAAGAGCATTGTGTGATGTCAGGCAAAGCTAGAGGTGCAGGATATTTAAGCATTCTTACAGGAACTAAATTATTGTTGTCATCCTTGGTCCATACATGGCATACTGGTGATGGTAGATTCAGATACTGGTCAGTTTAGTGCTTACAAATATAGGAATATACTGAATTTATGTTTATACAGAAAATATATATGGGTCCATATATTTTTATGCCCCTGTATCGAGCGATCGGGGGCATATTGTTTTACTCTTGTCCGTCTGTCTGTTCAAAACTTAACATTGGCATTTTCTCCAAAAGTATTAAACATACAAAGCTCATTTGGTATGTAGGAGGGCTGATTATAAAGTATCCGGAATTGTGTCATATTTTTTTTTCATTTATGTACTAACTGTTATGATATTATAGGATACAAAAACTAAGTTTATTCATTAAGGCGCATTCTATAGTTGTTATGGCAACATAGGGTCATATTGAGCAGCGCAACCCAGGCCTGAGATGGATAAGTCAGGAAAGTCTGTCTTACACATCTAATATTTACATCTTTTCGATATATTTGCCACTGCACGGTATACCACATTTCCAACATATGCATTTATTTCTCAAAGAAGCGTCTGAACTGTACTTGGGGAATTCTATAGATAGTTTCTGGGACACAGTTGGCAAGTCATAAACGTTTTCGCCGACGTCATGTTGGGACGTCCAGATATATAAAAGTCAGAAACATCATACTAGGTTAAATAATTTATAAATGCGTTATACCACTCTTAATGCTTGTTTTTTCTCATAGAAGTATTAGCTGTGCGTGCTCATACTAAGTAATCATAAAGATCGTCTCTGATTTTGATTTTCCAAATTACACTCAAATCATTATTGAATACCATTGCCCTAGCACCATATTTGCTATGTAAGCAAATCGATGACTCCAAATGTCAGCCGATGATGTCACGTTTGCTGAGAAAAATGTCCGCTCAAAGGTAACAAGCATTTTGGACAATTGTTGAAGTCAAAATACAAAATATGATTGCTGTAAAAGCGATTCATAAGTCATATCTTTGCAAATTCTCAAGAGTTTCCCCGCTCAACGTGACCCCACCCTGTCGAATGCACCCTTATCCAAACAGCAGCGTTTTTGTTCCAGGATCAAATGTATATAATTCTTCAAAGTATATGTGTTTAAATTTAATCTCAGTTGGTTTAAAAGTTAAAACGACAAATGGATGATTAGATTTGTATACAATATAGCCTAGAAAATATTGAGGCAAAAGAAAATGCTGATAATCAGACTTTTCTCCTTTTGCATCAATGTTTTCCCAAGCATTTTCTCATAGGGACGTCAAAACGAGGTCTTGTTTGGGAAAGATTCAATGATTTCTTTGATATAGATACAAATGAAAGATGCGCGATTTACTAGGAATAGTTTTAGCCATGTAATAAGTAAAACATTGTCCAGATTTTTGTCAGGTATATTGTTGTGGAGTTCGAACAACCACAGGTCCAAAGATTTCCACTTTTTTTAAACCAAAAGTTTCTCTGTGTCTACTCAAATACGTATTACTAGACCCTGAGCTAGAAACATGTTTGCTCCCCCCCCCCCCCCAGAGGGAATTTTGTAGACATGTTTTTTCTTAAAGTACATTATCTTACGAACATTTTGAGCGTTGTTTGCACTCTGGCCGTTGGGGCTTTTGGCTGTAACCCTTATCTAAAACCCTTAACCCTATCATTTTTTTATAAAAAATTACATTACTTATTTGGTCATATTTTCATCAAATTTTGACCTACGGATGTCAAAGTGGTATCAAATGAAAGATTATGACTTGGTCTTCATTTTGTAGTTATTTTATGCAAATTAGCTCATTTGCATATGCATGAATATTAATGATTTCCCTTAAAATTTGAATTTTTGGGCGAAAATTTGATAAATAACTTCAAAAACAAGGCATTTCTGTCCAAGGGGAATTTTGTAAACATGGTTTATCTTAAAGTATATTTTATTAGAAATATTTTGAGCCTTGTCTGCACTCTGGCGGTTGGGGCTTTTTGCCGTAACCCTTATCCAAACCCTTAACCCTACCAAATTGTTCATTTAAATTTTGAAAATGAATTTGGTCATATCTTAATTGAATATTGACACACAGGTGTCAGAATGGTATCAAATGAAAGCTTATGACTTGCTCTTTCAAATTCAGTTATGTTATGCAAATTAGCTCATTTGCATATTCATGAATATTAATGATTTTTCCTAAAATTGCGATTTTCGACAAAACTGTGGTAAATACTTTCCAAAACGAGGCGTTTTAGTGCAGGGGAATTATGTAAACATAGCAAATCTTAAAGCAAATCATACAAGAGACATTTTGAGCAATGTTTGCACTTTGACTGTTCGGGCTTTTGGCCAAAACCCTTATCTAAACCCTTAACCCTATAAATTGTTCAATCATTTAAAAACGTTTTTGGTCATATCTTGGTTGAATATTGACTTATAGATGTTATAATGGTATCAAATGAAAGGTTTTGACTCGCTCAATAATTTGCTATAAATTTTATGCAAATTAGCTCATTTGCATATTCATGAATATTAATAATTTTATTTAAAATCGTGACATTTTTGCTAATATTTGGTAAATAGTTTCAAAAACATTGTGTTTCTGTTCTGGGGGAATCATGTAAACATGGTTTATCTTAAAGAACATTTTATTAGAAACATTTTGAGAGATATTTGCACTCCTGCGCTTGGGGCCTTTGGTCATAATCCTTATCCAAACCCTTAACCCTATAAAATTGTTCACTCAAATTTTCAAAATATGCTTGGTCATATCTTGATTGAATATTGACCTACTGATGTAAGAATGGTATCAAATGAAAGCTAATAACTTATTCTTTAATATGCAGATATTTTATGCAAATTAGCTCATTTGCATAAGCATGCATATTAATGATTTGTCTAAAATTTTGATTGTTTTGCATGGTTTTTTTATTTTAAATACGTACGAAAAGGTCCGATTGTTTCTTTCTCGTGAGTTTTCAACCATTTAATATCCATGTTCACTCTTTTAACAACATCTAAGCCTTGTTTGAAATCTATTTGATGTTTTGTTTGGAAGTAACAGTAATTCTAAAGTGTGCAGCCCATTAAATTTTGTTCCTATAAATCTTATTTTCAATGTATGTATTTAGTTTCCATTTGATCTTTTTAATCTTTATTGTTTTAAGTGCAAATAAGTTCAATTGATTTCTTTTATTGTATTGGTGTTCTTGCTTATATCTAGTTTAGTTGACAGAATGTTATCATTTGTAAAACTGCTACATGAATCCAAAATTGACCCAAAAATAGGACTTTAAACATAAACATTTTATCATATGCCATAGAATGATACAAAATAGGGGACTTTATTCTAATACACATATAAAATCAATCATTCCAATTATTTTTTTGAGTTTTATGGCTGAACAGAGATCCTGGAATGTAGACAAATTGCATACATATAGCAAAATAACATTGTTAAGCAATTATCAAGGCCTTACTTTTGCCATTCACATGGAGAAAACAGCATCGTTTTTCTCCATCTGGAGAGCCCTTCCTTATGTTTTCCTCATAGACAAGTCAATTTGTTGGCCTTAAGTGTATTTGATATGTGGCTGATAGATCAGGGACACTGGTGTTACCATTCCTTTATGCTCTATTAAGGCATTTTCAATTCAGACAAATTAAGCTTGGGGTGCCATACGTAAGACCTATTTATCAGATGCATAAAATCAAGAGATGTACGCGATGTATGTAGCTAGAGTACAGACAATTACTGGTTGTGATCAAAAGATTATTGCATTTATTACGATGCATTTATTTGTCTGTATCATATCAGAACAGATGTGAACTGATCCATACTACCGACAGCCCATGCTGAATGTCTATTCATATTCTTCCTTATAATCTACACATATTTCTTATATGTGCTTTCAGCATAGTACCACCTCACAATAAATTGAAAATAGTTCCCTTGTGATACACATACAATCTCTTTCAATATGGCATATGTTTTCCAGGATGGCATTAGATGGCCATAGATATCTTCATTTCAATATTTTCCTGATATTTAAATGCTACAACTATGCTACCAGGTTTAGATCAGCATGTGAAATTCCATATCAAGACACTTACTTATTGCACTGTTCTAGAACAATTTGACCAAAAATGATTCACATCACACTTGGTGGCAATCTTGGAATTACTCAAACTGTGGGAGTTGGGCAAGTTTATCATGATGGAAACCGACATAGATCAATTACTAAACATAACAGGGTTACTATGAACATAACATAACAGCATTACTATATAACATATAGCACTGTCAAATGGAATATATTTTAAGGATTTTCCACAAAAAATGTGTTTTTGTCCCAAACATTTAAGAATCAATAGTATTTATGAATATGTAAATGAGCAAATCGACATAAAGTAATTGCAAATATACAAGCAATTCACTAGCTTTCATTTGATACCATTTGGACGTTTGTAGATCAATATTTAATCAAGATATGACCAAAAACGTTTTGAAATTTTGAATAAACAATTTGATAGGGTTGAGAGTTTAGATAAGGGGTTTGGGTAAAAGACCCAAATGCCACAGTGTGAACATTGCTTAAAGAGTTATTCATGTAATGTTCTTTAAGATAAATTATGTTTGCATAATGCCTTTGAACAGAAACACCTTGTTTTTGATAGTATTTAACACATTTTCGCTGAAAAATCACAATTTTAAGGAAAATCATTAATATATATGGCAATGCAACTGAACTAATATGCATGAAAAATAATAGCACATGGAAGAGCCTGCCATAAGCTTTAATTTGATACCATTCTGATATCAGTAGGTCAATACTTAATCAAGATATGACCAAAAACGTTTTGAAATTTTGAATGAACAATTTAATGGGGTTAAGGGTTTAGATAAGGGTCATCGCCAAAATCGCCAGAGTGCAAACATTGCTCAAAATGTTTCTTATAAACTGTTCTTTAATTTAAACCATGTTTACATGATTTCCTCTGAGAAGAAACACAATGTTTTTGAAAGTGTTTACCAGGTATTCGGAAAAAAGGTCACAGTTTTAAGTAATGTCATTAATATTCATAAATATGCAAATGAGCTAATTTGCATAAAATTTATAGCACATTATTAAGCAAGTCATAAGCTTTAATTTGATACCATTCTAAGTTCTAACATCTGTAGGTCAATATTCAACCAAGATATGACCAAAAACATTTTGAAATGAATGAACAATTTTATAGGGTTAAGGGTTTAGATAAGGGATTTGGCCAAAAGCCAAAATGGTTAAAGTGCAAACATCGCTCTAAATGTTTCTTATATAATTTTCTTGAAGATTTACTATGTTTACATAATTCCCCTGCGCAAAAATGCTCTGTTTTAGAAAGTATTTATCACATTTTTGTCGAAAATCGCAATTTTAGGAAAAATCATTAATATTCATGAATATGCAAATGAGCTAATTGCATAACATAACTGAAAATGAAAGAGCAAGTCATAAGCTTTCATTTGATACCATTCTGACACCTGTGTGTCAATATTCAATCAAGATATGACCAAATTCATTTTCAAAATTTAAATGAACAATTTGGTAGGGTTAAGGGTTTGGATAAGGGTTACGGCGAAAAGCCCCAACCGCCAGAGTGCAAACAAGGCTCAAAATGTTTCTTATAAACTATACTTTAAGATAAACCATGTTTACAAAATTTCCCCTGGACAGAAACGCCTTCATTTGGAAAGTATTAACCAAATTGTCATCAAAAATTAGCAATTTTAAGGAAAATCATTAATATTCATGAATATGCAAATGAGCTAATTTGCATAAAATAACTACAACTTGAAGAGCAAGTCATAAGCTTTCATTTGATACCATTTTGACATATGTAGATTAAAATTCAATCAAGATATGACCAAATAATTGTCTGTATATTTATCTGAAAAATTTGAAAGGGTTAAGGGTTTTAGATAAGGGTTACAGCCAAAAGCCCTAACGACCAAAGTGCAAACAACGCTCATCTTGTAGCATTTGTTATAAGCTTTCAGAAAATCATACCCTTCAAAATTCCCTCTGGGGGGGGGGGGAGCAGGGGTTATTGGTGGCTCAAGGTCTATACAGTCGTCGATCAATAAACAAAGTTATGTTATCATGATGGGATTGTGAAGGATGGATCAACAATCGTGGTATCTTTATTTTCTACTATTTACTCGTAACAAAATGTCACATGCAATAAATAATTTGCATAATAGGAGATATAGGGCCTATTGAGTACAATCAAAACTTATTGGGTCACAAAATTAATTAAACTCAAAGACCAGATCCTCTGTTGTCCCTATTGAATGCATGTACATAAACGAATATACGAGACTAACATGTTCATGGTTACTCTTCTGATGTTCATAACCACACATCAGAACATCCAGATTCTAGACTGATGATATTGATATGTATTCACAGAATGGAATATTCTGTTCCAAATTACATTTTATGTATATGAATGTTCTCGTAAGGCTTCCAGGTGTAAGCAATGCAATGACGGCAGTTTCGTAATTATCTTTAAAGAGACCCATGCTAGGTTGTCGGACATACAAAACGATAGGAAATATGTTTATGAAATATTGTATGGAATGGTCAACCTGGATAGCTAGATCATTTCTGCACAAGGAAATTTCAAATGAAGTTCATTTAGTTCTTCTAAATCAAGTCTGTTCTTCTAAATCAAGTATATATAACTAACTAACCACACTTTATATTTATAGTAACATTTATGTGACACTGAACCTTGATAGTGAAAAATTTAGTTCCAGCTCTAAAATGGATTTCCTTTTGGGTCTATAAAAGCACTACACAACAAAGCAAATTCTGACCATCCCCATGTTGTTCTGATTCCTGAAAATCTGGCATGGGTCTTTTTAATGTCCTTTACCCGTAAGATAGAAAGAGGAATATTTTCAGCTGCTGACTATGCTAATCTGAGTCTTGTTTCATTTAATTGTACAAGATACTTGATAAATATTCATTAACCCTTTCCCAAACAAGACCTGATTTTGACGTCCCTTATTAAAAGGGCTTGGGAAAACATTGAAACAAAAGAAGAAACTGCTGATAACCAGCAGTTTCTCCTTTTGTCTCAATATTTTCTATGCCCTATTTTACACAAATCATGTCTTTATTATCATCATTTTTGTCGTCTGCAGCAGCTTTCAAATTGGATCACCCTAAAGTTTTGTCGTTTGGAAAAGGGTTAAGAGTCATTATTTTGACATTGTGGTGTTGATATGACCTGTATCCATCTCGTATGCTGTTAAATTGAATTGTTATTTTGGCCCTTTAAATTCTAATTAATTTTCAGGAATATGCATTAAAAGCTTTACAAATCCCTGCAAATATGATTTCAAAACAATAAATTCTAATAAAACATCACATTTATGTGTAAGATATATTGTTACATCAATGTTTGCATGTTTTGTAATTTTAGGGAAAAATTACCCCACCCACTTTTACCTATGACTACAAGCCTACGCTAAAGACTTATTCTGTGAAGAAATACTTATAAGTCAAGAACAGGTTTCTGGGCAATTTTTAAGTATGATTTCAACCACAAAAACATACCTTTGGTATTTTTAAAACTTTTTTTTCACTTGTAGACAAAACTTATTTTAGTGATTTTTAGCCAATTTTTGCTATATTTATGAATATTCAAAAAAATTGAAAATCAAGAAATTGTGTATTATTCATGTAAGTCAAAGTGCAAATCATTAGCTTCATTTTGATACCAAAATAATTGTTTTAGCTTAATAAATGAGTAAGTTATGGGATATTTTAGGAGGTACGTATGAGAAGTGCACCGAATGACCTTTGACCTTGATTTAAAAAAAATCCTACCACTTTTAAGCATGTCATCCACCCTTAACCAAAGCATGGGACCATAATGTATTGAAAAATACCACTCAAAATTTTATAGGTCACCGGTTGCAAGAAAAGTTCCATTCCAGGACCTGGCTCCTAGACTAGTCTAGGAGCCAGCTTTTACAAAGGGGGTTAAATTAAAAGTTCTTGCAACCTTTTGTCTCAATATTTTCTAAGCTTTATTGTACAAAAAACGTTCTTTTTCAATGTCCATTTTGTCGTCTGCTGCAACTTTCGAATTGGAGCATCCTAGATTTTTGTCGTTTGGGAAAGGGTTAAGGTCTACATACATCGGTATCCCCAGTCTGCTACCCCACAAAATACTGATTGAAATCTTTGTTACTTTACTTCCGTGATCGGATGATGATCGGCGTTCTCAATATGGCATCGCCTAAGAACTATGAAAGAAAGGTCCTTAATTATATTATTTTAGACCAACATTGTCAGATATTAGTATTACCTAGAACCCGATAGTATCCTGATCTATTCTTCTCTCCTTGTTGTATAGATAGCAAAGGAAGAAGCTTTTGGAGAACAACGTGCTTAGACTGATCTAGATCTCTATTGATCTTAATTACCACAATGTTTCTCATCCTTTTCCGTTATAAATGTAATGATAATTTGAGTACCAATTACAATCAATTTGCTTTTTAAAACTAATCCTTAACCCTTGAAGCAAATGTGTGGTACAGTAATTTGGCAATAATGGAAATCACATTTGTATTGAGAAGTAAGTCAAAGTTAAATCTTATCATACCACTAGCTAAACTGGGTCCCGTCTGACTGACCCGGTTCTTTAACCCTTTCCCAAATAGGACATGGTTTTGACGTCCCTTATAGACAAGGCTTGGGAAAATATTGAGACAAAAGAAGAATATGCTGATAATCAGCATTCTCTCCTTTTATCTCTGTACTTTTCTGTTCTATATGGTACATACATTCTATCATTATTTGAACTCATTTGCAGCAGTTTTCAAATTGGATCATTCTAAAATTTTGCTGTTTGGGAAAGGGTTAAAAACATGTGAATATTACACTTCTTTTGGTCCAATCTGCCATTCTCTCTGTATACGTAAGTTAATTCTAGTCAATGAATAATTCCAACATAGGTGAAGTACCTTTATAAATGCCCTATTTATTCTTACTAGGCACTACAGTTGTCGCCACATCGTATGGCACGTGTTTATGTTTTTCGTTCAATTACATTCGAACAAAATATAAACATTGTGCCATACGATGTGGCGCCAACTGTAGGTCTTGTTTGGGAAAACACTGTTTTGTTGTCTCATGTCGTTTTCTAATCAAATATGTCCTAAACTTTCGTCTCTTGGGATATGTATAACAATTCTACCAGCAAGACCCCTTTTAAACGTCTATGTGAGAAAATCGTAAGAGAATATAAAAGTTAATTTTAAAAATCACCAATTTCTCCTTTTCCTTCAATATTTTCCTGTGATATAAATACACATTTTTTGCTATTAATATTATTTATTTTGACATCTGCAACTCCTTTAACCTTTTCCCAAACGGCAAAATTTTAAGGTGATCCACTTCAAAAAGTGCCACAAATGACAAAATGGAAGTTATTAAAGAAACAATTTTTGTGAAACATGGCTTAGAAAATATTGAGACAAAAGGAGAAACTGCTGGTTATCAGCAGTTTCTTCTCTTGTTTCAATGTTTTCCCAAGCCTTTTCTATCAGGGACGTCAAAACCAGGTCTTGTTTTGGAAAGGGTTAAATAGTCTGATCTTACACTATATTTGGGAAAGGATCCTTATCAACCTCGCTGCGATGTTTTATAAACAAAGACACTACGTTTTATGGGTCAATGTCATGAAAAATGCGTTTTCATCAAGGAGTTGTCAAACGTTTATGACCGTCAGGAATTTATCTTGGTTACCAAATAAAACATGTCCTGATTGTTTTTTATCTATGGAACTTTTTGAGTCTAGTAAGACAAGTTACAGTACTAGAAATCTAGTCTGGAATACCTATCCCGTCTACACTACGTTGATTGAATCGGATAAGACAGATCGCCATGATATTTAGTAAAACATGCTGATATTCAGCTTTTTCTCCTTTTTCCTCAATATTTACTGGAAGAATCCTATCTCAATTACTATCTAAACTAGTTACTCTATTGGACTAAATCTAGAGCCACTGCATAGATCTACTATAAATGGTTGTTAAATGAGATAGGATTCTTCTGTGTCGGACTTTTCTTTTGTTTTTGAATGGGACAACGCTCTGTTGGAAATAGCGACATCTAAATACCAACGAGCGAGTTTTCATCAGAGAAGACCGGATTACCGGAAGTGTTCTGCGGGTACGGACTAAAACATAAATGAAAGGAGTCTATTTCAAGCAAAGATAAAAAAAAGTTATGAAGGTCTGAATCTTTAAAGTCGATTTTCTCGGAAATGTGTGTTTGGTAGTTAGCGCACTTTGAAAACGAGGCGATGATTTTGTCTTCTGTTACATCTACGATACGTTTCAGTCGAAAACGTTGTCAGTCGGGATAGGGTTAAGATCTGAAATAAGTATTGATAACATTTAATTTGAAGTGGTAAATTATATTGGAGTTTTATTTATTCAAGTGTCCCTAAATACTCTAACCTTTGAATAGAAAGTCACTTCTATCGGTCAATACTTTTTTTTAATCCTCACCAAAACGCCACCTGTTTTTACGGTCCTAGAAGACGGGGTTTAGAAACTTTTTGGAGATCTAATGCCGGTAATCTTATTCTTTTCTTTTCTCTTACTTTTTTGCTTCAATATTAAATAATAATATTGTAAGGTTCTAAACTGCTCATTCAAAATATAACATTTAGAATATTCGATTCGGTAGTTTAACCCTTTCCAAAACAAGACCGGTTTTGACGTCCCTAAAAGAAAAGGTTTGGGAAAGTATTGAGGCAAAAGAAGAAACTGCTGATAAACCAGCAGTTTCTCCTTTTGCCTCAATATTTTCTGGGCAATATCACATACAAATCTTATCTTTATCATCATTCATTTTGTCGTCTGCAGCAGCTTTCAAATTGGATCACTCTAAAATGTTGTCGTTTGGGAATGGGTTAACACTTACCTTGAGAGCCAATTTCAGACTGGCACAAATTAAGAGTCAAAATTAATACAAATAAACATAGATGAGATCTATTTGTAAATGATAATTTAGAAAGTTTTAAAGGTTTAGGAGAAGTGTAAAGATTGTCTAATTTCAAAATCTAATTGCACTGATGGACGCTAAAAACTAGATATTGTGTGTTAAATTCTGTTGAAATTACTTTAAATGTGAACATGACAAGGAGTATGAAACATAGACTATTTAGTGACTTGGTGATTTTTTTAAACTTTCGTAGACATACGGATTCAAAAGATATTCACACGCATTATAATATATGTATGAAATTTCAAAACCATGATCTTAGTGCCTTTTTACCATTTCTGTTTTGTCTTTTTTATCTAATTACATTGACAGTGCATCGATGGCTTCCAATCCTAAATTAACCGACAATAAGAATATGTTATTTGAAAATGCAATATAGTAATGTAATATCAATGAATTTTCATGTATAATGCTACATTTTGGAATAATTTTCGTTTGTGCATCGTAATCGTGCTTGAGTTAAAATTGAAAGATGCATTGTAAATTACTGTCCCACAGAACAGGAAATGTTTTAAGATATTCACATGCCAGAATAAGCTTACTGTTTAGACACGTCATTCAAATCTAAACGAAATGTTCAAATGGCTATTTTATTACGAACATCTTCTTCAAGAGAAAATACAACGTTAAAACAAAAGACATGAACATAAACTCCGATTATTTTACTTTTACTTGATTTCGTCTAAGATTATCCAAGAATTCTCCTATTTAGTTGTTTTGAACCATATTTGTACGTATTACGACTTAGCAATATAGTTTCTTTTACATGTTTGTTTGATGTTTAGACACAAGATAGCGTTCAGCAAGTGTTAATAATTTAAAATCGAAGCAGCATCTTAAAGATCAATGTAAGAATAATTAAGTCATTAGTAACGTACTCGAGTTCAACTTGTAATTGCTGCAGTTATAAGCTTCACCGAATAAAAACTTTCTCTGAAAGGATAAACTTTAATTCTTTCCCAAACGACATCAGATTAATACTAGATTCGAAACCTTAATGTATACGAAACAGCACAGAATATTAATTTGGTTTTAATATTTATAAATTTGGCATTTTGGGAAATTTATTATTGTGCTATTTCGTACAGTTCTTTTTACAACTCTTAAATCTATGTTTGGTGCCAGCGCACGTTCGTATGTAAATGAAATATTGTAGAAAAGTATTGACAAAATAGAAGAAAATTAATGTTGCTAAAGGCCCAGTCACACTACAGCGTATGGAGCCAGCGTATGAGTAACGTATGGATTTTTGGGGCATACGCTGGTATACGCTGAAATACGCTGGAGATACGCTAGAGGTACGTTGTTATACGTTACTCATACGCTGGGGTACGTCGGTATACGCTGATGTACGCTGAGGGCTAAAATAATTTTTGAACTTGCACAAAAATTTTCAGCGTATGCCAGCGTATAAATTTTACGCTTGTCATTCGTTTATCATACGCTGGATACGCTAGAGGTACGCTAAATATACGTTACGCATACGTCGAGTACGCTGAATGTACGTTACACGTACGCCGAGTACGCTTCTTATACGTTGAGTACCAACACCACAATAATTCATTAGAATAAGTAGTTTGAATGCTGTAGAAGGAGGAGAAGATGATGATCATGCAGGCGAAGATGACACAGGGCGAAGAAGAAAAAAGAAGAAAATGAAGAAGAGGAAGAAAAAGGAGAGGAAAGAGAAAAATGAAAAAGACGAAATAGAAGAAGAAGGATAAGGAGGAGGAAAAGAAGTAAAATAATAATAAGAAGAAGGCCCCTCCTCCTCCTCCTCCTCCTCCTCCTCCTCCTCCTCCTCCTTTTCCTTCTTCTTCTTCTTCTTCTTCTTCTTCTTCTTCATCTTCATCATCTTCTTCTTCTTCTTCTTCTTCTTCTTCTTCTTCTTCTTCTTCTTCTTCTTCTTCTTCTTCTTCTTCTTCTTCTTCTTCTTCTTCTTCTTCTTCTTTTCTTCTTTTTATTCTCCTTTTTCTTCCTCTTCTTCTTCTTCTCCTTCTTCTTGTTCTTCCTATTCTTCTTCTTCATACCATTGAGTGTCCATTTATTTTCTATGATAATGGCTAGATTAATGGTGTATTTAAAAATGAAGATCGGGTACTTCAGGAACTGTCTGCACATGCCCCAAGAAACACTTTTTATACTTCCTTTAGTTAACGCTCATCATACATAAGGTTGACGTTCCGCACTCGTTTCTCATACGTGAAAGGTACGGTGATGTACGCTACTCATAAGTCGGAATACGCAGAGAGTTCGCTACTCATACGTTGACGGTACGCAAAGAATTGTGTTATGATAACCGTTGTTTGATCTTAAAATAACATCATACGCTGAAAAGTTGTGCGTATATATAATTTTCCGAAATATACGATACGTTACTCATACACTGGTTCTATACGCTGCAGTGTGACTGGGCCTTAAGCAAAAATTTCTTTTTTATGGTTTTCACTGTATCATTTTTACTATTTGAATATTGTCCCAAGTAGATACTTTCGATTTGGTCTAGTCTAAAATTTCGTTGTCGGGAAAAGGATTCAGTCCAAGTCCTTTTGCATAATTGTCTTTAACCCTTTACCAAACATCAGAACTAAAGACTGGTCAAATTTTAAAATTGCAGACGGCAAGATAGGCGTTGATATAGAGATAGGGGTTGTATACAATAAAACAGAAAATATTGTGGCGAAAATAAGAAAATGCTAGTTATCAGCAAGGCATCCGTTCTTTTGCCTTATTGCTTTTCGAATCTTTTTTCTATAAGGGACATCAAAACGAAGACATGCTCGGAAAAAAAGTTTAACTCTCTCCCAAACAAGACCTGGTTTTGACGTCCCTAATCGAAAAGGCTTGGGAAAACATTGAAACAAAAGAAGAAACTGCTGATAACCAGCAGTTTCTCCTTTTTTCTCAATATTTTCTATGTCATATTTAACGCAAATCCTACCTTTAATAACAACCATTTTGTCATTTGTGGCAGTTTTTGAAGTGGATCATCCTAAAATTTTGTCGTTTGGGAAATGGTTAAGAATTCACGTGAGCAGGTGCGCGCTCCTTCCGGTTCCAATCCCTGATATATTCGTTATTGGTGAAAACAAACACTGCCTATTATTTCTAAGGAAAATCAATCTTGCTTGTTGTTCGTTTGCCGAGATTTTAAAATCTAAATATTTGTCAAACGTAATCAAGAGAGTTTCCATTACCGAGTAACATGGTCGCTTTTCCTCGGAAATCTCGTAACTGCAGCTTGTTTTAAGATGCAGTTACGAGGTTTTCGATGAAAAGCAGCGATATATTGTTCTGGATTTTATTGTTCTTTGTGGAATTGCTTTTTAATACTTGAATAATTGTAAAATCAATTTTAATCAAATGGCAAAATTTCAGACTTTTTATTAGTGACAACAATAGAAGTATTAAATTTATAGATCTATAAAATATAAGAAACATGGGTTGAAACATAGGGATGTGGATTACAAACATTTGTCTTTTTAAAAGCGTGTTTTTAAAAATACTTTAGGATCATTTTGATCGAAAACTTTTTTCTAGGTCACATCACTATACTTTATGTTATTGTGCCGAACAATACCTTTAAAAGTTTACTATTTTTAGTACTCATTTTCATTTAACCCATTGCCACACATTAACTCCTTATGAGATAATGGCTTTGGAAAACATTGAGGGAAATGAAGAAATTGCTTTGACAAGCAATTTCTTTATTTTCAACAATGTTTTCTACACAAAAATACCAAAAAGGTTAAATTTTATTCACTTGAAATTGTCGTCTGCAGCATCTTTGAAATTGGACCAGTCAAAAATATTGTCGTTTGGTAATGGGTTAAATCTGTCTCATTTCCTAGATTTCTGTTGGAACTATGTGGTGAAGTTATGCGCTTATTTCATGAAATGATGATCTTATAAAAAGTTCATGAACATGATTTGTCTACAACAAACAAATCGTCTTCAGTAGTCAAACAATGAAGAGTACGTTACGAAACTTGAGTTTGCTGCACCAGTCGCCGCAACTACAACGATCGAGATCAGACACAGGGACGATCACTTCACAAGCACCACCGAAGAAACTTCAGCAAAATTATATCTTAATTACACAAGAAATTCTAAATGGATTTACAAAAGAAGAAGCCAGGTCGAGCAAAGTTACATTAAAATTTAATTCAATAAAGTACCGAGAACCATCAGAGTGTTCAAGTAACACCAAGTTACCATGTGTGTTGAGTAAATGTGGTCGGATTGCACGAGGTCATGCTGCTACTAGCCTGGACCTATCTCGGACAAAACCAGTGAAGGTGTTCGTGAAGGATATAACCCAGTGTTGTAGGGACGGACATACTACAAAATGTACGAGTCATCTGTCGAGCCAGAACTCTAACTGGGATTCACGATACGTCAGGTGAGAATCTTACTTTAACTGTTTCCTCAAACAACAAACAATACGACTGTTCCAATTTGAAAGGTGATGCATACGACTAGATAGATAGAATTATTGTAAAACGTAAATGAACACAGAAATCACTAAAGGAGAAATATTAATGCTGTCACATTTTAAGCCAGATATTTCTGATTCTTTTTCATTGAGATCATTGTAAAATACAATAAGATTGCTACCAGCAAGACCAAGGAACCTTATTGCCCTCGGCAACTCTCTGTGGCATACTTTCTGAGTTTGGTAGTAGTCCGTACGGACACAGGCTGTCCTTGCTGACCGCATACATTACCTCCGTAGTAAGAAACTCGGGATGTTCTGGTTGTTACTAATCCAGGATAACATCTTCCTAATTACAATTGTTAGTCATTAAACAGTTTTTAGCCGCTGTTTTTATCCAGTAAGAATATTTGGACATTTTGTACCACACACGCATACATCGTATGTAATGATTTGTGAACAACGTTGCAAACTCAAGATCTATATGACTTATTGATATTTTGTATATTTCGTAGGTTAATGTTTTTGGGCACTGCGTAAAACCGCAGTAGTTAAATCCAAGTGATCGGTGTTTTATGTCATTTTCAGAGTTTAAATGGATTTTAATAGGGTCATGCCTCGCTAAGGCAATTCAACCGAAATAAAAGTTTAATTATTTTGTTATTTTCAATCCACACCTCCCGCAATTCTATGGCACATATGAAAAGGGACTGAAAGTGGTGTACTCATAGGTCCAATCGTTGATTAACAAATAATCTAACTATACATATTGAATTTTGGTAATTTTAGCATAAAAAATTCGTATCAAAACGGCTAAAATTTAAACTTTTACAAAATGAAAGCTGCCAGATACGACAAGATTGGTACTGATAAAATATTCCCAGGATTATTGCACAATATAAATAAGAAAAGGCTGAATATCAGCACTTTTTTCTGCTGCTTCAAAGTCTTGTTTCCCCATTCTATTCAATTAGGAACTACAAAATCATGTTTTGTTTCAGAAAGAGTTAATTCGACTAGCAAGAATCTGCACTTTTGACTGAGTTCTGTATTTTCACACTGCCTCCTATCAAATTCTAGAATTTGTAACCATTTTGTATTTGTGCTATTTGAATAAATAGCCACAAGGCCTTATGTTCGGTATACTAAAGCTAGCGTTGAAATGATAGGTGATCATCTCCCAAGAAGTACGAAAATAAAACAAAATGAATCTAACAAAAATGCTTAATTTTAGCATGACTCCAGGAATATGATATGATAATCATCAATACAAACAGGATTTGATCAGATTATTTGACAGAGTCCTGATTTGATATTTTAAAGTGAACTTTAACTGTCATTCGCAAGACAATAATAAACGTCTTTATCACATAAATGTATTATCTGTCTGCAAGAGCAGTTCGGAGGTAGCATTAATCCTGGTCATACTACTCGTATGTTCAGGCTGATCTTGTAGACCTATAAGTGCAGTCTGATCAAATTCTATAGGGGTCTTAACCCTTTCCCAAACGGCAAAAGTTTAGGTTGATCCGCTTCCAAAACTGCCACAAATGACAAAATAGAAGTTATTAAAGATAGAATTTGTGTAAAATAAGGCATAGAAAATATTGAGACAAAAGGAGAAACTGCTGGTTATCAGCAGTTTCTTCTTTTGTTTCAATGTTTTCCCAAGCATTTTCTTTTAGAGACGTCAAAACCAGGTCTTGTTTGGGAAAGGGTTAAATGCCACAAGGGCCATTTTCATATGCCACAATATATATGATATGATAATCGTCAATATAAACAGAATTTAATCAGATCAACTGACAGGTCCGGGTTTAATTTTCTTTCACAATGATTCTTTACTGTCATTTGAAACGTGATATACATCTAATTGCTTATCATGTATCTCTCTTCTTCTTTTAAAACATCGTAAATACAGATTTTAGCCTCGTAGTTACGATGTTTTCGGAAGAAAAGTGACAATATCTTGTCTGTGATTATCAACCGAAATATCATTTTCGATCTTGAATTTGAAATGAGGAGGACTTGAGAATAACTTCTAGAATGTTATCAAATGTTTCTGCTTTCGTAATGTGCGATTTATGTATATTTACAAAGTTTCTAATTTTAAAGGAGGAATAGTGAATAACAATAAGAAACATATATTACAGTTTGTGTATTTATCTATATACGTATGGTGTGATTGTTTTGTTTATGGCAATGGAATTTATAGATCAAACGTCAAGTGGTAGATATAGTATCTATATAAGTTCAATTAAATTCAAACAAACTAAACAAAAGTAGAGACAATTCAGAACAAAAGCAGCAATAAAAGAGAAAACTGAGCATGTCTCTGTCTACGGATGGCCAGACGTATTATTTACATTATACTGTATGTCAGAGATTCTTGTTAGAAGGAATAAAACTAGGGTAAGTCTATATCATTCATATTACTGGAAAATAGTGTCTTTGTAATTGTAAAGTGACCACGAAATGATATGTACGAGGGGTGATCCAAAAATTCGTAAAATGGACCCATAACTTCCTTATCACATGCTTGATCAGTATATAATTTGGTTATAACGTAGTTCATTATCTATAGACGGCATAAAAGAATATAAGATTAACAAAAAAGTTATAGCGGCCTAAGCGGGGGAGCAACAAAAAGTTATACATGAACGTTAGATTAATCAAATTTTCTTAAATTTCTGCGGGAATTTTTTGGTGAAAATTGTTATTACGCTAGTTTTACGTAGTGACACCAAGTTGCATACGTTGATGTAAAAGTTGTTATGAAGACACAACATTTTTATAACAAATTAGTGAAAAGGCGATATGACGTCAACAACGAAATTTGAATGTCGATCAATTATAAAACTCTGTCACGATCTTGATCATACACCAACGCAGACATTAAAAATGTTGAAGAGAACAAGAATACGGTGCTGTAGAGAAATTATGTTTATGTGACACCCAAGATTCGGACTTCAATAGAGGAAAATGGGCGCCAAGATAGTCCTGCAAAGGGCTACATTCCGGTTCACGACGTCAGAACTGGGGTACACAGTGATAGGCTCCGCTTTGATTGTATACCGATCTTAAAACATCCACGCAGAGAAACATTTATCATTTCGATTCTAAAATTGTATGATAACACTTTCAGCACATTTATACCTCGGACACAGAATTGTATGATAGTAAATAAGCACTTTGAATAGAAGGGTTCATAATCGCGTTAAATTGACGTCGCTTTTGACGTTCTTGCTCCCCCGCTCCGCGCATGGTCTGTGTCTTAAATTTATCACTGAGCAATAACTGTTATATGTACACAATTGAAATTTTTCACATTTATTGTACAGATGTCACATTTAAAAACTGTACGACTTTTGTTTTGATAGTAAACACTCCTGAAGTTTTATTAACCCAGTTTACGAACTTTTGGATCACCCCTCGTAAGTATAAAGGTTCTGATAAACATAACTTGATAAAAAAAATAGTTGAGTAAACATATTTTGTTTGCTAGCCAATAACATTTTTATCGGGCGTTGTTTTGAAAGATTCACCGCACCAAGCTAATCCATGGTGTTTTACCGCTTTCCTTGCTTCAATCATTTTTTTCTTTCAAATTGGTGTAGTAGGAACAGTGTTATTGAAAACATAATCGATGTTTTTTCATGTGAATTTCCGCCTATACGTATTCATACTCACGTAAGGCTAATCCGAGTTTTCTCTGGTGGAATTCGCTCTTTGATATGTTGAGGTCGCTTATTTTCAACATATCAAAGAACGATTTTTATCAGAGAAAACTTGGATTAACTTAAAACCCGGTCACATACTTTTCCGCGGTCATATCACGGCTAAAATGGCGACCCGTGGAATGGAAGCTGTTGAACGCGATGCGGCAGTGATACAGCCGTACAGAATTTGTGTAAATGTGAAAATTTCTGACATGTCAAAATACTCGAGTTGGAAGTCAGAGCGATGTAGATAAAGCTCGATTACCCAAAGTACTCCCCATCACCTATGCCGACCGCACTCAGTCTGTTCAAGATCGCTTGCTATGTCTTATTCAACTTGATCTGATCTGCATTGGGAAAATAGCATTGTACAGGCCCGTAGGAACAGGGGGGGGGGGGGGGCCAAAATTGGCCAAAAATGCCAAATTTTCCTTATTTCACACTGAAAATTTTGGGAAAATTCAATTTAGCCCCCCCCCCCCCATATTCAGACAATGAGGCTTTACCCCCCCCCCCCCCCCCCCCATATGAAATTGCTTCCTACGTGCCTGTTGTACGCGTTTACGACGGTTTAGCAGCGATTATGAAGTGGAATGGCAGTGCTATCGCCGTGCTATGGCAGTGTTATGGCCGTGCTATGACAGTGATTCAGACGCGATGTGGACGTGGTATCTTGTCGCGCGTTTTAACACTAGACGCGATTGGAAGTTGTAGGCCGTGATACGGCAGTGTTTCGGCAGTGGAACAGCCGAAGGCGGCCATACAACGTCCATTCCGTGTCCATAGCAAGGCTAAAACGAAATTGACCCCAAGTTACCGCGTTCAACTACGTTCAAAATATTTTATGATTATTTAGCCGTGATATGGACTCGGAATGGCCGCGGATTCGTATGTGACCGGGCCTCTATTTATAAGCAAATTAGATTCTAATTCAGTTTTTTTCGATCTGGTCCTCAAAGTATTACTGAAGGTTCATAAAATCTTGTTTTGATGTGTCGGTGCCATTCAATCGAGTTCGATAATGTTTTTCCCTGTTAAATATACCTTGAAAAGATGTGTTGAACAATACTTGTATCACTGATTTCATTTTACATGACACTGACATTAGGACAGGATATATTGATATTTTTCAAATAGCTTAACATGCATAAAAGAGAATAATGGAACACATATATAAAAGGATTGCAAGAAAATATGACTCAACTATTTCTAGTAAATAGCTCAAATTCATAAGTTATGATAATAAAAGCGAAACCTGCGTCATGTCATGTCAAGTGATATTGCTAATACGAAAGGATAAGTGTCTTTATACGGATTAAGACTGGTCAAAAAGAATTCTATTCTTATACGAATGAAATCTTAAAAGGCCAAGGACTTTATTTACCAACAACACACAACAACGATTCTCAAACGCTGGGTTTGGAAGAGACACACATCTCTAGTAGCTAGGAATACCTTGTTCGGTCCTCAGCCGATTTTGTTTCCTATAAATGAGAATTATTGTAGGTTAAGACGTAAAACAAATACAATCAATGACCAAGCGATTATTAAGTCAAATATGCACATGACAATCAGAACCATTGACTTATTGGTTATTGCACAATTTCTTACCAGAAGCGTGGTTAATTTGGCCGTAGTCGTTATCATTTCGCTTTCTTGTCGGTTGGGACAATATTTCGGAAAAAGTACCATGAGTTATCTAATATGCCATACATCCGATGAAAGAATTCTGTAAGGCAGGGTACATGCAACAAACCTTTTGAAGATTGATGCACAAATAAGGAAGTTATTGCAAAATATCTTACCAGAATCGAGATTATTTTGTCCGTATTCGTTATCCATCCCATCATGCAAAATCCCCACCGTGTGTATAAGTTTTCACATTTTTTTTGTGACAATAAAAATCAGACAATTTCATTTAAAGTGACATTTCACATCTATTTCATTTTTCAAAAGTATGTCTTGATGCAAAAAATGTTTATTCTAATGCGTAGAAATTATATCATTTTTTGAAGTTGTCATTTATAAGCGAAAAATACGTCTTTAAAGTTGAGAGAGAAATGACAAATTCTATATAAACATGAACTGTTGTCCACAACAACTGGTTTAATATTAGCACAAAAATATATATTTCTCGTAAACGGTTCAATATTTTGACTTGGAAATTTCAGAATTTTCATATGAAAAGATGCTCTTTCAGATAGAGTAGAAGTAAAATTTATGTAAATAAGATTGTGAAATGTCACTTTAAAGCTACTATTTCCCAGATTTTGGACCAAAATTTGTCAAAAACAAACGAAATGTACACTTTTTAAGCTTTATATGACCTGATTAAATGATTACGACAAACTATTGAAGCAACGACTCATTTTTTCTCAATTTGATACCGAATTCATGAAGCGATGTCGAAAGTAGGTCAAAAACAGTAGGACCTGCCGTTCGGATATCCTCGGATAATATCGACCAAAGATCGAATCATCGACTCGGAAGTGCGTGTATGAAGAAATCTTGAAAAAAAATCCGATTTCTTAGCCGGAAGTAGCTACGCTTCATAAAGTAGTTTTCGAGGTCAACCAAATGCACATCCATGGCAACTTGCGGGACTTGCAGGTTGTAATTATTCTAAAAAGAGAGGACACTGGAACTGCAAACAATCTATTTCAGTATCATTGTCGCGTCATTGTTGACATAAGTCACATACGAACGTTTTGAATTGTTGTTCTATTCTATTCTATTCATAGTCTGAAAGTAGTTCTACGAGATGCATCCAAGGTATGATTCGATAGAGTTGTCCTTGGTGGTCCAATTGTAGGACCTGCGACTTTCTTAAATGACGTCACAACATACATGATGACGTCATATTGAAATTCAAGCATGAATCTCGTTTGAATCTTGGTCCGCGCTGTATGCGCATGCGTGACATTTAAAAAATAAATTCAACAGCATCTGAGACGGGGTTGAATTTTGGTTTGGATTCTCCCTAAATTCGACTATCTCTCTTGTAATTTCGGCTCAATCTCTGTCTGAATCGCATATTATTAACCATTCTGAGGTGGCCAACACAAAGGTTTTGCATATTTTTTCAAAAAAATTCATTTTTTGCAATTAGACCATCTGTTACCATCACCCTTTAAGTAACGCTAAATTCTCGTATTCGGCGACAACGATTGTTGATTTTGATCAATCAAAAATAACTTTATCAAAAACCGTTCTGCCGTCTGCAGCAGCTTTCAAATTGGAAAAATAAATTTTTACAGTATAGGGAAGGGTTAAGACACTTAAAAATGAAACTTTAATCCGCTTAATTATAAGATTTGAATACTAATCACTGTGATATATTAGGCCAAGAATTACGTTCGACCAATATTAGAAAACATTCTATAAGCATAAATAAGTGTTCAACAAGCTTGAATAAGGATAACCATTGTGAATAAAAAGATTATTTATTCAAATAGAAAATATTTGCAAACCTCAATTGTGCAATTCAATCATTATTTGTTAAATTTCGATGTTAATTTCACTATGTATTGAAATTGGTTTGAAAAATTGTGTATTTTGGCTATTTTCATTAAGTTTGAATGAAGGAAATAAGCTGGATTTGAAGTGTTTGATTTGATTAGAATTGTGTGAAACAGAATTTCACCAGAACAACAGATTAGAGGATAAAAAGACATTCTTATTTCAAATTCAAACCCTATCTTGTGGGTACTCATTGGAATCGTCTCTATGAGACGATTCCAATGAATATCCACATCATAGGGTTTGATATAAATAATTAAAATATTGTATTTTTAAAAGTCAATAGCCTTCGCTTAAAAGTTTGGATGAAAGCAATGCAATACTGAATGATGTGAACATGAAATATCCAGGATTAGGCCTAGACCTTTCTGAAGAGTAGCAGGACTCGCCATTCGATTAGGCAATATACCAATGAGTGATGTAGTTTATGTGACTATGATATATTTAGACGCATGTAAAGACTTAACTGATGAGTAGCAGAACTCGTCAGTCGGGCGGAATGTTGGTGAAGAAAGGCAGTTTGTACGTCTCTACTGGGACAGGGGCGTACAGACATATACAGTTACGTGAAAACATACGACATATACGCAGGTAAACTCAACTATAACATTGCTGTATGTTATTGCAATATATTTGGGGAAGACGATGCTTTCACTAAGCTATCGCATTGCAGATGGGGATAGATATATGTAGCTTTTTATTGCAGTTTCCACATTATCTCTACGTGTCGTTCGTCTGTCTCCCTCATTGCTGTGTGGTGAAACATTGTGTAGTTTTACGTCCCTTCACACAGGCTGACTATGGTCAAAACATTTCGACCCAAGATAAGTCCGTTTTATCGGCGTCTTGATCTATTTCGATCTCGTCTTTTTTCAACTATTTAACCATTCCAAAGTGCTGTTGAAACCCTAAGAGCGACGTGCATATACGTACTCGTATATACATGTATATGTACATGAGTGTGTGTTGGCAGTATGGTGTGGCAAGAAAATTACCACTTTCCGTTTCCATACAATTGATATATACCAAACTTCTAGTCATCCATGTGTGCTCGTAATGTACCGGTTATCATACTGTGTAACGTGTAACTTTCTATTGCTCAATTTTCTCCAGAAGCCTTTGTTTTCAAATAATAAACATATTTAGTTATTCAGGCATACATAAGTCCTCTATTGAGTCTAGATCGGAGTCTCTCTTTCCACGCTTGGCAGTCGAACGGGTTGGTTTAGTCTTTGTCAATTCTACAGTCTCACAGTCTCTCCAATGTAGGCCTCCCCATATCAGTGAGTGTATCAAAATATACAAATGTTTTATTTCGCAGCAGTCATGAAAGTTTCAAATAATTGATACCTACATTTCACACGATTCTACTGAAAAGTGTTAATTGCAAATTTATCATTGCAATGCTTAAAAACAGAGGTAATAAGCCAACTTGCTATACATTCAGACTGTTTCCTAGTGTTCTGTGGGTTTCGCAAAAGTGGCCGGTCCGTGATCATTATGAATAAGGTTAATAACCCATCACCGCCTAATGTCGCTTTTTGATCCCCCCCCCCCCCAACAATCTTTTAAAACATTGTGGAAAATAAAGAACTTGCTTTGGCGAGCAATTTATTAAATTCGCACAGTGTTTTCTTCCCAGAAAGACAAATTAAAACTACTAGTTTTCATTATCTTGTCATTACTTTTGCAACATCTTTGAATATGGATAAGTTTAAAATCTCGTATTGTAACGGGTAAAACACTCTCCAGACATTCATTGATTTAGTCGGGTAAATAAAGTATAGAAAATAAGAGTGTGTCAAATGCCGGATTAGTATTTTAATCCTTAATCGACATTAGAGTTGAAGTAGAGGGTATAATAACTTACAGTATACTGAGAACACTTCAACGTAATCAATACGTGATCGAATAACGCATTTGTCAACAAAAGATATACAGTTGACACTCGTTGTGTCGAAGTGAGAGGGACCGTTAAAAATACCTCGACATATCCGGAGTTTGACTAATCCGATTTTTATTATTTTCTATGAAAACGATATCTAACCATTTTTGATGGGCATCATATGTGTTCATGATTGAAATATAAACTGGCACGATTTAAAAACGCAAAAAAGTACTTTTACAAATGCTATCTCCTGCATCTTACAAAACCGATGTATAGCCATGTAAAATTGTAAATGTTACAATTGTTAACATAACAGGACAGAAAATGACCTTTCAACCCACGAATAATGCCTAAATGGACGTCAGATTATGCCAAAATGCACGTTGAGTCAAGAGCCTGGCATTGAACATCGACGACAGCGAACCCAGTGTTTTCACAGGCGATTTATCACCATGTCGCGATGTATAGGCCGCCCGCGATTAACAACCATGGAATTTGCTGTAGATTGAGCCGTCACAAATCTGTTGCGTTAGTGACGTTGACGTATACAATTATGTTGACGTACAGTTGTTACACGCAGCTGACCGGGACGTGGGTGGTCTGTAAACCTTTCTGTGTTGTTCACACGTCTCATAAACCTTGGAACCGTCGATTCGGCTACATTAAAGCGTCTAGCTACCTTCATTTGCGAAACACGGCAAACCAAAAGCCAAATAAACTCGGTTCCTTTTTCGCAAAGTAAGCCTCAGCATTTTATACACAATTTTCTTTCGTTGTTCTCGTATGTCAATAAGTATATCAAAGTGGAAATTTGTACACAAAAAAATCTTAGTGATTTAACACGTGGTCTGAATGCACGAGACACACGAGCATTTAGTGATGGGCGGTTCAGATGTCCAGAAAGTTTACAGAAAACACGACAAAATTGCTGGGGCGTGAAGCGTATACATTTTCTCATACATGTCCCCAAATATGGTGCCGATAGAGGCAATAGGAAAGGAATGATTAATGAAAACGTGTTTTGCGTTTTTAAATCGTGTCAGTTTAGTAGGAAAAGGAAAGAAATTGCTCGAAACGAGCAATTTCTATCCTTCTCCTACTAAATTTAAATGGCTGTATTTGTTTCGGAATTCATTTTGATTTCCATATGTTGAGGATGGGACATACCTTTCACTTCGACTTAAGCGGAATTTCGACTTATCCGATGTCGAGATAACGAGTGCCGACTGTATATAGATTGTATTTAGTCTAAGGAACAACCAGTCTTCCCCAGAAATACTCCCAAATACATTATAGAGCTTGTCTGACTCACAAATGAGCCATCGGATAGGTTTGTACCAATGCTGTTTTCGTGGCATTTTTCTACATCTCTATGCACTTATTATTTTTTATTTCGAAATTTCACAACCTGTCCGAGTTCTCCGAATCACCCTCGCTTTGAAATGAACGTTAA
Organism: Fragum sueziense; assembly: GCA_963680895.1. NCBI lineage: Eukaryota > Metazoa > Mollusca > Bivalvia > Cardiida > Cardiidae > Fragum > Fragum sueziense. The sequence continues at coordinate 72,281,975 of OY804594.1, read as the reverse complement.
TTGTCTGCAGTCGGTCCTTTGTCTCAGAAAAATAAGCAGAACAATAATGTTTACGATAACAAATCGGTTATGCAATATCCGCCTTTATCAGCCTCAACCTTATCAAAAGCACTTTGGCCCGTATTTTCAACAAAAGAGGACAATGACGACAGTCAGTACTTTATCCTGTTTTCTCAATATATTCTGTGTTGTCTTTTAGAAATCTTTTCCTCATCAACTTTTTTGTCACCTGCATCGGCTTTCAAATTGGAGCACCCTAAGTGTGTCCCCTTTTGAAGGAAATGGGAGTGCATTGTATCGTAATTGTCGGTCAGTCGGTCGGATGTTAGGTCGGAAGACCACACCTTGTCCTATGGCGTACCAAATGGGTCAAAAGTCTATTTAGAGCGTGCACGCATAAAATATACGCATCGACGCGTAAATTTTATGCGTCGACGCGTATATTTACGCGTCGACATATAAAATTTACGCGAGCAGTTGAAAATTTACGTGTCGACGTGTAAATTTTCAACTGCTCGCGTAAATGTTCGCGACGACGCGTATTTTATCTATTAACCAATCAGATCCTTCGTTTCATCCATCAACTTTATGGTATAAAAGGAAAGGTTTCTAACTGTCTCTCTCATTGGCCAGCCTCGGTTTCACATTTTTTTCTCCTGCTCGCGTAAAATTTACGCGTCGACGCACATATTTTCAACTGTTCGCGTAACGTTTATGCGTGCACGCTCTTTATAGACTTTTTACCCATTTAGTACGTCATATTGTCCGGAGCATAGTCAAAAAGTATCTAAGGTAGAATCATGAGACATTATAGGTTTATAGATCTCATGGAAATGAGCAGTGCACAAAGAGCGTTACTCTGCCGATCGTATTTTTGGAGTTATTTCCCTTTATTGATTTTAATACTAAATTATAATTTGTCCGGGGCAAAACTTAAAATATTATGCGAGGTAAATTCGAAATTTTCATAGGTAGATAGATCTCATGACGGAGAAGTGTAATGCACAAGAATCTTAACTCTGTTAAATATGTATTTGGAGTTATTGCCCTTTGTTGATTTTCATACTTAACTTTTGTCCGGAGCATAACTCAAAAAGTGTGCGGGGTCGGTTAATGAAACCTCATAGGTAGATATAACTCATAATGAAGAAGTACAGTGCACAAGAACCGTAACTCTGTTGATCGAATTTATGGAGTTATTGTCCTTTGTTGATTTTTATACTTAATAATACACTACCATTGGACTGCTTCAATTGTTAAAGATAGGCCCTCGAAGGGGCACGTTATGTTTTACAAACATCTCTTTTTATAGTTCGGGAGAACAATATCTTTTTCGACTTGTCTATGAAGAAACACTCTTTATCTCGTAACCATAATACTTTCTTTACAATAGTCCCAGCCGAAATTGACAGTGACGTGGGCTAATGTTTACTACTTGACAACCAATCAACTCTCTTCGTATTTGTAACGGATCAAATCAGACGAATTGATTGGTTTTGCAGCAGTAAACATCAGCCTACGTCACTGTCAATTTCGGCTGGGACTATTGTACTCAAAACAAATTAATTCAACAACAAAAAATATATCCGATTTTGCTACACAAATTCTATAATAACGGGTATAGATAATCATTGTCGTTTAAAATCAAAAATATAAGTCAGTAAGATTATCCTAATGAAATCTTGTTACACGTTTGTTAAACAAACTCAGGTTCTGTGTCCGAATCAGAAGATACCTGGGAAAACATTGAAATAAATGATATATATGCTGATAACAATCATTTCTTTTCCTTTTGACTCAAAATTGTCTCAGCTATATTGTATACAAATCGTACCTGAATCGTCACCTATTTTGTCTTCTGCAGCAGATTTTGATTTTGACCAAACTGCATTTATTTGACGTTTTGGAAGGGGTTACGTGAAACTTTATTTTCTTCTCATTTAAAGAAATTCATTTCCGATCGTTTTGGCCTGCCTTTCGATATAGCACACAACTCAAATATTCACTTTATTTATTTAAAGTTTATAATATCAATACTTGAAGGTTTTCCCATGCTATACAGTAGTGACAAAAAGCTTTAACCTTGTTCACTTCCTTGAGACATACCGGTATGTTGGAAGAATACCATTTTAGGTGAGAGACAGGGCTATTGCAAATATTGATAGAAACGGAGTAGATGTAACAAGAACCGGTATCTACAGTTTGTCCTTAATTTAATATGTCTTACACTTATGGATAAATAACGTATAAGTATACATGTATTCTGTTAATCTTACTTACTTGGACTTGTCACTTTCTTGGTTGAGAAAAAAGCAATTGAAATTCCAATTTAAATCCAAAGTTGTTGCAGACGACTATTGCAAGTGAATGAAAGTTTACTTTTATGTGTGTTTACGAGTAGAAATAATTGTGGGATTTGAAGAAATTTCGTCAAAAACGTCATTGTGCAAGAATAGTTTTATTAATTTTAATAATACCTGTAATTATTTTATCTAATGACCAAACGTATTTTGCTACCTACTTCCACTTTGAATGTGTTGACTACTGTACTTGCCATTATCAAATAAGGTTGTTTAGTCGACACTCACTTTATTATTCCTTTTAAATTTTTTGTTTGTTCGCAAAGTTTGGATAACGATAATGTGTAATTTTGGTGCCGACAAAACCTCTTCACGTCATAAAATATAAAATGATCTTACATTTCGCTTCATTTCTCATAATATCTCGTAGCTAATGCTTTAAAGAAGATGCAGTTGTGAAGTTTTTGATGTACAAGTATCTCTTTTGTAATGCACGAAACTATCAAGAAAAAGTAAACATTTGATCAGCACAAATGATTTTCAAAGGATGGTTTCGTTTAAACCCTTCTTTGAACGACAGGTTTTAGACCACATGAATTTCAAAAATGGACGCTGCAGAGTTCAAATTGTAAGCTAAGCAACAAAATGTTCAAAATATGAAATAAATGGAAAATGCAACATTGACAGAAAAGACAAAAAAATACGAATAAGTATTCGCTTCCTTTCATAAAATAATACCCAGATATCATCATATGTTTTTGACGTCAGTATCAGGGTTATTTTGAAAACATTTGGATGATTAATGTGAAGTTGGTATGTAAAGAGTTGAAAAGATTCTTCTTCTGGGTGAAAGGGTAATTTTTCTAAAGTAAATCAATCACAAAGTTCGATTTAATGTATGCACATATTAATAAAGAGATAAAGAAGACTGACAAAATCATATAGAGAAAATAACGGTTCAAAATACACGGATATTATGAAGGTTAATAAATGGATACAGAATTTGTAGAAAGGTTTGTACGTCTTAATCTATATTTTCACTGATTTTTTAAAGGGAATATCATTTGATCCAGGATCCGGACAAAAAGTCGCGATGGCATTTGAGACCATCATCGATCCAGATCAGCCTGTGTATACGAATAGTCTGTTCTAGATCCATGTTGTTCTCTAGTAGTATAACAATGGCCGGAAGTAAATGTAATATAGCAGCCTGGATACAGATCAGGCCACAATTTAACATTATTGAGGTTATTGAATGGATACAGAATTTGTAGACAAGTTTGTACAACTTATCTGATACTGCAAAGAAAAGAAACATTTTAAAAAATACGAAAATGAATTCCCTTATTTCATTTCTAACAAAGAGGTCCGGATCAGTCTGTGCATATACACAGTCTGATCAACATCCAAGCTGTAACTGTATTTTCTATATGATCCGGCATTTGGAAACTAGACCCTTAAAGCATTCAAGATTAAGATTGTCTGGTTTTCCGTTTGGTTTTTGTACCTTTGTACTGTCTGATCAGGAACCATGTTGCTGTTTTACATTTGCTTCAGGCCATGAAGAAGAAATAAGAGAAAAATATGTATCTTGATCAGACTATGTGTTGTTATGTCGAGATGTAGAAAACCCGTAATGTGGCTATTTTGAGATTAGAAAACATTGGATTCTTTCGAGCGACATCGTTGCGTTTCCGAACCTATTCGCGTTTGGTCGAAAACATTCGGTGACGGAAAGTTCCACCGCCGAATGTTTTAGACCTCGCCGGAATAATTCCGACGACGCGCGAATCTCATTAGGGGTGGACTACCTTAACACTTCTAAACTTTAGCTATGTAGGGCCTAGTAATACTTGCTCTGAATGTGTACAACCCATTACCACGTAATGGCTCTTTTTGTCTAACCAAGACATGTCTACATGTATGGTACATGCGCTAAACAGCTTGCAGCGGAAATGATGGAATAAAACATATAGCATGAAATATGTTTTATTTTTTTTATTTTTTATTTATTTATTTATTTATTTATTTTTTTTTGTAATTAATGAATAATTCATATTTTAACCACTAGTCTTACGTAGACTATATCATCTAGAATGTCAATTTATCAAAACTAATGATAAATGGGTACATTGTATGTGAAGTTAAATAAAAGTGAACGAAAACTTCTTGGTAAATGTCATTTGCATAACTACTTTGCATTTTAATCTATATCGGATCTAGACACTCGGAAAAATAAGGGAAGTAAGTTGGCTGCTTCCAAGATAATGTGCGAAACATTAGCCTCCCTTGATGTTACACGGAAAAGTAGGGCTTCGACTAACATTAGAAATGACTTTTAATAACTCTAAGTTTATTTCAAGAAAGCGGGGTCGTTTTAAATCCCAGCCATTGCAACTTAAGCACTGGTTGAGCACATGTCTTGCCACAACTTTATAAGATGGTTTGGTAACATCCTTAATCCAAAACATCTTGTTCAAACTATGCTGTGAGTACATAGTAGAAAATGCTCTGCGAAAGCATTTTGTTAGGTACTAGTACCCACATAAATTGTAAATTGTAAACTGGTCCAAATTCAAAAATGTTGCAGATGACAATGTTAAGTAAATCCAATTTTACTTTTTTGTTCTTTTCTGATAGAAAACATTGTGGAAAATGAAGAAATTGCTTGTCGAAAGCAATTTCTTCAATTTCCATGATGTTTTCCAAAACCATTATCTTATTGGGAGTCAAAAAGATTCAATGCGTGGTAATGGGTTAAGAAGCTTTTCTTATTTTCTCAATTCTAGAAAAGGTGTAGGTATTGTGTCCGAAATCTGCCGGCATTACTACACACGATGAGTTTATCAACCCTCTCACAACCACCAACATATCTGTCCATCTAACTAGGAATTTTAGGGTCTTGACCAAGTACATGTACATGTAATTGAAATGCAATTTTCATCAATATGATCACGAGATCTTTGCACTGAATTTAAATTGAAAGAGATAATTAATAATGTCCCCAAACAAGAATATAATCTACAAAAAGTCATGATAAATACATTTAATTCACGATCTGGTATTTGAGTGCATCCTGGATCCAGACCAGCCTGTGCGTAAGCACAGTCTGATCAGCATCCATGCTGTCCTCAAATAGCTACTTCGTGGTTTGTAGCAACTGTAAGAGAGCATCATCTTCCTGATCAGACTGCTTTTAGGTACATGCTGATGTGGAAACATGGTAGTCTCACATGCTATAAGGAACCTTTTTCCAGATCCCGGCTAATTTTATTACCTGCTTGATTCACATTTTTTCTTCTTTGAAATGTAGGTCCATAAAGGCCGTATTATCAACATGAATTGAGTTGTAAACGGCTAAAGTTGTCAATTGTCTCTCAATGACAGATAAAAGCTTGTGATGTACTTGATAGATCGATGGCATTTATAGGGTATCGAATAGTTTAAATGTGAGATAATATATGACATGTCACAGGCACGTAGGAAACAGCTTCTGATTAGGCCAGCTATTCTTTCACGGATGGGTGGGACAAATATAGATTATCATAAAACACATGAATTACGCTGAATTTTAGGATATCAAGTACGGTAGTTAGGCTATATGAAACCTGCGCCTCTAAGAATATGAATTAATAACATCATATCGCTTTGATAATACTAAACTAAAAACTCACAATAATTGGGGTGGGGTTAATGTCTACATGTGTGCAGTTTGCTGTCCTAGGACACCTTTCGTGTATGAAAAGAATCTCCTACTCGTACTTCACAAAATAAAGAAGAAAGTTCCCTGCTAATAAAAGGTGTATTTATTGATTGGTGTAAGCCTGATTGACACTGATAAGGTTTTATGGTACATTTCTATACAAATATAGACACACATATATGATGGTGAATAGGGAAATTCTATAGATCATAAACAAATATTAGATGTAAATGCACAGTGAAACGGTGCAAAATTGAAAAGAAATCATGGGATTTTTCAGTGCATTCTATTTATTTGATATGTTTCGAACTGTTGCATTTTTCATACAGTTTGTACCATTGCATGTCTTGTCTAACAGTGTTGGTTACTTTTAAAGGACGAAATAAAATATTTGTATGTTTTTTTTGGCTTTTTAAGGATAAAGTGGTGACCATTGTGGGACTAAATACAGATGTATGTGATAAGTTCGTCTTTGGAATTTTCATAATGGACGTATGAATCAGACTCTAGCTATTTTTATTCTTATTCGTAAGCTGAACTTTTTTTCGGAAGGTGACGAGCTCTAAAGTAAAGCTTTTCATTCCATTCATGATCCAAATAAGCTTGCCAGTACAGTAGAAACGGAACAACTATAAACAAAGCATTATTGCAAGGGACTTCTATGGATATATTAATACGTATAAACCTACTAAACAACAAATGAAAGATTTTTACTTGTTTATAAGTGTGACAATGCGCGTATGGAAGCGCCCAGATTTCTGTATGCTTTCTGCAGTACCAGTGGCTAAGGATAGTATGCCGGATTCGTCACGGTAATCTTAGAAATAAATTTGATCTATGAAAATTGGGCATCGCGACATTTTACACAAAATGATAACAAAATCAGAGGTTTTTATTGTCCAAATAAAAATCCTGTGCTCGGGACTACATGTTAAGGCACAAACCTCTGGTTGTCATTTCAGTTTTTACCTTGCATATCGCTTTTTGGACCAACAAATCTTTCAAGGCCTTGTTATTATTTTGTAATCCATCAAACGTTTACTTGATAAAAAATACCATGGAAGCCATGAGCAATTCTCTCCAAAAGCAAGGAGAGCTATTTCGATCGGGGTAGTGTGATCATATTGCCATTTTGTCTGCTTGCTGAGAGACATTAATTGTTATTTAATATTGGTCCGCACATTCGGAAGGGTACATAATTGGTCTCCAGTAGAGCGTCTTAGGTTCATGTGGAACACTAATTGGTGATATGAAATAAAATTGATCGCATGAAAATTATGACTACATGTGTATTTAAACCTTAACCTAAATTACATAAAAACAATAAAACCCCACAAGGTTCCGGATCTGTAAAATGTTCCTAAATTTGATTTTAGACTACCATGGATCAAGATCAGTCTGTGCAAACGCTGATCAATACCCATGGTCTTCTCTTACAGCTTCTTCGTCCCTTGCATCAACTCTCAGAGGGCATCATGGATCGCGGTCATGATTGGACTGTACACAGACGAAACAAAAGGGGGTGTCTCACGAATAGGAAAAATAACATGGGAGTCTGCCCACGCTCGGAATTTAATGAAATTTGGCGTGAACTTAGTACACTAGATAACGGTTCATATTCATGAAATGTTTCAAATCGCACATTCCAGAAAACAATTTTCTCGGAATTTTAAGTTTTCACCATGAAAAAAGAGGGTACCCTGATTAAAACAGTGTGCAATCGTTCTGGTTGTTAGTTTCATCGCGTAATTTATTCTAAAAATAATGCCCAGTAGTCCGTGATCCTGTATGAAACAAAAATATAATATAATTATGCACAAAAAAATGTTTTATATCAACTGATGTAAGGGGGTAACCCAAAAATTCATTGTTTTTAAATATTTTAAGCAAATTCTGTTCAAAAATTTTCTTTGTTCCAGTTTTTGTCAAGATTTGAAAATTATGTAAAAGTTGCGCACAAATATACTGATGATTATCGTGAAATATCGAGAAAAAATAAAACCGGTAAAATGTTGCTTTTGGAATTTCCCCCTGAATAGTGCACATTTCCAAGAATGGACAAAATTAAGATTTTTTAAAGATGACTTTTTTCAAATGTTTTGTTTACTTTTTGATCATTTTAGTTTACCTGAGGATAAATCAAGATGCAAGGCATTTTTCGGTTATTTCCTGTCATCTGTCCGTGTGTCTGTCTGTCTGTTGGCATTTTCTCAAAAATTCTTTTTTCTCCCAATCTAATATGTAAATCTTTTTGAAACTTGATAAAAAGTATCCTTGGGTTAAAGGAGTACAACTCCGTGTTATTAGAATTTCTTTTTGTCATAAACTTTTGTTGCTGTGGCAGCATAAAAGGGAAAACATTTGATATAATAAAAGTAAGCTCTTTTTGTAAAGCTTTACACAGCCATGAGGTTTTACATTTTGTATGTAAGTTTGCTAAGGGGTAGACTTCAAAGTTGGTTACAATATTTTTGTCCAGGGTCACATTAGATCTTGTCCCAGGTGTACCTACTTTACAAAAAAGATAGGAAATTTTCTATTAAAAACATTTTAAATTATTCAAGTCAGCCGTGATTCATGAAAGCTAACAGCAAGAGTTATTTATAGATCTTTTGAAACATGAGAAAGCAAATAAGAAAAATGCACCGATTTCTCTGATGGCATTTGACAATCGTTCAAAAGTGAAAATATTGTTGTGATGCATAAGAAACAGATAATCCGGCTCCCATGTGACTTTTAAGGGCTATTGATGGTTAAACAACATGTTAATCATATGACATCATTGAAATGTGTATAAAGTGTGTATCAATACAGGTTAAGCTATGGTCAGAAAAATAATTTGAGGAAATAATTGCACCCTGTTTTATCCCAATAGGGCCACGTTTTGAAATAAACAAGCACATTTTCAACTGTGTAACTGAAAAGATATAATGCTGTAGCAGTCTTTTACTGAATCATAGGGGCCTTCCATATCATATTAGTTCATTAGGGGCACTTAGAGCAAAAATATTTGGTTATGTATTGGTTACCCGGAAGGGCACCTTTTGATGCTTTACCGTACCGGTTCTTAGAAGCGTCTTTTCAATTTCATAACATTTGGCTTGACATTTATTGCATGTCACAGTCTCACTAAAATGGTGCATAGACAATGTGACCAAATAGGAAAGAAAACTTGCAATGCGTATATGTATGCCTATCTTGGCTTCCATACAAGTAATTTTGTAAATATAAGTAATATTTATATTAATTCTATGTTTTTTCCAATGATTTTTTTGGGAATGAATATTGCTGTACGTTTGTACTGTATGCTACAATTGATTTTACTGAATATATAAATGTTTTTAGGAGCACAATCAAATTTTTTACTGAATACAAGTTTTGGACCAAAACATCACCTTCATCAATAATATGTATTATATGACATTGTTACCGGTTTTGGATTTCTATATAATTTGGCTCAAAGTAAGAGGAAATATGTAGCATGTTTTTGTGATGATATGGAATCTTGACAAAGACTCCAACATACTTAACTTTGGGATTTAATTTTACTCTTTTCTAAAATCTTGCTGAAAAATATGCATATTTTCATGATTAATTCAATAAAAAACATTCATAATAATTTCCTCAAATACATTTTCTGGTATGAATGTAATGCCTTATGTGTCTCGGATCAAATTCAATTGACAGATCTTGAAAATACACAAAACTAAAGTTTTGCGACACATGAAAAAGGGGCAATGTTTCATGTCATAGTGGGAATAAGTCAAGGTGGCTTTTTGGAATCCAGTTTGGATTATCTAAGAAACTAAATGCATTTTCATAGCTTGTATATATTCCTTTATCACCATGCAGAATTAAAAGAAAATTCATGCGTGGGCAGATTTGAGACACCCCCTTTATGTTATGATACGAGACCACGACCCAGGCGCCGATTTCTCGAAACAACTTGATATAATTATATAATACTAGCAATTTTACCCGTCTCGAAATTTGACCTTTGACCTCGATGACCTTGACCTATCCGGGGCTGACCTTTGACCTCGATGACCTTGACCTATCCGGGGCTGCACTCCACCTAATCCCGTCCCGTAACCCGTAAGCAATCCCGTCCCGTAACCTGTAAAAACGATAAATTTGACCTTTGACCTCGACCTTTCAAAAAATGAACCCCTCAAGCTAATATCCGGGGCCGCCCTCCACCTTCCCTCCAAGTTTGGTGAAGATCGGCCCAAGGACCTGGGAGGAGTAGGGGAACAAACAGACAAACAGACAAACGTTGCTCAAATTATAGTATGATATAAGTGACGTCGCGCTCGATGTTGACGTACAAACGAAAAAACGCCATACCGCTCCTTTTCAAACTACCACCAGAATGTATAGGATTAATACAATTTTGAGAAATTTATATCTTTGGATTCGACAATGGTTTTCCTTGTGAATGCTACCAACGAAAAATATGTTTAAAGATTCAAAATAGTTTTAATCTTATGCGAAACGTTCACGAACGTCACTAAACGATAAGGTAAGATGTAACCAAATTAACACAATCGTGAGTGAAAATGTTTCTGAAAATGACAAAATCAACGCTTTTCTTGCCAAATCGTTTACGGACTGCCGTGAAGTCATCTCTTCTATAAGTCAAAACAAGTTTTACAGAAAAAAGGCACAAAGGACTGAAATAATGCACGATTAATTAGTATAGATAAAAAGGTAAGATTCTGATTTTTTATTTGGATTCATTAAAATATTACGACAAAACAGAAAAACGTGTCTTTTATTGTATAAATTTTGATTGCTGAGTTTGAAGTACATTGTTTGTAGTTTTGAAAGATATAATTTTTGGTGGAGGTTCGCACTTTAAAACTTGTAAAAAATTTAACTTTTTAATTCTAGCGACAATGTCACACACGCCGAAAAACACACTTAATAGTTTAATATGTAAAATTGAAGAGATATTAAAAGTCTTATTAGAACATTTTATTATAAATAAATACAACAACATAAAAGTACAAACATATGTAAATAAGGAAATATGCATTTTTGAGAAATTTGATTGTTTGCCGAGAAGAAAAACGTTCTTTTGTAAATCTAGCCAAAATGTCACAGTGTCCAAAAACGTTACGCCAACGTTACGCGCGAGGGCTAAACAAAAATCCGTAGAATTTCCTCATAACTTTATAACCTTTCATTCGATATCTTTTATTTCTTCACGGATGCAATTTTATCATATTATTAACTCTCTGATAAAATATCTCATAAGTCTCAATATATGTAAACGATATTTTTTTCTCCTAAAAAGGGTTAAGGAACGCAACCTCGTAGCGTGCCGTAAAATCACACTAGTAAATCTTCGCAAAATGTTTATTTTTAAAAAACTTGCTCGAGCACAATTTCTGAAAGTTCATTTACCTAAAGAAGGTCATCCTATAAGACACCTGAGAAAATTTCAAGTCTCAATGCTGTAAAACAAGGATAAAGCTAGGGATATGGTACGACGTACCGACATGGAAAAACGAGTAAAAACGACAGTTTGCGGAGTGAAGGAAATTATTCGGTGAAATTAGCTTTTGATATTTTCGGTTCATACACCAACCTAAATGAAGTTAACTTTAGAAACATTGCAAGGCTAATAACATAAAAATCACGGTCTGTAAAAATGACATGTCTTGTTTATACAAAATAAAAAGAAAATTTATTTAAAAAAAGACAACCCAGTTGGTAAACTCGCAAAAAAGCGTGAATAATCTGCGACGTTTGTCAACGACGTCGTATAAAAAATCTGTTGCTACATAAATATGATAGAAAGTATATTAACCCTTTCCCAAACGATAAAATTTTAGGGTGGTCCAATATGAAAGCTGCTGCAGAGGATAATGTGGATGTTTATAAAGATAGGATTTGTGTACAATAATGTATAGAAAATATTGAGGCAAAAGGAGAAACTGCTGGTTATCAGCAGTTTCTTCTTTTGTCTCAATGTTTTCCCAAGTGTATTCTATCACGGACGTCAAAAGCAGGTCTTGTTTGGGAAAGGGTTAAAACATTCCGAATTCTTATATGAAATATCAAGTTCTATGTTAATACGATCAGCTTCACATGGTCATGGCGGATGAGGAACACCAAAAGTAAAATATTAGAAAGCAATAATGATTTTGAAATCCGTAGCAGATATTATTCTTGGAAAACATTGAAGAAAACGAAGACAATAAAAATGCTCATTTTCTCTCAATAGTTTTCATGCTATAATATGCGCCATACATTTCTATTTCTAAATACTTCGGGTTTTCTTCGTTTCAACTTAATTTCGTCTACTATTTGGCCTTTTCATGAAAGAACAGGGTGGAAAATGTAGAATCCTGACGTAAATAGTGAAAAAATTTAAAACGAAGCAATATTTATAGCATACTAGCAATGCATGCTGTAAGCGTTTTCAACTTTAGTTATATTGCATACATGTGACGCACCGAAACAGAATCAAAACCGGAGTGAAAACACGAGAACAGTTGCTTTCCGCTCTTTCTTTGTACGAGGGATGATCCAAAAGTAATGTCACAAACGTTGTTTTCGGTGATTTAAAGAACGTATCCTCATGCAACTTTAGATGCCGAAAGATTAACATTCGTTTAATACATGCACGAATTTTCATAAAGTTTAGTGTAAAATTACAAAAATAAACTACATTTTTACATAGCGCGTCGGTGTCCAGCGCCGCACAACGCACGACGTCATTGGCGTCATTCTACTCCTTTTCAAAATATCGCCCTCTGTGTTTAATTAATGCAACATTCGTGGCGTTCGACCCGCTTCATAAATGCATTTAAAAAAAACTCATTCAGCAATTCTTTGAATGCATTCCTTGAGTCAATTTGTTCTCAGTTGGTTTCGGTCGACATGATAAATTATTCTTAAATTCAGCATAAGATGCCGAAATAGCGTAAAGTAACATGGACGTTGGCGTTCCCCAGCTCCACATGTCTTCCGGCTCGTTTTGATCTTCAAACGACTCATATTCACTCTCCAAAAAGCTTGCACTTACGGTAGACGTCTCTTTCATGAAATGTCCGTTCTTTTAGGTTGAATTTGTTGTTTCTATTGCTTCAATCGGCTATTTCACAAGCCTTTCGCGAAAGTTAAGAATTGCACGTTGTGGGCATTTATCCGATTCTGCCATTATCCCGAATGCGAGTGATGAATTCAATAAGATTTATTTGGTATTTTAACGCACCGATTTTATTGAAACGTTCTAAAATTGCTAAGAAATATCATGACGTAGCGGCATTTAAATGTCGGCTTAATTGTCTAGATTTTTCTGTTATATAATGAGAGAACACAAAGTAATATTAATCTTCAAAAGAATAATTTAGGGCGTGCGGCGCATATGCACGACATGGATTCTTTTTGGCATTTTATTTTCTCGGATATATAAACAATATTCAAATAATTCATAAAAGCATGTTTCCAATAGGATAAGCTTGAATGATAAGTCTTTATTTGTACAAGAATACGTCGAATAACCAAACTATAGACACTGTGACATTACTTTTGGATCATCCCTCGTACCTACTGTAGCGACGTTGCAAAATGACGTCGGTTACGCAATTGTACGCCAACATTGAGCGCGACGTCAGTACATTATCATGGGCACATGTTCAACTTCAAAGGAATATTCTCCACGTTGAAGGGTATTCAATTGAAGTTCATGTGGATTTCGTGCGATTTGAGCACGGTGCCCAGATTTTAGTCTGAGAACGTACTTAAGTTTTTTCGAGGAACCGGGGCCAGATCAACATTCATTTGGATATATACGTACAAGTACATCCACGCGGTGTTAAAAAGCCACTACAACTCGAAATGAACTGCTAATGAACTGCTCCAGTTTGCTAATTTGAAGGAGTTTCAGTTGGCAAATTGTATGTTGACATAAAAAACTATTTGTGTATGGAATAAAACTATTTAGGCACAAGGGGAAAATGTTATTTATCAGCAATTTTTCTTTTTGTTTCAACATTTTCTCATGCTCTTTTCATTTTGGACGTCAAAGGCGGGTCGTGTGTGAGAAACGTCTAGAGAAATAATAATAATAATTCTACCACTATATATTTTCAGAAGCCTTGACTCCGGGGAGGAAGGTGATCTCGGGGAAGATGCCATTGACTCAGTCGCCAGAGCCAACTCCATTCCGGCCGAGCATCCAACCTACGTCCTTCCGGAGATCCGCGCCGCACCATGCCCAATACACATCAAACGTGACAAAGGCAAGGGTCAGGACGTTCTATATTCAACGACGTCACACGTTCGTGACGTCAAAATGTTCAAACGGTTCCAGCCACACCCGATAAAAAGCATCTCAATTCAACAGAACGTTTCTAGTCAGGACACTTTACGCGGTAACAAAATGGGAATTAATATAAAAGTGCCGGGACAATATCCTATAAAACAGCCGACTTTACCGAAAAACATGCCACCGAAAGACTATGTGATGTCTTGGCTGATTCATGGATCGGCTCCGCAAGGATCGAACCACTTTCCTGAAATCGTGCAACCTGGCAATTCGAACTCAAAAGCAAAAGTTGGACGAAAACGAGATATGAGTGAATAATGAAAACAGATTTATAAAGGTTATTTGTAGACAAACGTTATTTAAAGCGTTGTTGGAAATCAGAATGATTTTAAGAAGCAGTGAAATATTTTCCGACAATGTTTTCATCAAACTCGTGTTTCATATCTAGGAGTGACCCCAGTCTACCTTTTGCTTCCGGGTCGTTGTACAATAGAAAATAGTTCTAGAAATTTTTGTCTCTGCATGCAGAGGGCTGTCTGGAGTGTTAAACAATAGTTTAAGTGCTGTTTTCTTTGATAAATTAGTATTTTTGCATCTGCTCTTTTGCTTTATAGCATATTTTTTGCATTATTTGCAGGACTACTTTCTGCGGATACTTCCCAAAAATGCACATGTAGTTGGGCGGGCAACAGCTATTCTAAAGTGAAAGTAACTAGTGGTCATGTTCTTTGTTGGATATTTTCAGATTTTCCTTCTCAACCTATATTGAAACCACCATAAAAAGAGAGTATAGAGGCAGTAGATGAAGCGACCCAAGTCACGAGTGTCCGCGAATGTTGTGGAAGGTGCTGTGACAGCGGTAAGTTGACCATTTTAACATAGGCTAAAGAAGGGCAAATTCAAGCCGGTGTCTGACCTAGATGCCAAAACTGGATTTCTAATAACTTCAACATTTCTTGGAATATCCTTCTGAAATTTCTTCTGTAGGTAGGAATACACACCAGAAGCTTGCAGAAAACATTGTTTTGACCAGGTATTGATATTTTCTTATATTTTTGGATTAAAAAAAAAACATAGTTGAAAATTTGAGGGGCCGAATAACCTCCCTTGTCGAAAGTTCTAAAAGTTTGTCTGCAAAGCATTATATTGGTGAAAATTTTTGAGGTTTATAAAATTATTGTTGATTTAATCAACTTTATGTCATAAATTCTTATTTTCTGCTGTTTTTTTTTTTCAATGTTTTGACGTCTGAAAGGGACCTGGGTGAGTATTTCTTTAAGACAACTTAGATGGAGAATATCCACAGATGTTGTGAGGACCTGTCTCAGACTGTGTCACTGCATTAGAATGATGAAAATTTGCTTTTGATAGGCTGTTTTGATAAGAGAGGCTATGGTCATTTAAGGATTAAGGACCCCCCACCCCCTGTTTCATCAGATTTTTAGCCCAGGATAGCCCTGAAAGAGGCTCAAATCTGCTATGCTCCAGGGGAAAGAGACTTTTACATTTATAGCTTTCTTGCAGGCACCCCTTCTGTGCATAAACAAGTTATGTGTGACACCAGATCCAATTTAGATTTGATTCGGGCTCCACAAACAAACAGCGCAGAACATGATTTTGGCCGAATCGATGCAATGCCAAGCGGAAGGTCCGTACAACTCGACCGATCTTTACGAGTAAGTTTCTTATGTATCGTTGCACATTTCTTAATTTTTAGGTGAATATGTGAATTGTAATGCACATGTAAAGCAAATATTTAGCAAAAAGCATTATTTTGAAGGTTTTAAACCTTTCCAAATGATGTTTTTCTCCAAATATTTGCCACTTTTTCAGTAAATTAATCAAATTTCAAGCTCAGGACAGCCCACAGAGTGGCCCTAATCTGCTAATGCTTCATTGGAAAGGGACTTTTACATTTGTAGCTTTCTTGCATGCACCCCTTCTGTGCAAAAACAAGTTATGTGTGACACCGAATCAAAGTTAGATTTGATTCGGGCTCCACAAACTAACAGCGCAGAACATGATTTTGGCCGAATCGATGCAACGCCAAGCGGAAGGTCCGTACAACTCGACCGATCTTTACGAGTAAGTTTCTTATGTATCGTTGCACATTTCTTAATTTTTAGGTGAATATGTGAATTGTAATGCACATGTAAAGCAAATATTTAGCAAAAAGCATTATTTTGTAGGTTTTAAACCTTTCCAAATGATGTTTTTCTCCAAATATTTGCCACTTTTTCAGTAAATTAATCAAATTTCAAGCTCAGGACAGCCCACAGAGTGGCCCTAATCTGCTAATGCTCCATTGGAAAGGGACTTTTACATTTGAAGCTTTCTTGCAGGCACCCCTTCTGTGCAAAAACAGGTTATGTGTGATACCAGATCCAATTTAGATTTGATTCGGGCTCCACAAACTAACAGCGCAGAACATGATTTTGGCCGAATCGATGCAACGCCAAGCGGAAGGTCCGTACAACTCAACCGATCTTTACGAGTAAGTTTCTTATGAATCGTTGCACATTTCTTAATTTTCATGTGAATGTGTGAATTGTAATGCACATGTAAAGCAAATATTTAGCAAAAAGCATTATTTTGAAGGTTTTAAACCTTTCCAAATGATGTTTTTCTCCAAATATTCACCACTTTTTCAGTGTAAATTACACCCTGAAGAGTCCTAAATTTGTACAAGATGAATGAATCTGCTACCAGAATGTGGTCCTGCATCTGCAGCAGACATTACTTTTTATCTGATGTCAATCCATTCAGGCATAAGGAAATAACTGACATTTTTATACAGGTTATAAGTGAATGAAAAACCCTTCTTTAAAATCTGGATTTTTGCCATACCACATTCTCTGTTTAAATGGCCATGAATCATTGGAAACAGACTTTAACTCTTTGATTTTTGTGTTATTTTACTCATAGATAACCCAAAAACTAGGAAAAAGTGAAAAAATAAGTTTATGTGGGAAATCTGGTTTCATTTAGGAGTGACCCCAGTCTACCTTTTGCTTCCGGGTCGTTGTACAATAGAAAATAGTTCTAGAAATTTTTGTCTCTGCATGCAGAGGGCTGTCTGGAGTGTTAAACAATAGTTTAAGTGCTGTTTTCTTTGATAAATTAGTATTTTTGCATCTGCTCTTTTGCTTTATAGCATATTTTTTGCATTATTTGCAGGACTACTTTCTGCGGATACTTCCCAAAAATGCACATGTAGTTGGGCGGGCAACAGCTATTCTAAAGTGAAAGTAACTAGTGGTCATGTTCTTTGTTGGATATTTTCAGATTTTCCTTCTCAACCTATATTGAAACCACCATAAAAAGAGAGTATAGAGGCAGTAGATGAAGCGACCCAAGTCACGAGTGTCCGCGAATGTTGTGGAAGGTGCTGTGACAGCGGTAAGTTGACCATTTTAACATAGGCTAAAGAAGGGCAAATTCAAGCCGGTGTCTGACCATCTTTATCACATTTTATTAATCCACCGTAAACGTTTTCAATTTTGAGTCGCTTGCACTTAATGAATTACCAAACGGCAAAATTTAGACTCGTCCAAATTCAAAGAAGAAGCAGACGACTATTTCAAATGAATGAAATTTTACATTTTGGTCTTTCGGGTTACAAAAAAAACACATGGGAAATGAACAAATTGCTTGTGACAAGCAGTTTCTTCATTTTCCGTGATGCTTTCCCAAACCTTTTCTATTATGAGCGTCAAAAAACGTCACTGAGCTGTAATGGGCTAGGCCTTTCTGAAACCAAATGAAAAAAAAACCTTTCAGGCTGTTTCTACTAGAAAGATTTTGTAGATGCCAAGATGGACATACGAATTCAACACGAAATGGACCTTCGCGTTGTTCATTGGCATTTTTTTTGGCATGCCAAAGATTTTGTCGCCGTTCTAGAAGGTACCACCGAAGCCAACGAAATACAGGCGATGGGCACATGATGACTGAGGATGGTCCATACGAATGGGCCGATGGAATTATGATCATACCCGAATTAGGAAATATATCTTAATCGTGTTTCCATCTGCTGTCACCTTCCGGACAGTGTCATGGTGGATAATCACGTGATACAAGAATTTCCGAAAATCTTCAATGATTTTGTTAATAGGCCTACTAGCCCGATTTATATTCGGTTTTAAGCAGAGAAAGTGGACAGACGTCACGCATTGGATAAACGTGACGGACTTTTGAAAAATTAACTGATAAAAAAGTTATTGAAGATCAACCAAAATGATTGAAGATCAACCAACAATTTTGGTTGATCTTCAATGACTTTTTTATCAGTTGATTTTTTTGTTTCAAAAATACAGTACCTTCAGCTTATTCCTGGCATTTTCCGACCTTCTCTGCTTCAAACCAAATTCAAATTGGTAAAGAATTAACAAAAGTATTGACGATTTTTTTCTTAAATTCTGAGTCACGTGATTAAACACCGTGAGTGTGACACTAGCATTATATTAGTAGAGAATTTACCCGTGTACTATAAATGGTTGCACAGAAAACAACCTTTGAAAATGAATGTTTATCGACGTATTTTCAGCTGACTAGATAGCACAATGTGGAAACAAGTCGGTACTTTCGTAATTTATCGTTGATATTTTAGACTTCATAACAACCTGATAGGCAGAGTTTGCATTGTTATGTGGTACATTGCATTGTTTAGGGCCAAACAGAAATTAACTGTAGCGCTGGTACCAAGTTTCATGATTGTTCTGGTGCATTTATCTAGCATGAGTCCCTTTAACCTTTATCCTAACAACACCTGAGGTGCGTTCTTTAGAGCGAGATTTCTTGAGATATCTTGAGATTTCTTAAAGCTGCTATTTCCCAGATTTGGACCCAAAATTTGTCAAAAACAAACGAAATGTACAATTTTTAAGCTTAAAATGACCTGATTAAATGATTACGACAAACTATTGAAGCAACGACTCATTTTTTCGCAATTTGATACCAAATTCATGAAGCGATGTCGAAAGTAGGTCAAAACAGTAGGACATGCGACTTTCTTAAATGACGTCACAACATACATGATGACGTCATTTTGAAATTCAAGTAGGAATCTCGTTTGAATCTTGGTCCGCGCTGTATGCGCATGCGTGACAGTTAAAAAATAAATTCAACCGCATCTTTGACGGAGTTGAATTTGGGTTTGGATTCTCCCTAAATTCGGCTATCTCTCTTATAATTTCGGCTCAATCTCTGTCTGAATCGCATATTATTAAGCATTCTGAGGTGCCCAACACAAAGGTTTTGCATATTTTTTTTTTCAAAAAAATTCATTTTTTGCAATTAGACCATCTGTTACCCTCCAGCTTTCAGATATTTTAGGATAAAGCGTTCTTTAGAGCAAGATTTTTAATACGCCCAATGGGAGGCGCCATTACCCTATACTTTGTGCGGAACTCCTCGGTCAACTCTGTACAAACAATATAAAAGAGATTTGACCGAGTTGTTCCGAACACTCCATAATTCATAAACCGCGATGTTCCGAATGCTCCATACTTTATACAAATGACGTCATAATGACGCCATTTGTATAAATATGGAGCATTCGGAACAGCTCGGTCAAAGTCTCGGTCTTAAAAAAGGTTTATCCAAAAAACTTTTAAATCTTTAAAAATCTCGCTCTAAAGAACGCGCCCCTGGTTTGGACGTCCCTAATATATTTGACTTGGGAAAACATCGAGACAAAAGAAGAAAATGGTTATAATCGGCATTTTCTCCTTTTGTCTCAATATTTTCTGAGCTATAATATACACAAATTCCAAATGAATTTACAACATTTTTGACAACCACAGCAGCTTTCATCTTTGACCACCCTAAAATTTTGTTATTTCTGGAAAGTGTTAAACTTTATTTGTTCTCTACCAATTCGGACGGAGTCTGATTTCCATCTGAAATTGTATTGTTATTTATAAAACGATACGTCAATAATCAGCCTAGTGCATTTTATGAACGAAGTGGTTCATCCATATGATAGATCAATCGATCGACAAATCAATTGATTGCATTCATATGTTTTAGACTGGTGGGTCGTCGGGTGTGTTCCATCCTGTTTGGACCGGCGGTGATATTGTAAGGGGTATAACCCAAGAACTAATACAACACATTTTCTACGGTTATCTCCCATAATTGATATCAACTCTTGAAACTATAACATGGTTTTGATCGTTAATAAAAGATGATTTGGCTAAATATTGACTCGAAAGAAGAAAATGTTACAGACAAGCATTTTTTCTATCATTTTTGCACCAATATTTACTTTGTTATCTAGTACAAAAAATTTATTTGTAACAGTTGCAACTTTGATGTCTTCAAATGCTTTCAAATTGGACCGTCATAAAATTGTGTTGTACAATTGTTGTTTTTTTTCTATAGCATTGATAACATTACGATAAAAGAAAAATATGATGGTGATCAGTATAATCTGCACTCTAAAATAGCCCAACGAGTTCTTTGATAGGGACGCCAAAACCATTCAGTTTCGAAGCTGTTAGAGGGACATAACACAGACATGTTAAATCGCCTTCGTCGTGAGAGTTGTGTCTCTTCTTGTGATAAAAGGAAGGCATCCATGCAAACTTGATCATAAAAAGGTACAGATGACACTCGTTGAGACGAAATCGACTTGAGCACCATTTTACCTCGAGATATCCCGAGTTCGACTTATCCGATTTTGTTCGGATTCGATTTAATGTGTGTCTGTTTTTGTTGCTCATAAAGTACGTTCATGGCTGAAATATAACTTGCTCAAAAGGACTGTTTGTTCTTTTCATACTATTAATCCTTTGTGTTATTGCAAAACCTCGTATCTACAGCTTTAATCAAGCAGTAGATACGATGTTTAGCAATAACACCGGCGTTATATTCCAATGGTTAGATCTTTTTTCCATTTTGTTGAACATATATGATCTTTGACGAAGACGGGACCAGATTTTGACTTTGACCTAAGCAGACATTCGACTTTTCTAATGTTGAGATAACGAGTGTCAACTCTAATTGAATTAAACTGTATTTGTTGATAAAGTTATAATAATGATAATGACAAAGATAAATATAACATGTTACAAATAAAAAAAACATATTACGGGACTTCGAAAGTTCCTTCCCGAGGAAAATCATAGTAATTTTACCCTTTCCAAAAGAAGACTCGGCTTTTGGCGTCTCGAAATGAAAAGTCTTAGGTACAGATGACGACATCGATGAGAATTAAGATGTTATATAACAGAAAATATCAAGTCAAATGAAGATGTGGTTTATCCCCATTTTCTTCTTTTGCCTCAATGTCCCATGCCTTTTCTATCAGGGATGTCAAAAACAGACGCCCGTTTTCATTAAAAAGTTGCATCATAGCTGCGACCAACTAACGACCGATGATTAAACGGCACTAGGTCACAGCGGGGAATCATGTGACCCAACGTTTTCCATAGTTTTCCAATAATTCTTTTAACCTTTTCCCAAACGGCAAAATTTTATGACGATTAACTTCAAAAACTGCCACAAATGACAAAATGAAGTTATTAATTAGAATTTGTGTAAAATATGACATAGACAACATTGGGGCAAAGGGAGAAACTGCTGGTTATCAGCCAGCAGTTTCTCCTTTTGTTTCAATGATTTCTCAAACCTTTTCTATTAGGGACGCCAAAACCAGATCTTGTTTGGGAAGGGGTTAATCAATTTGAAAAAGATTTAACACAGAGAAGGCGGGAAAACGTCTGGGATTTGCTAAATATGAATGATAATTTTGGTTGGTAGCTAATAACTTTTTTACCAGATTTTTTCTAAAAGATATACTTCATCTAGCTAATTTCTGATATTGTTTTCTCGTTCTCTGATTCAAACCAAATTTACGGGTCCAGTATTAACAGAATTACGTACCGAAGATTTTCAGAAATTGTTATGTCACGTGAATCCATTCCACGTTGTGTTTTTAAACTGCCTGGGCAGTTTATATTTACTGCAAATCTGACAGCCAATATCTTGAAAAGGCTGCAAAGTAACCCTTATTCACTGAGCAATGTCTTCGAGCCAAACTATGTGTTTTCAAGCACCGAAGAAACAGCCTTTTCAGTCACAATCTACAAACTTTTTTTTTATCTTATTTACTTTTGCGACAAATAAAGAAGAGGCTAATACATAATTTGATGTAATTTTCGCTGTTAGTAATTACAAGTGTGTATTTTCAGTGTTTATAACAAGCTTTTCGGTTGAGTAAAGGAGTTGAAAGTACAATAGGTTAACTGTATAATACATTTGTAGCAGTTACAATATTACTGCTCTGATTTTTAAACTGCCTGGAATACTACTTACAGAAAATCAATCCACTTACCCTTACTGTTAACAACTAGAGTACACACACATCCATTGCATAACTACTTTTCTGCAGGAAAACATTGCAAAATAAGTGATTTTTCCATTCCAAAGACGAGTATGGATGGGTCTTGCCTAATTAGATTGAATCTATCTTCTTGCCAACAATCTGAAAACTGCAACATTACTATTTCCGCAATAATTTGAACACTATCATTGGGTAAAGGATAGAATTACTAGGGGACTAGCTGCAGATAAGAAGGACAAATTGCTCTTTAGAATGCAAAGCATCTCTTAATGATAATCATATCCAAATGCTGTTTGTACCAGACGGAACTGTCTTTTCCAGGTAATTTAAATAAACATCATTACTATAGGGTTTGATTTCAAATAACATATTAAGATTGTCTTTACTTTTTCATATCGGTAGCTACCTACTCATATCAGTAGCATGAGATGGTCACAGTTGTATTTCCCCCCAGGCTATACAGTCTTAACACCTACTATGCAGCGTTTTACCCTTATCCCCTACCTTATACCTTCATACAATGTGTGCGCTTAACCCGTTTCCACATTCTGACGCCTTTTAGCTTCACAAGATAGCCTAAATGCTTTGGGAAGCATAGTGGAAAATGAAGACATTGTTTGTGACAATGATTTCTTCAATCCCCAAAATATTCCTTCCCATAAAGACCTATTAATGTAACATTTATTTACTTGAAATTGTCTTCTGCACCATCTTTAAAGTTCGACACGTCTAAAAGTCTGCTGTCTTGTATTAGCTATAGTATAGCCTATATAATTGGATCAACTTTTTTACATTATTCTGATAAGAATGACCATTCTAAATGTTGATTTAATGTATACTCGTAACTTATTTCCCTGTCCAAAACAGTCTAACATTCTAGACGGCGTTTCTACATTTTAATTTACCTAGAACGTTTGAAAAGATTTTTCTTTAACAGCCTTCAACGAGTTACAACTGTCTTTACTGTCATTTGGAAAAAGGGCTAACCCTTGCCTCTCCGCGACATCTAATTCTATTTGTAAAAATCGATTCGTAAAAATCAAATTTCTTCAACTCCAGTAATTACAAAACGTTCGTTGTGAAACTTGTCATTACACACAATGACTCTTTTTGACTCGCTACAAAACAAAGGCCTTGAAAAACATTGTGGAAAATGAAGAAATTTCCTACATTTCCCACAATTTCATTTACCTGATATTGTCGTCTGCACTATCTTTCAATTTGGACCAGTCTAAATTCTGATGTTCGGTGATGGGTGAAGGGTATTAGAGTAGGTTAAATCCTTTCCAAAACAAGGCCTGGTTTTGAAATCCCTTTGGAAAAACTGAGGAAAAAGAAGAAAATGCTGTACACCAGCATTTTCGTTTTGGCCTCAGTATTTTCTGTTTTATCATGTACACAAATCATATATTTATCCACATGCATTTGTTATCTACAGCTGTTTTTAAGTTGGACAATGCTACATGTTTTTTTCTGATTTGAGAAAGCACGGTGGGGATTGTGCATGATGGATGGATAACAAATACGGACAAATTTGCCTCGCTTCATGTAAGAAATTGTGCAATATTTTTTTTTCTTGTTTCTGCGTCAATTTTCAAGCGGTTTGTTGCATGTACCCCGCATTACTGAGCTCTTTCCTCAGATATATGACTTGTTTGTAGAATCTTTGTACTTTGTCCAAAAATTGATCCCAACCGATCAGAAAAACGACAAAAAATCCAGGTCATTTTTCTAGTCGGTTGGGATCCATTTTTGAGAAAAGTACAAGGAATTTCCCGATAAGTAATACATCTGAGAAAAGGGCTCAGTAAGACGGAGTACATGCAACAAACTGCATGACAATTGGCGCTAAAATGATATTTATTGCACAAATGCTTACCTGAAGCGTGGTTAATTTGGTCGTAGTCGTTACCATTTCGCTTTCTGGTCAGTTGGGACAATATTTTGGAAAAAGTACCACGAGTTATCTTATAATTATTATGTCATACATCCGATGAAAGAGCTCGGTAAGGCGGGGTACATGCAAAAAACCTTTTGAAAGGAGGGGTTTCCATAAGGCCATTTTCCTGGGACCTAAATTTTCCAATGATATTTTTAGTACAAATAGATACATAAAGGGGACGTGTTTTGCCGAAAAGTCTTAATCGAACGGACCTTTGGTTTGGTGTATATTGTATATTGAAAGTGGGTGGGGTAATTTTTTTCAGGCGCTACCCAAGGTTCTTATTAATCAATTTTCTATCTAAATGTAAATAATTGGCGAAATTTTTTAAAACATTATGTTTTGTATATGAGCCCATGTTAAGATGACATTAAATCCATTGGCTTGCTTATTATAAATATTAAAATATTTGGAATTTTATGTAATTTTTCATTTTTTTGTATATTTTCATCTCCCGACTTTGAGGAAAACATCAACACGTTTTTATAAAGTGGCATAATGGAATAATATTTTAGGTGAGAACTTGTTAATAAATGGTCATTTCAAAATTATGAGGGATTTTTGATAGCTAGTGGGGTAAATGAGTTACGGGCCCTTGAATGCACGAAAACCCATGACAAATTGTGGAATAAATAACAAAGTACATTTTTTCTGACTTTCTTTCGCACAGAAAGGCAGAAATGTTTAATTAGCTTAAATTATAGCTGGTCTCAGCAAATAGTACTACAAATAAGCTATTGTGGTCAGTTTCGTCTGTTGTCCGTCCGTCTGTCTGTCTGCCCGTCCATAATATCAGGTTTACACTCTAGAATCCACAAATATTATCCGATCTTCACCAAACTTTGTCAAAATGTGTATGGTCATAAGCCCTTGTGTTAGATAAATTTTGGACGGAATTGCTGCAGAAAGTGCCGAGTTATATGCCCTTGAATGTCAAAAAATGCTATTTTTGACAATTTTTGCGATCAAAAATTTTCAAATATTACCCAATCAAATGCAAAACCAAGTGAAAATGTTTGCATTTATAATATCTTGAGTGAGTGTGATTTTCATCCAGATCGAAATCGCAAATTTTGAGTTATCTGCCCTTGAATTTGGCAAAATTGCATTTTTCGGCTTTATACCCCACCCACTTTCAATATACAATATACACCAAACCAAAGGTCCGTTCGATTCAGACTTTTCGGCAAAACACGTCCCCTTTATGTATCTATTTGTACTAGAAATATCATTAGAAAATTTAGGTCCCAGGAAAATGGCCTTATGGAAACCCCTCCTTTGACGCACAAAAATCTTGCCAGAATCGAGATTATTTGTCCGTATTGGTTATCCATCCCATCATGCACAATCCCCACCGTGGAAAGGGTATCAAAACAGGAAAGACCGGGGTATAGCTCACGTTAAATGACCTGGCATAGCAACCCATGCTTATCGAATGGGATGCCCTGCCATGTCATTTATCATGAGCTATTTAGTAATTCAAAAGGCGTATTGTCCAGCAAGATTAACCCGGGATATCTGCATATGCAAAGACCCTACTTCGGCTATGTTTTGTTAAAACGCTCAACTAACGGACTAAGCGCACGAAAATTAATTTGTCCCTGGTTAATTGGGTGGAAAATATACTGAAAGGAAAAAGAAACTATACACCTTACTTTCATTTGAATTCATCAAAACTTAACCACAGCTCGTGATATTAATTTTATATTAGCTATACGTTTGCCTTTTGGCATGAGAAATATGGGGTTAGAAGTGAGTGTTCACTTTTTCTTGATGTGGCCATTACCGTGTCATTTATATAGGGGTCAAATTGAAAAATGCAATTGATGCTTTATCCCCTTTATTCGAATAAAAATGATCAGGATTTGTTCTAAACTTGATCTAAAGTCACTACTTGTGTGTCCCAATTTACAGTGTCGACTGAAAAGCACAATCATGTGGTTAAGACCAGCCATCTGTTCTCGGATTAATACATAAAGAAACAATTCTAAAGTGAAGAATTCTCTAATATAAACGTGTATATCTATACGCACCTCTTAAACTGCATACGACACTAACATTAAACTATTTCCCGTCATAAAAGAGGGGGTTACTCAGTCGGATAGCGTCGGATAACTTGTGACATATTGGATAAAAAATCATGAAAATCATTTCATCGCCGCTTGTTTGTATTTACTTCTTTTGTAATGTACATGGGTCGAAATTCAGTGGCGGATCCAGGGAGGGGGGGGGATTGAACCCCCCTCTGTAGCCTGATTCTTTCATTTTCATGCAGAAATTCAGTCAAAAGTGTGTAATATTTGTAAAACGAACCCCCCTTTTTGTAAAAACGAACCCCCCTCAAAGAAATCCTGGATCCGCCGCTGAAATTTACAAAATCTGCATAAAGTAGTATACATCTAATCCAGTTCCGATCTACTTTTCATCGCGCAAGAACACTATCTATCTGCGTTCAACGTTTTCACAAGATAAGGCCGACTAGTGATTCTGCACGCCCTGAGAAAAATGGCATGCTAAATTTGGCCTTCTTCAAGGCCAATGACATATTTTAGGTTTGTTTTGTTATTGTTTTTTTGTTTTTTTAGAAATGGATGAGAATACATCTTCAAATTCAAATACTGTATAATCCAAATGTCAACTAGATCAAGTTATTGTTAATGTGTACAACCCACCCCTGTGAAATGTAATTCATAAAATAATGAACATATTATGAATCTTAAGAATGTTTCATTCATTACTCATTATCACTTCTTTAACACACTTCATGAAGTTTTCTGCATGAAGTATGATGATAATTGCTTCATGAAGACATTATGAAGATATTAATGATTGACAAAATCCTTAAAACCTTCATGATGAATGCAAAGGATTTATTATGAAGTTTTCATTTAAAAAAGTTCAATAAAATTCTTAATTAGTTCATAAGATGTCCATTATTGTGCATAAAGAACTCATAAAGAATCTGGTCCAGTT
The DNA here is from genome assembly GCA_963680895.1 of Fragum sueziense. Classification (NCBI taxonomy): domain Eukaryota; kingdom Metazoa; phylum Mollusca; class Bivalvia; order Cardiida; family Cardiidae; genus Fragum; species Fragum sueziense. The sequence goes on along the minus strand of OY804594.1, from coordinate 72,254,429 downwards.
TGAAAACAAGAGCCGTCACAGACGGATTATGCTCCCCGAATAAGTGTTTGTCACAAAATAAAAACTATCAAACATTAAGCCCCCTTTTCCCATGACAGCTTTTTTGTACACACATTATTTAAAGAATATAGTCTAGAACATCCTACTTATTACATGAGCACAAAATTTCATTAAATTCTGCCCATTAGATGAAGAGAAATAAGAGAAAAACTAATTTTTACACTGAGGCCCCTTTTTCCATGACGCAGCCTTAAATTTACAAACGGAGAAAAGGGTTCCTAGGTATTGACCCAGGGAGTTCACATGTGAAGTTTCATTGAATTTGGTCCAAGGGTTGCTGAGATATGGCTGTGGACGGACGGACGGACGGAATTTTTTCGGGGATCATAAAAAAATGATCTGACCATGAATTAATAATGGATTGTAACAGTTCTTAAAATGTCACCAACATGCCCATAGTTTGAATAAAGAACTGTGTAAGAACTGGTAAAGAATCAGGCCTCATTCTTTGAATATTCTTAATATGTCCATTTGGAAAAAATAAACTGGTAATTAATTAGTAAGGGATTGTTACATTTCTTAAAAGGTACATAATAAGTCCATATTTTGAAAAAAGAAGTGATTAAGGACTGATAAAGATTCAGACCCAGTTCTGTAAATATTCTTAATGTGTCCATTCCGGCAAAAAACATGGACTAATCATGAATTGATAATGGATTGTGTACAGATCATAAAATGTTCTTAAAACGTTCATGATCTCCCAGTCTAATTTTTGTTCCAGTCTATGACATGTGGTTTAGAAAATAATGGAGGGAATTTTGCTTGTCTGACTATTTTTCAAGAAATATGTTTTTGTTAAGAGTTATAATTAATATTTTTAGTTATAATCAAGTGATTAAGGAGCTCACTTAATGATAAAACCAAGGAAGGCAATGTTAGTAAGTGTTCTTTAGACTAAATTTAACAAATTCAAATGTTTATTTCTTTTACCATTCCCCACCCACATAATTATTCTGTAAAATGGATATTATTATTTTGCTTCTATAAATAGGAATCATTGATTTTTAATGGCCTGTTACTTATTACAGTTCTGAAACTACCTGTTCTACAAAAAGTTTAAGTTTTGTTCTGTCAGCAACATATTTGTACAAATTGTTTTTTAGTATTTTTCATGACCTTGACATGTTTTTAAAAAGGAAATAATGGCTTGGTTTAAGGATTTATTATGCATTTCCAACTTCATAAAAAATTCATTACTCTGTGTTTAGAGAAACCTAGCTGTATGTTTTTATGAAGTATGTAAAGAAATATTATTCATGAATTCTTCATTGAAAAGAAGTGAACAGAAAATGGCCCATACTCATTTTTAACAAAATAATCATGATTTCTTCTTAAGATCGTTTGCGTATTTTTCTTGCATGAAGTCTTCATGAATTATATGATTATTTATTCATGAAGACTTCATGCCTTTTTCTCAGAATGCAAAACTGCATGGTTTAAGGATTTATTATGCATTTCCAACTTCATGAAAAATTCATTACTCTGTTTTTATGAAGATTTATGCAAAATGGGCCATTTTCTGTTCACTTCTTCTTCATGAAGATTTCATTTTTTCTGTTCTTGAATAGCTAATTAATATTTATTTAATACTTCATGAACAATGACAAAGCATTTCACAGGGGCATCATAAGCACCAAAGAGCCAGAGGCGAAATTTGAAAAATGCCAGTAAATCCTAAACTGTGTTATATTTCCATTCCAAATACAAACATAAGCATTTTGTTCGGTTTATAATAATGAATTAATGCATAATTATGGAAATATTTGACAAAAATGTTATGAATTATCTCCCTTGCATATGAATATAGGGTAAAAATATATTTGTAAATTATTTTCTTCTTGAAGCATAACCTGGAAATCCGGCACGGCGAATCAACTTATTTGTGTGTAATTTGATGCATGTTCGATGGCTAGAAAGTGGTGTATTTAATGATGGGTCATATACCTTAAGTTAAAGCTAACTCCACCCAATCATGGTGTTGTGGGTTGAACTTGAGTGCAGATCCAGATCCCAATGCACTGATTTTTTTTTGCATATAATATAGGCTAAAACTGCATTGTTCATATTTTGTACTAGACACACTGCTTTTCGTTTGCAAAGTAGGTTGCTATTGTAGAAAAAATACAGGAATTTCAATCTTCACTAATATTCAAAGCAGGCAGTTTACAGTGCTTACAGCACTTTGATTTGTTAGCGTAGGCATAACAATTCTCACTTACAAATAGTACATCTATAGACCAATTAAAAGCTGATTTATTCCCAATACTATGTGCTCTTCTTCGCCATTCTATGAAGTTTAACTGTTTATTTGTCTCATAGAACAAATAAATATTTCAATCTCAAAAACTTAATCTGGAATAAAACGCACTTAGGGAAATGACAAATTGATATGCTAGAATAGAATGGAATATTTCTCAAGTCATTCTCTTCATTGGCGTTGTGCGACACTGTTGTTAAAAAACTTCAAAGCATTCAGTCTAAAAACCTTTATAACCCCAAAAAGACATAACAATCCATCCGATATGTCTCGGTCAATCGGATGGCTTGTAATGCAATTTTGAATTAGACAATCAATTAAGGGAGAATGCTCCAGTTTTTCGGAAGACTCGGTCATAACTGTAGTCAATTAAATGTTTCGTACCAATATGTTTCGCTACCATATTTTCAATAATAAAACACATCATTACAATTTACCATTTTCGACGGTAAAAGTGTATTAATTATGCGAAACTGATTCCCTCGGGATGGAAATCGATTATTTATAGCAAGACAGTCGTAAGTGTGTATGCAGTTACCACTGTTTTGTGTCATTTTATTCATGTGTAGCTGACCAAAAATGCTATAATTCACTAATAAGTGCGCTGACCTATACATTTTCTTTTTGAATTATTACCAGGACATGTTGCTTAATACAATGACGGAGTTTTATCAATTTCTTTTATGTAGAACTTGAAATATTTCCAAAAATATGCAAATTTTGACATAAAACACCCCAGCTTCGTTGATCTAACCGAACACGTGGGCATGCTGTTTTATACATTTACGCGTTTATAATAGCATATATTTTGGGTTTTCTGTTCTTCTTAAATGTAAGACGTCACTTTAAATCCGTTTTCGGGACTAAACGATGAATATACAGCATTTTATTTGTATTCTAGTGACCTTGGACAGGTGCAAGAAATTGTGCATTTTTCGATGTAGGGGTATGTTATACGAATGCCTATGAAATTCAAACATGATCGCTGACCATCCTTTTTTATTTTATTTTTCAATTGGTAATAACCTGTAATTTCTAAATGCAAAATATGAATAAATTCTATTATTGGGGAAAAAAGGAAACTGTAGCATTCCCCCTTAAGAATTCTTGGCAAATACGGCCCAAGAAATCCAGCAGCCATCTTTAGTCATCCGGGTGTCTCTCGAGCAGATTGATCACAACTGGTATCTTTAAAGCTCCTTCAATAAATTCTTCCAATGAAATCAGACCATCACCATTTTGATCTAATAACTGGAATATTTTGTCGGCTATTTCCGCTGCCTTGTCCGGACTTTCATGACCTCCGGAGTTGAAGAGTCTCTCGTTAGAAAAAGGGGCGGAGTCATTGATGCCAAGGAGGCTGGCCTGCCGCACGAGCTCGTCCTCTAATTGGCTTATCACAGTGTCAGGTGACATGTTACACACAGACTGAAATAAACAAAAAACATGGCTAAAAACTGTTATCATATAAAATAATAGACATAAATCTCTTTTTTTCAAGCCATCTACTAGAAACGTGTGGATCAGCTTGTCCCTGTGTGGCGGAGTCTGGTTGGGACCCATTCTGCTCTCCAATAGTCTCTCCAATATTTTCTACATATCGATGCTTTTAAACGCAAACCAGGGCTCATGTTGTTTTTAGCTGCAGTTACGAGGGTTTCGCGAAAAAGCATCGATCTAATGAAAGAGAAGGTAGATAGATGTATTAACCCATTACCAAACAGCAAAATTTTCGACTAGTCCAAAAGACAATTTCAAGTGAATGAAATTTTACACTTTTTGGTCTTTTTACATAGAAAACATTGTGGGAAATGAAGAAATTGCTTGTTACAAGCAATTTCTTCATTTTCCACAATGTTTTTCAAAGCCATTATCTTGTGGGGAGTCAAAAGGAGTCACCGTGTGGTAATAGGTTAAATTGTGACCCGTCATGCTAAAATGGACCTTATAGGAAGTGTGAAAAATATCGACCCTAGTCAGTCTGTGCAGTCCGCGCAGCCAGACTAGGGCCGACACTTTTGACTGTTTTGTAATTTTCTGAATCTGGAATGTTTTCCCTATCTTACTGTATGTTCATTTTTCACATACAGTATCTGGTTGACATGTGCTGAGTATGACAAGTTTGGCAAAATGTTGATTTCCGGAGTTCGGATAAGGTCCCTTTTGGCGTGACGGGTCACATTTGATAACAACGTGCAAACTTCATCAAAATGAGAAACAACATTTACGCAGTGTTGTAAATGACAAGGTCTAATTCTTGACTGGTTTGCATGCAAAAATTGTACCGTCAACAAAATAAGGTTTTCAAAAATACTATAAAAAACGTTAATTAGAAAAACATCTTCTTTCCTCACAATATTTTTCAAAGCTTTACATGTATCAGTTTCATGACGTGCACATCATCTTTTTGCGAAAGTGTTTAAAATTAGACCACAGAATTACATGGGAAATGCCAGAATGGCATATACAGTTTACGTGCACTATTATGCTAAGAAACAGTTGCATGTCTGGGCTGTTAAAACCGTTAAGCCCTAGTTGATTCTATTGATCGCTGACATTTAAATTAATCCGGATTAATCACAAATCGCTAATTTTCATAAAAAAACCCTCGTAACTACACATTAAATTAGATGTAGTTACGAGGTTTTTGAACAAAATCAATGAAATACTGCATAACCTATGGGTATGAAAAGATCCCAAGCAGGATGTGTTGCTATGAACAGTAAATAGCAATGAATATTGTGCTATAAATAGACTAGGTGTACTGTTATGTATTGATAAACCGTCGGTGTTGTCATATAATCTCGTAACTACGGCTTTAATCAACGAGATTTTATAACAACACCAACGAAAAGTGTATTGTTTGTCCGAAATAACGTCATGCTTAACTGGATAAAATCGTTCCATATGAAAGTGTGATCTGAGGTGCAATATTTAGAGCGAGACTTCTTGAGATATCTTGAGATTTGTTAAGATGTTTTAGGATAAAGCGTTCTTTAGAGCAAGATTTTTAAGACGCTCAATGGGAGGCGCCATTACCCTATACTTCGTGCGGAACTCCTCGGTCAATTCTGTATAAACAATATAAAAGAGATTTGACCGAGTTGTTCCGAACACTTATAATTCATGAACCGAGGTGTTCCGCATGCCCCATACTTTATACAAATGACGTCATGATGACGTCATTTGTATACATATGGAGCATTCGGAACAGCTCGGTCAAAGTCTCGGTCTTAAAAATGCTTTATCCAAAACACCTTAAGAAATCTTAAAAAATCTCGCTCTAAAGAACGCGCCTCAGGTTGTCGACCGGAGACGGTATGCAGTAGCCAAAATTGGTACACCTAGGGTATTTCCAGACTCTCAGCATCCCTGGGCTATAAAGGACAGCTATCTTACGGCAAAGTATGTACATGACGATGTCTTAGAATAAGAAGGGCGTAAGTGAAAAAACATAGTTTTGAGAAAACTGGAAAAACAGTTTTATTTCAAATAGAAAAAAAGAACTTTAACGACCTTTTTCTATAGCCAAATTGGTCAGCATGACAAGTTCAAATGTCTGAAATTTGCACCATATTTAGAGCTTGAAATGCCCTTTCCAAAATGTTTACATCATAAAAGGTCGTAAGTACCACATACGAGCTTATTTTTCTAAGGCATCGATAAATACTCCGTAGCCAGACCGAACAGTTGTTTATTGCTTCGAAACTAAAATGTTTAAACAGATATGATAAATTCAAAGTTATTAAGGCAGTCTGTTCTAAATAAAGTTAAGAAAAATATTGTAACTATTCTCGTTTGATTATAAATCAAAACATTTAAATGTCAATTACATTCTCAGAAATGTTTTATCAGGTATTATATTAATGTGGTTTTGCAAAGTCCGGCAATGTTGTTCTATTGAATGATAACATTTTCGATATTTTTGCTTTGGTTTGATGACGTTATTTACGTATGTTTACGTTCGCGGCCAATATGGTGGCGTCTAAAATACGGACGAGGTATGACTAGCAGAATCGGCCGTTTTGCACTGATCGGTTTGATTTCCAGTCCAATTGTCAAAATACAACTATTAATCAGATTGCCCAAAACACACGTCCAGTCCAACCGAAATGATTTCAGAAATAACCCAAGTTCTATCTTAGTCTAACGTTATTTAACCACAGTTTAGAGCTATGTGAGTTATTCCAAAGATCCACCTGTCATGCAGTTTTACTCTAGGAAAAAGCCAAACAAGTCAAACCCTAGTTGTTGTGTGTTATAGTAGGCGTACAACCATAAAATATGGAAGAAATGTGTACAGGAATGCATTCATGGATAAACAAAAACCATCTCACAATGATATATATTCACCTTTCTTTTGGTCCGTAATAGCGGTGAAAGAAAGAAGTGTGGAGACATCTTTTTATCGGAATAACAAAAAGAAACAGTTCACAGTGTAATTGGTGCCATGTGACGTCATACTGTAAACGGTATCAATAAACGGAGCTTAATTCATTAGAATATGACATAACCGATACTATACCGTTGTCTATCGTTATTCAACCACATATCTTAGTAAGGCGGCACAATAAATAATCAACTACGACGATAGCTCGAATGATAGTTTATTGAGAAGCCAAACTCAAAACCGTGATTAAATAGCGATAGACCACGGTAGAGCATCAATTATCTCGATTCTAAAATGAAAACAAGTATAATGTTTGTAAGAATTGGTCAAACTCATTAAAGCTCTTATTTTATAATAGTTACTATATAAACTTCGAAACTTAAATTTGTACACTTAGATTCGTAAGTTATCGTACCGCCGAGGGTTATCGACGTCGCCCGAAAAATGCCGGCGTCTGATGAATCTCAAATTTGTCATAAAATTATTAGGGGTATTCTGCCCTAGAAGTCAATATCAATTTAGTTGCTGACTCAGTATGACTTGAATTCGTGCATATTTATTTTTATGCAAACTCGGTCCTTGAAATTCTAGATAACGCCTGGAGTTTTGATTCATTGACATGTCTATATATAGTAAGCTGTTTGTTTATTCTATTGATTAACGTAACTGATAATTATTCCATTAATATGCAAGCGTTTTCCGGGTATCGAAAACATATACGATCCTACATGACCAAGGACCCTTCTTCTTCGCAAGCCAATGGTTCTACCCCCACTTTGTTCCTTACGTAAGGAACAAAGTGGAGGTAGGACCATTGGCTTGTGAAGATGAGGACCCTTCTGACATTACGAAAGGTATGAACCTTGGTTGGCCTATCAACACAGTCTGACTTTCCACTGTCGAAACTTGTTCATAAAGAGCAGACTCATATTGTGTTAGATAGTTACTAGAAGGCAAAAAACTGTTCCACTTTGAAAGATGCTAAAGTGTATCATATGTCTATCTATAGATACATATTCCATTTTAAAATGTAGTAGACATTCACACTTGTATACTGCAATGATTTCAGTTTTGGAAATATACGTACTTATAAAAATTAGATGAAAGGTTCAATGCCTTTGAAATTCAACATTTGATGGAGAATAACCCCCAGGTTGATGAGCCATGGGTTAATTAAAGAAAGTCTATTGTAAGCCCGCCTCTGTCAGGCGCCCAGCATCAAGAGTTTTTTTCTCTTTCCCATGCTATCGAATGTTACTTGAAACATGTTTGATTCTAGTCCGTGAAAATTTAATAGTTTTGATCATGCCATTTAAACAATTTTAGAATCAAACGAGGCATACTAACATGTTCCCTGGTATATCATTTAGAGTGGAGTAATTCGCTCATATTTTTTTAAATAGACACACCAAAACACACAACAAATTAAACGTTTAGCAAGAAACGCAGATTGATCTGGATCAATGTTTGTCTCAAATGACAAAGGCATCCCTGTTAACGTCGGGTTTCTTTACCAATGTCATGCGCATGAGTGCAGTGCATGACCATGCAGCAGCGGGTTTTCCATAAAATTCTGTTTTAGAATGTATCCGAAGATAAACATTATTTTTTATTTGCCTATGACTATTAGCTTTCAATCCCATGATATTCTATTTGATGCCATCTTGTTTAATTAGTATTAATTTTAGATTCTAATATTTAACCACTACACCAGGAAAATTGATTAACGCGTATGAAAACGCTTTTGATGTGGAGTTTGACTTTGTCAATCTCTCTTTTTTTTTAATATTTTTTAACGTGAACCAACAAATAGCCAATATAAATTTAGGGCTCTTCTAGTTACGCCATATTAACTTTTTTCGCTTTTATCAATAAGCATAATATAATATGATAATAATTATAATATTAGATCTTTTTTTTATTATTATTATTGTTTCTCTAAACCTTTGTGTTCTATGTTTGTTATGTCTCGATAGGAGCAAATTGTGCATAAAAGCATTTCCCCTTGCTAGATCTAGACAAACATCTTTAATGTCTTTAAAGAAATCAACATATATTTTGTCTGATAAGAATGCTTACATTTTAATATTTCGACCCAAACAAATTGTTGTCGGGTAGAAACAAATCAATGAGTTGAACTCGATGAAAATGTGTGAAAGTGAAACCTTAAATGGCAAACGATCGTAGAAAATCAATCGTTTCACTAAGTGCACCAATTCATTTAAATATCAATATTATTCATGGTTGAGAAGGAAGCTATTACACTAACATGTGTCACCCTTTACTTAACAATCCCGACGAAAGTTCAAGGGAAGATTTCCGAATATGAAAAATGACCTCCGTTTTAACATTTGGCGACGTATATACCCCATACTAAGGCGGGTTTCATTTGGTCAACAAAACCCTCATAAGTGATTATTTCATAAACCTAACATGGCATGTGGGATGGACTCGATGTCGTTAAAAATTAGATGACATCATTACACGGTATGACATAATCAAGGTATGGTGACGTTGTGAAATCAGAAAATTTGATTTCAGCATTGCAGTATTGTTAAAGTGCCAAAACCGAATAATTAAAGCTTTTCGAGGAAAGTCATGATAACATCGATGGGTTTTTTTTGTGTGTGTGGTTTTTTTTTTTTTTTTTTTTTTCATAACACAGACTAGATCTAGTAGATACCAAGTGTAAAACATACACATTCGTGATGCACTCGCGTAAGTTACATATATACTTGTGTAGTAAACACAAGAGCGTGTTCTCGGCCATGTCATCTCTGCATTGTCAGTAAGAATATTAATTAAAGGCGACTTGGTTTATCTCTATCCATCCACCATATGCCATCATGGTAACCGGATCGTACCAATAGTCGGATAATAAAAGTCACATCCTAATCTGAAAGCTTTAATATAATTGATCTCTACAAAATCTACCAATGGGGAACGATTTTATCCAGTTAACCATGCCGCAATTTCGGACAAACAATAGTATTTCCGTATGTGTTGTTCTGAAATCTCGTTAACTACGGCTTGAATCAAGTCGTAGTTACGAGATTTTATAACAACACTGATACCGGGGTCAATGGAATTGACCACGGCTTACGGTATTGTGGGCGTATAGATTTCAGTGCTTGTTATATTGTGTTTTTGGGTTGAGTTGCACGAGTCTCGTTCTGAATTTTTTCCGGTTTTCGGAAACCCTCGGTTGTCCTTTTGCCAGGCTTTATCCAAGATATTGAGATTGTGAATTGGTTTAGTGCTAATTACCTCCGTTGTCTGGGGTCCCGTGACATTGAAATATCCGAGTTTAGTGAACCAGTCAGTTTTTGACTTTGTGACGTCATATAACTAGCCGATATGACGTCAACATGGATTTTTCTGCGTTCTCGCGACGTTCCATTTCCCGCGCGTTATCAGACGTCAAGTAGCGTTGTTTGGAAACGCGCGTCTTTTATCAAATGACTACGACGTTAGAAGTCTTTTTCGTCCACGTCAATTCTGTCTGCGGGGTGTAGGATTTGTGAATTATTATTCAAACCCGTTTATCTTATATCGGAGCTAGAAGCGCCAGCTAATTTGAAAGGAAAATAGATTTTCCATTTTTTAACCAAAAAATATTTTAGATCTAGACTAGAAGGAAATATTGGGGGAAAATGAAGGAAAAGATTTATAGATCTTATCATTTTGAGAATTCTTCATTAGGCCTAAAGGCTGTTTCACAGCAAAATATACATAGATCTCAGCATCTCGTGTAAACCCTTTCCCAAGCAAGACCTTCTTGACGATTATCATGGAGATGGAGAAGGCTTCGGAAACATTTGTACAAAAGGAGAAAATGCTAGTTATCAGAAATTTCTTCTCTTGTCTCAACGTTTTAGTAACTATAGACATTTTCCGTTAAGCTTTCATACAATATCGCTGAATTGAGTAAGGGTTACGTTTTGGCCAAATAATGGAAGTATACAGATCTACTGGTCCAATTTCACGCTTTCTCAAACGACAATATTTGAGGGTCGTTCAATTTGAAAGTTGCTGCAAACGACGAATTCGCCGTTGATAAAGATAGCATACGATCAATGTACAATATAGCACAGATAATATACAGACAAAATGAGAAATGTTTGATTTTCAACAAGTATATCTTTTGTCTGATTTTTTTCGTTTTGTCGTCTCTAAGGGACACCAAAATCATGTCTTGTTTTGAAAGGGTCAAAGAAGTCACCTTGGACGACAAAAATAGTGATTCTACATTATAAATAATGAGTCATGAGTGACCGGATTGAACTTTGCAAAGCTAGATTTTTTTTCTTCTTCTTTTTTTTTTTAATTATTTTTTTTTTATTTGAAAGAAAAGAAAATTGAGACCAAACTGAACGTATTCTAATTTTAACTGATATGTCAGGAGTTTGCACGTCAATCATGAACAAACCCTTTCCAATACATCATAGATCTGTCTTTGTCTTCTTCAATTCTGAAGGCTAATGAAAAAGACTAGACAAACGTAGAATGTTGTCTTGAGAACTCAAATTGAAACAAGGTTTTGAGGTTTCTTTTTTTCCCTTGCATTTGGCCAAATACAATAATAATTAGGCTATGGCTTGGGACCTACACCACTAAACGACTTCTCTTACTAATTCAAAAGCTAATTTTTTTCACGTCAATGAATCTGTCTTTTACTACCAGATTATCATTAAAGAATCACAAATGCATGGGCGGATCTAGAGGTAGGGTCGGGGGTCTGAACCCCCCCCCCCAACCCCCCACCCCCCTGGCATTGGCCAAAAATTAAATTTTGACTATATAAATTCAGTGTAAAGTTACATATTTACTACATTTTAAGCCATAATTTGGGCTTGGACCCCCCTTGAAAAAAATCTTGGGCTTGGACCCGCCTGGGAAAAAATCCTGGATCCGTCCTTGCAAATGCATGAATATGATAGAAAATAACAATTACTAGACCTATATCTTGACCCCGGTTAGAGGCTCTGCCTTTTTTTCATATTAGTTTATCAATACATAACGGTAAACCCGCTCTATCTTTAGCACAAAATCCATTGATATTGGTCCCTAACCCAAATATGCTTATTATTGCCTGCGTCCTGATACTGAATTCACAGGAGAGACCTAAGCTTTGTTCATCAACACATTGTAACCAGTTAGTAGAGTTAGGCCTATATGGTCATGAGGTTGTCCTAAATATGCCATTTTCACAAAAAATATAAAAAAAAATAAGAGACAAGAAGAAAATTCTGTTTTTAAGCACTTTCTTCTTTTCTCTAGCTAATTTTAGAATCAATTTTCCCCAAATCCTGATTGTTTCAAACAGTGCAAGTGTATCATAAAAAGGCGTGATTATCGGATCTTACCAAAAGTCGGATATTCTACAGGACTTCACATACACACATAAACGCGAGAGCACATCATTGGTTTTCTACAAACTCTGTCATTTTTTGCTAAACCCGAATACATTTATTATAGTCTACGTTGTTATATTGAGTTCTTAATTTCAAACATTTTTAGCTTGAAACCCGGTAGTAGAACTACAATGCCTTCTTTTTTTTAATAAGATTCGGAGAAAAGATGGAAATAATGTCTTCCGGCATTGGAAAACAAAGTTTTCTAATTTTCATATTTGTTGCATTTTTTCCTTGTCCAAATCTAAATTGTTTCAAATGGTGACCATGTACCATCAAATGACGTGATTACCGGATCGTACTAATAGTCGGATAGTCAATAGTCACATCCAAACGCGAGAGCGAATCATTGATTTTCTACAAAATCAACCAATTTGTCCCTAACCCTGCTATACTTGTTATAGTCTAGGTCCTAATATTGAATTCCCTGGAGAGATCTGACTTTCACACATCGTCACCTCTCCTAGCCTTTCAGTGTTTTCTCAGTGTTGCAGTAGTAAATATGACTCTCTCTTCAGGAAAAATTGCCTCGTTAACTCTTCACTTAACTACACAAATTCTACGTTTTTGATTGAAATTATGCAAGAAAGCATATAACACTGATTTTCAAAAAAAATCTTGTAACTGCAGCATAAAGCAAGCTGTAGTTGAAATGTGTTTGTTGAAAAGCGACAAAAGCTAGGATTTGTCCGCGGGCGAGGGCTAGTGCATCAGCGTTATGGTTGCGGCGAATTGTGAAAAAGAATAACTACTGATATTTTCGAGTTGTGCAATGATTTTGAATAGCTTTGAAACAAACTAGATCTAACACGAATAATAGATATTTCTTAAAGTGACATTTCAGAATTATTTTTACATAAAATTTACTTTTATTCTATCTGAAAGAGCATGTTTTCTTATGAAAATTTTGAAAATTTCAAGCCAAAATATTGAACCGTTTACGAGAAATATATATTTTTGTGCAAAAATTAAGGTAGAACCGGATACTTTTAAAACTTTAAGCTACGGTCATAAATTTGATATCTTTGGAAACTAGAAGCTATTTCTGGTTCAAATCCGAAATTCATTTCCTCGTTGATGTCGTGACGACGTTACCACGACGACGTCAATATAGGCACTTCGCACGTTTTTTACGTCGAATTTATATAGCCAGGAAATGCACAAAATGACGTTTTGGTCGGGCAATTTCAACGTCACGATAATGAAAATGACATTGATGGAAAGATCTTTTCAAACGTAATAAGATGATACAAAAATAAATTATTTCGGACTGACGACGCAGAAATAAACTACGAACTTTCATCTTTTTTCCGCGTCAGATTTCGAGGAAAAACTAACTTTAGAGCAGAATTTCGTAAAATTGGCCAGAACGATTTTTGCCATTTTTCATTATCATATTTCACGCTCATATTGTAAGCATTTGGCAAGAAATCAGAAAAATTCACCGTACCGATTTTTAATAAAACATATTCAAATATTGTTGGTATGCGTCAAAGTTATGCAGTCGGGCGTCGGCAAATTTCGACGAAAAAGCACTTTACGACGGATTTTCGTAAAATTGGCTAGGAGGGCTTTACATTATTTCATTTTACATCCATATTGTAGGTGTTATGCAAAAAATCAGAAAAGTTTACTGTATAGTTTTTTAATAAAACGTGTTTGAATATATTAGGTATCAATCAAAATTTGCACAATCGGACGTCGACGTCGATTATGAAACTACGTACGTTGACGAGCAACAAGGATGTAGACGCGTCGGGGTTTTCAAACTGCTCAAGGAGACCAAATTTGTGTACTCAATTAGTCGGACAGCGAAAGTAAATATCTATTGTCTAAGTAAATACCTCGTAAGAAGTACATAATCGGGATAACAGTCGACACGCTCATGAAAGCCTATTCGATGGGAAAACGAAAACGGGATTGAAATGATACTTTCGAAAAAGAATATGCGGAAAATATTGGTAACCAACAGTAAAAAATGTCATAGAATAATTAAACCACTTCTATTCGCATGATGTGGCAGAGTAGAAAATGTAAGAATATTAAAATGAATAAAATAAATAAAAATAATGCGAATATACATAACATCGCAATATCAAAAAATAATGTCTTTTGCACCAATTTCTATCGGATACTTTTTGTTTCATTTCTTATATATATCAAAATCGCAGTAGTAAATGCAGCTTACTTAATATCTCGTTAAAACGTTGTCATCGATGAAAAATAAACAAAGACTCATATATCACAGTCAGAATTTATAAATGTTTTTAATTCAACCCAAATGTTACATTTGACCATTATCTAATTACGATGTGATTTTGAAGTTCCGACCAAAATTGTTTGAGAAAACGTTTAGAGAAAAGAAGAAAATAGCGACAGTCACAATTTCTCATTTTTATTTCAATATTTTCTATGGAATAACATACACGAATTCCATGTAAATGCATTTGCATAAGTTTTTTTTTTCTCGTGGAGCAGTTTTAAATCCTGGCGTGTGTTCATCCATGTTGCTCATCAACGTACGTAGTTTCGACGTCGACGTCCGACAGTGTAAATTTTGATTTATACCTAAAACATTCACGCGTTGTATTAAAAAACTATACAATAAACTTTTCTGATTGTTTTTCGCTTATAAATAACAACTTAAAAAAGTGATAGCATTTCTACGCATTAGAATAACGAATCTTTGCATCAAGACATACTTTTAAAAAATGAAATAAATGTGAAATGTCACTTTAATTCCGAACTTTCTTTTCATTTAACCCCTTTTCTCAGAAGATCTGATTTTTACTTCCTGAATATAAACTGCTTGAAAAGGAAATGAAACAAAAAGAAGAAAAAGTGACTATATTCATTTACAGCTTTTCAGTGAATAACTTCTGGGCAAGAATGATTCTGTTTATATAAAATCGATTTGAATGAGAAAGTTTAAAACAGAGAAATTTCGCCGCATGCTAAGATATTTCAGAAATAAGCTGACAAATTTTGGCTGGTCTACAATAACTTTTTTATCAGCTGAATTATAAAATATCTAACCCTACTACATACAGCTAATTCCTGGCGTATTTCCACATTCTCTTGAATTCAAATTGGTCAATGATGATCAAGACTATAGACGATTTCCCGAAATTGTTGTGTCACGTGATTTCCCACCGTGAGAAGGTACGAGGCATCGATTAACCCTTTCCCACGCGTTAAAAAGTTAGACAGTCCCAATCTGGAAGTTGCTACAGACAACAAAGTGGATGTCTATAAAGGAACACAACAGATAAGATTCAGGGACAACAGGGGAAATGCTGGTTATCAGTATTTTCTTCTTTTGTCTTAATTTTTTCCCAAGCTTTTCCAATGGTGGTCTTGTTTGGGAAAGGGTTAGAATGATTCAAAGATCGCAACTTTTCATTGTGTTTACCCTTTCCCGAACAATAACTACCTTTTGGTCCCTGTTAGAAAAGGCTTTGGAAAAACATTGAGAAAAAAGAAGAAAATGGTGGTAATCAGCATTTTCTCCTTTTGCTTCAATTCTATGCTATATTGTGCACAATTCCTATCACTACATGTACCTACAACCATGTTGTCATCTGCGGCAGCTTTCAAATTGGATCACCCAACAATTTCATCGTTTGAGAAAGGGTTAAATTAATTATTTATCGATGACCAACTAAAATATCGTAACTACAACTATTTTTACGATAGGCTATCTGGGCGTCCATTGACAAAAAGTGTTTTGGCCTGAGTGTTAGAATAAACCCATTACCAAACGACAAACGTTTAGACTTGTCAAAATTCAATGATGCTTCGGACGACAATATGAATTGAAGAAATTTCGCATTCTTTGATCATTCTGTGTAGAAAAAATTGTGGGAAATGAAGAAATTGCTTGTTACACGTGTTTTCTACATTTTCCACAATGTTTTCCAAAGCCATTATGTTGTAGGGAGTCAAAATGAGTCATTGTGTGGTATTGGGTTAATACTGTTAGTGTCATAGGTCAACATGTTTTTGTTCGGTCTGAGTCGTGGCGGGGCATCATGTGACACAACAATTGCAATTATTTTTAATAATTCTATTAAAGGGACATTTCATTCCAATTTCAATTTTTTAAAGTATATCTTGATGCCAAGATTGGTTATTCTAATGAGTATAAATACTATTAGTTTTTTTAAGTTGTCGCCAATAAGCGAGAAACACGCATTTAAAGTTGAGACATAATCGATAAATTGCATATAAATCCGAACTGTTGTCCACAACAATTTGTTCAATTTTAACACAAAAATATAAATTTCTCGAAAACGGCGCAATATTTTGGCTTGAAAATTTCAGACTTTTCATAAGGAAATATGCTCTTTCAGATAAAAATAAAAGTAAAATTTATGACAAAAAATTCTGAAATGTCTCTTTAAGGTTTACGAACTGAGAATGAAAACACCAATTTCTAGCTATACAAAATGCATCAAATTACACACACTTGTAAATACACTTCATGGAAATTGATTCACCATGCCGGATTTCAAGATTATGCTTCAAGAAGAAAATAATTTACAAATATTATTTTACTCTATATTCATATGCAAGGGAGGTAATTTTGAACATTTTTGTCAAATATTTCCATAAGTATGCATAAATTCAAAATTCTAAACCATACAAAATGCTTATGTTTGTATTTAACATTGAACATTGAACATTTTATTATACATGTATATAAGGCCACCGGCCCAAAATACAAAGGAAACATTTAACATAATAAACAGTTTTAGACAATACAAATTCAAGCATTATATAATATAAATGTTTCATAAATTAACCTTCCTAAACACGAAATTTTAGGCTGTCTTTATTACAATGGGCACTATAGACGTTAATAGTTGTTATTTTAATAGAGTCAATGCATTAGTGCCTTTAACGATACGCCTACAAAGAGTTTCCGACCACATTGGGGAAACGAAATGTGCTGATTTTCGGCATATTTCTTTCCCCCAATGGTCTCGGTACTGCATCCCTTCAAATAGTAGCCCAAACACAGAGATTGTTTAGGAAATGGTTAATATCAATGTTGATATGCCCTTGGTATACCTCACGATAATTGAGCTGACAGAGCATCACAGCTTGTTGGCTAGGGCTACTCCGCCAGATCAACCATCGCGAGCTATATAATATTATGATCTATTTATAATTTTATGAATGAATGAATGGCCTTGGTCAACATTTAAAATGGAAATGTAACACAGTTTAGGAATTACTGGCACTTTTCAAATTTCACCTCTGGCTCTGCCTTTCATTCTCAGTTCGTAAACCTTAATATGTGACCGATTCGAAAACATTTTGTAGCAGAGATGAGATGAAAAATCGAGGGATTTTCTGGATTCAATCGATTTTTAAACATCTCTGATAAAAAAATATTGATGATCAAACCTTTTTGAAACTGATCGTTTACTTACAGAATTATTTAAAAATATCGCTGAGTCCCATGATTCCTGACAGTGCGATCGTTGGCTATCCATTGTACAAATACTTCTTACTATCCTTATAATTAATTTCTCAACAAAGAATTTCGATTAAATCATACTTATTTCACAAAAGAATTGTTTGGAAATATCGAAAAATGCAGAGTCACATGATTCCTGACATTGCGATCGTTGGCTGTCCATTGTTCAACTACTTCTTACTATCCTTATGATTGATTTGTTAACACAGAATTTCAATGAAACCATATTAACCCTTTCCCAAACAAGACCTGGTTTTGACGTCCATAATAGAAATGGCTTGGGAAAACATTGAGACAAAAGAAGAAACTGCTGATAACCAGCAGTTTCTTCCTTTGTCTCAATATTTTCTGTGCCATATTTTACACAAATCCTATCTTTGATAACATCCATTTTGTCATTTGTGGCAGTTTTTTAAGTGGATCACCCTAAAATTTTGTGGTTTGGGCAAGGGTTAATTAAAATCTATCCAGATATGCCTAATTTCTTTTATCTAGATGGCTGTACTCATACCATTTCTTGTAATAATCTTAAATATTTAAGATATCAACGCAAACGCTTTGAAGAGACGAAGTAACAGGTTTCCTTAGAAAAGTAGGCAGGCCTACATGTTAAAAGTGAGATGGTTGCAGGCGAATTTGTGAAATTGAACGAAAAACGCCTGTTGTTAGTTTAGATTTATTTTTTTAAGTTAATTTGTTTTTTATGTGAAATGGAAATTGGATTGGAAAAAGAGACGTTTACCTTTCCTTTAATTCTTTTCATGATCGACCAGCCTTTTGAAAGCTCAATTTTCTATCTGTATTATCAAACATGATAAAAAGATTACGATGCATGTCAACAAAAAGCTCGTTACTGCAGCTCAGAACAATTAGAGTCGAAGTACGCAATCATTATACGCGATTTTTTAAGTTTAAAAAAGGAACGATACAAACCTGTACGATATTTTTCATCTCTTTCCACGATATATTCCCATCTCCGTCAATATCATAAACTTTAAACGCCCAGGAAATCTTAGACTCTATATCAGAGTTACCAGTCGCACAGAGACCCAACAAAAACTCACTAAAGTCCACCTGACCGTCGTTGTTCAGGTCAAATGTTCGAAACACATGTTCGGCAAACTCCGTAGCATCTCCGCCGAAGATTTTACTGTACACCTCCTTGAACTCTTGCTTGGTGAGCTGACCGCTGCCGGAATGTCGGCTGCCACGGTACGCCTGGTACCAGGTTTGAATCTCGTCCTCCGAAAACTGCCCATGAACCATAGTTTGTAACTTTTCTAAAGCCTTCTTGTCCAAATACGGAGGCTCGATTTTTGCGTTTCTGCTTCCCATTTTGTGAGCACTTTCTTGAAATGATTTATTAAGTAATTGTACGTCCCTATGAAAATAATTGAGCATAAATAATTGTTCTATACTTCCAGTGAACAAAAGCCTTTGACGCCAAGAAAAAGAGTTTCCTCTATGTTTCCACTGGTTTCATTTAATAATTTAGTTGATTTTCTTTGAAATTATTTTAACTTATCGTTCTGGGTCATTAGTCCAATACACCACATGACCTTTTTTGAAATTACTTTTTAAACTTACATAAAATCATATGGTATTGCTTCTGAAACACTTTCTACTACTTAACAGAGAATCTACTCTGCTGTCATTAAATTACAAAGCCGAATCGAAATGGTGGATTTCTGCTCACTCTTAAATATCAGCTGTTGATTAAAAGGCACAAAAATGCGTAGGTCTACGCATGCAAAATATACAACTGTAACATATTTGTCAAAAGTTTGCAAAAATCCTCAATCATCTGATTTTACACATATTTACACGAATGTTTCACATAAAATGACAAAAACGACAAATTCAAATAACATGTCGCAGTCTCCATAATCAAATCCATTATTTTCTCAAAGGAAATCAATTTTGCGACACCTCATCCCATTTCGGAAGCATCCCAGGTCTATCTAGATGGATTTCGGCTGCGCTTATGTTATTATCGACATGTCGCAAAGAGCGAATAATTCCAAATATGTCTAGTATCCGATTTATGATCAAAGTAGCTAAAATTAGCTCGTGCCTGTTTGCGTTCATCGCAGACTCTTCAACTCGTCTCTGTAGTGTCCCGTATTGTAACCCGAGTTGAATGGCGGATTGGCAGAGGGAACATTTATGGAGAAGAAGTCAATGCTTACAATAAGCATAAACAATGAGCAAACTGGTCTTGTTCTACAATGTATACTTCATACATGTTTATACATACATACATGTTTATACATACATACATACATACATACATACATACATACATACATACATACATACATACATACATACATACATACATACATACATACATACATACATACATACATACATACATACATACATACATACATACATACATACATACATACATACATACATACATACATACATACATACATACATACATACATACATACATACATACATACATACATACATACATACATACATACATACATACATACATACATACATACATACATACATACATACATACATACATACATACATACATACATACATACATACATACATACATACATACATACATACATACATACATACATACATACATACATACATACATACATACATACATACATACATACATACATACATACATACATACATACATACATACATACATACATACATACATACATACATACATACATACATACATACATACATACATACATACATACATACATACATACATACATACATACATACATACATACATACATACATACATACATACATACATACATACATACATACATACATACATACATACATACATACATACATACATACATACATACATACATACATACATACATACATACATACATACATACATACATACATACATACATACATACATACATACATACATACATACATACATACATACATACATACATACATACATACATACATACATACATACATACATACATACATACATACATACATACATACATACATACATACATACATACATACATACATACATACATACATACATACATACATACATACATACATACATACATACATACATACATACATACATACATACATACATACATACATACATACATACATACATACATACATACATACATACATACATACATACATACATACATACATACATACATACATACATACATACATACATACATACATACATACATACATACATACATACATACATACATACATACATACATACATACATACATACATACATACATACATACTTACATACATACATACATACATACATACATACATACATACATACATACATACATACATACATACATACATACATACATACATACATACATACATACATACATACATACATACATACATACATACATACATACATACATACATACATACATATGTATAACAAATAGCCCTTGGTCTTGTGGGCGATATGCAAGTTTATGGACTGGTCTGTCAGGCCAAAGATGTTATCACACCTGATACCCGACAGACCAGTCTTTGTATATCTCCCACATTGCGATTTGTTATTGAATACGACCCCTTTCATTCCTAAGATTTTTTTCGTTTTTTTATAAAGTGCAAGTTAGCAAACCCAGAAAATATTAACCCGGATTGATTACAGTTAATTCATGACGGTTGACAAAAGAAGTCACTTTCTCGCCACATTGGTTCAGCTCTATAGGACATATACACCACGGCACGAGAAAACGTCACATACCCGATAACTGATACCAGTGGGGATACCTAGAATCGTTCAGGTTATGGTAGACTATATGTACAATCGATTGGTGGAAATGTTGCCCGGAATGAGTAATTTTGAAGAGAAGAAATGTGTTAGCCTCCTGAAATTCCCTCTATCTGTCACGTTCCAAGATGGTTTGAACCAGCAAATAAATAACTGCCACCGGAGATCCAATTAACCCTTTCCCAAACGGCAAAATGTAAGCTGATCCACTTCAAAAACTGCCACAAATGATAAAATGAAAGTTACTAAAGATAGAATTTGTGTGAAATATGGCACAGAAAAAATTGAGACAAATGGAGAAACTGCTGGTTATCAGCAGTTTCTTCTTTTGTTTCAATGTTTTCCCAAGCCTATTCTCTTAGGGACGTCAAAACCAGGTCTTGTTTGGGAAAGGGTTAAAAAAGTTTCTTAAAGATTGTTAAAAAGTTAAGTCAACACATTTGGGATAACACCCGCGGTGTGTCTCTACTAAAGTATTCACCATTTCGATATCGAATTGTCTGTATTCATAATTGTAATTGTCTGTATTTATAACAAATCATTCTATCCAGTTCAGCAATTATCCTAGCATTTAGACTGGTAAAGCATAGAAAGAAAAATCGAGATATTAGGATATTAGCTCTTGATACACATATGTAGCTTATCCATGAATCTATGAAGACTTATCAGAAAGCAGCGATCCTTTAGAAAGGTAAGGCAGTCAACGCATCATTAGATACCAAACACTTACTGCATCTTCGGTGTCATTCGGGGCAACGAAGATTGACGAGGTTATCCGGATTTTTAAAATCCGGGTACCTCGTCACTCCGGGTACCTCGTCAATATCCGTTGTCATGGAATACGCCTGCGATGGGGACGAAATTGCACGAATTGTTTGTTAGCTAATGATGGATGGAAAACCTTGAACATATGCTTCCATCTACATTAATTGTGAACTGTCCCCTATTTGCATGCCCGGTGACATATTATTCCGCTAGAGGACTGAACGAGAGTTAATTATTTATATTTGATAATGAAAAAACAGGCACTGTGAAACCCCAAGAACCGCGATATCGATCACAGATTAAATATACATCGATCTCCAGCCACTGATTATTGATGAAAACGGGTAGATTAACTTGATCCCTTATCATGGATTAAGGTAGAACACCCGTAGTGTGGCCATTTTAAGATATATAAAACATCGGATCTTTTTTTCGAGCGTCGTCATAACGTATCCGAACTTATTCGGACGCGGTCGTAAAAATTCGGCGGTGGAAAGTTCCACCGCCGACTGTTTTCGACGTCGCCCGAATGATTCCGACGTGGCGCGAATCTCATTATGGGTGGACTAACTTAAACGTTTCTCAGACAATCAACATTCGAACTGTTTGTGCGCAAGACAATAAAATGTATTTGGATAGGGACGGGATTTTTGTACAATCAATCACAGAAAATATACGCAATTTCTCCTTTTGCTTCAATATTTCCATAGCCTTTGTCCTTTAACACGTCATAACCACGTTTTTTTCTTGGAAGCCTTTCCCATATGACAAAATTTATGGTTGGTCAAAATCGAAGGAGCTGCAGACAAAAAACTGCAGCCTTCTGACTTTTGTAGAAATATTCGTGGTATAGTACAGAAAACATTGAAATAAAAGGAGAAAATGAGATGCTGGTTTCATCATTTTCTACTTTTCCTGTATGGTTATCTGGGCTCATACCTAGTTGCAATAATGTAACCGAAACCTTTGTTGAATGTTGATCTGGGTTTCGGTTACAATTCCTTCTTATTTGTTGCAATGGAGCAGGTGCTGGAATGATTCATTCCAGAAAGTTTAACATAGTCAAACTTGAATTTAAAGCTATGGAATTTAGTAAGAATGTCACCTGGCAATAGGTTAACAATTTTTCTGTTAATCCAGTATACAGTTTTATGTTGAAATCACTTTCAAATAAAGTTCAATTTAATTTTGAAGCGAAGTACCCACCCATTTTATTCTACTGAGACTCGAATTTCCTGTTTGATTGAAAGAAGAAAAACAACAAAAAAAACAAATGAAAACAACTCTTGTTGATACTTTTTAGCCAAATTTGTGCCATGAGATTTACTTCTGATTAGATATGTTGGTAGTCAAACATTTATGCAAGAAAATGTGTTTACCACTTTTTTGTCTTGCTCCACAAGAAGGAATAGGGTGGACTTGTAGCCACAAACCAATACCCATCATCAAGTTTGTGGCTACGATATCGCAGCTAGCTCATACCCAGTGTGGTTTTTGGAAAGGGTCATATAATGATTATCCATTATTCGACCTGCCCGACTAGGTCCAGTGTAAACCCATTACAGAAGACAATTTTTGCTAAAATATGGATAGGTACCTCATCACAAGTTATCAATAATAAAACCTGGTAGATTAACTTAATGACATTGAACGTATCGGTGGACAAGAAGATAATCGCTGTTATTGCAAGACCTGGTAACTCCAGATTCAATCAAGCTGGAGTTACGAGGTTTTGCAATAACACCGTCCTAATGCCACATATTCTCTTTCATGCCAGTGCTTTCCAGTATTTTCTTGTGTAGGAGCGTCAAAATCAGGTCATGTTTGAGTCTGCTTTAACACTGAATCCAAGAGTAGCATTTTAACTTTTTTCTAAACAGCAACACATAAGGGCTGTCCATATCAAAAGTTGCTCTTGAAAGATGACGACGGAAAACATGGTGACACTAAATACGAGATATGTGAACAATATGTAGAAAAGAAAATATTGATACAAAAGGAGAAAATGTTTCGTCGTCTAACAACAGAACGTAAGAGAACTGGTTAGAGCACTCGACTTGTAGCCCGGTGGTTACGAGTTCAAAGCCCCTCTCGCGTAAGGTGTGTCTTTGGGCAAGACACTTAATTGTCAGCCCCAGTCTACCCAGCTGTATTGAGTGGGTAGCAGTAAGGTAAAACTTGCTGCCTCTTCTCTATGAACTGTATGAACTTATTAATGCTAATCTCTATGGACCAGATCATCTAACGTCTGGGAAAAAGATCGAGAAAAAATACGACATCAACAAACTTTAAATTTCAGCCAGTTAGTATACTAAGCTAACGGCTAATTTCCTCGTGGGTGTAATTCAAATAATTAACGCTTTAAGGATTCTCAATTAGATTAGAACCTGTGAAATTGTCACTATCTATTTGTCTCTCAGATAAATGATGTAAAAAGACATTTTTCTCAGCGGCCGACGTCCTGAAAAATTATTATTGTATTTCAAACAACCTTGAGTTTTGGGGGCCTTTTTCTGTTGGAAAATCTCGATCACTCATTCATTAGATACCACACACTTCGAAAGATTTCGCCACCATCCATCACGGTGTATTATCAAGTGAATTTCCGATAATATTCCATATCTTTTTTAATACTTGACCAATTTGAATTCGGTTTAAAGCAGAGAATGTGAAAAGGCGTCACGCATTAGACAGACGTGGTTGATTTTTGAAAAATCAACTAATAAAAAAGTTATTGAAGATAAACCAAAATTTTGGTTTATCTTCAATAACTTTTTTATCAGTTGATTTTTCAGAAATCCAACACGTCCAGCTTATTTCTGGAATTTTCCCACCTGCTCTGTTTCAAACCGATTTCAATTTGGTCAAGTATTAAAAGAGATATTGAAGATTAATGAAAATTCTGAGTCACGTGATTATACACCGTGTCCATTGAGACGGCAATTGACAATGTCATCCGGATTTTTGAAACCTGGATATACCCATCAAATTCTGTTTTTAATGTCCTGCCGAAAGAGCACATATTCGTCGTCGTTGGGCAACAAACCTCAAACCTGCAGATTTAAGTATACATAGGCTTTGTCTTTGTAATAAGAGTACACTCGTTGTGTCGAAGTCAGAGGGTCCTTAAAAGTATCTTGACATATCCAGAGTTCGAGTACACCGACTTTGACCGGTTTTCGTTTGAACATCATTTGACCTATTTGTTGCTAATCAAGTGCGTTTATAATTGAAATATAAGTAGGAAAAGGAAAGAATTTGCTCGAAACGAGCAATTTCTATCCTTTTCCTACTAAATTTCAATGGATATATTTATTTCATAATAAGTTTGTTTAAACTTTTAAAAATCCGCTGAAGATGACGGGACCAAACATTCACTTCGACTTAAGCGGAACTTCGACCTATGTGATGTCGACATAACGAGTATCGACTGTAACTATCTGCAAAACATCGGGTTAACAAAACCCTAAGAGATGTCAATCGATTTCGTCCTCTGCATTTTAGTCCATGTCTCATTATCCGAGTTTTCTCTGATGAAATTCGCTCTGATATGTTGATGTCGTTCATTTACATCAGAGCGCATTACCATTCAAAAACAACGGAGAGTTCGACACAAGGTATGGCCATTTATTGTCATGTCTGGTGAAAAAAATTCAGACCAAAAAGTATTTCTAAAATGTTTATAGGCAATGGTTTGCAACAACGCTCACCTGAACAGCCATTGTCTACAATGACCTACTTTCCACTGTTTTGAATGATATATTCTGATTTTTTTCGGGAGACAGAGCGGAGCCTAGTAAACGGTTCATTACATTTAAGCTTGAGGAGAAACAGCCATCTGGCTTAGCGGTACATCGTCGGTATAATTGCAAAACATTATAACTACAGTGTGAATCAAGCTGTAGTTACGAGGTTTTATAACAACTCATTTTACAAGCGAACGTTATTTCAATTTCGAAATATGTTCATGCTCGTGTCGCACGTTTTTCTTTTATATCGACCTAGATATCGGGAAGTAAACTCGTCGAATAACCTCTTCGCTTAGCCACACACTGTAAGGTGAATAAAAATGGATTATAGTGCGCGCTGATGTAAATAGCGACATCCAAATATCAAAGAGCGAATTTTCATCAGAGAAGACTCGGATTAATGTCTCATAGCCGTGGTCAAATGATGATCTTCATAATCTACAGGTTTTTCTAAACATACACGAAAATTTCTGATTTTATGCTATGAAAAGGAACGTGAAGTAGCCATGTTAAAAACAATTTCCTAAATTTCACATTTATTTCATTTTTTAAAAGTATGTCTTGATGCAAAGATTGTTTATTCAAATGCGTAGAAACGCTATCTGTTCTTTGAGGTTGTTATCTATAAGCGAAAAATACGCTTTCAAAGTTGAGACAGAAATGACAAATTCTATATAAATCTTAACTGTTGTCCACAACAATTTGTTTAATTTTAGCACAAAAATTTATATTTCTCGTAAACGGTTCAATATTTTGGCTTGAAATTTTCAGAATTTTCATAAGAAAACATACTCTTTCAGATAGAATAAAAGTAAAATTTATGTAAAAATAATCGTGAAATGTCACTTTAAGAAAAGAAAAAATAACTAAATGATTGACGAATGAATAGTCTTTTTATGGAGAAATGTCTCAGAGAAATTGAAGCAAATATTATTCGCAATAGAGCCATAATTGTAGAATTCTTCTTTGATGTTTTAATTCGCATTACCCTTAACTTTTCTCCAGATTTTATCATACATGTATCAACCATCTAATACAACAATTGGGCAGGGGAAACAACGGAACCTAAGTTGTGGGGACTTGTTCCCGACTCGATTAATGCACGTTTGAGAGCATTATTTGACACGGTGATACGTAAAGATAGGTTTGTCAAGCATACAAACAGATAACAATTATATTGAAGAAGTAGGCCTGTCTCATTTTAAAATTTGTCAACCTGAATGGGTTGATCGTCCCAGTGAGCAAAGATTTACATTGATTTCAGTCAGTTTTTTTAAAGTATGCAACTCTAAAGTATGTAAGCCTTCCTTCTTTTGCCTACCAGAATTTATTATTTCTAGTAACGTTTCTTTGAAGCTGTTGTTCCATAGAAAGGGATACCATCGTTAATTTCCTATCTTATTGAGCCGAATTACTCTGTATTAAAGTAGTCTCATCTTGATCAATACTACTTTCCGAATGTATTGACGTAAAGAAGGAACTGTAACAGAACAACAAAATGGCCTCAAGTCAATGGCGGATCTAGAGGGGGTCCAGACCCCCCATACCCCCCATCCCCTGGCATTGACCAAAAATCCAATTTTGACTATATAGCGTTACATATTTTACACATTTAAAGGCAATATTTGCATTTTTGATATTTGCATTTTGCATATTTGCATATTTGATTTGGGCTTGGACCCTCCCTGGAAAAATCTTTGGGCTTGGACCCCCTCTGGAAAAAATCCTGGATCCGTCCTTGTCAAGTGACATGTATTCTCTTTTTCATGATTTTGTCTCATTTCGTTTCTGTCAAGAGATCAATGATGACTGAGGTTATGAAGAAACTGTAACAGAACAACATGGATCTTGATCAGACTGCACAGTCTGATCAATACCCATGTTGGTCTATAATGTCATAAACAACCCTTTTCCAGATACAGTCTCATTCTGTTCCGGTCAATTGACGTTTTAACCCTTTCCCAAACAAGACCTGGTTATGACGTCCCTATTAGAAATGGCGTTGGAAAACATTGATGCAAAAGACGAAAATGCTGATAATGTTATGATTTGCACAGGTCGACCTTTTCAACATCCATTTTGTCGTCTAATGCAGCTTTCAAATTGAAACAATCGAAATTTTTTATGTTTGGGAAAGAGTTATTTTAAAGACCCAATGTTTGACTGTGCATATAATACAGTCGAATCAAGTTCCAAGCTGGTCTCGAATGTCATGAACAACCCTTTTTCCAAATCCTGTCTCATTTTGTTTCGGTCATTTGACGCTTTATAGACCCAATACCATAAACAGTTTATTGAGCAACTGAGCGTATCCCTCGTAAATAAACGTCATCGTATATTAATATCCAATGAATATTCTAGAAGACATAATTCAATTAGTGCCTGAACTCTTCACTTAACAATACCCAAGTATATCATATAACACTCGAGACAACGGAACATTGTGATTTGTTAAGATAAAAAGGGCTAACTGGATTTCACAGCAAGCTAATACAGATGGTGTAATAATTTCTCGTGCTCAAGTCAAATCAGTGGCAAAATGACAATCAAGAAACCGGTATCCGAGAAAACCCGAGATAGGCATAGTTTGATCTAATAGATTTAACAAATTAAAACAGAATAAAATCCCTCTGATATACTGTCTGAGAAAGTGTATGTTTTCAAAGCAGGTCCGTAGAAACAGTGGGTAGGCTAGGGCTTTCTTTATTTGCCCTGAAAATTTAAGGAAATCCATGCAATTTACCCCCCCCCCCCCTCCCACTCAATATTCAGACACGGGGGTTTGAGCCATCCCAATATGAAATTTCTTCCTACCGGCCTGCAAAGAAAGGCCGCACTTCCATAATGATGATTTTCTGTGACTCCCGGATGGTAGATATTACCATAACGGCCAAGAATTCAATTAGACGACGTTCATGTGACGTCAATCAGGAGTTTTGGAAGTAAATCACGTACATTTGTGTAATAAAACTAAAATTATCAACTTGTGGCGCGCCATGAAAAAATATGGTCGAAAGAAAAGATGTTACATGCGACTATAAGAGAAGAGACCCTGTGTCTTTGAGACCAATAAGGGCCACGTTCGGCCCGTGCCTAAACACAGTCTTATCTAGACCCACAATGTCCTCTCATATCTCATGCCAGAAATGATGTTTTCTTTTTTATGAGACTTTAACCCTTTCTCAAACGGCAAAATCAGGGTAGTCCGATTTTAAAGAAGCTCCATGCGAGAAAATGGATATTAAAAAAGATAGAATTTGTTTACAATATAATGCAAAAAATATTGAGACAAAAGGAGAAAATGCTGATTATCAGAATTTTCTTCTTTTGTTTCAATGTTTTCCCAAGTGTTTTCTATTAGGAATATCAAAGTTATGTCTTGTTTGGGAAACGGTTAATATTAAAATTTCAACTAATTTATAAATTTATGAAATTCTCCTTTGTCCGATTGTACCAAAATGATTGTTAGCGTCAACAACATTGTTAAGGCTTGGTCACAAACACTTTTTCTATGACGTACTAAATGGGCCAAAAGTCTAAATAGAGCGTGCACGCATAAACATATACGCGGGGACGCATAAATTTTATGCGTCGACGCGTATATTTACGCGTGGACGCATAAAGTTTACGTGAGCAGTTGAAAATATAGGCCTATGTGTCGATGCGTAAATTTTACGCGAGCAGGAGTAAAAAATGTGAAACCGAGGCTGGCCAATGTGAGAGGCGGATAGAAACCTTTCCCTTTATACCATAAAATTGATTGGTGAAACAAATGCTCTGATTGGTTAATACATGAAATACGCGTCGACGTATAAAATTTACGCGTCGACGCTTATATTTTATGCGTGCACGCTCTAAATAGACTTTTGACCCATTTGGCACGCCATATTTTTCCGCGTCATCAGCACGGTCGGAGCACGCCCAAAAATGGGCAGTCGCATAGCATATTTTTGGACGGGATGTGGAGGTGATATGGACGCGGATTTGTATATGACCAGGCATTTTTAAATTCTTTTTATTTTCTATTTTTTTTTTTTTTTTTTTTTTTTTTTTTTTTTTAATAAACAATTTGTTCGTTTTTTTTTTAACCAAAACAGATATGCATATCTAATTATTTGGTTAAAGCTCGCAAGCGTCTGTACATCGGGTCTGGTGATATTTTGTATCTAAACTGACACGATTTAAAAACGCAAAAAAGTACTTTTACAAATGGTATCTCCTGCATCTTACAAAACCGAATTATAGCCATGCAAAATTGTAAATGTTACAATTGTTAACATAACAGGACAGAAAATGACCTTTATAGCCACGAATAATGCCTGAATAGACGTCAGATTAAGCCAAAATGCACATTGAGTCAAGAACCTGGCATTGAACATCGACGGCAGTGAACCCAATGTTTTCACAGGCGATTCATCACCGTGTCACTGTGTATAGACCGCCCGCCATTAGATCTACCAACCATAGAATTTGCTGTAAATTGAGCCGTCACAAATCTGTTGCATTAGTGACGTTGACGTATACAATTGTGTTGACGTACAGTTGTTACACGCAGCTGACCGGGACGTGGGTGGTCTGTAAATCTTCTTGTGTCGTTTACACGTCTCAAAAACCCTGGAACCGTAGATTCGGCTACATTAAAGTATCTAGCTACGTTCATTTGCGAAACACGGCAAACCAAAAGTAAAAAAACTCGGTTCCTTTTTCGCAAAGTAAGCCTCAGCATTTTATACACAATTTTCTTTCGTTGTTCTCATATGTATTCAATAAGTAAATCAAAGTAGCAATGTGTACACAAAAAATCGTAGTGATTTAACACGTGGTCTGAATGCACGAGACACACGAGCATTTAGTGATGGGCGGTTCAGATGTCCGGATAGTTTACAGAAAACACGACAAAATCGCTGGGGAATGAAGCGCATACATTGTCTCATACATGTACCCAAATATGGTGCCGATCGAGGCAATAGGAAAGGAATGTTTAATGAAAACGTGTTTTGCGTTTTTAAATCGTGTCAGTTTATATCGGAGATAAATAATAGAGTTTTGCGTCTTACGTGGACTTCGACTGTGGACATCGGACGTGGACTTTTTATCGGGGGCCGTCTCAGCCATTTTACATAACGGTACATGTAAAAATGTACCTGTCACAATTGAAAGTGAATAACCTTGTGTTTATTGTTTTAGAATTATTCAGTTGGTTTGATTTGTACAAAGTGCACTCAATTAAGTTGAAAGTTATTTTGTTGAAAGTTGCAAACAGATAGTTTGCGTAATTCGACATATAGGTTCATTGCATAATGTCGTTGATCTTACATCGGCAGCCTAATGTTTCTTTTTCTACAATACAGCAACATTGGGGAATCACTTAACAACAGCAGCAGTAGCAACAACAACAACAATTGCAGAAAATCTTCAATATATTTGTTAACATGCGCCCGATTTGAATTTGGTTGGAAGCAAAAGGGTCAGGAATTTGTTGGACTTGGTGGATTTTTTTTTAAAGAAAAACAAAAAGAATTAATAAAAATAAACTTGATAAAACGTTAATCCCCATCACTTCTATAATATTCACAGCGATTTTCCCGTTTCTCTGCTTATACAGGTAACATATTAGCGGATTTATTGAATATTTTTTTGTAATTTTGGGGTGCAATTTGGTACCACTATGCCCGGCACGACTTTTGTAAGTCCATTTGGTAACTTCTTATGGCCGAGAAGAAACCCCTTTCATAAATGAAGATTACTTAATTAGCGATGTTATTTTCTAAACATGATAAAAAACATGGCACGAAAATCTTAACTTTGTCTGTAAAAAATATCCCTTTATAGGTACCGTTCTGCAAACGAAAAGAAAAACGACCAAAAATATTAAGATTATTTTTAATGCTGAGAGGTTACTAGTATTTGGCTCACCCGAAGAATAAGCCATACGCCCTTTGAAGGAGTGCGGCAAAACCAGGGTAATTTGTCATCGGACATTCCGTGATCACCCTGATCAAGCTGCTTCTGCAATGACAACGGACAGTGGAGACGAACCAATTCCTTGAAGACACCATTCGAAACAGAATGTCCAGTAAATGTCTAATGAGTGAAAACAAAAAAAAACAAACAAACAAACAAGAGTAGTCCGCGGACAACGTAGCACGTCTATACGTCAGCTTGTCAAGAAATAGCTTAACTCCAAGGTCAATGTCAACAAGTCAAAGGTCTAGGTCCCAAATGAAAGGTCTTGGCAGGATGTACATAATTTCATGTATGAAATACTCTAATAGTGCCCAATATATATAGACAATTTTAAAGTTTATTAAAAGTAGGTCAAACTCTTAGGTCAAGGTCACAAGGTCAAGGGTCATAGTCTCAAATGAAATATATTTATTGTCCAGCAAGATTAACCCGGGACATCTGCATATGTAATGACCTCACCCCGGCATTGTTTTGTTTAGACGCTCAACTAACGGACTTTGCGCACGAAAATTAAGTTGTCCCTGGTTAATCTTGTTGGACAATACCCATATGTGAAATATCACGGCTGTATCTATAATAGTGCCTGAGATATAGACAATGTTAAAGTTATTCAAGTGAAGTCGCCACGCCGTCGCGATGATGCCGACGCACTAGACATTAGCTCCACGGACGCTAAAATGTAACATACCTATCAACTTAGTATCAAGTACAAAATATCTTATATGTTTTGAAAGATAGGTGTAGATTCGGGCGAAATGGATAATAAAATATGCATTAAACTGGCACTTGCTTTGTTTGGCATCAAAACCGTAACCAGTGCATTGTACCGTTATATGAAAATGCTGAGACGGCCCCCTATAAAAACTCCACGTCCGATATCCACAGTCGAAGTCCACGTAAGACGCAAAACTCTAATAGGCCTACTCGTTCACAAATCAGCTTTTCAACAAAAACCTCGTAACTGCAGCTTGTTTTAAGTTGCAGCTACGAGGTTTTTCTTGAAAACCGACGATATATATTGTATATCAAGTGACTCATTCAAACGTCTGTACATCCGTATGTACGCCCGTCTTTATCTATAAATGTCGAAATGTGGGCCAATGAAGTGCAATGCACGCATATATCGACCCTACACTAATCAATTTAAATCAGGAAGTGCATCTGACATTACAGACCCTTGCCTTTTCTGCAAAATTTTAGCAGGCCCGGCTAGCTATCTCACTGTATGATGATCCTGTGTCTGCCATACAAAGTGCTTAACCCTTTCCCAAACGGCAAATTTTCAGGGTGATCCACTTCAAAAACTGCCACAAATGACAAAATGGAAGTTATTTAAGATAGGATTTGTGTAAAATATGGCATAGAAATATTGAGACAAAATGAGAAACTGCTGGTTATCAGCAGTTTCTTCTTTGGTTTCAATGTTTTCTCAAGCCTTTTCTATTTGAGACGTCCAAAACCAGGTCTTGTTTGGGAAAGGGTCAATGGCATTTGAGAATAATATAGGTCCTGATCAGCCTGTTTATAGCCAAAATGTTATTAATGTCACGGTTGGTCTCTAACAGATTATTTGTTTATTCATGGATAAAAGGCTTGGAAAAATATTGAGACAAAATAAGAAAATGCCGACATTCATCATAATCATTTTCTCCTTTTGTTTCAATATTTTCTACGCTATATTGTAGAAAACTCATATCTTTAGGGAATCCAATTTTGTTGTCGGCAGCAACTGTCACATCAAAACAGTCTATCCGTATATTTTTGCCGTTTGGGAAAGGGTCATATACCAGTATGGATCCAGATCAGCGTACACTGTCTGCTCTTAAAACATGATAGTCCAAGATGATGCGAGGACCCATTTGCCAGATCATGGCTCATATATGTAGACTAATTGTCGAGAATACATGAGATTTCTTCTAATATGGATAGATCTATGCGGGGTATAGGCATATTGTGCTAAAAATAAATCAGTTATACCTATGCAGATAGAGTTTTATAATTATCGTCGCTTTTCTACGAAAACCTTGTATCTGCAGCTTGTTTTAAGCTGCAGATACGTAGTTTTCGAAGAAAAGCAGCGATATATTTTTTGTGTTGTCCCAATCCCACTGTTGTCGAACGAAAACGCATATGCTCAGCTTGGTCACGTGGATCCCGGTGGGGAAATGATACGTCAGAGTTTCAAAATGGCGCGACAAGAAACCTTCGCGGATGACAGAAGGTAAATTTGATCTTTTTAACCCATTTGCTTTCATAGTACGAACTTGTTGCTGTACTTGTATTTAATTGCATTCTTTCTCATGTTTGTTTTGAAATCCTCATGCAAAAATATTTACCGTATGCATCATAGTCTGTCATAATATGCATGCTCATTTGATTCGAAATAATCAGTCTAGTGAAAGCTGAAAAACAATCAAACTTACCGTTTGTTTTTCATCTTTCCGAGGTCAGCACATGAATTTATGTACCTGTAATCATTTTCACAAATGTTTTTAAAAAAAATTGCACGTCCACGGGGTACTACACATGAGCATTTGGCATAACCAAAACTTACACAAATACATCAGGACACGGCTTGGTTTTGTGTTGAAAGTTGCTAAGCGACGGATTGGTTGAGTGAGAGATGCGGATTAGTCATAGAAGAGTTCGGATTGGTATTGATTAAAATAGACTGTTTTCTGATGAACGATGTCTTTGCAACTTCATTTGTCCTAATTCAGACAATATTGTCACCAATGGTTTGAAAGCGTTAATTTATGAGGACGAGAAGCTGGAGGCTCGGTTAGGATGTTGTGGAAGGAATGGTATGAGAAATGACAGGAATCCATGGTTATGTGCTCCAACCGCCGGCATATGACCATAGCAGTTAAAAACAGCATAAAACGCTAATCGATCAATCATATATCCCGAATATGACTTATAACAGTATTAATTACATGTATTTGCAGATTCATTGAACCACTAAACGAATCCTTTCATGAGCCGCCGCCAACAACACAAAAGAAAATGCATGAATGTGCCATATGCGGATTCACCACAGATAGAGTGTTCAACTATAAAAGGCACCTAAATGTACATACGGATATAGATCTCCATACACCAGCCACTAGCCATCTGTGCAATCATTGTGGCAAAGCATTTGCCTCCAGGAGCGGGTTGATCAGACACTCAAAAAAGTGGCATCTACAGACATCAAAGTACAAGTGTGAAATTTGTAAACAACTCTTCAATGAAAAAAGCCACTTTCAGGGACATATGACCTCCCACGTGGATCAGAAGTCATTCGCTTGCGATTCTTGCTCAATGGCGTTCCAGTACAAACCTAAAAAAAAAAGTACACACCCACAATTCTTTAATTTAGACAGGTCTAAAAAGTGTGGCTTTGGGAAGGGCTTAAATCACAACTTGTTTTCTAAATTCTATTTCAACTGTAATTAAAATGGTAAACAGCACTTCAGTGCACAACTCCCAAACAGATACCATACAAATATTTAATGTGTATATATATGAATATGAAACAAACACACATTTTCCAAAAAATTTGGACATCCTTAAAATACTTTTGGAATGCCTTGGGATGAAGAGAAACGCGCTAGTAACTAGCACATTCTCCTTTTCCTTCAATGTTTTCCAAAGATAACAAGCAAAATACCTGTTTTCGATAACTAAATAAGTAGATTACAGAAGAATATGCTGACCACAAACTACATTATTATTCATGTATTCAGAATTTTTTACCTACAACCTAGTTAGTTTAATAATCGCAGCAAGGATGACTGCGACGACTCATGGACTCTTCTGACAGAGATATCCATGTGTCAGTTCGAGACATCCTTCCCAAACAACAATTCCCAGATTTGATTTATGTGAAATATCATATTTTGCCTTACTTCCGCAAATAACTGCAGTCTTTACCTTTTTGATAGAACCAAATTTGATACATAATTTCTGATTACCGTCATTACTATGTGTATGTTTAATTTTGTATTGTAACGATGAACATTTATGTTCAAGTTCAATTAATAAACTTTTGTTCTTGTTCTTGTTCTTGTTCCTAATCTTCTACGACATAAGAAGAATTGTGGCATGATGGCACCAAAGAAACAACACACATGCGACGTGTGCGGTTCCACTTTTTCCCGAAAGGACATTCTAAAGGACCACATGGATTGCAAGCACATGAAGAAAAAAACACAACTGTACCTATTGTGGATCCCAATACTTCTGGAGATCTAGTTTGTCAAAACACGTGTCTGTACATCATAAAGACGAATGAGTGTCTCTAGTTTTCTTTTAAGGTATATGACCCATCATTAACACCAAAAGAGCCAGAGGCGAAAATTGAAAAGTACTAGTAATTCCTAAACTATGATACATTTCCATTCCCAATACAAACATAAGCATTTTGATCGGTTTAGAATTTTGAATTAATGCATACTTATAGAAATATTTGATAAAAATGTTCAAAATTACCTCCCTTGCATATGAATATAGAGTAAAATAATATGTGTAAATTATTTTCTTCTTGAAGCATAATCTTGAAATCCGGCACTGTGAATCAATTTATGTGAAGTGTATTTACAAGAGTGTGTAATTTGATGCTTTCCATATGGCTAGAAAGTGGTGTTTTTAAAGTGACATTTCACATTTATTTCATTTTTTAAAAGTATGTCTTGATTCAAAGATTGTTTATTTTAATGCGTAGAAATGCTATCAGTTTTTGAAGTTGTTATCTATAAGCGAAAAATACACCTTCAAAGTTGAGACAGAAATGACAAATTCTATATAAATCTGAACTGAACATTGTCCACAACAAGTTATTTAATTTTAGCACAATTTCTTGTAAACGGTTCAATATTTTGGCTTGAAATTTTCAGAACTTTCATAAGAAAACATGCTCTTTCCGATAGAATAAAAGTAAAATTTATGTAAAAATAATCGTGAAATGTCACTTTAATGATGGGTCATATACCTTAAGCTACCCTAGCGCAGATGTGCATAATTTGTAAGCATGTGCCATACTATCGTGATTTGACTATTCTCTCTATAGACACCTAAAACCTCACAATAGATCTATAATACGTTCAAAGTCAAACGAGAATAGTTTACGGTTGTTTGTGTTTATTTTAAGGTAGGCCTATTGTAGCGGACGAGAATTGACCTGGCAGAGCAGCCCATGCTAATCGAATGGAATGCTCTGCCAGGTCAATTCTCGTCCGCTATACTTTTACGTAAAATTAAAGCGAGGCAACCATAACTATTCTCGTTTAATTGTAAATTTATTATAGCAATGGATTTTTGTGCTAATACAGACTGGGTGTACTGTTATGTTTAGATAAACCGTCGGTGTTGTTATAAACTCTCCTAACTACATCTTCAATCAAGATGTAGTTGCGGGTTTTTGTAGTTACACTAGGGAAAAACTATAGTTTATTCTAAATTTCAACACGGTTTACCATTGATAAAAATTGAACGCTGAATCCAGCAATTTCTACCGCATTTTCGGTTAATTTCCGTTTTCGCTATGACGATTTCAATCAGTCGAAGATGACCAGCACTTTTATACACTCGTACATATTTTTCATTTTTGCAAATCTACAATCTGTGTTAGAGTAGCTTTATCGCTATCGTTCATGTAATCCTTTTTCAAACAGTGAAATTTTACATTAGCCTTCATCGAAATCGAGTAATTGATATCTGAGTAGAAAAAATACTGACACTCAAAAGAAATTGTGCATTTGGTTACAGTGCAATATTGTGTATAATAAATTACAGAGGTGTATGAACTGTGTGAGGATTTACATCCTATTCAAATTTGACCATCAACAAATATATGATTAATGTTTAAATAACAGAGGGTAAAAAGTAAAAGTTGCAGACTCGAGGCATTTTGATTGTATTTTGCCTTTGGTGCTTGTCCAGTAATATGATATGAACTTATGATTATGTGGTGCCCTCCATATCCATTGATCAATACAAGTGTTCTAAACCACATGGATCTGACATCTGACAAATAAGATTGCTGGACAAGTACCAAAAGGCAGAAAAACTAATCAAAATGCTACAAGTCGGCAACTTTTAATTTTCACCCTCTGTTATTTACATCTGAAATGCAAACGCCTGTTTTGGGTTGAATTAAGTCAAATTTAAACCATCCTTCAATATTAATACATTCTATGTATATTTGAGAGCAAATTTGACAATAATTTGTTTATACATGTTTAAGCATTTTTATATTTTCTTGTAACCAAATGCACAATTTCTTATAAGTGTCAGTATCATAATTATGTTAACATGTATCATAGCTCAGAAATTAATAAGGCTCTGAATTACTATTCAGCATTTTTCTCGGTGTAATCTCAAGTTTTTTTAGCCGGGTCGTTGGAACCAGGCCCTTTTTAGGAAAAGAATAAGTCATAATGTCTAACATTATTTCTAGCTTGAACCTTTTGGTCTATGATAGTTGACTGTCAATTTGAAAGCTACTCTTGTGCGCATCGTGTAAAACGAATAATAATATTTGTACGAAATAAGCTATCTCTATTTCTTTAGCAATCAGACTATTTACATTTTTGATATGCACACATGATGTTAGCATATTCCACCCTTTTCTTTGTCTGGACATATCAAGGAATTTTTACTACTAAAATGAGGGAAACTAATGACGTCGTTAACCTTGTCCTCAAATGAAGGGTTTTAAACCTCTAATTCTAAATGTATTTAAAAACAACAAAAGAAGATGTTGATAAGCAGCATTTTCTCTCATTTGCTAGTTAGTTTTGTCCTATAGGTACTGATAGATTCACATACATTCTATCTTTGTCAACAACGTCTTGTTGTCTGCAGCAGTTGTCAAATAGGACCGCACTGTAATTTTGTTGTTTGAAAATGGTTAAGTGACTACTTTTATAACATTCAAATTGATTATAGTTCTATAGTTCAGGTTGTTTGTAAAGATGTGAGTAATTTCTCTTTTCTTTTTTTTCAAACGATCCTCACACTTTGTATCATATTTGATACATTCTTTGTCATGAGGTACGCAACTGCGTTTGATTTTACCGGTGGAAATATTTTCTGGGATATGAGTTGTCAGTGAGGGTGCATCAGGCAGTTGTACGAGCAGTATTCACATTTAAGAAAAGAATACTTTGAGCAATTACATTGCAATTTAGGTTTCGTATAACCTCATTTGTTTTTAATCCTTTCCTTAATACCCATTTCCAAGTTTAAAAGCTACTTCAGATGACAAAAAGGATACTGAATTTATGCTAACTATATAACTGTGGAGAACATTGAGACAAAAGAAAATGCTGATATCAGCATTCTCAACTTTTGTGTCAATGTTGTCTCAAAATGTGTTTTATGGACGTAAAGTACAGGTGGTGTTAAGGAAAGGGTTTACCAGACTAACGTTGGTAGCGTTGCTTGATTATGCATTATTTCGAATGTTTGTTGTTGTTTTAACCCATTTCCAAACAGCCAATCATATTGACGATTACGTTGTATATGAATTTAAAAGAAAACATTAAAGGAAAAGAAGAAATGCTTGTAACCAGCTTTTTCTTCTTTTCTTTTAACGTCTTTGCTATAAAACAGCGATATATTTCTACCCGAGATTGCATATCCCTGTCGTCTGAAACTCCTTTCAAATTTTAGCATACTTCGATTACTTTGTTTGGAAAAGGGTTATTAAGTAATTGTTTTTTATTTTATTTTTTAATTTTAATTTTTATAAATTCATGGCTGAAGTTTAGCCGAGTAATTTATGTTGTTGTCTAACCCTTTCTCAAACAGCAAAATTATAGTGTAATCCATTTACAAAACCGCAGCAGACGACAAAATGGATATTGATATATGTTGGATTTGTACATTAGCCTACAGAAAAGAAAATATTGAGGCAAAAGAAGAAAATGCTGATTATCAGTATTTTTTTCTTTTGCCTCAATATTTCCAAAGCCTATTTGATTAGGGACGTTAAAACCAGGTCTTGTTTGGGAAAGGATTAGTAGATCTCTCAAAATCAGTCTTTCAAGAAATAAAAGAAAATTATATTTTAAAATTAATATAGCGTCTGTTTTTTTTTTTTTTTTTTTTTTTTTTTTTTTCTGACGTAGTATTGTTGTGAGGAAGGCGTACACAGTAAAGGAAAAGGTCTTAGAAACTCCAGTAGCGTTGTGATATTAACCGGCGCACCGCGTTCTGACCAAGGCCTTCATTAGTTTTACAGAAAGAAGCATGATAGTGTTAAGTTTAGAAGGAGAACTGGTTGATTACCAACATTTTCTTCTTTTAAATCGATGTTAACCTACACTTTCTATAGTTTTGACGTCAAAACTGAGTATTGTTTATAACAGGACACATACATAGAAAGGCATAATTATGATAATAAAGTGCAATTTAATTATATTAGTAGACAGTGAATACATAAAAACATTATATCAAGATAAAACATTCTGAAGAGAGAACACTTAACTAATTTTTGCTCAATGTTTTACGGCTCAAAACCATGGATTGTTGCAAAAACTATTAAGCACCCTAGGTTCGAAAGGTATGGCACATGCTTTCTAGGAGAGACTGAAATTTAGTGCCTGTGGATATGGGATTGTTTTAAGACCGGTCACATACACAATTACACGTCCACAATACGGCGTGGTCATGTCTAAAAAGGTCAGTCTGGTAAAGTTCTACAGAATTGAGCTGTGATATCTGTGTAATTATTAAATGACCTCGCTTCGACGATGTTTTTCAGACGCTAACTTATCAAGTTTCAAGCTTATTCAATGAGACTTATACACTAAAGTACATCGTCTTTAACAAAATCATCTAACTTGAATGGTCTTATCAGACGTTACCAACAAAGATAATGGTGTCCCGATGTAATTTTGGTGCACTACACTGGTTACACGACATGTGAATAAGACAAAAAAACACATCTTTCATTCCAACGAAAGCCCTTTAACCCTTTGAATATCAATATCGTCTTTCTATCTTATAAAAAAGGCTTAGGAAAACACTAAAGCACAAGAAAAAACCCAAATCTATAATCATTAATTCAATTGTCGACAAAAGCTTTGAAACACGACTAGTCCAGAATTTGTTGTTTTGATCAGGGTTAATATTTTATCATTTCCCAAATGGCAAATTATTACATAGGTCCATTTTTAAAGCTGCTATATGAATCAAAATGGAGGTTGATAAACAATGAGATTTGTGTATAATATAGCAGAGCAAAAATTAAGGCAAAGGTAGAAAATGCGGTTTATCAGCACTCTCCTCTTTGCATCAATGTTTTCTCAAGCCTTTTTCATTAGGGACGTTAGAAAAACAGGTCTTGGTTGGGAATGATTAACTCGATAATCATTTCTTTGAAATTAAGTAGTTTTGAGTAGTTGTACATTGTGTATTTATGCTATACCAATGTCAAACCTGCTTTGAACTAGAAAATAAGTGTTTCACAGATAGAATATATCGTCGCTCTTCAACAAAAAAACCTCGTTACTGCAGCTTGTTTTAATTTGCATTTACGAGATTTCTCTTTAGATGCGACGATAAGTTACATTGCATAGATATAACATACAATATTAGCACGAAATAATGAGGGGAAATTATGGTTATCACTGTTTTCCTTTTCTATCTCTATGTTTCTTATCCCTTGTATTTTAGGGAAATAAAAATCGTGTTTTGGACTGAATAAATATGTCTTCACAAAAACAACTAAAATCAAGCTTTCCGATTGTTATGCTCATTCGGTTAACGATTAGCCAATATAAGATACTGGCTGTCTCAACAAGCCAAATTCACCAATTTAGACAGTACTAAATGTGAATAAACTAAGAATCTATCACACATGTTACCGCGATTCAGTACATTC
Source organism: Fragum sueziense (assembly GCA_963680895.1). Lineage (NCBI taxonomy): Eukaryota > Metazoa > Mollusca > Bivalvia > Cardiida > Cardiidae > Fragum > Fragum sueziense. The sequence continues at coordinate 72,212,660 of OY804594.1, read as the reverse complement.
CACCCTAGAAAGCTTTCACACTTTATCGTCCATCTCAAATTTTCCGGCTCTCACTTCAGGCAATAGTTTGGTTTCCCGACAAACATGATATTCTCTGATCGGCAGGGGTCTCCGTGCAGGCTCGTCAGGTTTAGATATTTTGCCAGACTTCCTCCGTCGTTTAGCATTCTTTCTGTCTGGTTTGTCGAAAGTATGATCCCTGAAAGCAGTAAGACGCCAATATCACCTTCACATATGTTATACAATGTGGCCCTTTTATTAACGTCTATGTTCACACAAGCTACGTTGCCGCCCTGGTAACCATACCCGAAATCAACATGTCAGCAGTACTAGTATTTATCACAGAGCTATGTTTGTTTTCTGTAAGACTATTTTAGGCTACTAATTGTAAAAATAAATACTTGAAGACTGATTTACTTCTATAGAGAGGTGTATACGTGTCTTACAAATATATACATATATCAAAGCAAAATTTCTGACAACTGAAATTAATATCTAAATGGACTGCACTCTAAGTATGAAAATTATAAAGTTGTGTACTTCATACATACTTCAGATCGATACAAGACAGGTCTCTCCATATTATCTCATCCTGGTTCGTTTCCATATCTACAACACTTTCATCGTTGTCTGTGGGCAGCCTTGTAGGATACACTTTTGGTGCTGATGTTTGCATGTAAAAACCCCTGAAAATATCATAATATCTTTAAACAAATCGCATGGGCTGTAGGATCTGCAACGCACATAAATCGTTTCATATATGGTGAGGCCGAATCGTTTAGATTGAAAAATACAACCTAGCATTACAACAGATTGCTCACTAACCCATTTGTTCCTGGAATATCTGAAACACAACAATCAATACGTACAGTGTACAACCAGCTGCTTATTGCGAGTAGACATTTCGAAAATTGTGGAAGGAAAAATTATGATTGACAGAAGTCGTGAAAGATACTGAGCTGGGACACAAACAGACAGACGAACAATGGTAAACAAACTGTCCTCAATCAAACGATACGGGGACATAAAACAGTTTTGATAAAGAAAATTGTCATTCTTACATGTATTTCTTTTTACAATATTTGGTGACAGATGCGTACATGAAGTGGTTCCACGATATTCTGATTCTCGCCAAACAATAAAGACAATAGTAATATATTAATTAAAGGTTATACTTTTCAAAACGAAATCATATCTATGATAATCAGTATTTCTTTTTAATATTGACGAGATGATATGCATGTGCGCCTCTATAATTACGTGTTTTCGTAGATTAAAAATTTGTTTATACACATCAGATTATCTTGGGACCACTACATATGGTACACAGCATTTCAGCAAAAAACAGCACATTACCTGTCCGGATTTAATCTTGTTTCCATGAGTTCTACTGCCACTCCGATAGCGCCTGGGATGTCGTCAGGTCTTAAGACGCCCGTACCTCGCCGATCTAGGTCTTGGAAACTACCAAAGAAGTTTTCGATGTCTGGGCTGCCAACTGAGCGGACATTATATGTTCCGGACTTGCTGAATGGGTATAGCTGTAAGCGCCTCTCTATGCCAGTAAGAAGTCCTTCATACAGGACAATGGGTATGCCTTTAACAAATGCACCACTAGGAGGAAATTGAGAAAAGTTTACTCCTTCAAGAAGCCACTCTCGTAACTCAAGTCTGTACATACACCTGTCATATGCAGAAATACCTTGTTCGTCTTCTGCACGATACCAGTTCCTGATTATCCGACAGAGTCTCGCCTCGTTTACTCCACCAACGCCCAATAACGCATTTTCAACTTTTTCGGTGAATGTTTGCACTGCATAAGCCACACTTTGTTTATCGACAAGATCACGAACAAGGGCGATGTTTAGGCCACAGCCGTTTATCTCACTAGCTTCCGCCACTTTCAGGAATGGTTTATTACTAATGTTTGCTGCTGTCATTCCTGAACTACAAACAGCCCGTCGCAAACCACATAGCTGGTGATAAGCATCAAGTATTACAAATAAATAGTTTCCCAGTTGGTCATTATATTCTGGATGCGAGTACCATCGGCGGGATAAACAATCGACATTACTGATTTCAATGGTTTTACCATATGGTGAAGCACTATCCCATTCCAATAATTTTCTTGAAAAAATATGCTCTGCATATACGCAGTTTAATGTTGATTTCGGAATCGCTTGGACAGATTTTTTCGCAATGTTGCGTAGTGACAGAGGATTCCACACTTTCCTTTCCCTTTTCGTTTTTCTGATTTCTAATCCATCTCCGACGATGCCTGACAAAAGATTCACTAACACATATTTTTGTGAAGACACATTACATTTTTGTCCATTGCTTCTTATCTTACCAATTACAGGCTGTAACATCATAACAAGTTCAGATTTAGTGAAATTCTTGTCTATCTCCTTTGCTGAAATCAGCTTAGCACAAAAAGTTTCAAAACGTATTGTCCATTTGCTCTTTATATTGAACTCACTCGAAGCTAAGTGAGAAAGCATGTTCTGTAAGTCCTCGTTTTGTAGCAGTCTCTCAGTTCTTACGTTGTTATCGTGGCTGATCCCATCGTTTGATTTAATGTCGCCAGATATATGGTCACCAGCGACACTATCTTCCACAAATTGTACAATTGGGATAATGTTGTCACCATTGCTGGCTTGGTATGAATAATCCTCCATTTCCGGGAAAATGTCTTCTGGAGAGATGTTTATATCATTTTCAGTAGAGGTTGAAACGGAAACAACTGATTCTAAGACATTTTCTTCCAAATCATTTACAATATCGCCAGGTAATGAACTAAGGACTTGGTCTGTTGTTTGGTCGTTTTCAGTCAATATGTCTTTCTTTTGCATGTTTTCCGGGGTTTCGCGGTCTTTGATCATCCGAATAAGATGCGCAGAGGGAACAATCCGCTCTCCGCCTTTCTTACCTCCAACTATGATAATACCGTCTTTATATTCAAGTTCAACTTCTTCCTCTACTTTTGTGTTCTCTGATAGCTTCACAACATTCATTTCGCACAAAATATTCATCAAGACCCCTTTACTTAAATTGCGAACTTCGGAATACGTGTCTTTTTGTAGTTGGAGAATTGTAAGTGGTTTATTGTACCTGTCCCTGACTGCCATTTTACACCATTGTCCATCAAAGCTACAAACGGGGGTGTAGAGACCTTTTCGTTGACATTCTATCAATACATGTTCAATCATTTTTCGAAGAACGTCTACTGGTAGACTATATCCCTTCAGGCCGTAGGCAATAGGTACAGCATGGTAATGCTCGGGGTTGTATTCCCTATCAAGGTCGGATATCATAAATCCTAAGAATTCCGTTGCTCTTGTTCGACAAAGGTTATACGTTTTGTCTAGACATGTGTTTACTTCGTGACTCAAACAAAGCATTGCTTTTAGTGTTATATCATGATGTGTTTTATCACGCGAATCATGAAAACAGTACGGGGAGCCTTGATCTGACATATCCTGTATTTTAGTGCACTCCAAAGCTTTGACAGAGCAAACTTCAGCAACGAAATGTACTTTCTCATTCAAAAACTTATTGATCATCTCTCGAATTACTCCCACGGATGTTGATTTTTTCTTTGGTCTCGAAGAGTGTTCACCATATACACTTTCAGCTTCATCAATAAGGAGTTGCCACAGCTCTTCGCAGAATTCGATCCTATGCACTGTAGTTGATTCTTTGGTGTAGCATATGAACAAAAGTTCCTTAGAATTCAAAGCTTTCATTTCTGAAAGAATTTGGGGTACGTAGTATTTCGGACAGCTGTAGAAAACTGGTGTTGTAAATATTTTCCCAGGCATTGGACATTTACATTCAATAGCAAGTACGGACGGCGCATCAACAGATGATCTACAGCTGCCATCAGGACTTATCACAATAGGAACGCCCGATTCTTCTGTAACAATCTTAAAACAACCTTCTTCGACATATTTGAGATTTGGCCAAAACACCGGAAGAACTTTTCCTACAAGGGTAGCAACTGCATTTATCTCATTAGCAGTGCCATGCTCCATGCATTCTTTGGTCGATTCACTTGGAGCGGGTTTTGGATTGTTATACATAACTGAATCGAAATGCTCCTGCTGTGCTTTTAGGGACCCTAAGCCAATTGCACTGTTGAAGGTACTACCAGTTACTTTAGCTGTTGAGCGTATTTCAAACCACGCATCACTTCGCTGGCGAATATGTCTACTATCAATCTCATTCTGTGTTTCCTCACATTGTCTAAAATGGATATAGTTTTTCTGGTACTGCATTGGCATTGTCTGTTCTTGACAAAATAAATGCGCAGATCCTTTCATCACGGACACGGCTAGACATAATTCATCAATGCATTTCAACAAGCACTTTATGCAGTTTGTAATATCAAATAATGTTGTTTCTAAACCACTTATAACGTACACCAAATTTGACTTCCGCCAATCGAATCCTGTCTGTTTCTTTAGTCTTTCACATGTTAGATCTTTGTGTACTTTAGATTCTCTGAGTGCTTTTAATCTATTACTTAAAATGCGTACGATATTTAACAGTTTTGTTGTCAAAATAATGCGGTCACTTTCTGAAAGACTACACAGCGTTCGTTTTCCCATGATATTAAGCTCTCTGACACGATCAGACACTTCTTGTATTTGGCAATGTTCTTTGACAAGTCTTTCGCGCTTTTCTGCTAATGTGGGACTACCTTCAAAGCCAAATAGATCAATATCTCCTTCGGAACTACTTAAACTAGAATTTATCTTTTTGCCATCGACACAAAGTTTGTATGTTTTTGACGGATTTAACCTGGTTTAATATCTGACGAAGAGAGTGTGTCATTCTTTGCCGTGATAACAGTTCTATGCGGTACTGAAAAGTTTACACACGCCTTTTCTGGACGATATTCAGTTCTGTCCAGGCTTTGCCATTGACCTTTGTACTTTGGCCCACCCATGAAATGAAGCCATTTGCCTCGAAACATCCGATATCCAATACGCCAAAATCGTTTCACCACGGGACTATATCTAATTGACACCGAATTTGGTGTGGAGAACAATCTGCAGACGTCTAGAAATAAAAGAAACGCAATATTGTTCAAAGGAAATTGTTTCATGGACAACAGCCTATGAAGCGCCACCCAAATTTCCAAGTGTCCAGCATCTTTTATACTTGTCATTGCAGCGGGTAGGTGTTCAAGTAGTTCTGTCATCGTTTCAACATCCTCGTTAGATGAATCAGGGGATAAAGTTAATGCTAATGTCAGGTCTGGATTTGTTTGTTGGTATAATCCCGGTGGACTGGTTAAGTCACGCTTATATGGTGTCGAAGTCCGAAATTTCTTGGCTGCAGGACTTTTACTTGGCGTATTTTCCAAAAGAGATAGATTTTTAACATCTTCTACCATTCCACTTGTATCTATGTCAGACGAATCTGCTTTATTTGTTTCTTCACTTTCAAGTGATTCTAGAGAGGTCATTTCACAATCAACTATTTCCAGTCCAAGTTTATCATCAAATTCAGCCGTTTTTATGTCTTTATTCAATTGGAACACTGCCTCAGGAATAATAGAGAAGTTCATTGTTCTATATCCTAATATTCCATTATCGGCGTTAAGTTCTTGTCTCTTGATTTTTAGTATTTCTCTATTGTGTTGCTGGCTGGTGTGGCTTATGCATGATGAAAAGTCACTGGTCCCAAACTCACAGTAGTAGCAGTTGAATTCCATCTTTAGATGATTCTTAGTGGCAACCTAAAAGGAAAATAACAAGTATTTTGTATCTGCAATTCAAATAATTTCTTAATTAGGATACAGTATAAAAAATAAAGTAAAAGATAAAGATCAAAATGAGCAATTTCACGGCTTTGCTTTCTTTTAGAACAGTTCAGAAAATAGTTCAGAATGAAACCAATCCGTTCTCTCGATCAAAAACTCCTCTTACCAATCCGAATGCTACCTGAAACCAATCCGTCGTCAGGCAGTTACCATTCCGGGGTCAGCCAATTGGGCAGAGGGCTATGAAAGTCAGTTGTTTTCACAGGCTATCATAAATCCGTACAAATAAATATTCACTTAAGTACAATCAACGTTTGTTTGATAATTTGTACATGCGAATGGGGCTCATTTGTCAAATATGACCGAATACAGACAAAATTTTCTATGTGATTGATCGCTAAGAAAAGTATGTTTCCGTGAGCAGCCAATTGAAAACAAATATTTCACACACAGGTATACGTACGCTTAAACTAACGATATAGCTAATTACAAAAATCATTCGGATATCTTATTTTGTAAGATAAAATACTTAACATACCTCATTTACTTTATATGCCGTGCTTTTCTTGGTGTGTACACACTCGTTTGACCTTTAAACGCCATTTTGAAACTCTGACGTATCATTTCCCCACCGGGATCCACGTGACCAAGCTGAGCATATACGTTTTCGTTCGACAACAGTGATAAAGATCGATAGTCTACTTTTTGACGCCCCACACGATATGCTATATATGGACTTTTAACACATTGTCCAAAATGAAGAAATTGATTTTCACAAGCTATTTCTTAATCTTCCACAAGGTCTTTTAACCAGAAAGACGTACACAAACATTCACTTAAAATTTTTGTCTGAAAATCCTATGAGCGGCAATTAACAGGGGAGGCAAAAGCTAATTTAAAGCCCCTGACTAGTGTCTGGATATTGGAGGGGCTAAATAGGATTTTCCCTAGATTTTCTGTGTAGGCCTAAAATAAGGAAATTTCGGCGGTTTTGACCAAATTTGGGCGCGGGCCTGTTCCTACGGACCGGACTAAAATTTTACCGTCTGGTAATGGCTTAATCGTTTATCTTTACAGTTAATTTTCCATGTGGAGACAACTTTACCCTGTCAAGCTTAAGACCAGCTATTCACTTTCACTTTAACAGTATCTACATGTTAACTGGATACACAGACGGTAACGTGACGTGTGACGTCAAAGTGACGTCAGAGCCGGGGACCGCCATTGCTGTCAGGTTGCACGACCAAAACTGCAAAATATATCCATGCTCATGTCAACACTTCGTGTATGTTAATATAACCGATTCTGGTGGCTTTAACAGATATTTTTGCGCAGAGGGGTCATTTAAGGATGACGTTTTCACGCAAACGAATAACGTAAATATTACCGTGGCGTATACAAGAACAGACGCGATGCCAATTTTAGCATTTGTCTTCCAGTTTCGTAGAGGTGAATGTCGGTCGTACGAATCCCGGTGTCCAATCACCGGAATCTGTATCCACAATCTACTGTATTATGACGTCAACAACGACTTCTGCAACGTTCAAAATCACCCAACGACTACACGTTATTTTGACGTCACTATCGGAACAAACAATAATCATAATCAACGTAACAGCTCAGACGACGTTACTGTTAGCGCTGGGGTTGTGTTACTTTTTATTATTATAACGCTTTGTTTATTTGTGACTGCCTTTTGTTGTGCGTGTTTTTGCTGTCGACGTCCCAATGCTAACGAACATAATCATATTCGAATCAGAGTTTCGGGACAAGCAAACGTGCCTTCGGTATTCAGTGTTACCGGTGCTAATCAAGCAGGACCGAGGCCAGTTACAGGCGGTAGTATATTAATGCCGCCCGATTATGATTCTCTAGAACATTTAGAAAAGCCGCCCAGTTACGAAGAAGTAATGGGATCATCCAATTGTGAAACATCTCGTTTTTAACCCTTTTCCAAATGACACATTTTTAGCGTGATCAAATTTTAAAGCTGCTGCAGTTGACAAAACAGATGCTGAGAAAGCTATAATTTCTGTAGGATATGGCACAGAAAATATTGAGACAAAAGGAGAAACTGCTGGTTATCGGTAGTTTCTTCTTTTGTCTCAATTTTTCCCATGCCCTTTGTATTAGGGACGTCAAAACCAGGTCTTGTTTGGGAAAGGGTTAAAACATTTTTTAAATGACATTTGATTTCTGTACAATACCGCACAAGCAAACTATAGTGAGGCAAAATGACAAACTGTTGGGTTTCAGCTAATAATTCTTCCTGTTCTCAATGTTTTCCAAAACTTTATCTGCTTAAGACGTCAAAACTAGATTTTGCTTCGGAAAGGGTTTAAGGAAGATAACCATAAACTATAATGTTAAAAGAAAGTACATTAACTCTTCAGGGCTCGAATTTCAACCAGCACACTGGCTGTGTTAAAAACTGCTAGTGATTCTATATATGACTCTAGACTTTTATGGCAAGTGGAGAAATATTTCCAACCCACACGTTTTATCAATGCAGCCTGAAAAGGCTAACAGAAAAACTTCCAAATATAAAACTAACTGTACTAGTTTTCGGATATGTCTGAAAAGAACTGTATTTTTTTCCAAAATGAAAACATATAATTACAATGGATGGTATACCATGAAATATTTACCCTGAATTATGATATCAAAGGGAACGGAGAAATGTTAGTAATTGATATTTTGTTTCTTTCCTAATAGTTTTCAGTTATATTTTGTTGGACAGTCATTGTTTGGATAATGGGTTTTAATCTTTCCTAAGGCGTCTTTTGACTCACAATATGTCAAAGCTTTGGAATATAGTGTTGAAGAAAATAGGAAAGTGTTAACACATCCCAACACTGGCGCCATTTGACGCCCTATAAACAAAGTGATAAGGCAAACATCGTGGAAAACGAAGAAATTGCTTTTGGCAAACAATTTCTTCATTTCCCATGGTGTTTTCTTCACAGGAAAAAGACAAATGTTAATTTATATTTGACTCGTTTGAAATTGTCGTCTGCGATTTAAAGCTACTATTTCCCAGATTTGGACCCAAAAATTGTCAAATACAAACGAAATGTACACTTTTTAAGCTTTATATGACCTGATTAAATGATTACGAGAAACAATTGAAGCAACGACTCATTTTTTCGCAATTTGATACCAAATTCATGAAGCGATGTCGAAAGTAGGTCAAAACAGTAGGACATGCGACTTTCTTAAATGACGTCACAACATACATGATGACGTCATATTGAAATTTAAGTATGAATCTCGTTTGAATCATGGTCCGCGCTGTATGCGCATGCGCAACAATTTGAAAATAATTCTAACCCCATCAGTGATGGGGTTGAATTTAGGCTTGGATTCTCCCTAAATTCAGCTATCTGTCTTGTAATTTCGGCTCATTCTCTGTCTGAATCGCATATTATTAACCATCCCGGGGTGGTCAACACAAAAGTTTTGCATATTTTTTCAAAAAAATTCATTTTTTGCAATTAGACCATCTGTTACCGTCGCCCTTTAATAGAATTTTCACCTTTTCTCAACATTTTCTAGATTATCCTTGTGTCAGAGAGTAGGCATATTCATTTTTAGAGTCAGGTGGAATTTGTCAATGATGATGATGATGATGATGATCAATGATGATGATGATGATGATGATGATGATGGTGGTGGTGATGATGATGATGATGATGAAGGATTCCGAATGACTTCGGTGATACTCTAAGTACTTTCATTATTAGTTACTAAAATTAGATTTTTTCACTTCCGTATTTCCCGATAACTCAAGAGTTGATTGGTCAATTTCAAAGCTGAACTACGGTTGGACTAAAACACGCAAAGGACCTATTTTTGACGCAAAGGACGCAAAGGACCTGAAGGCGACGCAAAGGACATTTATATTAGCCCAAACTCCTTAATCATGATTGTTTTTCGTATTAAATTGTTATATTCATGTATTTTACGATTAAATCTAGTCAATAATGTTTATTTTGGGACATAAAGTGTCGGATTTTTGTGTTGATTCCTATTATCAAAGGCTACTCAGGTCGAAAAGGAGCTGACGGCGGCGCAAAGGAGATTCATATCAGCCCAAACTCCTTTATCATGCATATTTATCGCATTTAATTGTAATATTCATATAATTTAAGATCATATCTAATCAATAATGTCTATTTTTTCGACCAAAGATGTCTGTTTTTTGTATAAATTCCGATTTTCATATGCTACTCACAGACGAGATGTAGCTGGGCGGCGCAAAGGAGATTTGTATCAGTATAAACTTTTTAATAATAAATTTTCATCCCAATAGATTGTAATATTTATGCATTTTAAGATCTTATCTATTCAATAATGTGTATTTGTTTAGAAAAAATGTTTGATTTGTGTACTAAATCCGATTTTCATAGGCTATACTCACTGGCGAAAAGGAGCTTGCGGTGGCGCAAAGGAGATTCAAATCAGCCTAAACTCCTTAATCTTGAATTATTATCGCATTTAATTGTAATTTTCACACATTTTAAGATCATATCTAATCAATAATGTTTATTTTTTTTGATAAAAAGAGTCTGTTTTTGTATAAATTCCGATTTTCGTATGCTACTCACAGGCGAGAAGGGGCTGGGCGGCGCAAAGGAGATTTGTATGAGTATAAAATTTTTAATTATAAATTTTCATCCCAATAGATTGTAATATTTGTGCATTGTAAGATCTTATCTATTCAATAATGTGTATTTGTTAAGAAAAAATGTTTGATTTGTGTATTAAATCCGATTTTCATAGGCTATACTCACGGGCGAAAAGGAGCTTGCGGTGGCGCAAAGGAGATTCATATCAGCCCACACTTCTTATTTGTGAATTTCTATCGCATTGAATTGTTATATTCAAGTAGTCTAAAATCATATCTAATCAACAATGTGTTTTTGTATTTATTTTAGAAAAATGTGTCTGGTTTTTGTATTAACCTAATTCTGATTTTTATAGGCTATAGGCCTAAGTCTACTCACGGGGGTGGGGGGGGGGGAGCTTGCGGTGGCGCAAAGGAGGTTCATATCATATTTTTATAGCGTTAAACTGTTATGTTCATGTATTATAAGAATATACCTGATTAATAATGTTTAATTTGTTTTAATTCCGAATTTTATAGGCTACTCACGGGCGAAACTTAGCTTGCAGTGGCGCAAAGGAGATTCAAATCAGCCCAAACTTCTGCCTCGTGAACGTGTATTGCATTAAATTGTTATATTCATTTACCTTAAGATTATATCTAATGGTATTCTATGTAATCAATTATATTAATTTTTGGACAAGAATTGTCTAGATTTTTCTATTTTACAGTTTTTCATAGGCTACTCATGCGAGAAAACGGGAGCTGTCGTTAGCGCAAAGGAGATTCAAGTCAGCCCAAGATACACAATGGTGAGATTTTATTGCATTAACTTGTTATATTTATGCACGCCAATATCGTATATAATCATTAATGTTTATTTTGGGACATAAATTGTCTGTTTTCTTCTTCTGATTTTCATAGACTATACTCACGGGCGAAAAGAAGCTGGCGGTGGCGCAAAGGACTTTTATATCACCCCCAAACTTTTCACTTTATGAACGAATTCTGTGAACATTGGCATTAATTGCAACTTTCGAAGGTTAGTCACATGTGAAAATAGACAACAGAAAACTCACAGGCGAAAAGCAACTGGCGACGGCAAAAAGGAGGTCTAATTCACGCGGTACCTGAATATTGATGATTTTGTAACAATTTTTCTATTAAATTTATTCAATCCTTTTCGTTTCACAAACGAGAAGTCTTGTTGGTTTTAAATGGTCTTGTGATGGTTCTGTTGTTGTTGATGATCTTTATCATTTTTTTACTTACTTACTTACTCACATCAATTAATTTTGTTCTTGTTAATTAGAAAAGCCAGCGCGTTACACTTTAAAAATTTTCAACACTTAATTTAATTGGGTGGCAATGAAACGTTCCATAATGTCACACCTTTAATTAATCCAAATTATGTCGGTAAACGACGGGGAAGTGCAAAAAATTTGTTTGATATTAATATTTCTGTAATACATGTAAATGACCGATTTTGGAAAAGACGTTTGAAGCAGAGAGTGCGGGAAAAAGTCATTGATTTTTAAAGGGTCATTTCATTCCAATTTCAATTTTTTAAAGTATGTCTTGATGCCAAGATTGGTTATTCTAATGAGTATAAATACTATTAGTTTTTTCAAGTTGTTGCCAATGAGCGAGAAACACGCATTTAAAGTTCAAACATAATCGATAAATTGCATATAAATCCGAACTGTTGTCCACAACAATTTGTTCAATTTTAACACAAAAATATAAATTTCTCGTAAACGGCGCAATATTTTGGCTTGAAATTTTCAGAATTTTCATAAGGAAATATGCTCTTTCAGACAAAAATAAAAGTAAAATTTATGACAGAAAATTCTGAAATGTCACTTTAATTTGATCTTTCTAGATCTTTTCTTACGTATATTTCCCCATCATCTCTGTTTACAAATCTGTCACATGCTGGGAAATAGAAATCATTTAAATGTTTTGTCACATAATTCCCCGCCGTGACATTCGGGGGTTATACTTAATCAAAGGTGACACATGATCCGACAAAAAAAACCTGAAAATGGATAGAAGGGATTCTCGATCGTGATATACATGTATATCAAATATGGCCAACAGTTGACTCTTTCCTAAACGAAATATGTCTAATTTTAGACATATTCATTCAGATAACTCGCCTGAAAACTGATGTTTCAATTGAATAAATAATAAATGTGTTAGCACAGAAAATATTGAGGGAGATAAGAAATATGCTTTTTCTTTCAATATTTTCCAATCCGTCAGTACTAGGGACATCAAACTGGCGACGTTTCGTTTCGGAAAGGGTCATTGAAAGCGCGTGTCAAACTTTTGACTTCCGATAAACAGTAGCTTGTAAGCGATGTTGTAATGGCAATGTTCTGGTGTTTCACATTTGAAAGTCCACACACCCTTAGTCCTTTAACCCTTTCCCAAACAAGACCTGGTTTTGACGTCCCTTATAGAAAAGGCTTGGGAAAACATTGAAACAAAAGAAGAAACTGCTGATAACCAGCAGTTTCTCCTTTTGTCTCAATATTTTCTGTGCCATATTTTACACAAATCCCATCTTTAATAACATACATCTTGTCATTTGTGGCAGTTTTTGAAGTGAATCACCCTAAAATTTTGTCGTTTGGGAAAGGGTTAACCCTTTCCCAAACAGTGACACTTTAATGCCATTTTAGAAAAATGCATGGGAAAACATTGTCGAAAATGAATAAATTGTTTTTTTTTTTCAATGGTTCCCAACCAAAATGCAAAGAAATTTTCAAAAACTTGAATGTGTCGAATACAACACCTTTCAAATGGGAATAATTCAAAATAATGCCGTCTGGTAATGGGTTAACCGACGTTCTTATACTGACTATTTATAAATTAGAAGGGTGCTGCAAACATAATCCTAATTGTAACATTATATTATATGTTTGTGATGACATAGGTGTTTGACAAAACATTGACAGAAAATAAGAAATGGCTTATATCATCAATAGTAATTTTCCTTTCCATCAATACTTAACCCTTTCCCGAACAACAAAATTTTAGGTTGTTCTAATTTGAAGGTTGCTGCAGACAACAAAATTGATTTTGAAAAAAAGAAAGGGGTTTGGCATGATCAAGTCCAGAAATGTCGAGGCAAAAGGAGAAAATGTTGTTAGCCTCAATGTTTTCCCATTTTTTACAATAATGGGCGTCAAAACCAGGCATTGTTTGGGAAATGGTTAACCCGAACTTACCGTGTCAATCAATGATTTCTACCAATATAGACCAATATGGAATTTTAATCGCTAGAAATTGTCGTCTGTAACTTATTTGCATTGGAAATATCTTAAATTGTGCAAATTAAAATTAATTTCATTCGTTCGATATTGCCGTCTGCTCAGCTTAACCCTTTCCAAAGCCACATTTAAGAATGTTCCAATTATCAGCATTGTTTTTTCTTTAACCTTAATGTTTTCCAAAGCATAGGCCTATTCTTTTAAGGAAGTCAAAATCAAAACTTGTTTGGGAAATTAAATTTCAAAGTTTGGAAAACAGGGGAATTTTCGCGTCATTATAATTATGGTGAATCCCGACAGAGCTTACTTAGTACCGTTGTTGCGTAATTCGTGGTGAGGAAGGATTGATCGAAAACACAATATTAAACTTTATTTTATTATTTTATTAATAGAACATAACATTATGATTACCAAAGTAAGACTCCCTGGTTAACCCATTACCAAACGACAAAATTTTAGGGTGGTCCAAATTGAAAGATCCTGCAGACGACAATTTCTAGTGAATGGAATATTTAAGTTTTAGGTCTTTTTGGGTGGAAAACATTGTGGGAAATGAAGACATTGCTTGTCACAAGCAATTTCTTCATTTTCCATGATGTTTTCCATGGCCATTGTTTTTTGAAGAGTCATTGTGTGGTAATGGGTTAAAGATATGAGTTTAAAGGGGGAATTGCACTTAAAATCATGCAAATTTTCCGAGAACTTCGTACAAAATAAATATGTATTATGAAAATATGGCCTTTAAATTGCATCTATGCCAAATCTTAGCTTTCTATCTTGAGTATTGGCTAGGATGTCGACGGATTTAAAACCCCATATGTTCCATTATTGTAAATATTATCCCCGGGACAACAAATCATGGGGTTTTAAATCCGTCGACATCTAAGCCAATACACAAGGTAGAAAGCTAAGATTTGGCATATATGCAATTTAAAGACCATATCTTAATAAATTATAAATAATAATAATATATATTTATTTTTTTTGTACGAAGTTCTCGGAAAATTTGCAAGATGTTAAGTGTTATTCTGCCTTTAAACAAATGAGATAAAAAAGAAAAATGATATCAACATTTCCTAATTTTGTCTAAATGTTGCTTATGGTAAACTGTGAAATGTTTCGATTTTAGGTTAATAAGCAATATGCGATTATTGACTAAAATCTAAACCTTTCAACGCGATAATGTGAATATCATTTAGATACAATGATACAATGTCTCATTAAATGGTTTTTAAAAACTGATCTATGATAGTATGTTTCATGACGTCCATCCCGCCTTCTTTAAAGCCGGGATGAACTAAATCAATGTCATAATGTTTAGGGTATTTAAGTTTTTTATGTATGTCTATAAAGTCGTCTTTCAATGTTCTTTTTAACTTTTTATTGATTGAACGCCTCATTACATTAAACGTTTCATATGTCATACCAGTCCATGCGGGAAATTTTCCTCGCATCACTATACTCACAACAAACACTTTTTCTACACCATTTTCATACAGTCTCTGTACCACCCTTAGTATGTCGACGTAGACTCTGTCTGGCGTTGTGTTGATCATGATGTCATTTCCGCCAAGATTCAGGAACACGTATCTGAAAGTAAAGGGAAAAAAGTTATATAATTAAGCAATACAAAATCTGGGTTTTACGTTGTATTCAGAAAATACAAAAAATGAATATAATCATTTTGTCCGTTTGGCTCTGTAGTACTCAATATTGTCAAAGTTATAACATATTCTGAAGTAAAAAAAAAAGGAACAAGATTGCACGTATATGTTACGTAAAACAACAAGTTTACGATAATCAAACTTAACTTTGTTATACAGGGATCTTATTTTTTTGCAAAAGCTACTAGATTTATGCTCATCTAATATTACAACAATTGAACAATTGAAAATACCGTCTCTTTTTTGTTGACTAGTATACAAATCTTTTTGGCCAAGATTTTTTTTAATTGGCTGACCGAAATTTTTTAAAAATGGTATTTGATTTTTATTTCATTTAGGAAACGAGTAAATCAAATCTATCATTTGAATATTTAGACCTACCTCGGTTTGTAACTAATCAGACTTTCAAACATATCTTCAAATTTTCTCTGTGTCGACATTCCTGGTACGCCAAAATATTGAGAATTGCAAACGCAAAGTCTGCAATTCCTGATAGAGCCGAAAACACGTGTCTAGTTCGACACCTGGAACAACGTGTCATTCCTTTGTTGAAACATCATGTAATTGAACCAGTGATGAACAATCGGATACATGTCATGTGGACATCCAATAATGCAGAAAGTGCCAACCACGTCCTCAAAGCTGCAAGCAATTGGAAAGCACAAGACCTTTGCAAATTTATAAAAACTTGGCAAACAATTGTTGAGGCAGAATACAAAGAAAGGGAAAGAGCCCTAAGAGATATGGGTAATTTCAAACTTTCTCCACCTTTCCTTCATCATTTGGTCCCAATAGATTCATGGGCGGGACTCTGTAAAGAACAACAACTGAAAAGAATAAGAAAATTAAAAATGGACAAGGGGAGAAAATTACAAAATGAAGTTGTATCTACGAATGGTCTTCGGACAGTAGTTACAACGCCAACTGCTGGCAAAAAGCCTCATCAGACGAAAAGAAAAAGGGCCGAGAGGACAAGAACTCCGGCCTCAAAGAGACGTTTAATTGAATAGAGAAATTACTAAGAAAGTAATATGAGAATAAGAGCGCAAATAAGGGGAAATGGTTTTTCTTCCCTTGGTGTAACCACACTCTAAAATAATTATATGAGAAAAGCAATTAAAACTGTGCCTATGCATGTGAACGCTCTGTTAATGTCAGTTCACGCACTAATATAAATGATAAATTTGATGTCTTTGAACCGATTGGCCATGCATCGGTCAGCAGACGAAAAGAAAAGGGGCCGAGAGGACAAGAACTCCGGCTTCAAAAAGGCTTTTAATTGAATAGAGAATAATATGAGAATAAGAGCGCAAATAAGGGGAAATGGGTTTTCTTCCCTTGGTGTAACCACACTCTAGAATATTTGTATGAGAAAAGCAATTAAAACAGTACATGTGCGTGTGACCGCTCCTTTAAAGCGAGTTCACGGACTAAAATTAATAATAGACTTGATGTCTTTGAACGATTGGACATGCGTCTGTCACAATTTGTTAACAACCCCCTACCCCCACAATCATCCATCGCACAATAATTTTTGATCTTTCAAACATAAACCGTTTTGTTTGAGGCGTTAGGGCCGAGACGTTGTCCCCCTTTCACGTCATACAAAGCGTCTGAGAGATACTAATCTAGCACGGTATATTGTCCGCTCTGTGTGTTTTTTTATAATGTTACCATATATGACAATTTGCCAAACTATTTCATGTCGAATCGAATGTAACAGAGCTGGGATATGGAAATTGGACAAAGGTACCAACAAGTCTGGTTTATTATCATTTAAAATAGATCTAGATCATATTATATGTTTGTTGCTTGTAATTGAGATCATTAAAGAGACTAGCATAGATCTTGACAAGGCTGTGCGTATGTACATGCTGATTCGAATCCATGTTGATCTCAATTGGCATAAATCCACATTTACAGATACCGGCTCAATTTATGTATGTTTGTATATGATTATTTGTAGTTTAAGCACATACGTGCAATATCATTAATATTCTACTAATCATCCTATTGTATTTGTTCAATTGTGATACTAAACCATGTTGGTGATCATCTACTGCGTTCATTAAGGAACTATAGTCGACAAAGGAAAGGAATTGAAAGACACTATCAATTACCCTCCTTTTCCTACTATTTTTCATTGGCTATCACTCACTAAGAAAATGTGAGCATGTTTTCATTTGTTACATAATTCATTCTTTCCAAATCTTAAATTGTTAAAAAATTAGAAATAAAAATATTTCATTTGTTCATTAATATTTCATTTCTCACAAATTTTATTGTCTGCAATTGACTCACTTAACCCTTTCCCAAACGACACAATTGTAGGGTGATCAACTTGCCACAAACGACAAAATGGATATTAATAAAAAAAGGATTTATGCAAAATATGGCACAGAAAATATTGAGACAAAAGGAGAAACTGCTGGTTATCAGCAGTTTCTTCTTTTGTTTCAATGTTTTCCCAAGCCCTTTCTATTAGGGACGTCAAAACCAGGTCTTGTTTGGGAAAGGGTTAAGATAGAGAGAAAAATTCACAGTGGCTAATCTACGTGTTTGGGTTTGGAAACGTATGTACATGTTCGCTTCAATGTGTTTTTATTTTCTTAAAATTTATGGACGTAAACTCAGCAGTGGGGTTCAGTCTATGTCGTCAAAATCTGTTCTTAAAAAAAGTGATGTGGGTTAGCCACCATGAAGTTGACTCTTTCGCAGACAAGCTTTGTTTATCTTTTCCCGAAACAAATGGCGTTTGGAACACATAGTGGCAAAGGAAGAAAAAATGCTATGAAGTAGTAGATCTTTTTTCTTCGTCTGCCCCGATATGGCTTTTTCTTTACTACACAGTATAAGAATCGAGCTTTCAATATGTTTTGACCAGAAACATTGTATTTCGAATTTTATGTTATAAAGCCCAAGGAAAATGTAACGTATTATAACTGATATGATTTATGAATGTATTGTGTAGGTCTGTGCCTACTTTATTTGCTTTTGCCAGTGTTGTAAATGCTGTATTGCTTTTTTTTATATTGAATGTTTTCAAAATCAACCATTTCCCAGACAAAAGAATCTGAAAAAAATGCCCCTTCCCATCAGTGTTCTTTTTCGCTCAACCTTAGCATGAAATAGCACATATTTCTGTCATGTATATATTCAATGTTTCGTCTGTCTTTTTTCTATATTTGTCGTTTGGAAATGCTTCCAGTATGAGTTGTTCGTTTTCAACTAAGGTCGATAAATTATGTCATACCACAAGAGACTATTCATTAGCAAAATGTGTGATTTATGTAGTGCATTGTTTATACATGTAATTATGAACAAACATGCTTAAAGTAGAATACCCATAATATGGCCATTTTGAGATTCATAAAACATCGGCTTTTTTTCGAGCGTCGTAATTCGTATCCGAACCTATTCGGGCGCGGTCGTAAACACAGCGATCGAAAGTTCCTCGCGAATCTCTTTGGGGGTATTCTACCTTAAGCACTTGACCCTTTTCCGAAACAAAACAAATGTAGGAAAGCTCAACAGGAATGCTGCTATTGGCACGAAAATGGGATGTACAACAATTATACAGAAAATATAAAGGCAAAATGAGAAAATGCTTGTTCGAAGCATTGTCTTATTTTATTTCAATGTTTTCCGAAGCTATTTCAATTGTGACCGCCAAAACCAGGGGCAGTATTCAACAACCTGTAGTAAGTTATTCACCATCTATTAAAATCAATTTTCGATGAACAGAAAGTGCGAGCATGTTAAGTTAGATACATACTTGGATTAGAAGAACAATCTTCATTAGAACTTACCTTGGGCAGAAATGATTTCCCCATACAGATTGACAAATCCATACGGGGTTTCTGGACTATAATATTACGAGGTTGCATGTTCGGAACCTAGCACGGGTCACTTTAAACAATTTGAGCAATCTATGAATATGTATGATATAACATCATTGGAACAATTATGTGAAATCATTCGATATGTTTATACATGAACATTGGTTTTTTGTAACACATGCTAATATTTTTGCATAAATAAGTGTAAAATATTTCACATGCACACTTTCTTTTGGGTGTCAGTATCACTGGTGGTGAACTAAAACAATTTTCGATACAACAAGGTAAAGATATTTTGCGTTAAAATGTGAGTATAGATTTTTTCTAATGACAATGAACTTGTTCTAAAAACAGACCGGGTTTACCGTTTTGTATTGACAAACTGTCTGTGTTGTTATAAAATCTCGTAAGTACGGCTTCGATAAAGCCGTAGTTACGATATTTTATAATAACACCGACGGAATACATTGATCGCGAAAAACGCCCCTCGCTTTGGCCGAGTTCACCACCAGTGAGTATAACTCATTGTTTTAATCATAATGTTATTATAATATGCTTATGAATGCTAATTTTGTAAACCGTTTTTGTTTCTCATGATGTTTGATAAAAAAATAAATATGCAAACTATGTGACCACCACCACCACCACCGCCACAAAATAAAATGTAAATAAAATGAAACTTGAAAATTAAAAGTGAAATAAACTTACCTGTGACAGGAGAACAGGTCATTTGCTAAACAAATAACTGCATACATACAATACAACAGAAACGCATGCATAGCAAACTAAACTGGAACTGTATAGAAACACAAACACACGCATGCATGCAAGCCACGATGAAATCACATTCTCTTAGTAAATAAGAGTATAGGTTGTTATCAAATACAACCATATGCCCTATGACATTAACACATGCACAGCAAAACAGACTTGAATTAAATAGGAAGTCACACATGCATGCATTTGGGCCATGGTGAGAGCGCCTCCTCGTGGTGTGGCCTGGATTCCATATTCAGATAATAGGAAATAATTTGAATTATGGAAACTGAACGCTCTCCATTATAAAAAACACAAACAATATTTCTGATCATATATGACTGATCTGGGGAAAAAGGCAGTTTGAATCGGAGAATGGGAATCTCCTTTGCGTCGCCGCCAGTTTTTTTGCCTGTCAGTATAGGCCTAAACTATGAAAATAGGAATTAATAAAATAGTTTTAAGACACTTTTTCTCAAAAAGAAAAAAAATCTTTATTGAATAGAAATAAATAATATAAACATTATTAGTTAATATAGTTAATATATGATCTTAAAATGTATAAATATAACACATAATCATGATTACGAAGTTTAGACTGCTCCTTTCCCCCCGTGAGTATAGCATATAAAAACGGTAAAAATAGGAATTGGGCTAATACAAAAAACCGGACACTTTTTCTAAAATAGATACAAAACACATTATTGATTAGATATGATTTTAGAATACTTGAAAATAACAGTTTAATGCGATAGAAATTCATAATAAAGAAGTTTGGGCTGATAAGAATCTCCTTTGCGCCACCGCCAGCTCCTTTTCGCCCGTGAGTATGAAAATCAGAATTTATACAAAAAACAGAGACTTTATATACCAACAAATCAACATTATTGATTAGATATGATCTGAAAATACATGTATATAGCAATTTGATGCAATAAAAATCCGTGATTAAGGAGATTAAGCTGATTTGAATCTCCTTTGCGCCACCGCAAGCTTCTTTTCGCCCATGAGTATAGCCTATGAGAATCGGATTTAGTCCACAAATCAAACATTTTTCCTAAAGAAATACACATTATTGAGTAGATAAGATCTAAAAATGCATAAATATTACAATCTATTGGGATGAAAATTTATTATTAAAAATTTTATACTGATACAAATCTCCTTTGCGCCGCCCAGCTACATCTCGCCTGTGAGTAGCACATGAAAGTCGGAATTTAGGCTATACAAAAAACAGACACTTTTTTATCGAGAAATATACATTATTGACTACATACGATCTTACAATATGTGAATATTACAATGAAATGTGATGAAAATTCATGATTAAGGAGATTAAGCTGATTTGAATCTCCTTTGCGCCACCGCAAGCTCCTTTTCGCCCATGAGTATAGCCTATGAAAATCGGATTTAATACACAAATCAAACATTTTTCGTAAACAAATACACATTATTGAATAGATAAGATCTTAAATTGCATAAATATTACAATCTATTGGGATGAAAATTTATTATTAAAAAGTTTATACTGATACAAATCTCCTTTGCGCCGCCCAGCTACATCTCGTCTGTGAGTAGCATATGAAAATCGGAATTTATACAAAAAACAGACATCTTTGGTCGAAAAAATAGACATTATTGATTAGATATGATCTTAAATTATATGAATATTACAATTAAATGCGATAAAAATGCATGATAAAGGAGTTTGGGCTGATATGAATCTCCTTTGCGCCGCCGCCAGCTCCTTTTCGACCATGAGTAGCCTTTGATAATAGGAATCAACACGAAAATCAGACACTTAATGTCCCAAAATAAACATTATTGACTAGATTTAATCGTAAAATACATGAATATAACAATCAAATACGATTAACAATCATGATTTAGGAGTTTGGGATGATATAAATCTCCTTTGCGTCGCCTTCAGGTCCTTTTCGTCCGTGAGTAGCCTATTGAATCGGATTCAACACGAAAATCAGACACTTTATGTCCCAAAATAAACATTATTGACTAGATTTAATCGTAAAATACATGAATATAACAATTTAATACGAAAAACAAACATGATTTAGGAGTTTGGGATGATATAAATGTCCTTTGCGTCGCCTTCAGGTCCTTTGCGTCCTTTGCGCCAAAAACAGGTCCTTTGCGTGTTTTAGTCCAACCCCTTAATTACGTCATCTTCTTTGAGGGAAATTCGAGTGTCATAAAAAATCTTTTACAGACTAAAGAACACCGAAGCATTTATTTAAAGTTTATAGAGTTGGTAAAGTATGTTTTTCTTATAGTTTATTTTTTTTATATAAGAAATAAGCTGTGGTTCAAAATGTGTGCAAAACAAGAAAGCCCAATATTTCATTCGTCCCCAATCTTATTCGAACCCCATCTTTTCAGTTTCACTACACTCATTAAACGGATTTAGATTGATAATTTGTAATTCATAATACATAGGAATAGAATTCAACTTTGGGGCACAGGTGCAGTGTCTGATCTAGTATGCGCGATAATTTCAGTGACTGGGAAAGGCTACTCTCCGAAGCCGAGGTCTATTGTCAATAATAATTAAAGGGCGACGAGCTAGGCTGTCGAAAATGCAAATGGCACAATAATTACAAACCAGAAATAACGTATGAAATTACTAACCTGAAGGGGTAGATCATTTATGACCATTGTAACCACTCGTCGAGCTTTATTAAGTATTAAAATCCAAGTCAATTAATAACATGCTGGTCGTCCTTGTTTTTGTTTTGTAACGGCTACATATGCCCAACCTTCAAAAATCAATTACGTCAGAGATATGTCATATGTGCTCAGCGAGATTTCACACATCGTACAACCGGCTGCGTAGAAAGTCAGCGAAGACAGATTCGGCATCTGATGTCATGTGCATGGTAGGTCAAATGAATTTACTTTTATAAATAAACGAAAGGATCTTTGGTATTCTATAGTTGATAAATACGCGTATAAATGTTCAGTGCTTGTACAAAATAAACCTTTTCACGTATTCCTCGCAAAGAAGGTCACAGTCATCCACACAGCCGGTTGTACGGTGTGTTGATATCGCGGAGGTGTGTCTCGTTGACCTTGAGTTGACCTTGTCTTGTTTTGAAGTAAAAATAGAATGTGTAAACACGCTTGTAAGGGATTGATCTATAGCAAAGGAAAAATGTTTTTTCCGCCGAGATTGAGGTTTTTATGCATTGCTAATTGTTTTTCCATGCACAAATATGAGTTCCCGAACAGTTCGGAAGCATAAAAACATAGAACGAGCCCCTTTAAAAGTATTGATTAAACCATCAAATATAACCTCTGCAGTTTTCGGTACGCCAACAGCCTATTTGGTCGTCATAATCTAATCATAGCACATCATTTGAATTATCGAATCAAAATCATCCAGTTTTATCTTGCATGATCATTACGTATACATTACATCGCTTCTATTTTTGGCTGAAGCCGGTAACATTTGAATTATCGAATCAAAATCATTCAGTTTGATCTTGTTTGATTACGTATTCATTACGTCGCTTCTATTTTTGGCTGAAGCCGGTAATTTGAAGCGTCAGCCAATGAAAGTTTGAATCAGCTTTTTAAATTGTTTTGTAGTGTATAGCCAACGATTGGATACTGAAATCCCGCCAAGGCTCCGAGATTAGACGTGAAATGACCCCGCAAGAACAGAGCTCATTCTATCGAAATGGAATGTAGAGATAATGTGCTCTGTTCTTAAGAGAGTAGGAAAGGCCTGCGCCATAGTCACATTGAAATTCCAAATGTCACATTGTTTTAGCTAATGAGTGGGCCCTTGTCCCATTCATACCTGCCAAGTTTCACGATTTAGGCGTGATATCACGATTTTAATATCTAAACACGATCTCACGCTCGTTTTTCAAAAAAAGTGCAAAAATCACGATTTTGTACAGGTCTCACGCTTAGTGTCATTTTAAAAACATAACAAAAGGTTTTCATTTTGTCTTCCAGTCGTAATCGGAAAACTAGAGTGAAGGGTGTAATCGGGAAAACTTTCTTAATCCTATAGAAATTCTTATGTTAAAATATCTTATCTATGGTGTAAAGAAAGAATGGTTACGATGTTTTTCACACATCCTAACAGTTTATGACCTTTCCAGGCGAGTGTGATTTGACCTAATTATGACCGCTATTCAGGCCTGCATTGTGTTAATCACTGATGCCTATAAATCGGGTCCCCTGTAAATCAACACCCGAATAAGTGTTTTTAGATAATTACCAAAACCTATCGGTGATTGAAGAGTTCTTTGTTCTTAAGAATTATTTCCCTGCAAATTTTATACATTGATCTTGGGAAACACAGTTCTTGCCCTTGATGAAACCACCGCCATTAATAGGTAAACAAAACCAGCTTTTCAAACTTTATGAAAACGAAAGATATTAGACTTTTAAGCAGATTGTTGAAGGAGAATGATGAGATTTTTGAGTTATGATATGAACGAAAGTTGAGAGAAAGGGATGCTTACAACCTGTAAGGTAAAAAAACATTGTGTCAAAAGGAACAAATGGCTTGGTGCAACAAGATCGATTTTCCTGCTTTTTTTCGAACTTGAACATAGGCTTACTGAAATCTCAATGAATAAGTTTCAA
Organism: Fragum sueziense; assembly: GCA_963680895.1. NCBI lineage: Eukaryota > Metazoa > Mollusca > Bivalvia > Cardiida > Cardiidae > Fragum > Fragum sueziense. The sequence goes on along the minus strand of OY804594.1, from coordinate 72,188,127 downwards.
ATTTTTGTTTCAAAATTGTGTAAGAAGAGTGCTTTGTGGTAAATAAGAAAACAAAGATGAGTAGAAAACATTGTGAGAAAAGGAGAAATTCATTGGTGAAATACCTAAATGGCTTGCAACATCATTCAACTAGATCCATTTTCTTTATGTCTAATGTTCTTTCAGAAAAATCTCCCCCATGAAAATTTTGAAGGAATTTTTGTGCGCGCTGAAATTGGTTAAAATTTGGCGCAAATTTATGAAAAACGCGCAATCTCCCCCATGGAAATTTTGAAAACTTGGCAGGTATGCCCATTGAATTTTGCTTTAAATGAGAATGGAGCAATTTTACCCTATAACTGTCACATCAATTTTCAAAATGTCACATTGATTTTGTAAGAGGAAGCGACATTGTCCCATTGAAGAAATGTCTTTCCCAATCACTGCGCGATTGCGAGAATCCCGGGCATTTCTGAAAGATCACGCATGTTTTTTTATCAAGCGCGGGATGGTCACACAAAAAAATCAAAAAGGAATATCAGTAAATCTAGCCTTTGACAGTAAGTCATGTCTAACTTCTTCGAGTGGTATCATAAGAGTGACTTCCTTAATTGTTTACTATGGTTGAGTTCGATCGCAAGTAAGACTGTGTGTTTGTAACTATTATAGTTATTCGTAGGATGGTCCTCTTGGGTACCACGGTACTTAATGGTGTCCGAAAAAACAATAATGAAAGGGGACATGAAAACATTCCATAATTTAGACTCTTTCTATTTAAGTAAATCAAATGCATTCGAAATTATAATAAAAGTAATCACCGAAGATTAGAGTAAATTATTTTGCTGTTAGTTTTGCTAATGCACGCAGTTTGTAGGCGTTACTTCGTCCGCAAATGAACACTGTTTTGAATACCGCGGTACCGTAGAAGACGAGGTACCTACTACCGAAGCGGACTACTATACTATCGTTTTCCCACTCTAGTAGCAGTCGAAGTTGACCGATGATTTTGTGAATCTTTTTTAAACAAAGATTTGATTACATTCATTCATATTTTCATTGGTCGAGAAAAATATTTAGAATCTACTTTTGAAAAAAATAAAGATAGGTTTTTTTTTCGAAGTGTTTTCATTAACAGGTACATTTGAATTTTACGTTTGTTGTCATAGACAGTAATGATCGAATCATCTGCACTTTCTTTGACAAACAATAGATCAGATAGGGAAAAACAGCGTATTACCGATTTCTTTGGCCGTGAGACAAAATGTGGATGACAGAAATACATCGACCAACGTAACTGAAACTGAAACGACGCTACTAGTCAATTGTTTTGTTGTTTGATAAAGCAAACTTGAAGTCCCCCATAGTAATAACAGATCCCGCATGTTTTCAAAACTAATGGGGGGATTTCCCCCATGTTTTTCAAATCCTGAGGTGCGTTCTTTTGAGCGAGATTTTTTAAGATTTCTTAAGATGTTTTGATAGAGCGTTTTTGAGACCGAGATTTTAAGTGAGGTGTTCCGAATGTTCCATACTTCATACAATGACGTCATCATGACGTCATTTGTATGAAGTATGGAGCATTCGGAACTCCGCGGTTTATGAATCACGGAGCATTCGGAACAACTCGGTCAATTCTATCCCATATAGATTCTACAGAATTTACCAAGGGGTTCGGAAAGAAGTATAGAGCGATGGCGGCTCCCAGTGATTGGCTTAAAAATCTTGCTCTAAAGAACGCTTTATCCTAAAATATCTTAAGAAATCTCAAGATATCTCAAGAAATCAAGAAATCTCGCTCTAAAGAACGCGGCTCTGGATCAGACACTGCAGGTCGTGCAGCCAGTGGTGAGATGCTGCCTGGACTAGAAACACGGGTTGCTTCCCCGCCTCTCCGGTCTCTCGGACACATGATGAGACTTAAGTTGCAATAATGTAACCGAAACCTTTTTGAATTTTGATCTGAGTTTCACAATCCAATACCCATTATCAAGTTTGTGGCTACGATATCGCAGCTAATCATAAATGAGACTTTAAACATAGGTCCTGTCTCCATGACCTTTAAAAATAGCTCTTTCAAGAGTGGCATGTAAAACAAGGGTTGCCATAGGTCAGGAAAATGTCATGGAAATCTAAATTTTTTCAAGGTCAGGGAAATGTCAGGAAGTTTGTGAACTGTCAAGGAAATTAGAAAATACTTGCAAATGTCAAGGAATTTTGAAAAAATAAGATGTAGCACCATGAAATTGATAATTTCAACATCACCTTTAAGAATTGTCTCATTACATTGAAAGTTACTGTACTGCGAAATTATTGCGACGAAACATGTCAGAGAATATGCCAAGTTTATCATGGAAATCTCGGGGAATTGTCAGGGAATTTTATTTCCTTTGACAAGTGGCAACTCTGAAAACTCCATATAATCAAATTATTTTTAGCTCCACTGGCAGTCAGGCCAGTGGGCTATTGTCATGGCGCTGTGTGCGTCAGTGTGTCCATCAGTAAACAAATTCTTTAAAAATCCAATAATCTTCTCAAAAACCACTGGATGGATTTCAAGCAAACTAATCAGGAATGATCCTTGGGTGACCCTCTTTCAGATTCCTTCAAAGAATTCTGATTGAAAAAGAGAGTCTGGAGTTATCTGCCCTTGAATGTCAGAGTTCCCACTCAAAAAATTTTTTGAGAGTGCATGCACTCCCTGGAGTAAAAAGTTGGGAGTGCAAAATGAAAACTGGGGGTGCACTGAATTGCAATAAAAACTGTTTTTTAATGGCTATTTTCCATTGTGTGGTAATGATTCCAGTGTTCTCCCCAGCCCAATAAGCTGTATCGGCCCCACTACAGCTTCATGTCAATCAGTGTAATGCCCCTACAGCTTCAAAAGTACCCCACAGCTTAATTTCCTCAAAAAAGGTCACCAAATAGGGTGATTTGTAGACATTTCCTGTCAAAAAGTGATAAATAATGCATTCTTATAGAATTATATGTAATTATTCTGTATAAAAACATTATGGGAAAAGAAGAAATTGCTCAATTTGAATCGTTGGCATGAACACAATGCATTTCAAGGTTTACCAATACTTATAATTTGCCACTACGACTTCAAATTATTCTGTGGAGAAACCTGGATTCAGTTAAGTAATGGCGAGTGACAGGTTTTAGAATTTCAGAGGTTTGTTAACATGAACAGAAATAGCATTCCTCAAACAATTTTACGTTTTTGAACTTGCATCTAAACTCAACCAGCGAACATCATTAACACAAGTTGTCATTCCCATCCATTTTTCAGTTGCTATTGTGCCTACAGTTTGGAAAAACAATCATTCTGTTGACATTTTTGTTTCAATTACTTCTACAGCAAGCAGACAGCATGGTTTGTGACACAATAATCAAATACTTTTGAGATATGTTTGTTGATTGGTTAATTGAAGCCTATCAGCGAGTGTCTTTGACAACAGGGTGCTTATAATAATTACTCGTCATGAAACTTACATTCTGAATGTAAACAATAAAGTTATACGTCAAGGGGCAATTACATCCTTACTTAACCAGTTTTAACCAACAAAATATAATTTCATTGACTTAGAAATATTTGTTCCTGTCAAACAATGAACCTTTTCATGACAAATATGTTTTAAAGCTGTTTTCATTCTATGAATTCAGTGCGTGCATGCACCCTTTACCCAGAATTTGCGTGCGTGATTTTTCTTTTCTTTACGTGAATTACGCACATATGTGCGTGAATGGGACCTCTGAATGTCATGGTCATTTTGACTTTGTTTTCACTCTAGCAACTGCAAATAGTGAGTATATTGGTAACTATTATAAATAGAGCTGGCCTGGGTGTAATTTTCAGCTTGAAAATTTTTTGCTTGTCTAGTGTCTTTTACTTCTGATTTTTTCCTTTCAAGTTTTTACAGCAATCAGAAGCCCTCAAGTTTTTCCTTTCAAGTTTATACAGCAATCAGAAGCCTTCAAGTTTCTCCTTCAGACATTGCGAAAGCTCAAAAAAACTGTCAGACATTCGGTCTGACAGGCTTGAAAAATCTGTCAGACCGAAAACAAATCTGTCAGACCGATAAAAACAAGGAAAAATAACATGTAACCACCTTTTTTATTCTGAAGATATAAAAACATGACTGACACTCTAATCATTCACGCCCATAGTCCATAAGCCTTTCAAAATTAGACAATTCATTCCCTGTGAATCGTCTTTTTGAGCTGAATTTTTCTACTACTAGAGGAAACTCTCTCAAGCTAGTGAAGCCTCGCTCAAGATTAAATGTTCGATACAACAATTTCAATCAACGTGTGATAAACGTATGGAATCGTCTCCCTGAGGAAGTGATAACAGCAACAACTATCAACGGATTCAAAAACGCCATTGACAGACACTTCAAGGAAATACATGGGGTTTCAATGACTCGGTCGCTTAACCCCTAGGCTGCACTTAAGGGTGTGGCCGCAGGTATAACAGGTATAACAGGTAATTCACTTTACACCCTCGAAATATTTAAGGGACGCCATTATACTACGACAGTAAAAGTAATATGTATTCCGATTGGCTAATCAATACCTGTTTCAGCCAACCACAATCCGGTTTACAAATCAAGGGAAATAATCGGCAAAACCACGATATAATAGTGCCGTCCCTTCGTACTTTGTTGTTTATCAATTTTCTCGCAAACAGAATGACAAATATTTTGGTTATAAGCTTCCATAATTATGCAAACGCGAGGTATTGAAAAAAAGCAAAATGGTCAAAATATGTCGGACATACGGACCGACGGTATCGAATTTTCAATCGGACCGAAGTCAAAACTATCGGACAATGTCCGCGGTCCGACGTCTTTCGCAATGTCTGCTCCTTTCAAGTTTATACAGCAATCAGAAGGCGCATACATGTAATTATTGTAGTAACATTGACCTTGACATGTTGGACATTTGGGAAACTTTATTTGAATTATTTACCTGCAGGTACAAGATGGTTGCCCCACAAGTAGAGGATTCACAAACCACAGAAGGTGGCGCCTATTTTATATCCAGCTGTGACACTGACGTGATTAAAGACAGTCTGGATGGGATCTTAGGGAAACTGAATTTATCACAGAATAATGCAGGTTGTTGACTTTCATTCATTCCACATCAACACATTCCTCTTTTACATTATACTACAGCTAGAAAATGTAATATTGTAAAAAAAACATCATATATATTAGAAATACATTTTGTTAGCGAGCCGGGATTTTATGTCCGGGGACCTAATGTCACAGCCCTAGTGTCGGCGTCCCGTCCCGTCGCGTCTTCACTTGAAAAACTTTAACCTGGTCTATATCTCGGGCACTATTAGAGATACAGCCTTGATATTTCATACATGGATACATCTCGACAAGACTTTTCATTTGTGACCATGACCTAGTGACCTTGACTGTGGAGTTTGACCTACTTTTAAAAAACTTTAACCTGGGCTATATCTCATGCACTATTATTGATAGAGCCTTGATATTTCACACATGGATACATCTTGACAAGACCTTTCATTTGTGACCATGACCTTTGACCTTGTGACCTTGACCTTGGAGTTTGACCTACTTTTAAAAAATTAGCTTTTTTTGTGACAAGCTCCCATATAGGCGAGCTACGTTGTCCGTGGACAACTCTTGTTGTTCTTACAATATCTTTGCTAAAATTGTTCAACCATCATTCATGCACCTTACTTTTGTCAAATTACTGGTCATCTTCGCTAATCGCTAGCCAAGGTTGAACCCACCTACGTTTGTATTCACCCTGACGGATTTAGTCCGATTTTCTTGAAATCGCGAAGCAGCGCCTAGCGGTTGTCCTGCTGGTTTGTTTACGTTATTTCGTCTATTATTGATGACGTCATTAACGCACGTTGTCTTTCGTGTCAAACGTCTTGTGGATTAGGTAAAAGTTAGCTGCTGCTTTAGTCAAGTTGTCGAAAGTATAATAATCAGAGATATTTCTACAATTTCCAGACTGTGAGTCCTGGGGACTCGCTGGATTCCATATCAATGAGTCCAGCTACTAGTTCAGTGAGTCCAATACACTATTTTTAATAGGAAATCTGTAAAAAATGTTGCATCCTGGGACTCGCTTGAATTAAAACTTTGCATCCCAGAGACCAAATTGTGAGTAAAAGTAGCAGGATGCGCAGGTAAAAAAATCACTGAATAATTCGTTGATTAAAGTAAAAGATAGGGAATTCCTGTCTATTGCAGTGAAATTATTAAGAAAAATCACCCATCTTCGCGTTTTTGAGTTGCAAATGCAATGCTTTTTCCTGCCCGTTGTCATGAATCAGTTGCTCATAACAAATGCATCAGTCGACAATCTGATTGAAAACTCTTTCCAGGACACCAAGAAAATCAGACTAAATACGCCAAGGGTGAATACAGAAACGATGTTACGTCGTAGATGTCACCCTTGGCTTGCGAAGATGATAACTGGTGTGCTATGTCACAGAAAAAGGAGATTTAAAAAGAAATGAATAATAATTATACCCCCCAAATTCAATTTGGGGGGTATATAGGAGTCAGCTTGTCCGTTGGTCTGTCTGTCTGTCTGTCGGTCTGTCTGTTGGTCCGTCTGTTGGTTTTTTGTCCGCTCTATTTCTCCTAAACCACAAGTCCAATTTTATTCAAACCTCACATGTAAGCTCAATACCAAGTTGAGATGTGCATATTACATTTTGGTCACGGTCCAATGATTTTTTACGGAGTTACGGCCCTTGAGTGAAATTTCTTGTCCGCTCAATATCTTGGTAACTAATGGACGGATTTCAAAAAAACTTTACAGTTATGCTTATTAACTCTCAAATATGTGCATATTAAATTTTGGTGATGATTCATTGATTTTTGAATGAGTTATGGCCCTTTGCTGAAAATTGCCATTTAACGCAAAATCAATGTGTGTTGATCGGTTTTTCAATTTTTTGTCCACTCTATTTCTCATAAACTATTGAACCAATTTTGTTCAAACTTCACATGTGAACTCATTACTAAGTTGAGATGTGCATACTAAAAAATTTTTCACGGTCCATTGATTTTTGACGGAGTTACGGCCCTTGAGTGAATTTTCTTGTCCGCTCAATTTCTCGGAAACTAAAGGACGGATTTCAAAAAAAACTTTACAGGTATGCTTAGTAGCCAGGGCTAGAATTTCCCTAGAAAAATGACTGGCAATATTTTGCTAGTAGCCTTTGAAACCACTAGCTAAAAGGCACATTCACTCGCAATCTGGTTTTGTATATAATGAAGGTTTGCATTGTGAAAAATAAAAGCATAGTATGGTGCATAATACAGCTGTTCTTTTGAAGGACATGACCGAAGACTAGTACAGTTAGTCAATATTTAGACGTTGAAGTTGTTTTGTAAGCCTTTTCAGGCTGCATTGATAAAACTTGTGGGTAGGGAATTATATTTTTTCCACTAGCCAAAAAAATCTAGTGTCAGATAGAATCACTAGCAGTTTTTAATTTCAACTAGCAAAATGCCAGTATGCTAGTGGAAATTCGAGCCCTGGTAGCTCTCAAATATGTGCATATCAAATTTTGGTGATGATTCATTGATTTTTGACTGAGTTATGGCCCTTTGCTGAAAATTGCCATTTTACGCAAAATCAATGTGTGTTGATCAGTTTTTCAATTTTTTGTCCACTCTATTTCTCATAAACTATTAGACCAATTTTGTTCAAACTTCACATGTGAACTCATTACTAAGTTGAGATGTGCATACTAAAAAAATTTTTACGGTCCATTGATTTTTGACGGAGTTACGGCCCTTGAGTGAATTTTCTTGTCCACTCAATTTCTTGGAAACTAATAGACGGATTTCAAAAAAACTTTACAGTTATGCTTAGTAGCTCTCAAATATGTGCATATCAAATTTTGGTGATGATTCATTGATTTTTGACTGAGTTATGGCCCTTTGCTGAAAATTGCCATTTAACGCAAAATCAATGTGTGTTGATCGGTTTTTCAATTTTTTGTCCACTCTATTTCTCATAAACTATTGGACCAATTTGTTCAAACTTCACATGTGAACTCATTACTAAGTTGAGATGTGCATACTAAAAAATTTTTCACAGTCCATTGATTTTTGACGGAGTTACGGCCCTTGAGTAAATTTTCTTGTCCGCTCAATTTCTCGGAAACTAAAGGACAGATTTCAAAAAAAACTTTACAGTTATGCTTAGTAGCTCTCAAATATGTGCATATCAAATTTTGGTGATGATTCATTGATTTTTGACTGAGTTATGGCCCTTTGCTGAAAATTGCCATTTTACGCAAAATCAATGTGTGTTGATCGGTTTTTCAATTTTTTGTCCACTCTATTTCTCATAAACTATTAGACCAATTTTGTTCAAACATCACATGTGAACTGATTACTAAGTTGAGATGTGCATACCAAAAAAAATTTTCACGGTCCATTGATTTTTGACGGAGTTACGGCCCTTGAGTGAATTTTCTTGTCCACTCAATTTCTTGGAAACTAATGGACGGATTTCAAAAAAACTTTACAGTTATATTTAGTAGCTCTGAAATATGTGCATATCAAATTTTGGTGATGATTCATTGATTTTTGACTGAGTTATGGCCCTTTGCTGAAAATTGCCATTTAACGCAAAATCAATGTGTGTTGATCGGTTTTTCAATTTTTTGTCCACTCTATTTCTCATAAACTATTGGACCAATTTTGTTCAAACATCACATGTGAACTCATTACTAAGTTGAGATGTGCATACTAAAAATTTTTTCACGGTCCATTGATTTTTGACGGAGTTACGGCCCTTGAGTGAATTTTCTTGTCCGCTCAATTTCTCGGAAACTAATGGACGGATTTCAAAAAAACTTTACAGTTATGCTTAGTAGCTCTCAAATATGTGCATATCAAATTTTGGTGATGATTCATTGATTTTTGACTGAGTTATGGCCCTTTGCTGAAAATTGCCATTTTACGCAAAATCAATGTGTGTTGATCGGTTTTTAATTTTTTGCCCACTATTTCTGATAAACTATTAGACCAATTTTGTTCAAACATCACATGTGAACTCATTACTAAGTTGAAATTTGCATACTAAAAAATTTTTCACGGTCCATTGATTTTTGACGGAGTTACGGCCCTTGAGTGAATTTTCTTGTCCACTCAATTTCTTGGAAACTAAAGGACGGATTTCAAAAAAACTTTACAGTTATGCTTAGTAGCTCTCAAATATGTGCATATCAAATTTTGGTGATGATTCATTGATTTTTGACTGAGTTATGGCCCTTTGCTGAAAATTGCCATTTAACGCAAAATCAATGTGTGTTGATCGGTTTTTCAATTTTTTGTCCACTCTATTTCTCATAAACTATTAGACCAATTTTGTTCAAACATCACATGTGAACTCATTACTAAGTTGAGATGTGCATACTAAATTTTTTTCACGGTCCATTGATTTTTGACGGAGTTACGGCCCTTGAGTGAATTTTCTTGTCCGCTCAATTTCTCGGAAACTAAAGGACGGATTTCAAAAAAAACTTTACAGTTATGCTTAGTAGCTCTCAAATATGTGCATATCAAATTTTGGTGATGATTCATTGATTTTTGACTGAGTTATGGCCCTTTGCTGAAAATTGCCATTTTACGCAAAATCAATGTGTGTTGATCGGTTTTTCAATTTTTTGTCCACTCTATTTCTCATAAACTATTGGACCAATTTTGTTCAAACTTCACATGTGAACTCATTACTAAGTTGAAATGTGCATACTAAAAAATTTTTGACGGAGTTACGGCCCTTGAGTGAATTTTCTTGTCCGCTCAATTTCTCGGAAACTAAAGGACGGATTTCAAAAAAAACTTTACAGGTATGCTTAGTAGCTCTCAAATATGTGCATATCAAATTTTGGTGATGATTCATTGATTTTTGACTGAGTTATGGCCCTTTGCTGAAAATTGCCATTTTACGCAAAATCAATGTGTGTTGATCAGTTTTTCAATTTTTTGTCCACTCTATTTCTCATAAACTATTGGACCAATTTTGTTCAAACTTCACATGTGAACTCATTACTAAGTTGAGATGTGCATACTAAAAAATTTTTTACGGTCCATTGATTTTTGACGGAGTTACGGCCCTTGAGTGAATTTTCTTGTCCACTCAATTTCTTGGAAACTAATTGACGGATTTCAAAAAAAACTTTACAGTTATGCTTAGTAGCTCTCAAATATGTGCATATCAAATTTTGGTGATGATTCATTGATTTTTGACTGAGTTATGGCCCTTTGCTGAAAATTGCCATTTTACGCAAAATCAATGTGTGTTGATCGGTTTTTATACCCCCCAAATTCAATTTGGGGGGTATATAGGAGTCAGCTTGTCCGTTGGTCTGTCTGTCTGTCTGTCTGTCTGTCTGTTGGTTGGTCCGTAGCTTTTTTGTCCGCTCTATTTTTCCTAAACTACAGGTCCAATTTAATTCAAACTTAAGATAGTAACTTATTACCAAGTGGAGATGTGCATATTATATTTTGGTCACGGTCCATTGATTTTTGACGGAGTTACGGCCCTTGAGTGAATTTTCTTGTCCACTCAATTTCTCTGAAACTAATTCACGGATTTCAAATAAACTTTACAGTTATGCTTAGTAGCTCTCAAATATGTGCATATAAAATTCTTGTGATGATTCATTGATTTTTGACTGAGTTATGGCCCTTTGCTGAAAATTGCCATTTTACGCAAAATCAGGGTGTGTTGATCGGTTTTTCAATTTTTGTCCACTCTATTTCTCATAAACTACTGGACAAATTTTGGTCTTACTTCACATGTGAACTCATTACTAAGTGGAAATGTGCACATAATATTTTGGTCATGGTTCAATGATTTTTGATGGAGTTATGGCCCTTGAGTGAATTTTCTTGTCCACTCAATTATTTGGAAACTAATGGATGGATTTCAAAATTTCTTTTACAGTTATGCTTAGTAGCTCTCTCAAATATGTGCATATCAAATTCTGGGGATAATTCATTGATTTTTGACCGAGTAATGGCCCTTTGCTGAAAGTTGCCATTTTACGCAAAATCAACATGTGTTGATCGTTTTTCAATTTTTTGTCCACTCTATTTCTCATAAACTACTGCACCAATTTTATTCAAACTTCACATGTGAAGTCATTACCAAGTGTAGATGTGCATAGTATATTTTGGTCATGATCCATTGATTTTTGACGGAGTTACGGCCCTTGAGTGAATTCTTTTGTCCGCTCAATTTCTCGGAAATCAATGGATGGATTTCAAAAGAACCTTTACAGTTATGCTTGGTAGCTCTCAAAAATGTGCATATAAAATTCTTGTGATGATGCAATGATTTTTAACTGAGTTATGTCCCTTTGCTTAAAATTGCCATTTTACCCAAAATCAACATGTGTTGATTGTTTTTTTCAACTTTTTGTCCACTCTATTTCTCATAAACTACTGCACCAATTTTATTCAAACTTCACATGTGAAGTTATTACCAAGTGTAGATGTGCATATCATATTTTGGTTATGGTTCATTGATTTTTAATGGAGATATGGCCCTTGAGTGAATTTTCTTGTTGATTTTTGACTGAATTATGGTCCTTTGTTGAAAATAAGAAATGTTTGCAACATTACCATGTGTTGGTCAGTCTGTTTGCTCTTTTTCTCACGTGATCATTTCACAGTTCATAGGAAATGTACATCTCAATATATGCACAAACACAGCGCTTTTGGGGGGGTATGATCACTTTCAGTGATATTCTAGTTGTAACTGTTTTATCAATGACTGTGGCACTCTTGTTGATATTTTGTATATATATATTTTACAGACAAACAGAAGGCAGTTTTATTAAGCAGTAAGAGACAGTTGACCAGCCTGACCAACATCAGTGGATATGCTCAGTACTTTGTGACTCTCTGCCGTAAATACAACTTGTTAAAGAATGAGAGAATGACGCTACTCTCACCTGCTGATGAGCTTATTGCCATACAGTTGTGTCTCGCAGAGAAAAATAGACAGGTACTTTTGTAAACTTGATTTACAAACATTTCATCCATGGTGTAACATTTTGATGTCTTTGTTTGGGAAAACTTTTGAAATATTTTGTGTATTAATCTTCAAAGATTTACACTACTAATAGTAAATATTCTAAGAAATATATAATTAGCGAGCCAGGGCTTTATGTCCGGGGAGCTAATGTCACAGCCCTAGTGTCGGGTCGTATTTGCGTTGCGCATCTTCAAAAACTTTAACCTGGCATATATCTCAGGCACTATTAGAGATACAGCCTTGATATTTCACACGTGGATACTTCTCACTAAGACCTTTCACTTGGGACCATGACCTTTGACCTAGTGACCTTGAAGTTTGACATACTTTTCAAAAACTTTAACCTGGCCTATATCTCGGCCATTTTTAGCTCGCCCGGGACGATAGTCTCGGAAGAGCTATTGTCATACCCCCGGATGTCGGCGTCGGCGTCAGCGTCCGCAAATATCTCATGCCCTGTTAGAGATACAGCCTTCATATTTCACCTGTGGGTACCTCTAACCAAGACCTTTAATTTGAGACCATGACCTTTGACCTTGTGACCTTGACCTTGGAGTTTGACCCACTTTTTGACCGTTTTAAAAAACTTTAACCTGGCCTATATCTCATGCCATATTACACCTACAGCCTTCATATCTCACATGTATATACCTCTCACCAAGACCTTTCCTTTGAGACCATGACCTTGTGACCTTGACCTTGGAGTTTGACCCACTTTTAAAAACTTTAACCTGGCCTAAAAAAACTTTAACCTGGCCTATATCTTATGCCCTATTGCACATACAGCCTTGATATTTCACATATGGACACCTCCTACCAACACCATTCACATTTGACCATGACCTTTGACCTCATGACCTTGACCTTTGAGTTTGACCTACTTTTAAAAAACTTTAACCTGGCCTATATCTTATGTCTTTTTAGCTCGACTTTTCGAAGAAAATGAGAGCTTATACTGTCACCCGGGCGTTGGCGTTGCAATCAAGGTTAAAGTTTTTCAAACATCAATAACTTCCATACTATCAAAGGGATTCAACCCAAACTTGGAATACTTATTCACCATCACACCCTCTACCTTACTACCAGGGCCCATGACCCTGGCGCCACTATATTTGGAGTTATGCCCCCTTTATACTAAGCAACTTAGAAAGTCGAGCGCGCTGTCTTCGGACAGCTCTTGTTACACCTACAGCCTTGATATTTCACATATGGACACCTCCTACCAACACCATTCACATTTGACCATGACCTTGGACCTTGTGACCTTGACCTTTGAGTTTGACCTACTTTTAAAAAACTTTAACCTGGCCTATATTGCATGTCCTTTTACACCTACAGCCTTGATATTTCACACATGGACACCTCCTACCAACATGATTCACATTTGACCATGACCATGGACCTTGTGACCTTGACCTTGGAGTTTGACCTACTTTCAAAAGACTTTAACCTTGCCTATAGCTCATGTCCTTTTACACCTACAGCCTTGATATTTCACATATGGACACGTCCCACCAAGACCTTTCATATTTGACCATGACCTTGGACCTGGTGACCTTGACCTTGAAGTTTGACGTACTTTAAAAAAACTTTAATATAGCCTTTATCTCATGTCCTTTTACACCTACAGCCTTGATATTTCACACAATGACACCTCCTACCAACACTTCACATTTGACCATGACCTTGGACCAGGTGACCTTGACCTTGGAGTTTGACCTACTTTTAAAAAACTTCACCTGGCCTATATCTCATGTCCTTTTGCACCTACAGCCTTGATATTTCACACATGGACACCTACTAACACGGTTCACATTTGACGGTGACCTTGTACCTTGACCTTGGAGTTTGACCTACTTTCAAAAAACTTTAACTTGGCCTATAACTCATGTCCTTTTACACCTGCAGCCTTGATATTTCACACACGGACACCTCATTCCAACACAGTTCACATTTGACCATGACCTGTGACCTTGACCATGGAGCTTGACCTACTTTTACAAAATTTCATTTTGGGCCATGACCTTTTTACCTTGACCTAGGAAATGACTTTTCTTTGTGACAAGCTCTCGTTTGGGCGAGCTTTATTGTCCGCGGACAATTCTTGTTACAGATATACAGCCTTGAAACTTCACACATAGCTATTTCATGCCTTGACCTTGAGACCATGACCTTTGACCCAATGACGTTGACCTTGGACTCCTTTTTTTGCTCACCTGAGCACAAAGTGCTCAAGGTGAGCTATTGTGATCGCTTTTTGTCCGTCGTCCGTCTGTCCGTCCGTCCGTCTGTCTGTCTGTCCGTCCACAATTTGGTGTTTACGCTCTAGCATCCACAAATATTAATCAATCTTGATCAAACTTAGTCAAAACAAGTATGGTCATAAGTTCTCGCATGAGTTCGATTATGGGCCAGATCGGACCAGAATGTGCTGAGTTATCTGCCCTTGAATGTCCAAAAAAGCCGTTTTTGACTTTGTTTACATTCTAGCATCTACAATTATTGATCAATCAAAACAAAACTTGGAGACAATGTTGGAGACCATAAGATCTCGGATGAGTTTGGTTTTCAGTATGATCTGATCAGAAAGTCCAGAGTTATGTGCCCTTGAATTTGACAAAATTGCCATATTCGGCTGTTTTGACCTTGTTAACACTATAGAATCTACAATTATTGATCAATCAAGACAAAACTAAGACATAATGTTTGGGACCATAAGATCTTGGATGACTTTGATTTTCAGTCTGATCTGATCAGAAAGTGCAGAGTTATGTGCCCTTGAATTTGACAAAATTGTCATTTTCGGCTGTTTTCGACCTTGTTTACACTCTAGAATCTACAATTATATATCAATCAATACAAAACTTGGACACAATGTTGGGGACCATAACATCTCGGATGAGTTCGATTTTCTATTTGATCTGATGAGAAAGTCAAGAGTTACGTGCCCTTGAAAATTGCCATTTTCGGCTGTTTTCGACCTTGTTTACACTCTAGAATCTACAATTATCAATCAATGAAAACAAAACTTGGACACAATGTTGGGGACTATAAGATCTCGGATGAGCTTGATTTTCAGTTTGATCTGATCAGAAAGTCCCGAGTTATGTGCCCCTGAATTTGACGATATTGCCATTTTCGGCTGTTTTCGACCTTGTTTACACTCTAGAATCTACAATTATCAATCAATCAAGACAAAGCTTGGACACAATGTTTGGGACCATAAGATCTCTGTTCAGGATGATTTCCAGTCTGATCTGATCAGAAAATCGAGAGTTGCGTGCCCTTGAATTTGACAAAATTGCTGTTTTTGGCTGTTTTCGACCTTGTTTACACTCTAGAATCTACAATTATTGACCAATCAACACAAATCTTGGACACATTCTTGGGGACCATAAGATCTTGGATGAGTTGGATTTTCAAATGGATCTGATCAGAAAGTCGAGAGTTCTGTGCCCTTGAATTTGATAAAATGCTGTTTTCGGCGGTTATCGACCTTGTTTATACTCTAGAATCTACAATTATTTATCATTCAAAGCAAAACTTTGACACAATGTTGGGCACCGTTACATCTCGGATGAGTTTGATTTTCACAATGTTATTGATCATAAGTTCGTTTTCAGTCTTAAAGTCATAAATATCAATTGAATTGAACAAAAATGTTGCTCATATCATTTTGGTTCAGGTGAGCGATATAGGACCATCATGGTCCTCTTGTTGTGACAAGCTCTTGTAAAGGCAAGCTACGTTGTCCGCGGACAACTCTTGTTTTGAAAACATATTTCCTTCTCATGTTTCAAATTTTAGAAGCATTATTATCAAGTACTACTTTTAAAATATCAATAAGAAAAATCTTTACACAAATTAACTAATTTGCTGTAGTGTATGGAAATGTCTTAAACTTTATACTGTGATACCTACAAATTGGAACATGAGGAAAAGATAAGAGGGGGGGGGGGGTTTCAAGATAATCAAAATTTGATGTTATCATATGAATCTAAACCCTAATGGTGTGGGTGTTTACTTGAATCGACAAGACAATTCTAGTGACTACACACAACATAGGGTTTGATGAACTATAAATAAGATATTATTTATACATGTACTTATAAAGGCCAATACCCTTTCTAATCTGTAGTTTTGATATACATTTTTTTCCAGGAAAAAGGAGATTTTGATGTAGAAAGCAGTGTTGTCCTACAAGCATCTAAAGATTTAAAACGGAAGAAGCTGGAACTGGACTACGAGCTTACTTCCTGTACACAGAACTCTGGGATATGTGAACTTTACGATGATTTCCTGAACGACTGTAATTATGTTGATACATGCGGTGTGTTTGAGAAAGTGAGAGATGAGGTCGGGAAAAATGAAGAGCTACAAAGGGAGATAAACAATACTACGGTTGTGATCCTTGATTATCCAAAATCAATGGCTGAGGTTTGTGATTATTCCCTAAAATTCTTGTTACTTATACTTATCAATAATTGTTTATCTCACACAACATAAGCATGTTTAGCTCACCTGAGCACGAAGTGCTCAAGGGCAGCTATTGTGGTCACTTTTTGTCCATCCGTCCACAATTTCGTGTTTACACTCTAGCATCTACAAATATAAGCTAATCTTGACCAAACCTGGTCAAAAGATGTATTAACATGATAAGATATCGGATGAGTTTGATTTTGGCTCAGATCTAACCAGAAAGTCAGGAGTTATCTGCCCTTGAATGCGAAAAATGGCTAGTTTTGACATTGTATCTACAAATATTGATCAATCAAGACAAAACTTTGACACAATGTTGGTGACCATAAGATCTCGGATGAGTTTAATTTTCAGTCTTTTTGGACCTGAAAGTCTTGAGTTATGTGCCCTTGAAATTGACAAAATTGCCATTTTCGACTGTTTTCGACTTTATTTACACTCTAGCATCTACAAATATAAGCCAATCCTGACCAAACCTGGTCAAAACATGTATGATTATAAGATCTTGGATGAGTTCGATTATGGGTCAGATTGAATTTGAAAGTCTGGAGTTATCTGCCCTTGAATGCGAAGAATAGTTAGTTTTTGACATTGTCTACACTCTAGTATCTACAAATATTGATCAATCAAGACAAAACTGTGACACAATTTTGGTGGTCATAAGATCTCGGATGAGTTTGATTTTTGGTCTTATCAGGCCTGAAAGTCCTGAGTTATTTGCCCTTGAAATTGACAAAATTGCTGTTTTTGACTTTGTTTACACTCTAGCATCTACAATTATTTTAAAACAAGCCAAGAAAAAACTTGGAGACAATGTTAGAGACTATAAGATCTTGTATGAGTTTGATTTTCAGATTGATCGGATCAAAAAGTCATGAGTTATATGCCCTTGAAATTGACAAATTGATGTTATTGACCAATCAAGACAAAATTTAGACACAATGTTGCTGAGCATAAGATCTTGAAGCAGTTTTAATTTCAGCTTAATCAGAATATAATTTGCTAAGTTATTTGCCCTTAAAATTGACAAATTTGCTGTTTTCGGCTGTTTTTACTCTTACCAACTACAAATAGTGACGAACCGAGACAAAATTTGGACACAATGTTGTTGACCATAAGTTTGTATTTGACAGTCTTAACGTCACAAATATTTTAAAATTAATTTGAACAAAACGGTGGCTCATATAGTTTTGGTTCAGGTGAGCTATATAGGACCATCATGGTCCTCTTGTTAGAAGGACATTGTAATCATTTAATGTTACCAGCAAAATGTGTGTAACTTTTCCTCTTTGTAACTTATCGATATAGATTGAATATAGACAAATGTCTAGGGCATCACCAGAAAAAAATTCATATGAATGATGCAGAATCATATACGAGAGGTGATCAAAAAGTTCCCGGAAAAATGTTCTTATTTTTTTATTAATAGTGCGATCTTCACTAAATTTGAACTATAAAACGATCATCCATTTTCTGATATGCTTATAAATTATATTTTATGGCAATCAATGAATACAGATTTTATCGTTCCCACGGCAACGTCACTGACGTCAACCCGGCCCAGGCTTTGACGACGTCAATTAATACAACGTTTTCTTTACAAGCCCGATTTAACAAACACTGTACTTTTAAATTACTTTTCCGCATCATCTTTTTCAAAGTACTCCCCCTTGAAAGAAATGCATTTTCTGCATCTATTAGCCCAGGACAGGAACGAGTTTGTGTAACCAGCTTCTGGTAGTTCAGCAATGGATCGTTGCACGGCCTGTGCTAGTTGAGCCATCTCGTCGAAGTGCTGACCCCTAAGATTCTTCTTTATAGCAGGAAAAAGGTAAAAATCGCAGGGGGCTAGGTCTGGGCTATAAGGTGGATGTTCAAGCATCTCAAAGCCCAGGTCTTGGATAACGGTCTGGGTTGATACGGCACGGTGGCTGGGAGCATTGTCTTGATGGAAAATGACCCATTTCACAAGATTGGGCCTTTTCTTTCGCATCGCCCGCATAAAGTCACGTCTCAGGACCTGAAATGACACAAACGTGCGTTCTAGATGGAATTTATATAATTTAAATGTTGATCACATTATGTTAAAATTAAATATTTGTATACCTATCTCTAATCTATAAAAAAAAATGTGAATTACCTTTGAATAGTATGCTGCGTTTACAGACTGTCCCGTTGGTACCGCATGAGCAAGGACGACTCCTCGCACATTGTAAAATAAGATGAACATCTGCTTTTTGTAGATGGCGAGACCTTAAATTTCTTCGGAGAAGGAGAGCCAGGAGCCTTCCACATGGTGGACTGAGCCTTTGTTTCGGGTGTATATAGGCTTAACCATGTTTCATCGACCGTTACTATCCGTGCCAGAAAGTCGTCGCCCTCTAACTCGACTCGCTGCAAAAATTGCGAACAACACTGCACCCGTTGTTTCTTTTGTTCCATATTTAACATCTTTGGGATCCAGCGTGCACAAAGTCGACGCATATTCAAGTCTTGATGAATTACATTAAACACAGTACCATAACTACACTCAACTTTGTCTTGTAACTCGCGTATGGTGATACGTCGGTCTTGATCTAACAACGTCTTGATTTGTGTGACGAGCGTCGACGTTACCAACGTCGGACGTCCAGTGCGTGCATCGTCTGTTGTGTCTTTTCGGCCACTCTGAAAGCGTCGATACCAATCATAAACAGCTGTTTTTTTCATTGCAGCATCACCATAGACATTACGCAACATTTCAATAGTTTTATTTACCGAAATATTATTTCCCGCACACAGTTTTACCGCTGCTCTCTGTTCGCTACTCATTTTTACTGCACGCACTCTTTAAAATGGCTACCACAATAACAAATGACGTCACATTTGCATTTGACGTCAGTCATATAATGCTTCCTAATCGCGCGTTAAACGTGCGAAGTTTGGACGACGTACGTTAAAAAACGCGCGTATGTCATGACTTTATATAAACGCTTATTTGATAAAAATAGTATAATTTTGGGCCGGGTCGACGTCATTGACGTTGCCGTGACAACGATAATTTCGTTTATTGTTGCATGTCACTGCACTTAATTTGCATCCAAATTAGAAAATGGTTGATATTTTTAAAGTTCAAATTTGGTGAAAATCGGACTAAAGAAATTAAAACATTTTTCCGGGAACTTTTTGATCACCCCTCGTACATGTCATATGAATCTCAAAACAACCATGTAAGATTATGGGCATTTTACCTTAATCCATTTTGATGTGCGAACTTTTCCCAAAGTTGAAACAATCTTAGAACATTTTTTTGATGCATGATTAATCATTAATGGCAAATGAATTTATGTCTGTTTGAATAGCCTACATTGTAAGCTAACCCTGATTAGTGGATTTCCATTTCAGTTGAAAATGGCAGAGTTATTATGTGAGGGTAAACAATTCCACAATGTGACTGTTGAAGTCCCACTTGATAGCACAGATGATCTGGGTGTAGAAATAACAGATGGAAATATATCTGATTTATCAAATTCAAATATTGCTCTCAGCACAGTCAAGAAACCTCCCTCACTCACTGAGGTAATGTATTATTGCGAAATGTAAGGATAAATTATCAAATATTGAAAGGATTTTGGTGTAGAAATGATAAGTGGAGAGTGCAAACATCTCTGATAATTACAAATGGAATTCTCAACCCAATAAAGAATCCTCCCTCAATCCTTATTTACCTAATTTGTTAATGCTTAACTGCAGTTAAGAGTGGCATTGGCATTTCATAGGTAAATAATCATTTACCAGAGTTGTGCCTAAATTTTTTAGGGAAAACAGATGTCACTGCTGATGTCTTCTACTCCAAAGCTTTTCTGTAATGAACATCAAATCTAGTTATATACTTTTGGGGAAAGTGTAAGTGTTGGTCTAATAACAAAAAAGTTTAAAATGAATAGAAGGGATTGAACTTGATATGTCATATTTTCTGTTAATGTATTTAAAATCATTATGCTTCCATTGAGTGTTGTGTAATATATTTCAGGCCTATGTTAGACTGGTATACCTGTCCTATTTAGACTTGCTCATCAACTCGAGATCAGAGCTCAGTCTGGCCAGAGTATTCAATGTACCAGAGAGAGAATTAACACACTCGGCTTTTACTGGACTTAAACATGAGGCAAAACAGAAGAAAATGACCATGTATCAGGTTGGTGCTGTCAAAATAATAAGAAAATTTGAACTTGTAAATAGAATGATTAAATACAATCGGTACCCCTAAGTTTGCTCTTTATTGCCGAAGTGTTTCAATGGGTACACAAGTTGCGTCTCTGGTCAAACCAAGAAATTCTGACTTTGTTACAGGGCTAGGATTTTCATCTGTCCATAACTTTAGCCCAAGTACTGGACAGGTGCAGTGTCCAGAAAGCAGAATCGAGAGGGATTGAATTTAAGATCTTTTTCCCAATTGATGTAAAATAAACATGTTTTAACTCTTGATGGTAATTTTGAATGGTCTATGGCTGCTGAATGCTTCAACTTTTAGTTGGTGACTTAAGTCTAGGATGTTTTCTTATAAAAGTGTAAAGTTTGTACAAAACACTTGTATTATAGAAGACTCAGAGTACATAAATTAAATCTTTGATTTGCGACTAAGATATTGTATAATGATAGTATCTTGTCTGTCTGTCTGTATGTATGCCCAAATCTGTTACATACAGCTATGCCATACATTTGTTGACAGATTTGAATTAAGTTTTCAAACTTTCTACAGTGTAAATCTGCAATTTCTAGTTGTACACTTGACCAATTATACCTGTATCACTTGCTGAGCCTGAAAAGCTTAGTGTGAGGCCCTTATTCGTTGAGTTAGATAAATAGGCTTGGAGTTGATTAAATTTCAAATGTTCTATTTCTTTCAGACGGCCACCTCATATGTGATGAAGATTCGTCTAGGAGGTAAAGGTTATGCCCCAGACCCTAACAGTGCCCTACAACCACATATAAAGGGTATCAGTGAGTTTGTATCTCTCATGCAAAGAATGGAAACTGTGATAGAAGAGGATCCAGATATTAGGTATGTATTACCCCCCCCCCCCCCCCCCCCCCACCAGGCCTGGGGTCGATTACATGCCAATGTAATCGATTACAATTACAATTACTTGCATTTTCTTTGATTACTGATTACATTGTGATTACATAGTTTTCAAATGTAATTGATTACAATTACAATTACTTTTGCAATGTAATCATGATTACATCTGATTACATGTGATTACATTTTTTATTAACATAAATATTATTAGGGTAATATTCAAATATACGGAAGACTGTTCAAAAGATATGTTAAACAAAAGGATAAAAGGTAAATAAACAAATACAATGTTTACTCCAAATCTCCTTTTATCATTATGTTTAGTGTCTTATATAATGTATGGGCGCATACTACAAATCAAAATATGTCAAAAGCTTAACAACCCTATAGGATAATTTCTTTTAAGGAGAGAAAGAAGAGAATATTAAGAATGGGCTAAAATAACTGTCAACAATTTAAATCAATTTAGTATATTTTCTTTTTGCTACAACTGTGATACATAAGTATTAAATGGTGGCATGTGGAATTGGGTTTAATTAAATCATTTAGAAGAAAGTCATGTCAGCAAACAGCTGGTGTACATTCTTGTTTCACTTCAATTATAGAAGATACTTTTTGTTTTAAACAAGTCCTTGCAGATAGATATTTAAGGAATCACATCAATTGCAAATGTTTGTTTCTTTATCAGGTGCCGGAAGCTTAATACTTATAATCAACAGTTCAAGTAGTTGAGAAAAAAAAAAAAAACAAATACACTGATATGTTTGTATATTAATGAAATGGATTGAATTTTGATATGTATTAATTAAACATGATGCTTTCAATAATAATACTTCGTAGTTCATACATCACAATTTTACATTTTCACAGAAACTACAGTCGAAACTCGTTGTGTCAACATCGGATGAGTCGTAATATTCCGGATAAGTCGAAGTGTTTTCAAAGTCCAAACTTTGTCCCTTCTTTGTTTTATATAAATTTCAACGTTTATGTCGAGTTGGGAAAATCGTCAACTTCACATTAGTCGAATTTTTTCGCTGGTCAGTATGAAAATTTCCCCTTAAAATTACCCATTCAGCTCGTTAATTGATGACCATAGTCACTTTGTCTAGGCTGTCAAACCCCAATTGAGACGTTTGATACATTTTCGAACAATAGAGGTTAAAATCTTGATCGAGAGGTGTGAACAGCGCTGATAGCATTCTGCTGTCTGTCCATCGTAAAATTGCACAAACCATGAAAATTACACACGAAAGAAAGGCCGTTTGCAGACGCCTGTTACCCAAACTTTGTCAACAACGGGGGTACAACATTATGTGACTCCAACATCATAAGCTTCAGTTTTCATTTTACTCAAAATACTTAAACATCATACAATACATGTGCACAGGTAAATACGACGGTTTAATCCCATTTCGTCTACTCCCAATTCGTCTATTCCCAATTCGTCTACTATTTTGAGTACAAGTCCCATTTCGTCTACTATTCTATATTTTGTATATCAATATGATATCATATGATTTTTATCAAAATGTTTGCATTTTTCATTTGTGAATATATTGACTTAATTTCTTTTCTGAAAACAAAAATAATGTTGTTTATTGATGATTTGACACAAAAGTAGACGACTTGGGACAGTAGACGAATTGGGACTCAATGCACTTAAAAACAGTAGACGAAATGGGAGTAGACCAATTGGGATGTTACCAATATGACCCCTCCTTCCAGAAGAGTTATTCAGATCGTGGTAGGCTATTCGCCATAACCCAACTTACGCCGAAGACTTCTGGCAAAACTTTCGGCTTTTGATCGCTGGTGTTTGTGTCGAACTCCGGATAAGTCGATGTATTTTTAGGGGCCCACAAAAGTCGACACAACGAGTTTCGACTGTATATTTAACATCACATAAGTTTATTATAAGTAGAAAATATTTTCATATAATTATGCAGAAATTGCATATCAATTGCATCATTGTACATGAAGTTATCTGAATGCCCTCTTCTAAATCTTAATAGACTGAAAAAAATGTGATTATGATGCATTATCATGGGCATGTTTAAAATAACTACTGCAAAACATTTAATAAAACATAAAAACCAACTCTATAATCCCTGTGAAAATTTTGAATGGAATAAAGGGTTGCATTAAAATCAGATAATTAAGCTACCTGGGCCTAGGGGCAAGAGATTATCTAAGGTTGACACCTTATTCCCTTAATCCCCTAATTCCAGTAATTGGAGCATTGTTTTATCTATAAAAGAATATCAATTGAAATGATCAGTCTAGACTCTTTAATCCTTTCCTAAGCAAGTTTTGAATCCCCTTATAGAAAATGCATAGGAAAATGTTGATGCAAAAGAAGAAATGCTGATAATAAAATATTCTTTTTTGTTAATCTTTTTGTCAGCAAAAATCAAGTTCATACCAATTATTTCTATCTTAAAAGAGACACAGACATCAATTTAGACCAAGTTCCCAAAAGCAATTTAACAGAGTATTATAGTATAACATAGTCTTTTTAATTATCCCTCAATATTTATTCAAATGTAATCAGAATGTAATCGGGATGTAATCATGATTACATGCCATTTTGCAATGTAATCGATTAAATTACAATTACATGTAATCGGAAACGGGCTGATTACAGATTACATTATGATTACTCCAAAATTGTAATCGATTACATGTAATCACGATTACAGATTACAATGACCCCAGGTCTGCCCCCCACCCATGTGACCTATACTATATAGGAGTCAGTCTGACCACTTATTAAGGGTTATATTCCAGACCCTAACAGTGCCCTTTAATGACACATTTAGGGTATCAGTGAGTTTTTGTCTCTCATGCAAAGAATGGAAACTGTGAAAGAAGAAGATTATGATATCTGGTAAGGGCATTGAGAATATTCAGCTTAAGGCCAGTTTAAAGTTTATGCACAAAATGTAAAATAAGTGTGGTAATGAGTGAAAAGACGAAGTAAGTTTGGAGGATAACAATGATTACATGATTAATTTAAGATTGCTGATGAATATTTCCTACCATGTAACATAATTATAAGGAATTAGATATAAATGCATACAAAATGATTGTAAAGTAGCAGTTTGTCCTCTTTTCTGATAAAAAAGGGACCAAACTTGTCAAAATGAATTTGAAATATTGTTTATTATTTATAAATTTAAACTTAAACATAAGTATACATATGTTTTTTTGTCAAATGACAAGAGTTAACTTACTTTGGACAGGAGGAACATTGTGGATTCATCAATATATCATTTCTAGGTCAGCCTGTAAGAGAACTATAAACATTGTGAGAAGAGAGTTAATCAAGTGTAAAGACAGCAAGATCAGAGCCACCAGTGTAGAAACCATGGCAGAACAACTGCAGAATCAAGTCACTGTGATTATAGATCAGCTAGATTCTGACTTGTTTACAACACCAGATAAGGTAGGGATATTATTTAGATGAGTACCAACAATATAGGGCTTGTATGATAAAGTATTTACATTGCTATCTGTGTAGAAACCATGGCAGAACAACTTCAGAATCACGTCACTGTGATTATAGATCAACTGGATTCTAACTTGTTTACAACTCCAGATAAGGTGGGATATTATTTAGATGAGTACCAACAATATAAGGCTTAGATGATAAAGTATACAAAATGCTATCTGTGTAGAAACTATGGCAGAACAGCTTCAGAATCACGTCACTGTGATTATAGATCAACTGGATTCTAACTTGTTTACAACTCCAGTTAAGGTAGCAAATTTATCTGAACATTTTAGAAGTATACGCCAGGTTTCTATGTTAGGGTTTGTGAGATAAGTCATTAGCTCACAGCTATACAATCAAGTATTGAAAATGAATGTTTATTTAGATAGAAAATTCATTAAGCAGAGAAAAGGCAAAACTTCTATTAAGACTGCATGAATGCAGAGACAACATAGGTGTTTTATGCATTTTGATCAGTGATATATGCCTTTGTTTGTTTGTCTTTGCCCAACTACTTCATGCCCCCTTAAATGGTGGCGCATTGACAAGTGGACAAGCTACGAAGACTATCAGACAGTGGACTCACGTTGGATAAAGTAGCTACAGTAGACAAAACATTGAGGAAAAAGAAAAATATTTAACTTTATCTTATTTTTCCTATTTCAGGCCCCCGCCAATGGAGGCTCACTGACCAGTAGACGAGCCAGGAAGGCTATCCGTCTGACCCTGGATAAACTAGCCACAGTCGACGATGACCTTTCTACACTGGATCATCTTACAGATATATACTCTAGTCAGCGAACTCCACTTAGATTTCCCTCAGTTATGTCTCAATTTAGGTAAGGATATGGCTTTATAACCCACACACATTTGTAGGGTGTATATAGAAATCACCGATCCATCTGTCTGTAAGTTCACATTTCTTGTAAGCACAACTTCTCTCTAACGGCTTGGCAGACTTTGATGAAGATTTACATGAGCAAGTAAGATAACAGGAGATTCACTTTCAGAATTTCTTTGATCTACAGGGACGGTCATCTTAGGGAGATAATTTGTTGCACAAACAACATGCTATGGGCCTATTTGTTTGATCTAATACAGATCCAGTTTGTTCTTAATCGATCAAATCAATCTAAAATTGTTAAGCAAATTACGAAATTATTTGAAGATTCGACTCTGATCCAAATTAAAATGAAAAAGAAGTTAGATGGTGATGACAGATCGTACAATGATTCGTTTTGCAAAATTCGAAAAGATGAATGGGACAATATGATGTTCACAATGTAATGGTATGGCTGGACAATCTTGACTTGAAATCTGTTTGGTAAAACAATAAGTTTCAATTTGAAACTTTGATGAATATGAAATTCAGATAAATTGTTATAATAACTCTTTTCTTTAGATCTCCTGAGGAAGAATTAGAAGTGTCGAGTCCAGAAAACAAGTTCAGCATGTCCCTGTCAGAGAGAGTTATGAACAGAATGAGTAAACCAGAGGTAAGGGATTCATACACAACAAAAACAGTGTAGCCTGATAGCTCATAGGGATGTAACGATACATCGGACTATCGATATATCGCAATAGTGACCTCTGCAATAGTGCTATTGAGATATCAATAGTATCGCAATAGTTGTTATACCCCCCACCTACGAAGTAGAGGGGGGTATATTGGTTTCACCATGTCTGTCTGTCTGTCCGTCCATCCGTCCATCCGTCCGTCCGTAGACTTTTTCGTTTCCGTGCTCTAACTCATGAACCGGTTGACCTAGGATCATGAAACTTTACACAGTTGTTGCCCATGACCCAAGGAGGTGCCCTATTGTTTTTGGGTCACAAAGGTCAAAGGTCAAGGTCACAATCGGACTTTGTTTAAAATCCGTTTCCGTGCTCTAACTCATGAACCGGTTGACCTAGGATCATGAAACTTTACACAGTTGTTGCCCATGACCCAAGGAGGTGCCCTATTGTTTTTGGGTCATGAAGGTCAAAGGTCAAGGTCACAATCGGACTTTGTTTAAAATCCGTTTCCGTGCTCTAAGTCATGAACCGGTTGACCTAGGATCATGAAACTTTACACAGTTGTTGCCCATGACCCAAGGAGGTGCCCTATCGTTTTTGGGTCACGAAGGTCAAAGGTCAAGGTCACAATCGGACTTTGTTTAAAATCCGTTTCCGTGCTCTAAGTCATGAACCGGTTGACCTAGGATCATGAAACTTTACACAGTTGTTGCCCATGACCCAAGGAGGTACCCTATTGTTTTTGGGTCACGAAGGTCAAAGGTCAAGGTCACAATCGGACTTTGTTTAAAATCCGTTTCCGTGCTCTAAGTCATGAACCGGTTGACCTAGGATCATGAAACTTTACACAGTTGTTGTCCATGACCCAAGGAAGTGCCCTATTGTTTTTGGGTCACGAAGGTCAAAGGTCAAGGTCACAATCGGACTTTGTTTAAAATCTGTTTCCGTGCT
This sequence comes from Fragum sueziense, assembly GCA_963680895.1. Taxonomy (NCBI): domain Eukaryota; kingdom Metazoa; phylum Mollusca; class Bivalvia; order Cardiida; family Cardiidae; genus Fragum; species Fragum sueziense. The sequence goes on along the minus strand of OY804594.1, from coordinate 72,160,579 downwards.
CTAAGTCATGAACCGGTTGACCTAGGATCATGAAACTTTACACAGTTGTTGCCCATGACCCAAGGAGTTGCCCTATCGTTTTTGGGTCACGAAGGTCAAAGGTCAAGGTCACAATCAGACTGTTTAAAATCCGTTTCCATGCTCCAACTAAAGAACCTTTTGACCCATAGCACTTTTTTCAGTGACAAGGCGCTAGTGGGGGGGTATTTGTCCGCTTTGCGACAGTTCTAGTTTCGACTATCGCAGTGGTTTTGAAAGTTGTAAAAATAGCAATGTGTCACATGACATTGTCTAATTTTAGCTGTCTCTTGAATATCAGACATCAATGACAGGCTACTCAAATCATGAAATGTCACTCTCTCCCTTCACATTATTTTTTCAATGATTCTTCAAAATTAATTCATATATGTAAAATATTCAGAAAATGTGATTTTTAATGAAAAAAAAATCCATTTATAGCACTAAAAACATATAACAATACTATCGCAATAGTATTGCAATAGCAACCTACAATAGCAATAATATCGTGATAGTCATTTGGTCAATAGCAATACTATCGCAATAGTCATTTTGGCCTGCAATAGTCATCCCTTAGCTCAGCTGGTAGTATTTGAACCTTTCAATCTAGAGATTAGGTATTACATGGGTTCTTATCTGGACTTGACCTCTTAATAGACTGTAACAAAAGTTAAGGAGAAATGAAAGGTTAATCACTTGGAGAATCAAGTATGACATTACGGTCTTGACAGTCTAGTCAAATACCAGTAAGATCCTAGTTATTGTAAAAATAATGAAATAGGATTGTTGGAATTGACTGATAACCAGATACAATTAAACTTATGTAACTTTGTCATACATAAAATTTATCAAAGGCAAACTGTTTCTACTATAGGGAGACTGTGCTGGGGTATTCTTTTGTTATAATCTTAACCATTTACCAAATGACCTCTGGTTTTGAGGATCTGAAAGGATATAAGTTGATGGACAGATTTTTTTCTCTTGGAGTTTTATGCCTTTAACTTTTAGGTGTTTCATTGTCAGTAATTTTCATGTCATATTCAACCAATTTCAATTAAACCAGTACAAAAAAACTTGTTTGAAAAAATTTGTTAAGGTTTAGATGGATGATTTTTAATATGTTGCAGACCCCTGTATATGCCAAACGTTACAAGTCTACCATGGACTGGGCTGAACCTTTACACAAGGTAGAGATGGGACAGACTGAGGATATATTCAACTTGTCACAAACATATGTCATTCCAAGGTATGTAAATATCAACTGACCATGTATTAGAGAGAGAGAGAGAGATCAATAGCAATGAATTTTGTGGTAAAAATAGACTGGGTTTACAATTATGTTGATAACCTGTCAATGTTGTTATTTAATCTTGTAACTATGGCTTGAATCAAGCTGTAGTTACGAGATGTCTTAACAACACCTACGAATTACTATTTGTTTGTACAAAATCACGGTCACAATTAACTGGATAAAATCATTACCTTGGAATTTGTTCAAGGGAAATAACTTGTGCCATATCAATTTTGTTGAAGATTTGCATGGTTACTTAACTTTGATCATAGATCAGAGCTGAATCTAGCTTTTCATAAAAGTGGGCCAACTCCCCCACCATACTTCAAAATATGGGCCAACAGGATTCAGGCTTGAGCCACAGTGAATTTAACTTTTTTATCGCAAAAATATTAAGTTAGAACCTACCTGTAACTAAAGTCATTATATGAAACTGAAGGGAACATTATCTTTTCTCTCTGTAAGTATTAGCTCTTGTCTAAGCAGTCTTTTTAGACAACTGTTGTCCATTTAACAAACTTCACGTGTTCAAGTTCTTTAATTCATTGGTTGTTTAAAGTTTAGATTATACTATTCATAGAAAATAATTACACTGGAGTGAACTGGTTGAAGCAAATTATTTTCACCACAAAATCGTTTTTAAGTTTTCTTTTAAACCCTTCTATCCAGATCTAAATAGTCTCAGGGCTGTAGAAAAAAGGCTGGACCATTGTACTTCAATCGTAACCCTAGGCAGTATCCACCCTGTACATGATGTGACTACTGCAGTGGTTCACAGTGAACTCGGCCTTATTACGAACTCGGCCTGTCGAACTCGGCCTGGCGAACTCGGCCTGGTGAACTCAGCTTTATTATAGGATATATAGTAATATATATAGTGAATGAAAATTATAGTGATGCCTTCGTTTTTTTTATAACAATTGATATTTCATATTAATTTATTTGATAAATCACCTTACTGTAAGAAATATCTTGAATGTATATACATACATTTATCCATTATTATTAAACATGGAGATTTTAGAATTTTAAGAAGTTGTAGACGACGTAAAAGATTGAATTCAAATGCAGAAAATTGTATATTGAAGCAGGAAAATATCGAGAGAACAGTCAAAATTGTTAGGCTATATGTTTACAATTTATTATTTTCTCTCTCGATGAATATAAAAGGCAAAATGTTTGGTTAGAAGCTCGATCCACTGCCAGCCTTACTGTTTAGACGATGGTGCCAACCTAAAAAGACGTAAAGATTAAGTTTTTAGCCATTACTAGACGATAATATATTATACATTTAATTAACAAAACCTAGAGATGATGAAGACGACAATTTTAAGTAAAAGAAATTTACAATCAAATATCTTAAGGGAGAGAAAACATATGGAATGAGGTGTAAAGGGTGGTCACGCGTCATTCACATTAGCCATGCGTCATAATCAAAGTAGCAATTAAAGTAGTGTGTGATTCACACCCTTAATTTCTTAAAGTACCATAACTTGTTTTAATAGTTTTGCAAACAATACCTGGTATTTGAGGAGCCTGATAAAATAGGCTTGTGGAAATAATTTAGGCAAAACAAGAAAATTATGATTATCATCATTTTCTCATTTTGCATTTAAATATTGTAAAATATTACTTTCTTTGACAATATCCATTTTGAAGACTGCAGCAGATACGGAAATGGACCGACCAAACATTTTGCCGTTTATAATCATCGCAATGGAAAATGATAAAATGTCAACAAATAACAAATTTTTAATCAAAATGAAAAGACAATTTATTTACAACAATAATAATAATTTACAATCGAATATTAAAATTAAAAAACATAGTTGAATATGGCATAAGTTCAAAATATTAATTACAAATTTAAACGAATTAATTTAAACAAAATTATTGCGAAATAATACATGATTTGGACGATATAAAAATGAAATAAAAACTATCATGATATTTTATACCAAATATTATAATGTAATTTCAATATCATGATATTTTATACCAAATATTATAATGTAATTTCAATATATATACAACAGTGCTATATAGCCTATATTGAGGCCGAGTTCGACAGGCCGAGTTCGTATACAGGCCGAGTTTTTGTAAGGCCGAGTTTTTTTCAGGCCGAGTTCACCGTACACCACTGCAGTAGACATCTACGCCGAGGAGGATCACTCGGTATCATTTAATTCAAACCATTTTGTGATAAAACAATTTTCAGGCAGAGTTTCTGTGTTTCGTCGGCCATTTTGATTGTGTGTCGCGATGATAGCATATTATTCAGCCCATTTATGTGATTAAAAACGATTTTAACACAGCGTTTCTATATTTTGAACACCATTGTTGTTGTTGTTGTCGGTGCGCACCGTAATAATTACAAATTATGAAATTTTCACAGCCATTCCCCCTTCATTCAACTTGTTTGTTTTTTCCCGTTTTCGGTGTATATCTCGAACATAAATCCATTTCATTTCCACTACAAATATCTATTTTTTGAGGGGAGATATAAAAAATAAACTAGATATAGAATTGCAGGGTTTTCTCTGCAATCTGTTTTAGCAACTTTTCAAGGATTATGAACCTACGTTATTACGCGACGTTCATTGAAAAATGCGCCAATCTGAAAAAACGTGCGTGACATCTCCCGCGCGGCCTATCGTTTTTTGCGCCAAGCAATAAATTACTGCGGGAATCCCGCAATCCAGCGCCCTAGATTCAGCTCTGTCGATGATAGGAAGGCAAGCATTATTTTAACAATTTCCCAAACAATGATGACTTTCGACACATCTAACGGAAAAGACTTGGAAAAATCAGCATTTTCTCATGCTGTCTTACTTTTTAGCTCACCTGAGCATGAAGTGCTCAAGGTGAGCTATTGTCGTCCTGCTCAAGGTGAGCTATTGTCGTCCGTCCATCCGTTCGTCTGTCAACAATTTGGTGTTTACACTCTAGCATCCACAAAAGTTTGCCAATCTTGATCAAACTTGGTCAAAGTAAATATGATTATAGGTTCCCGGAGTATAGTTCAATCCATTATGGGCCTGATCGGATGTGGAAGTCTGGAGTTATTGGCCCTTGAACGTTAAAAATAGCTAGTTTTGACTTTGTTTACACTCTAGCATCTACAATTATTGATCAATTAAGACAAAACTTGGACATTATGTTGGAGACCATAAGATCTTGAATGAGATTGATTTTCAGTCTGATCTGACTGGAAAGGCCAGAGTTATGTGCCCTTGAATTTGACAAAATTGTCATTTTTGTCTGTTTTCAACCTTGTTTATGCTCTAGAAACTACAATTATAAATCAATCAAGACAAAACTTACACACAATGTTGGGGACTATAAGATCTTGGATGAATCCGATTTTCAGTCTGATCTGATTAGAAAGTCCAGAATTATGTGCCCTTGAATTTGACAAAATTGCCATTTTCGGCTGGTTTCGACCTTATAGTCAGGACACGAATTCAGAAAAGTTATCACCCAAAGGCATTTTGTGAAGAAAAGGGTTTGAGATCAGTTCTAGTGGTAATTTGGTATGCTGAATCCGAAAAACAATGTTGCCAAGCTGAAAAATGGCTTCTTCATCATCTAATTTGCATATTTTCAAAATGGCCGCCAAAACCTCAAATATGCAATAATAATGTTGTTTTTTAATCATTTTTGGACATGTTATGTTCTAAAAATCCCACATTTCATGTTTACAGACTAAAACTAAATGGTTTACTAGGAGAACGAGGAACAGAAATGGCTCTTTTATCATCTAATTTGCATATTTTAAAAATGGCCGCCAAAAATCAAATCTGCCATATAATATCAAAGTTTTTGGCATAATCTTAACCAAATTGTTCAGATAAAATGCTATAAATTGTTCAAAACTAATGAGTAAATAATTCTAAAAGTAAATAGAACCTCTTTGGCACTATTTTTGATAATCTTTTACCGTATCACGGGCAATAAAACCCTTTTAAACATACAGAATATCACTTTCATGTTGCATTTTTTAAAAATGCGCTGTTAAAACACACAACTTTTGTCAACAGTACCATTTTAGATGTTAACATTTACAATTTGATTAACCCAAAAAATTTGGACAATTTAATTTTAGCCTACGTAAGATGATTTGTCATTTTCAAAATAATGCAAAGCTAAAATATTTTAACAAATCTTGAGTACTTATGACTCGATCGGAAAGAGCTCCGTAATCCCACTTGCATTATGGAAATTTTTTGTCTGAATTCATTGATACCAGAAATGACTTTATAACATAAAATGTCATACGGGCTAAATACCGTACTTATTACAATAAAGCCAATAACAAACCCTATATCCGGTTTATAACAAACCCTATATACGGTTTTTGAATTGAGTTGCATGTTTAAGGGAGTGAATGTGTCCAATTTTCAAATAGGAAATTGTTGCGTTCATATAACCTAACTGTAAGTGCTAGCGTATAACGATCCTGTACAAAATTATTTTTGTCGCTGTTGATTAGACATCTCCCTTTCTATTTAATGGGGCCATGCTAGAATATTTCAGGCATCAGAACATCATGGGAACATTTACAGTTTGCTAAGAGGTATGCACATCATATTTCTGTGCCAGAAAGGATTATATCGTAGGTACTAAGATTTTCATCGAGGATCAGTTTCTTGTAAACATTATTAGAAACTAACAATGTTGTAAGTAAAGTTAAATACAAACATTATTTAGAACTAAATAAATTTGATGCAAATTTTAATCATACAGTAAGTATCTACATAGGCCTATACAGGTTGACCAATCCATACAATATTTTTTTAAAAGGTATATTTTACCTGTTTTTATGTTTGACATACTAGAATGGGCCCCTGTTAGGACGTCGAACAGTTGTCTAGAAACATGCATGAAAAAATCGACAACTACACTGATCTCAAGGAGTATTAAAATGAAACTTTTGAATAAAAGATGTAAGTCAGATGTCTTCATCAGAAATAACGTAGGCGATGTCAACAAACACAACATTTTTGATACATGCAGATAAGTCCATTGTTGTATTTTTGAGAATACTAGATCTAAAAGCGCATCTTAAAACTTACCACATTTAAATACATTTTACAAATCTTTGGTCATCAACGAAGTGTAGCAATATCAAAGAAATTCAACAGGATATTTGAATTCAGTTCAATAGCATCATATGAAATATACCTAACGTTCGTTTCCAAAAATGTCATTACAATATTTCATTCCGTATAACATATCTGATTTTTCCGTCACTCGGAATAAACTTTCTTAACAGATGGAGCTGGATATTGAGACGTAGTGTACCTATTTGAGATTATTCATACATAAGAACCGATGAAATGACGTAAACATATGAAGAATATGAGTTAATACTTGAACACAAGCTTCAGACTGTATTCTTCAAACTGATTATATGACAAAGCAAACTTGACATGTCAGCATTTGATTCCTTCATGTCTATGATTGTGAAGCTATCCATGTCTCTGTGCAGCATCAAGCGGAAAACCACTTCTCTATTCATAACCATTTCCTTCTTACTTGCCTTTCAGTTGAGGTTACCCTGTGTGAAGAAATGTTAAGTCTTGAAGGCGCAAATGCCTCTGTCTAAGCCATTCTTATCAAAATATCTGGTATGGCAACCATATTTGACCCTCCATTTTAAACTTGATGTATCAACTTTGAAGCATGGAGGTATACACCAAGAAATTCATATTTTATCTGTATGACAATCCATGGCAAATGATATGGCCCTTACCTGGTGAAGAGCATAGCTAAAAAGGGGACTATTTTTTAAACAAATGTTTCATGTCTATCCTTCGACAGCGCACAACTTATGATAGGGGTCCTCGATGAAACTGTCAATAATTTACATATTATTATTAAATAGATGATATAGTCCTAACAGTTTCGGATATAGGTGCGATACTTCAATAAATAACATCAGAGACTATCTATACAGGGCTTACTGGTTCGAACCCATGGGTGTCAACATCATTTTTGACGTATTGCAAAAAAGATTATGTAACCAAAGGATGAATCACTTACATATTATCTACATGTGCGTGTGATGAGCAGCTATTGACTTTGATTGGATCTTGTACTTTACCTGTGCGAAAAATGTCAGGAACATAATGAAAATGTGCACCAGACACTGTAATCATACTGAAAATTTAACCCAATTCAATCATTAACGTTTATGTGCTGTGCATTTGTTGACTAGAAAATCTGTATTATATAGTATATTAGACTATATCCAAATTCTAGTCTTCTCTTTGTCGTAGTTAGATAAATAAGTTGTCTCTTTGAAAAATTGTCAAAGTAAACAACTAGTTTTTCCTCTGAAAAAAATCAAGCTCAACGTGCCATAGTGAATTAAGTTTGCCACACTCAATTATTTTTTGTAATTTAACAAAATTTGAAAACCTAGGATATTGGTACTTTTTTAATATTGCCCAATGCCTAAGTTGATTACCAGTTTAATATGCGTTCGATTTCAAATATACACGTTTTAATTTCTAAGGATATCAAAAATGTAAATTAAAATGATTTTAGTTACTATCTGATTCTCTGAAGCAGTATGGAATCATGAGTGTATGTATATGAAAGTGCAAAAAGTGGAATTTCCCACAAAATGAAATTTTCCACACTACACTGTATTTTATTACAATAAATACGGTAAACCGTTTTCCAAAATGTTTGGACACTGATTCATATCATTAAGAATTAATTGTAGATATCTTGGCAATAATTTTGGATTTCAATATAAAGGATAAGATTTATCATTATTTTTGCAGAATTATGTGAAACATTATGTACATGGTTTCAAAATTGGCATGTTTGAGGTTTGCTAAAAGCTTATATTGGTGGTAAAAGGACTTGCACTCAAAGTTGCGTTCTGTATCATATTTGCCTTTGAAACTTTACCTTTAATGCAAAACATTTTTAAAAAAGTATTTTGAATACTTTCACTGCATTTCATACGTGAAAATGAAATGTAGATACATGTTATTGTTTAAATGCGATTTATTGCCATTTATACGGTAATTGCCAAAAATAAATATCATTTTTTTCTCATTTACGTGTTAAATCATTTATGTTTAGCCTTTAAACATGAAATGTGCGACATTTAGAACAAAAGATGTCGAAAAATGATAAATAACAACATTATTTTTGCATTTTTTTCAAATTTTGGCGGCTATTTTGAAAATATGCAAATTAGATGATGAAGGAGTCATTTTTCAGCTTGGCAACATTGTTTTTCGGATTCAGCATACCCAAATACCCCTAGAAATGATCTCAAACCCTTTTCTTCACGAAATGCCTATACCTTCAAAACTAAGCGACTTTTTCAGAATTTTGTCCTGACTATTATTAAAACTCTAGAATCTACAATTATTCAATCAAGACAGAACTTGGACACAATGTTTAGTACCATAAGACCTCGGCTGAGTTTGATTTACAGTCTGATCTGATCAGAAAGTTGAGAGTTATGTGCCCTTTAATTTGACAAAATTGTCATTTTCGGCTGTTTTCGACCTTGTTTACACTCTAGAATCTATAATTATTAATGGAACAAGACAAAACTTGGGCACAATGTTGGGGACCATAAAATCTCGGATGAGTTCGCTTTTCAGTCTGATCTGATCAGGAAGTCGAGATTTATGTGCCGTGGAATTTGATAGAATTGTTTTTTTGGCTGCTTAAGACCTTGTTTATACTCTAGAATCTACAATTCGTCGGTGTAAATGCAAAACCTGGTATGTCGATTCCTGTGATTTCCAAAGTGCAAACTTGTGTGCCCAGTTAAAGACCATTCCTGCAGGTTTTGTGATTTTTATTTATCAATATTAATGACAAATCATTTATGAACAATATGTCCAAATTTCAAGTAAAACATTTCAGTTTGTGAAAAGTTGTTACACTTTTTAGCGAGCCGGGACTTTAAGTCCGGGGAGCTTATGTCACAGCCCTAGTGTCGGCGTCAGCGTCGCGTCTTCAAAAACTTTAACCTGGTCTATATGTCAGGCACTATTAGAGATACAGCCTTGATACTTCACACATGGATACCTCCTACCAAGACCTTTCGTTTGGGACCATGACCTTTGTACTAGTGACCTTGACCTTGGAGTTTGACCTACTTTTAAAAAACTTTAACCTGGCCTATATCTCATGCACTATTACAGGTAGAGCCTTGATATTTCACATATGGATACCTCATGTCATGACCTTCACCTTGAGACCATTACCTTTGACCTAGTGACCTTGACCTTTGATCTTGAACTCCCTTTTTATGCTCCCCGAAGGGAGAGCATATAGTCGCCGCTTCGTCATCCGTCTGTCCGTCCGTCCGTCCGAAGCGATTTCTCCATAACCCTTTGGCCAAATCAAATGAAACTTACCATGTGAATTCCCTATGACAAAATGCCGATGTACTTTTCCCAGTTTTTGGATTTGAGGCCTCGTCATGGGAAAAGGGGACTTAAGGTTAAATACAGTTTTTCTCTAATTTCTCCTAGTCTAATGGTCAGAATTTGATGAAATTTCATATTTGAGTAGCAAATCAGATGCCCTTGACAATAAATTATTTAAAATTTGCGTATACAAAATATGTCATGGAAAAAGGGGACTTAACATTTGTTAGCTTTATATTAGCTCCGCATGGCATATATTTATTGTGACAATGCCTTATTCGGGGAGCATTGTCCATCTCTGACGGCTCTTGTTTTGTGACAAGCTCTCGTATAGGCGAGCTACATTGTCCGCGGACAACTCTTGTTGCTCTCCCCTTTAATATTTTCCAAAAACGAGATACGAGGTTTTGCATTTACAATGACGAATTATTTATCAATCAAGACAAAACTTGGACACAATGTTGGGCACCAGAAGATCTCAGAGGAGTTAGATTTTCACAACATTATTGACCATAAGTTCGTTTTCAGTCTTAAAGTCATAAATATTAATTGAATTGAACAAAAGTTTTGCTCCTATCATTTTGGTTCAGGTGAGCGATATAGGACCATCATGGTCCTCTTGTTTCTGTGTTGCAGGGTATTTTTATCAAATTCTATATTATTTTCTTACAGAGTTTAAATTGAAGTATCTGAATATTTGTTGTTGGTGAAAGGGTTTACTCTATCAGAGACATATTTACAAATATTCTTCCTTGTAACAGTTTAGATCAGCATATAACTATACCATTTGGTAATTAACAATTACAATTTGCTTGAAAGAAATAGGCATATACAGTGCCCTCCAAAAGTCCTTGGACAAATATTTCATTATGCATTTTTGCCCTTTTCCGTGGGATTTAGCGAAAATGCCTGGATTTTTCAAACTCTTTCTAATACAGGGAGGTAATTAAACACTATCTAAGATAATTTTATTTCTTTTCCTCGAAATTAGACTTTGATTATTTGAAATAAATCAATTTTATGAAATATCCATTATTTACACAATAACGGACGCATAGATATTTCATGTCTGTATGCAACCTTTTGAACCAGTTTTCGAAAGCGAATGGAAACATCATTTAACTGGTGACCAGAAAACAGCCTCTGATCACCTGCGAAAAGAATTTACAAAAAAATGCTGTCCAAAGAGGGAAGAGTTTGTTGCCAACTCATGAGAGAGCAGGGTATCTCCGTTGCAGACATCTCTAGGCAGATTGGACATCCTAGGTAGGCAATTGCATTTTTATTTCAATGCTTACTAGATGAATTGATAACTCACTGTTAAAAATACAGTAAAAATGTAACATTTTCTCGAAATGTTTGCTCTTTATCTTGTACAGATTGACGATTGACGATTTACTGCAGAGGTATGCAATGACTGGAAGCCATGATGGCAGGCCCAGAATTGGCAAACCAAGTGTTTCAAGTACTTGGGATGACAGACCGATAGTTAGACCTTCACTTGGGGACCGTTCCACAGCTACAGTCTACTTGGAGAGACACAAATGTGTTTGCATCAACATTGACAGTATGGAGAAGACTCCATGCCGCAGGACTAGATGACCATTTGGCTGTCCAGAAGCCTTTGCTAATCCCTCATCATAGACAATTGTGCTTTGACTTTGCCAGAGAACACCAGGACTGGATTGGTCTGCTGTACTTGTCAGTGATGATCAAAACTCATTCTGTTTCAGAGTGATGGTAGAGTGTGTGTGAGACAGCGATCTGGCGAGCAGCTTTGTAGTGACTGTACTGCTCCCACGGTGAAGTTTGGAGGTTGTAGTGTCATGGATTGGGGAACAATGAGTTGCAGGGATACTGGGTGTATGGCTTATGTTGAAAGAAAGCTGAATGCTCAGGGTTACACCAAGATTTTACAAGATCGTGCAGTGCCATTAGCTCATCTACTAGAAAATGGAAATGACTTTACATCCCAGGATGATGGAGCATTGCGTCATAGAGCAAAAATTGTGAATGAATGGAAGCAGGAAAACCATTTCCAATGTTTGAATTGTCCAACTCAGTCCCCTGACCTCAATCTGATTGAAAATCGTTGGCAACAAATGAAAACCAGTCTCGGAAACACCTGCAGCCAAAATGTTCGAGACGTTAAGCATAATGTGAGGATTTGTTGGGACCAAGTCACTCCAGAGACATGCCAACACCTTGTTTGAAGTATGCCGCATCGTATACAAGCTTTCTTACAAGCCACAGCAGGCCATTCTAAGTCTTGACAATTATTGGCATAATTGCTATTTAGCGCTCATTTTCCAAAAATGTGTTTTTGTCAATAAATTGCCAGAATTATAGAACTGGTTTTGAATATTTTCATGGTTGTTGATTATTTTTATAATAATAAAGCAAAAAAATATCCTAAATATTGGAATTTTGCAATAGTCCGTCTGATGACCCAGGTAAAAAATAATTTCGCTGCACCCCCCTAGGTACCAAGGTTGTTATATACCATTTTAAAGCTTGAAATATGCTGGATACGATGCACGATGTTGTCAAGTTGTAAACCTGTGCAGCTCCCGTGTAAACACAAAAATATGTGGGTGGGGTAAGACAACACATAAATTATTTGAAATGCATTTGTCAAATAGAAATCGTCTTTAACCCAAAAACTTAGGAATGCACTCTTTCCAATTCATAAAACCACAATTAAATAAACCAGAAGCGGTATACAAAAGACATTTCAATCAATTTTACGCAGAAATAATGCTCATATATCTCGTCAATTTGCATATGGTGGGTGGGGTAATTTATGCACGGTAAAAAACTTAGCCACACAAACAAATATTCACATTATTGTTCCATGAAACGTTTGCACAACCGTTTTTAGATTGAATACAATTTATTCAGGTCCAGGTAAAACATCTCTACCCAAAATTTTAACAGATTTAAACAAGACACAGTTCTAGGCTTCTCTTGAAAATGACCCCTCTTTCCCTGTTTCTTACAACATAGTCCGTCTAATTCTTTGAAATAAGTGGGCTTTTTAAGGACATCGTTTCACCCCTAACCATCGATGTACCAATGTTGTTATATACCATTTTAAGGCTTGAAATGTGCTGGATACGCTGCACGATGTTGTCAAGTTGTAAACCCACGCGGGTCCTGTGTAAACACACAAATATATGGGTGGGGTAAGATAACATATAAATTATTTGAAATACAATTCTCAAATAGAAATCGTCTTAAACCCAATCTCGTAGTAATGTACTCATTCGAATTCACCAAATTTCTATCTAATGAACCAGAAGAGATATACAAAACACATTTTAATCAATCATACGCAGAAATAATGCTCATATATCTCGTCAATTTGCATATGGTGGGAGTGGTAATTTAAGCACAGTAAAATACTTAGCCACACAAACAAATAATCGCATTAGTGTTCCGTGAAATGTTTCTACAACCATTTATAGATTAAATACAACTAATTTTAATCTTAGTAAAACATCTTCACCCAATATCTTAACAGATATAAACAAGACACAGATCTATGCCGATCTTTAAAACGCCTCCTCTTTCCCTGTATTTTGCAATATAGTCCGTCAGATGATATTAAATAAGGGCGCTATTTAAGGAATTATCTGCACCCATTACCCATGATGTACCAAGGTTGTTATATACCATTTTAAAGCTTGATATATGCCAAATACGATGTACGATGTTGTCGAGTTGTAAACCTGTGCAGGTACCGTGTAAATAAACACATATGTGGGTGGGGTAATACATTACTTGAAATACATTTGCCCAAATGATAATTTTCTTAAACCCAACCTTAGGATTGTGCTCATCCAAATTCATAAAATTATCATCAAATAAACCAGATTGGATATACAAAATACGTTTCAATTGTTTATAAGCCGAGTCAATTTGCTTATGGTGGATGGGCTGTTTTATAAACAATAATATACTTAGCCACACAAACAAATAATCGCATTATTTGTCTGTGAAAACTTTGTACAACCGTTTACAGATTAAATACAACTTATTTGGATCATAGTTAAATACTGTCACCCTATATCCTAACAGATATATACAAAACACATTTTAAGACTGCACTTGACACCCCCCCCCCCCGCTGTAACTTACAACATAGTCCGTTAGATGATATCACACGAGGGGCTATTGAAGTAGTTACTGCATCCCACCCCAATGTATGCTGTAATATACGTTTTTAAGGTTTGAAATATGCTGGATACAATGTACGATGTTGTCAAGTTTTAAACCTATGCAGGTCCCGTGTAAACACACAAATATGTGGGTGGGGTAAGACAAAAAATGAAATGCATTTGTCAAATATAAATTGTCTTAAACCCAACCTTTTAGAAATTTTCTCACTCAAATGTATGGCACTGTGATTGAAATAACCGGAAGTGATATACAAAACACATTCCAATCGATTTCACCAAGAAAATGGCAATGACAGATCCATAATTTTTTGAAAGTGGACTCAACTTTCTTCAGGATTCTACCTTAAAAATTTAAAAATTAACTAAACTAAATTCTTATGAAACAGAAAGTGATGTCAGGACCCAGAGTCTTGCTACATTTTGTGTTGGGGCCCTGGGCCAGTGGAATTGGAAAAAATAGCGACGTTTTATCCTAGATTGGGGGAAACTAAAACATGTTTTAAAGCTTCAAATTAAACTTTAGGTATGTAAGATGCACTTGTAAATACTTTTTGTTTAAGAAAATTCATCAAAACTGTGGGAAGTATGGGTGCTTATTGGGACTGTTCACTCAAGAATTGGAGTTATCAGTCTCAATCTAATAACGATTTCATTGTGATCAGAAAAAAATATTACAGAGATTCTTTCTGTGGTGATCACACCAAAGATGTGCTATCGCACAATGACAGCGTATAATCGTGATGGCTGTAGTGCTTATGGTAACCATAGGCCTCAGTCACTTTATAGCTATTTAACTAATTGTAACATGTTTTTAGAATTTGTTTATATTGTAAATTGTGTGGTAAAATGAAGTCTGAAACGTCAGTTTTGCTAATTCAAACGAAGCCAATTCGAGACTGGTACCTAATGGCACAAAATGAGAATACGGATAATATGGATATTACAATGCTTATCAAGGTTGTATATATCATAAGAATTTATACATTGTCGTTAATGAGAAAACGATATATTCATTAATTGAGTGGGAGATTATCGGGATTTATTTATCCGATTCGGACCTAAACTTCCAGAACAAAATATATCCAAAGTAGTAATCCAAATTCGATGGAACAGATGAAATGTGATGGTTATTAGTTTACAAAACTATATTATGAACGCATGGCTTAACGAAATTATTACGAAAGTCATTGCGTTATAAAATAACCGTTACAATATAATCATTATAATATTTCTATGATAGGTACACTTTTCACCATAAGATGGGGAATTATAAAAGTATATTATTCTATATAATCTGATCAATTAGCCTTACAAACTTTTCAACTAAAACTACTGCTGTCACTAAGATACTTGTTAAAGCCAGTTTTTTAGCTCACCTGAGCACGAAGTGCTCAAGGTGAGGTATTGTGATCTATCAATGTCCGGCGTCCGTCTGTCCGTCTGTCCGTCTGTCCGTCACGGCGTCAACAATTTCTTTAAACGACATCTCCTCCTAAACTACTGGGTCAAAATCAACCAAACTTGGCAGAAATGTTCCTTGGGTGGTCCCTTATAAAAATTGCTAAAAGAATTGAAATCCATGAAAAACTCTGGTTGCCGTGGCATCGGAAAATGGGAAATTTCACAAAAGCTCAACAATTTCTTTAAACGACATCTTCTCCTAAACTACTGGGTCAAAATCAACCAAACTTGGCAGAAATGTTCCTTGGGTGGTCCCTTATAAAAATTGCTAAAAGAATTGAAATCCATGAAAAACTCTGGTTGCCGTGGCATCGGAAAATGGGAAATTTCACAAAAGCTCAACAATTTCTTTAAACGACATCTCCTCCTAAACTACTGGGTCAAAATCAACCAAACTTGGCAGAAATGTTCCTTGGGTGGTCCCTTATAAAAATTGCTAAAAGAATTGAAATCCATGAAAAACTCTGGTTGCCGTGGCATCGGAAAATGGGAAATTTCACAAAAGCTCAACGATTTCTTTAAACGACATCTCCTCCTAAACTACAGGGTCAAAATCAACCAAACTTGGCAGAAATGTTCCTTGGGTGGTCCCTTATAAAAATTGCTAAAAGAATTGAAATCCATGAAAAACTCTGGTTGCCGTGGCATCGGAAAATGGGAAATTTCACAAAAGCTCAACGATTTCTTTAAACGACATCTCCTCCTAAACTACTGGGTCAAAATCAACCAAACTTGGCAGAAATGTTCCTTGGGTGGTCCCTTATGAAAATTGCTAAAATAATGGAAATCCATGAAAAACTCTGGTTGCCGTGGCATCGGAAAATGGGAAATTTCACAAAAGCTCAATTTCTTTAAACGACATCTCCTCCTAAACTACAGGGTCAAAGTCAACCAAACTTGGTAGAAATGTTCCTTGGGTGGTCCCTTATAAGAATTGCTAAAAGAATTGAAATCCATGAAAAACTCTGGTTGCCGTGGCATCGGAAAATGGGAAATTTCACGAAAGCTCAACAATTTCTTTAAACGACATCTCCTCCTAAACTACTGGGTCAAAATCAATTAAACTTGGCAGAAATGTTCCTTGGGTGGTCCCTTATAAAAATTGCTAAAAGAATTGGAGTCCATGAAAAACTCTGGTTGCCGTGGCATCGGAAAATGGGAAATTTCACAAAAGCTCAACAATTTCTTTAAACGACATCTCCTCCTAAACTACTGGGTCAAAATCAACCAAACTTGGCAGAAATGTTCCTTGGGTGGTCCCTTATAAAAATTGCTAAAAGAATTGAAATCCATGAAAAACTCTGGTTGCCGTGGCATCGGAAAATGGGAAATTTCACAAAAGCTCAACGATTTCTTTAAACGACATCTCCTCCTAAACTACAGGGTCAAAATCAACCAAACTTGGCAGAAATGTTCCTTGGGTGGTCCCTTATAAAAATTGCTAAAAGAATTGAAATCCATGAAAAACTCTGGTTGCCGTGGCATCGGAAAATGGGAAATTTCACAAAAGCTCAACGATTTCTTTAAACGACATCTCCTCCTAAACTACTGGGTCAAAATCAATCAAACTTGGCAGAAATGTTCCTTGGGTGGTCCCTTATGAACATTGCTAAAATAATGGAAATCCATGAAAAACTCTGGTTGCCGTGGCATCGGAAAATGGGAAATTTCACAAAAGCTCAATTTCTTTAAACGACATCTCCTCCTAAACTACAGGGTCAAAGTCAACCAAACTTGGTAGAAATGTTCCTTGGGTGGTCCCTTATAAGAATTGCTAAAAGAATTGAAATCCATGAAAAACTCTGGTTGCCGTGGCATCGGAAAATGGGAAATTTCACGAAAGCTCAACAATTTCTTTAAACGACATCTCCTCCTAAACTACTGGGTCAAAATCAATTAAACTTGGCAGAAATGTTCCTTGGGTGGTCCCTTATAAAAATTGCTAAAAGAATTGGAGTCCATGAAAAACTCTGGTTGCCGTGGCATCGGAAAATGGGAAATTTCACAAAAGCTCAACAATTTCTTTAAACGACATCTCCTCCTTAACTCCTGGGTCAAAATCAACCAAACTTGGCAGAAATCTTCCTTCAGTAGTCCCTTATAAAAGTTGCTAAAAGAATTGAAATCCATGAAAAACTCTGGTTGCCGTGGCATCAGAAAATGGGAAATTTCACGAAAGCTCAACAATTTCTTTAAACGACATCTCCTCCTTAACTTCTGGGTCAAAATCAACCAAACTTGGCAGAAATGTTCCTTGGGTAGTCCCTTATAAAATTGCTAAAAGAATTAAAATCCATGAAAAACTCTGGTTGCCGTGGCATCGGAAAATGGGAAATTTTACAAAAATTCAACAATTTTTTTAAACGACATCTCCTCCTAAACTTCTGGGTTAAAATCAACCAAACTTGGCAGAAATGTTCCTTAGGTGGTCCCTTATAGAAATTGCTAAAATAATTGAAATCCATGAAAAACTCTGGTTGCCGTGGCATCGGAAAATGGGAAATTTAACAAAGCTCAACAACTTCTTTAAATGACATCTCCTCCTTAAATTCTGGGTTAAAATCAACCAAACATGGCAGAGATGTTCCTTGGGTGGTCTCTTATAAAAATTGCTAAAAGAATTAAAATCAATGGAAAACTATGGTTGCCGTGGCATCGGAAAATGGGAATTTTCACAAAAGCTCAACAACTTCTTTTAACGACATCTCCTCCTTAGCTTCTCGGTCAAAATCAACCAAACTTGGCAGTAATGTTCATTGGGTGGTCCCTTATAAAAATTGCTAAAAGAATTGAAATCTATGAAAAACTCTGGTTGCTGTGGCATCAGAAAATGGGAAATGTCATAAAAGCTGATCAATTTCTGTAAACAACATGTCCTCTGAAACTACATGGCCAAATTCTTCCCTGGGACAACAATGTGTAACATATGCAAAGTTATTTGGCATTATTAAAACATAACTCAGGTGAGCGATTTAGGGCCCTCAGGGTCCTCTTGTTCTAAAATTGTGAATCCTAATTTCGACGAGACATAATTATTAGCATCACTGGAATTCAGTGTGAATGTCCATGGAAAGCTTAAAAAGAAGACTTTTATTATAAAGTTCTTGCTTCAAATAATAAAGGTTTGTAACAATTATGTCGTTAAAAAATAGGACAAACTAGTTGTGGTACACAAGATTGATGTAGCAAAATGTTAATGACCAAATCAAAAAGAGGAGCCAAAAGTATAATGTAATTGTTTCAGATGGATAAATGGAGAAAACAACTTAAGATATATAATTGCAATAGACATAGAATACCATATATAAGTTTAGAAATGAAGAAAAATAAAGACAAACTATACATATATAAAAAAAAAACCAATGGAATTAAAATCTATGAGCAATGCCCTAATCATCCTCCATTTTGTTACAAAACAGTAACATAGTGTTATCAAGTTTTGCATTTTTATAGTGTTGAATTCCCGTCCTTCAGAATTCCAAATCAAATGAGTTTTGATATACATCACACATTATATCATACAAATTAATGACGACAGACCACAATGGCGGTGTATGCTTACATGGAGTTACAATATAACAAAACGTCCCTTACTCGTATATGCCCTAGGTCGTATGATCAACACCGTCTAGCCAACTTTGTTAAAGATTGGTCAAAACCATCATCGAAGACCCAGCTAACTCACACCATTTAGGCCCCTATAGAAAATAGCTACTAATCTTTTGTATTAACAGACGAAAACAGCATCCGAAACTTTACATCGATCCGTACAATCTCATTTAAGGACCGTTTTGGTTTAATCTTCCCTACATAAGTGACAAGAGAATCAATGAAATGACTGCATTCGGTCAGCTGTATCACCAATTGAATTTTAAGATTTTGTAATAGAAGTTAAACACATTGTAGCATGTGTAGGTATCCGAGATTTGGTAAAAAAAGCATCTTAGAATTTTTTCGAGGACAGTAAACTCTTGATATAATGGTCTGATTTATTTGAAAGTGCAAAACTTAAAATAGTTAAATTGTAACATCTTCGATAAGGGCATAGAAGGCCCATTTGATCACAATAGCTGAATTGTGCCCCCTTTTTAGTAAATTTATAAAAGATAGATAAAGATCAAGAAATTTACAGAATAATTTGAGAGAGTGGAAACATGAACTTAACAAAACGATTCTCCAAAAGAGTTTTTTGCTAAGCCCATGGAGGTATTTTACTCCCAATGGGCCATTCAGAAATTAATTACGTCCCTCTTATTAACCATTATTTAAAGTTTAAATATTCATCTTTGTGTGAATCTTTACTGTCCTCAAAATTATTTGTATTCATTTTCCAGATCAAGTCAGAATCAAAATGAATGTTCTATGTATCCATTCCATGTGTATATCTACTGTTGGCTGCCATCTTGAAGGCTCTCATATTATTAGTGTGTTGTCCAGTGATATCACAGTGAAATCGTTTGGATTCACCAACCAATATATCTATTATATCAAAGAATGCTAAAATATTTTCAGTGGATGCTCTTGAAAGGATTGGGATCCATAGAAATTAAGTTTTACTATCTGACTATGAATGGTTAAAGCAGAGATTATTGTAAGCTACAGGGAAAGAAGGGACATTTGAGAGCAGCCTAGAACTATGTTTTGTTTATATCTATTAAATTGGGTAAAGATGTTGCACCTGTACCAATGTCCAAATAAGTTGTATTTAATCTATTTAATATTTATTTATTTAATCTAAACGGCTGTGCAAACGTGTGGCTAGTACGTTTTCTACTGTGTATAACAATAATCTGGCAACAATATGCAAATTGACTAACTACCTGGAATTATTGCTGCGTATAAACTGCGTATAATCAATTTAAATGTATTTTCTATGTCACTTCTGGTTATTTTAATCATATCAGCATGCATTCGATTAAGAACCTTCAAAAAGAGTGGGTCTAAGACGATTTATATTTGACAAATGCATTTCTTACCCCACCCACATATTTGTGTGTTTACACGGGACCTGCGCATGTTTACAACATGACAACATCGTGCATCGTATCCAGCACATTTCAAGCTTTAAAATGATATATAACAGCATTGGTACGGGGTCGGATGCAGCAACTCCTTCAATAACCCCTTGTGTGATTTCATCTAATGGACTATGTTGTAGGATATGGGGGGGGGGGGCATTTTCAAGTGTAGTCTAGAACTGTGTCTTGTATGTATGTGTCAAGATATAGAGTGAAGGTGTTTTACTAAATTCAAAATAAATTGTATTTCATCTGTAAACGGTTATACAGACGTTTCAAAGAACATCAATGCGAATATTTGTTTGTGTGGCTAAGTATATTACTGTTAATAAAACACCTCATCCACCACATACAAATTGACGAGATATCTGAGCATTATTTCTGCGTATAATTGATTGAAATGTGTTTTGTGTATCTCTTCTGGTTTACTCCAGAGTTATTTGATGAATTCGAATGAGTACATTACTACGTGATTGGGTTTAAGACGATTTCTATTTGAAAATTGTATTTCAAGTAATTTATATGTTATCTTACCCCACCCACATATTTGTGTGTTTACACAGGACCCGCGTGGGTTTACAACTTGACAACATCGTGCAGCGTATCCAGCACATTTCAAGCCTTAAAATGGTATATAACAACATTGATACATCGATGCTTAGGGGTGAAACGATGTCCTTAAAAAGCCCTCTTATTTCAAAGAATTAGACGGACTATGTTGTAAGAAACAGGGAAAGAGGGGTCATTTTCAAGAGAAGCCTAGAACTGTGTCTTGTTTAAATCTGTTAAAATATTTGGTAGAGATGTTTTACCAAGACCGGAATAAGTTGTATTCAATCTAAAAACGGTTGTGCAAACGTTTCATGGAACAATAATGTGAATATTTGTTTGTGTGGCAAAGTATTTTACTGTGCATAAATTACCCCACCCACCATATGCAAATTGACGAGATATATGAGCATTATTTCTGCGTAAAATTGATTGAAATGTATTTTGTATACCGCTTCTGGTTTATTTGATTGTGGTTTTATGAATTGGAAAGAGAACATTCCTAAGTTATTGGGTTAAAGACGATTTCTATTTGACAAATGCATTTCAAATAATTTATGTGTTGTCTTACCCCACCCACACATTTGTGAGTTTACACGGGAGCTGCACAGGTTTACAACTTGACAACATCGTGCATTGTATCCAGCACATTTCAAGCTTTAAAATGGTATATAACAACCTTGGTACCTAGGGGGGTGCAGCGAACTCCTTAAATAGCCCCCTTATTTGATTTCATCAGACGGACTACAATGAACTTTACTGAAAAGGCCAAAAAAGAGTTTGTCCAAGGACTTTTGGAGGGCACTGTATCTGGAAAAAGGGCCTTTAGCCCTATCCCAAACAAGACCTGGTTTTGAGGTCCACAATAAAAACTGCTTGGGAAAACATTGAGACAAAAGAAGAAACTGCTGATAACCAGCAGCTTCTCCATTTGTCTCAATATTTTCTCTGCTATATTTTTCACAAATTCTATCTTTAATAACTTTCATTTTGTCATTTGTGGTAGTTTCTGAAGTGGATCACCCTACAATTTTGCAGTTTGGGAAAGGGTTAAAGCATTTTAGACTTCCTTCTGTATTACCTAATCAATCAGTACTTAGTATACACAGGTTGATCTGCATCCATGCTGGTCTCAAATGACATTCACACCCTTATTCCATACTCATTTGCTAACTTTTCATTTTCAGTAAAACTATTGTTCATGCTGGAAACAGACTGTCATCTGGAGAAGCTCACAAGGCTCTGGAAACTATGCTGGAAAAGGAAAACTTCAAAGAAACTGATATTGTATTGGAACCAGTTACTGCAGGAACATCTAAACAAGGGAAGAGTAAGGACTCGAAACAAGCAGATAAAACAGACAAACCAAAAAAGGTCCAGTCTAACAAAAGACCTCTAGAATCAGAGTGCCAGTCTAGTCAACCTGCTAAGAAAAAGAAAGAAAGCCAGTCTAAATCTTGTAGACGCAAATTACTTCCCCAGGTCAAAGGTCAACAGCAATTATCCAAGTTTTTTAGAGTGTGATGTAGTCTGAATAACCCTTTCCCAAACAGCACATTGTTTTGACTTCCTTTGCAGACAAAGCTCTGGACTATATTTAAGAGAAAAAAAGATAAATACAGATGAAAAGCATTTTGTAATTTTGCAAGAATGCTTTCCATGTAACAAACATCATTTCTGCATATTGAAGTTTTTATTATGTTGTTTTATCTGGAATAGCTTTGAATTTGAGAGAGTTACAACATTTGTTGTGTTTGGGAGAGGGATAAGGTTGTGATTTATTTTTATGCTCCCCGAAGGGAGAGCATATAGTCGCCGCTTTGTCTGTCCGTCCGTCCGTCCGTCCTGTCCGTCATTCCGTCCATCCGTCCGTCCGAAGTGATTTCTCCATAACCCTTTGGCCAAATCAAATGAAACTTACCATGTGAACTCCCTATGACAAAATGTCGATGTACTTTCCCCGTTTTTTGGATTTGAGGCCTCGTCATGGGAAAAGGGGACTTAAGGTTAAATACAGTTTTTCTCTAATTTCTCCTAGTCTAATGGTCAGAATTTGATGAAATTTCATATTTGAGTAGCAAATCAGATGCCCTTGACAATAAAATATTTAAAATTTGCGTATACAAAATATGTCATGGAAAAAGGGGGCTTAACATTTGTTAGCTTTATATTAGCTCTGCATGGCATATATTTATTGTGACAATGCCTTATTCGGGGAGCATTG
The DNA here is from genome assembly GCA_963680895.1 of Fragum sueziense. Classification (NCBI taxonomy): domain Eukaryota; kingdom Metazoa; phylum Mollusca; class Bivalvia; order Cardiida; family Cardiidae; genus Fragum; species Fragum sueziense. The sequence continues at coordinate 72,137,426 of OY804594.1, read as the reverse complement.
TCCGTCTCTGACGGCTCTTGTGTGCAATTTGTAAAGTATTTATATGAATTAATATTAGTAATCATGTTTTATTTTGTATCAAATTATACTGCAATTTGGTTTACTGAGATAAATCATTTAAACTCATGTCAAACAATGACTCCTTTTGACGCTTTTAGGTGTATGAAATATATTTAACCCTTCCCAAGTGCCACATTTTTAGGGTAATCCACTTCAAAAACTGCCACAAATGACAAAATGGAAGTTATTAAAGATAGAATTTGTGTATAATATGACATAGAAAATATTGAGACAAAAGGAGAAAATGCTGGTTATCAGCAGTTTCTTCTTTTGTTTCAATGTTTTCCCAAGCCTATTCTCTTAGGGACGTCAAAACCAGGTCTTGTTTGGGAAAAGGTTAAGAAAATGAAGTAGAATATCATCGCTTTTCAACGTAAATCTTGTATCTGCAGCTTAAACAAGCTGCAGATACGAGGTTTTTGTTGAAAAGGAGCGATATGCTGATTTCCATCATTTTCTCCCTTCAAAATTTTTCAACTTATCAAAAAAAAGTATTCATTCTGCAAGTTTGATTAGTTATGTTTAGGTTAGTCCGTATAAAAATTTCCACAGTTGATGAATCTAGGCATGTTGTTCTACAGTTTTTGGAAATTTATCCATATCTTAGCTGCTATACTTTCCATAAAACCTTTTTCCCAAATGACAATGTATCAGGCTTGTCCAATAGGGACTGATTTTGTCAAGTAAATCGTGACATTGATTCGGACAAACAATAGTATTTTCTTAGATGTTGTGATAAAATCAAGCTGTAGTTACGAGATTGTGATAAAATCAAGCCGTAGTTACGAGATTTTATAACAACACTGTTGGTTTATCAAAACATAACAGTAAACCCAGTCTCTTTTTAGCACACACTTCATTGCCATTGGAAAAAGATTACAAAACTGATGCCAACTTGTGTAGATATCTCCAAGTTATAAACATGGAAAATATTGAAGGAAAATGAGGAAATGCTTATAGTCACCCCTTATCTTCTTTTCCTTGAACAATTCTAAACCCATATGTGGTTGGATGGCCAAAAAGAGTCACTGCTTTGGAATAGTCAATCAAGTCATTTGTGTTCATTTTATATTTGCATAACTTCCAGCAGGGCACTGTTGGGTATATATGCACAGCTTCACAAAGCCCTTATTTTAATTATTTTTATTTATTTGTTCACCATGTAAAGGTAATTTTTATATGATTTTGAATGTAAATTTTTGTTTCAAATAAATTTTATAAAATATATACTAGTTCTATCATTCTCGTACATTGATACATGGTGGGAGTGTTGATTATGTTTTTGGCTGCCTCTCAAAAATCTTTCTTTAACCCTTTCCCAATCAAGACCTTGTTTTGACGTCTCTAATAGAAATGGTTTAGGAAAACATTGAGGCAAAAGAAGAAAATGCTGATAATCAGCATTTTCTCCTTTTGCCTCAATATTTTCCTTAGCTAAATTTTACACAACTCATATCTCTTCCAACATATTTTGTCGTCTGCAGCAGCTTTCAAACTGACCTGATCTAAAATGTCACCATTTGGGAAAGGGTTAATGGCTATTACCTTTGAATCCTGTCATTATGTGCAAGTGATTTCATTTTGCACATATTGGCATCATCTTCTCCGCCTGTCTTTCTGCCTGTATGTACATCCACTTCTCGATAACACAACTTTTCACAGAATGTTCCTGGTCAGCTCACCATGAGCATATTGTCAGGATTTTGTCATATTACGCCGTTTAACCCTTTCCCAAACGACAAAATTTTGGGGTGCTCCAAATTCAAAGACTTTGCAGACGACAATTTCAGGTCAATGAATTTTACACTTTTTTGGTCATTTTGTGTAGAAAACATTGTGGGAAATGAAGAAATTGCTTCTCACAAGCAATTTCTTCATTTTCCACAATGTTTTTTAAAGCCATTATCTTACAGGGAGTCAAAAAGAGTCATTGTGTGGTAATGGGTTAATTCAGAAAGAGGTTTTATTGCCGGATGTGTGGACCCACCTAGTTCCATATGGCAACATTTTAGACTTGTGGAAAGTCAACGATTTTACAGACGACATTATAAAGTTAATGCATCTTTACATGTATTGGTCTTTCTTAGAAGAAAGTATTATGGAGAATGAAGAAATTGCTCATCACAAACAATTTCTTCATTCCTTGTGATCCTTATCAGGAATAATTTTATTCATAATCATGAATTGCAGCTGTCAGATGATATAAAGAAAGTAAGAGAGAACAGCATGGATCTTGATCAGACTGTGCGTATGCACAGGCTGATCTAGGTCCATGTTGGTCTTAAATGTCACAGTAGCCCATTTTCCAGATCTCCACTCTATATTATCGAATAGCCTCTTCTATGAGCTTTTTCACGGACAACATGAACTCTAGATCACCCCCAGCTCAATAACGTTTATGGTCAAGGCCTTCAAGTTAGTGTAATGTCATGGCTTCGCTTTCAAAGAAAAGACACACTTGCTCATTCAATTTTCATGATGTCAATGTCATTTTTTGCCAAAGAAAGTGTCATTTGGCGGATTAAAAACTAGTCGATTCAAATTATGCAAGGCAATGATAATAATATTGCTAACCTTTCAAATACAAGCCGAGCCCGGATAGCTCAGTCGGTTACGTCGGAGCCTGTCAATCCAGGGGTCTCGAGTTCGAACCCCGGCTCGGCCAGTATCCATTCTGACATTTGACAAAAGTCATTTGTCTCTCACCAATGGGTGTGAATCATCTATGTGAGAGAGCAGCTGGAGGCTCGGTTTGGATATTGTGGTTGTACTGGTGCGAGAAATACCAGGAACCCACGGTTAGGTGCTCCAGCCGCCGCGATATGACCCTGGTAGTTGAAAACGGCGTAAAACCCAAATAAACTCAAACTTTCAAATACAAACTTTCAATTTGTCATTTGTCACATCTTTCAACTAAATCGGTCTTAAATCTCGTCCAATAATTTATTGCTAACATGTATATTTTGGGAACATGATAAATAATGTGTCTTTCGAAGAATCCATTAACACTTTCCCAAACGAGAAAACTAGGGTCCAATTTGAAATCTGCTGCTGTCGATTGTATAGATGGTGATCAAGGTGGAATTTGTCTAAATTACAGCAAAGGAAACATTGAGACAAAAATAGAAACTGCTGCTTATCAGCAGATTCTTCTTTTGTCTTAATGTTTTCCTAAGTAGAGACGTCAAAACCAGATCTTGTTTGGGAAAGGGTTAACCCTTCCCAAACAATGACGCATTTGACGCACTATAGAACAGACTTGGGTAACACATACCGATAAAAAAATGGTGATAACCAGCATTTTGTCGTTTTTCAACAAAATCCTCGTAACTGCAGCTTGTATTAAGCTGCAGTTACGAGGTTTTCGTTGAAAAGCATCGATTTTCTCATTCAGCTTTTATATTTTCTGGGCTATATTGTTCATATCGCTGCTATTCAGCGAAAACCCCGTAACTGCAGTTTGTAGTAAGCTGTGGTTACGAGGTTTTCGTTGAAAAGCGACGATATAAAAAAAACTATCTTTACCAACATGAATTTGTCTGGAACAGCTTTCAGATTGGATCTGTCATTCTGTCTAGAATATTGTTGTTGGGTTAAAGTGACATTTCAGAATTTTTTCTCATGAATTTTATTTTTATCTAAAAGAGCACCTTTTCTTATGAACATTCTGAAAATTTCTAGCCAAAATAGTGGGCCGTTTACGAGAAATATATATTTTTGAGTTAGAATTAAACAAATTGTTGTCCACAACAATTCAGATGAATATATGATTTGTCGTTTCTGTCTCAAATTTAAAGGCGTGTTTTTCGCTTACCAGCAACAACTTCAAAAAAACTGATAGCATTTATACCCATTAGAATAATCTTGGCATCAAGACATACTTTAAAAAAATGAAATGGGGATATGTCCATTAAAGTGTTAATTGTGAAGAAAATCGCACTATCATTATCTGCTGATCACTTGAATTATTTAATCTTTAAAGTCTCGGCAGATTTACTGTTTTAATTGCACCATAAATCACAAAATTCAAATGTCATATGTTACCATTTGCATGTCAACCAAGACATCAAATGGCCATTTCTTATATTTTATTTTGAAATATTTGCTGTTCATTTGAAATCCGTAAAAACATTTATCTAGCATTTGTGCAAAACCTGTAAACAACGAATAACGAATAATCAAATAACCAATGTCATAGAACGTAATTTAATGTTATTCATGCTGATAGATATGTAATGATTTAGAAACTAGTAATTTGGAAAATACTAGTATTCTAGATCTGCTTTCTTAAATGAAATGAACTTCATCTTCTATGGGACCTGACTGACAATATTGACCCGATTAACATTTGGGGCTCCTGACAGGCTGTTTATTCCGTATCCGGTCAAGTCCAAATGGCTCAGCCGTTTACTTCGGAGTCTGTCAATCTAGGAGTCGCGAATTCGAAACAATGCCTGGCCAATATCCTTTCTGATATTTGACACAAGTCATTTGTCTCTTACCAATGGGTGTGGACCATCTAAGTGAGAGCTGTAGTTCCAGGTTGGATATTGTGTAAGTATTTGTGAGAGAAATACCAGGATTCCATGCTTACGTGTGAACTCCAGCCCCTGCGATATGAAACTCGTTGAATATTTTCGTATTGTTCCGTTACAATCCGCGGACTATGTGGTGATGTAGGAATTACGGGTACATCGTAGTTGTACTGGTAACCTTTTCCCATATAGTGACACGTTTAACCCTTTCCCAAACAAGACCTTGTTTTGACGTCCCAAATAGAAAAAGCTTGGGAAAACATTGAAACAAAAGAAGAAACTGCTGATAACCAGCAGTTTCTCCTTTTGTCTCAATATTTTCTGTGTCAAATTTTACACACACCCTATCTTTAATAACTCGTTTTGTCATTTGTAGCAGTTTTTGAGTTGGATCACCCTAAACTTTTGTCGTTTGGGACAGGGTTAATGCCAATCAAAATTAAAAATAATAAAAAAAATAAAATAACATAATTATTATGAAAATGAAAATAATGCTCTTCGCCATAAAATGTAAACAAAATATCACGTCCCTTGACAGCCAGAAGTGGCTATCAGCAGTTAAAGTTTAACTGTCGATAGCCACTTCTGGCTGTCAAGGGACTTTAATTTAATTTAATTTAATTAAATTTATCATTATTCATCCACTTGAAATTGTCATGTGCAACATCTGTGTATATGGATATGTCTTAAATTTTGCATCTGGTAAATGAGTTACGGATTTTTACTAGAATACGGACTCGATTCGAGTCTAATTTTGGCCGGGGATATAGGCCTAGTGCAGTTGGTAGCACATCAGACTCTCACGCTTGAGGTCCCGGATTCGATCTCCGGCCACGATACTTGACTCCATACAATGCTTGGATAATCGCGGGCCTAAAACCTACGTGGAAGAGCAGCTGCAGCCTCGGAAAAAGGTGTTGTAGTATCCTAATGATATAAACAACAGAACCCATGGTTAGGAGTACCAGCCACCACAATATGACCATGGCTGTTGGAAGAGGCATTAACTCTTTCCCAAACGGCACAATTTTAGGGCGATCCACTTCAAAAACTGCCACACATGACAAAATGAATCCATAAAGCCTTTGTTGCATAATCAGTCATAAGTCACTTTATCATCGTAACAATGCTCATACAAGATCCATCAATGGTGTTTATTAACCCTTTCCTATGCATGTCTTGGATTTTATGATAAAAAATGACAAAATAAGTGAAAATGCTGATATCCATCGTTTTGTCAGTTTCTCCCAATGCATTCTATGGATAAACGTCCAAGTAGTTCACTCTTTAAGCCATTTATATTTTCGCGTGCAACATCTTTGACTGATAGGATGGTGCTATTTTCTGTTTTGTTTGGGGAAGGGTTAAAGAGTATCCATCTTCAGCAATTGTTTATAAATTGCTGAGACAAATCTATTTAAATGTCACCGTACCCTTTAATAATCACGCCGTTAAGTGCAGTTATAATAGATTTATCTTTTAATATTAGTTACTTTACTTTTACTTCCGAACATTCAATCACTACCACGACTATTATACCGTTTACCTTTTCACAAACCTTTTCCAAGCGACGAACTTTTAGAATACTCCAATGTCAAAGCTGCTGATGATGGCAAATTTAGGTGTCAATACTTCTGAACATTAAAGCAAACTACATTATATTGGTGTAAAGTGAGATAACATTTACTATAAGCAGACCTTAAAATCCTCAAAATACTCCTGTTTGAGATATATGTTAGGTGAAAGGGAGACAACTGCATACTGTCAGTGGGAGGTCAACACCTCGTATCTCCAGATTTTACATGCAGTAGTTACGAGGTTTTGACCTCCCAACGACGATATATTCTTGCAAATGATGGGAAAATCCAGGGACCGGTACCGTATTTATCTTTATAGTCGATTTCGTTCCAATGCAATTATTTGTAAACTGTCTGATCAATGATAGGTCGTTTACGGATTATCTACATGAGATTATCAGATAGGAGTAATGCTAATGTTGCGTCTGAGCAATAAATGCTAGAATCACAGGTGCATCAGCCAAAATCAAATGAAAAAAAAGTTCAATGCGGAAATAATTCAATCAATCAAATATGAATTTATACAAGTACAACGGGGTCATAAACACAATATATTCCTTATAAGGCATCGGTTCAACTCACCGTCAATACTAAAACAACGTTAGCGGACGCCAAAAACGTCATAACTACAGCTTGTTCAAGCTGTAGTTATGACGTTTTGGACGTCAAGTTACGGCAAAGAATTCCAGACGGTAGCCTTATATGGCAATGTTGTGACATAAACTCATTTGTTACGTCGTTAATGTGTTTCACGTCAAGACCTCAATTTCAATATTTGACGTTTTAATTGTCTGTTTAAAGCCCGGTCTTCCGATGAAAATATGTTCCTCTATTTCAAATCCATGGGTCCTTATGTTTTCACACAGATATGTGCACGCGCAGGCTCTGAGACAAGTTACTTCCTCTGTTGTTAATTTCATCCATTACCACATGGCAAAATTGAGATTTGTCCGAATCCAAAGACGTACGTTGCGGACAGCAATTTATATTGATTGGAATCTTACATTCAAGGCATTCCGAGATGTAAAACATTGTCGGAAATGAAGAAATTGCTTGTCACAAGCAATTTCTTCAATAACCACAATGTTTTCCAAAGCATTTCAATTATCTTGAAGGACGTTAAAAGGCGCCGTAATGTGGGAAAATGGGTTAACGGCGTTTGATTTTTAAGAAATTGCTGTCTTTCCAACATGGATTTATATTTCTCTATTCTAAATGGATCTGTTTCATTCACGAAGTTTATTTGTCTTTGACAAACCAAACTGTTGTTTTTTTTTTACATGAAAGAATATACTCCGATCTCACTATATTTCTGCTTTTTGTGTCAACCTCAGAGGAGTTGCAAATCAGAAACCACTCTTACTAGACTAATAAAGCAAAGCATAAATGATATGACTGACGCGCTATCTACTAGTTTTTCATTCCATTACTTCCTTTTACTTTCGATTTTCCTTTTTAACAAATATGGTGCTACACCGGCGTGACTTTTTACTAGTCCAATTTAAAATATCGTACATAATAGACGTTATTAATTCAAATAGAAGATTCCGTGTATATATTAAAAAGAAAGTATTCTGGGAGAAGGAGAAGTTACTGATAACATCAATTACGTCCTGTCCATCTGTTCACAATCTCTGGTGGTGAACTAAACCAATTTTCGATACAACAAGGTATAGATATTTTGCGTTTAAATGTGAGTTTATAGATTTTTTTCTAATGACAATGAACTTGTTCTAAAAACAGATCGGGTTTTCGAAAGTAGATGTACAATTTACGAGCAACTTCATTCTGAAATTCACAAAAATACGTTAAACATTTTTCTTTCAAAACCTCGAATTTACAGCTTAACATGTTCAACGTCGGTGTAAATGCTGTGCGATTTTCAAAGAAAAACATTGTAGGCCTTTTTAGATGTCCATTTCAGAAAATTCTTTTGGGATTTGGGATATTTTACTCATCAGTATTAATGACACATAAGGCTATATCTTTTTAATAATATGCCCGAATTTCAAGTAAAATCTTTCAGTTACGACAAAGGTTTTTTTTTTTTTTTTTTTTTTTTTTTTTTTTTAATACTCTCATCTCCCCCTTTAAACATTCCAAATTGAGATGCGAGGTTTTGCATTAACACAGACGACAAGCTTCGTTTTTTTTTACAAAAAATAAAAAAGCAAAAACAAACAAACAAACAAACAAAAAACGTGCACATGCAACTTTACTTACCCCCCGGTCCCACTGAGCCCGATTTGATCCCGATTTCGAAAATTTAGAAATCGGCCGGAAATCGGGTTACTTCGGGAGACTCGTAGTTCATCCTGATAAAAGTCGGCACCAAATCGGGATCAAAAATAAATCGGGACAAAAATTTCAACATGCGCAAATTTTTCTCCCGATTTCAAAAATCGTGGTAAAATCGGTGTACCTCGTACTAAGTCGTTGTTGTTCGGGTTAGTATATCGGGGTTATTCGGCAACACATTTTGCCTATTTGGCTATGTTTAATTCGGCGTTGAACACCGAATAACGGCGATGCACTACGAATACTCCATCAGCGATGAGCTGCGGTGACGGAACAAAATGGTCTATATGCCCCATCTTTGGATGGACGGAAAAAGTCGCCTCAAAGTCGTAGTAAATCGGTGACAATGCGTTCTCCCGAGGCACTACGAATATTTCGGAAATCGGGCTCAGTGGGACCGGGGGGGTTAGACAACCCAGCTGACTGTGTAAATAATCTTGACATTACAAATGTGAATCGTTGACAACATAGTTTCTATTATAAATTTGAGTTTTCTCTTATTTATTAAAGTGAACTGAAGATCTTTCTTAATGGGGTATCTCATCCGTCAGTCAACTATTGTTTACTTTTTCACGTGAAATCCATCCACGTGTGATCAGAAATGATAATGAACTTACCAAAAACGTAATATACTACCAGTTTATAAATTTGTATCATCTGTTTCTTTATATTAAGATGATTATTTTTGTCTTATTTGCGTCATTAAACTCGATAGTAGGATTAGTTCATGTTAATTTAAGAGATATTGAAACAAATTTGAGACCAAATTAATACCGTAAATTATGTCATACTGATTTGTTAACATCTGCATAGATCTATGCCAAAATATAATCAACACTGATTTAGTAATATCAATATATAGATTTACTGAATTTTGATTCTCAACGAATATCATCGATCTTTAAGTCGTTGAGATTTACTGTACCAATAATGAATTTTGAACAATATAAATTATTTTGAGCCAGGATCTGGAAATACGTCCCTTATGGCATATGATGCCAACATGTTTCCAGATCAGCCTGCGTATAAACGCAGTCTGATCATGAACCATGTTGGTCTCCAATAGCTTTTTCGTGACCTGAAGTCACTGTAAGACAGTAGCATGGATCCCGGTCAGACTAAAGTTAGGCACAGCTTGGTCTTGAAATGTGACTATCTGAAATGCTATAGAGACCTTTTTCCAGATCTTGACTCATTATTAAGTACTAAGTCCGGACTATCAAATAAAAATGAATTAATTAAATAAATTAGTCAAGTTTATTAGGTAAAAAACTCAAGGTCAATGTCAATAGGACCTATATCTAAATTTAGTTCGAAAAATCATGAAGAAATAGTAGTATATCATAAATCAATGATTTTTTACTGATAAATCATCTTTTTTGTACTAATTATTTTCGTACAAATACATTACGATAACATGTACCGTGTCACGCAAAAAGTAACTAATAAACTAACACTTTAAAAACCAAAACCAGCTTTTGATGTCTTTATAAGAAAAACGTTAGGGAAGATATTTACAGAAGGAAAGAACACACAATTTGTCTTTTTTCTCAATAATTTCTTTGTTATACCCTGCCAGCAGCGGATCAAGCTTTTCTGTGAAGGGGTTCGAACATATAAATAGTTCGCTTTCCAAGTAGTACACAATCACGGTGTATAATCACGTGACTCAGAATTTCTGATAATCCTCAATATCTTTTGTAATACTTGACCAATTTGAATTCTGTTTGAAGCAGAGAATGTGGGTAAATGACAGGAATAAGCTGGACGTGTTGGATTTTTGAAATATCAACTGATAAAAAGTTATTGAAGATAAACCAAAATTTTGGTTTATCTTCAATAACTTTGTTATCAGTTGATATTTCAAAAATCAACCACGTCAATCTAATGCGTGACGTCTTTCTGCATTCACTTCAAACCGAATTCAAATCGGTCAAGTATTTACAAATTTTTTGAAGATTTTCTGAAAATGTTGTATCACGTGAGTATCCACATTGACAATGTTGACTGATCTTCTATACGAAAACGAAATTCAGGTTACAGAAAGGGGTTCATTTTAACCCCCGTACCCCCTCTGCACCCACCGCTGATATCATACAACATTGTCCTCTTTTGGCAACAATTATTTTGTCCTTTTCATTACACGTTCATTCAAACCACCCAAATTCAGATTACTGGTCCCGGTTCCACGAAACACGTTGAGTCTGTTATTTTACTCAAATCAGCTAGCGATCTCAAGTTTCGTCTCAAAATGAGTCCGTTAATTTGAGATGGGTTCCACAAAGATTTAGCGAACTCAGTATTTTCCTCAAAATTTGAGTTGAGTCTGTTATTTTGAGACACCTAGAGAGCTGTCTCAAAACAGAATTATTGACTCAAAAATGGCTGACTTATCAGTTGGATGACAATGACGACAAAAAGTGTTTGTCTTCAGCATTTTCTTCCCTTGTCTCAATATTTTCCAATGCTTTTCCATTAGGTACGTCAAATGGCGTTACTTTGTGACAGGATTCAGCCATATTTTTTCATGGGTCGACACGTACAAATCCTTTTTTATATACTTGTAGTGTATAATTTAATTATAATTGTATCATTTAGGGGCGATTTACAATTGAAATAAATATGACTAATGAACATCTTTCATAATGCGGTTTATCCTTCCCCCAACTGGTCTTAGACGACCATTTGAACGGAATATGTTAATTATTTCCGAAAAAGACATTTCTCAAATCCAGAGGTAATGTATCATGCGAAAGTAAGGACACCAAATATTTGAAAAATGTGTTATGTCATTAAACACTAAAAGAAAAGGAGACAGTACTCAGTGGTATATTCTTCTAAGGGAGCGTTTTCTCACAACTGCATTGGTCTTGTTTGGGAAATGGTTGAATTAGAAAAATGGGCCGTTGTGGCATTTTAGAACAGCGTAGATCCAGATCACGGGCGTGTACATATAGTGTTCATTTAAAGGTTCATCATGGCCATTAGCAAATGTAAGATAGCAATATGAATCCTGATCAGACCTGATCAGATTGCACTAAGACACAAGCAAATCTGGAAACCAGGTTCATGTAGTTTTACCCATCGCCAGGCGGTAAGATTTTAGAACGATTCAAAATCAAAGACGTTGCATTCAACAATTTCAAGTGAATGAACTATTACCGGTTTTGTTTGTTGTTGTTGTTGTTTGTTTTTTTTTTTTTTTTTTTTTTTTTTTTTTTTCAGGTAGAAAAAGTGGGAAATGAAAATAAGTGCTTTCCACAAGCAATTTCTTCCAATTCCACAATGTTTCCAAAGCCTTTTTATTGTGGAACATCAAATAGCGCCAATGTGCTAACATGCCCTTTAACAGATCCTTGCTAAGATTCTTTCAAGTTAAATAAATGATAAATGGTGGATGACCTACGTGACTTTTGCGAAACGTTCACACCGAAAATCGTCCGATTCAAGTTTGTTTCGTTTAATCTCACAGCTAATCGTCGGTGTAAATGCAAAACCTCGTATGTCGATATTTGATTCTTTCAAAGTACAAACTTCTGTGCCCGGTGAATTAAGACAATTCTCGCAGGTTTTGCGATATTTTTACTGATAAAGTATTATTGACACATTATTTGTGATGTCCAAATTTCAAGTAAAACATTTCAGTTTGGGAATTTTATCACAACTTTTCTCTTCCCTTTAAATAACGAGATACGAGGTTTGGCATTTACAACGACGTAATACTCTACGGATTACGACGAGATAAAAAAAAAACAAAAACATACGCATCTTTAAGAGGACCATTCCTGGTACTAACTTACTCTGCACCGAATCCCATGGTTTCTTCAAACATTCAAAAACAATCCTTCTGCTGGAATGGGATTCGATTCAGAATGATTTCAATCGGCATGACTTTAAATATAGTCTTTAAATAGACTTTAAAACGTTTCCCAAATAGAAGGAAGGTTAGGAAAACACAGAGAAAAAAGAAGAAAATGTTGGTATTTAACCAACATTTTCTGCTTTTGTCAAATATTTCTTGTACTTTATTGTACACAAATCCTATCATTTTCTACATTAGTTAGGATGTCTGAAGCAGCTTTCTGATTGGAACAGCCCAAAATCTCTCTGTTTGGGACAGGATTGACCTTAATTTTCATCATGGAGCTCATTCGAATAGTTTTAAGTATAATTTTAGTCCATATTAGTCATATAACGTTTATTCGTAAGAATATGATTTATTTCATATAAGTACGTTTGTAACCCAAGCATAAATAAAGTGGCACCAGAAAATGTGCTTCCCAGAAATATATTATTTTTGAAACATGATATGAAGTAATATGATTTTTGCAATCGCAACGAGTTTTGTAATAATTATTACATTTCTCGTTCTTATGACATAGATGGTTGCTATATACCAGCCTTTTAACCCATTACCAAACGACACAATTTTAGGGTGATCCAAATTGAAAGATCCTGCAGACGACAATTTCAAGTGAATGAAATTTCAATTTTTAGGTCTTTTTGGATGGAAAACATTGTGGGACAGCAATTTCTTCATTTTCCACGATGTTTTCCATGGCCATTATCAAAATCTGTATCAGAATCATTTTAATCCTTTCGAAGACACCAAAGACTTGTGGTGTTCTGGACAATGTTATTTACCCTGCATACGTCATAATGAAACTAAATATTCACAATAATTGAGACAATTACCAATAAGAAGTAAAGTAAAGCCATCCCGTTTCATTCTGCAACTATTTTTAATGAAAATGTGACAAAACAGCTATAACCAGCATACTAGTAATCAAAAATAAGCAAGCCCTTTCTTTACCTGGTGCGACTCTAAAAAGATAAATAATAGTTTACATGACCTTTCTTTAATTAGAAACACAATTCCATCCATCATAAAAACAGGCTAGTTTTCTAGGAACGATCATTACGACAGATATTACGTTATTTAGTACTTTTGTGGTTTGATCCACTTTTTATTCAAATTACATGGTCTGTGAAAAGGGGTTTAACTGAAAAGTTAAATAGTATAATAATTAAGCATGAAATGAGCAGTCTTATTTTTCCTAATATCAAACATCATAGATTGTTCCCTATTTTGAAAGCTGCCGAGACTTTTTGTATAAGGGTTAACACAGTCACTCAAATATGGATAGCTGTATGTTATGCACAAAGACAAATATATATAAAAGAATATCGCAATATACGGCTTATTGGGTGTCTAACGAACTGGGTTTTCTCAAGGCGAAGGGGTCTTCGAATTGACAATTCATATTTGATAACCCCCGTTCAGGTAAACTTCGTGTTGGGGTGGGGAGGGGGTTGGGGTCGTGATCCCCAGACGCATCCTTTGGACCCGCGTAGGAATGGTTTCTTCGACATATATGCATTGAACTATGACAAGAAAGATGGTACAACTTTAAGGTAGGTTCACACTAACGAATTTTCCTTACGAATCCTTACGAATTGGACATTCGTAGGCCATCCGTGAACATTCGTAAACAATACGCTGGCATCCGTAAATAACTTGTAAGTATAAAATGCTTTATTTCTCAATGTCAGCTGCTTGATGATGATATGGAGATTATATCTTATTATTTACAACCAAAAATATAATAGACATAGTAAAGAAATCGTGCATATTCATAGATTTCGTTTTGAGTGGCCCATTCGGAAAGTTCTATCGTATATAACCGCAAGTATTCGTAAACAACTCTCATGCATTCGTAAACAACTCGCAATGAATCGGTGATATTCTTAGTGATTCGTGCTCATACGGGGACATTTTTTGACATGTTGAAAATTTTCTCACGAATGTCCCACGGATTAAATGTTCCGTTATTCAATCGTAAATGACTCTTAGTTAATCGCAAATCACCCGTAAGCGATTCACGAATATAATACGGCAAGTTTACGAATATAAACGAGCCGGGGTGTTTAAAAAAGGGCAGTTATGATCTGAGATTCGGAGAATGATACTAAACAGATCAGGCTCCCCAAAGGGCCTGATGAGGGTTATGTTTGATGGAGAAGCTGCGAGAGGACAGTGTGGGTCCTGGTCAGACCTTGTGAATATGCAGAGGCATAAGATGATAAATATTTATCTTACATGATATAAGTACACTTTTTCGAAATCATTGCTCATATACTATACTTCGATTCAAATTGATGACAAATATAATCTATGATAGAGGAAGTACTATTTAATGTTTTGCTAAACGTCAAACGATTTCCAATTGGATTTGCAATAAAATGAGAACTAAGAGTCCTTTTTTTTCAATATGTTTATATGCACTGGGGTCATTTTTTTTATCACATCACAAAAAAAATGACGTTAAGTCCTTCAAACGTTGTTCGATGTTTAAGAAAAATTGATTTATTATCCACGAATATAAGATTGAAAAAGTAAAAAAAAAAGTAAACGTGCATCGGAGAACAACTTTGAATAAAGCATTCATAAATATATGTCTTGGGTCATAAATGACCCAATACGGTAGTATGAGGGTTATTCCGGTAGAAGCAATTAAGTTTTCTTTCCCAAAACGGCAAGATTTTTTGTTGTTTCGATTTGAAAGGAGTTACAGACAAAACAATTATTGATGTAAGAACTTTGTATGGTATTAAATAGAAAATTCTGAGTGAACAGAAAGAATTGCATTGCTGATTATCAGCAATTTAGTCTTTTCTCTCAATATTTTCCCAAACCATGGGACGTCAAAACTAGGTCTTGTTTGGGAAAGGGTTAATGGTTTTGAAGAAATTGATGGTAAAACCCAAGCTTATTTCGTTCGCAAGTCATATCGTCTTGTCGAATGTCAGATTTTCAAAAACGAGGTTGTCTTTCTAACAACAACAGCAACAAAATAATAACAAAGGACTCGTAAACATTCGTAACTAAGTCGGCAATACTCCTATTGATTCGTAAATAATCCGTAAACAGTCCGTAAACTAGTCGTAGAAATACGTAAACCGTCCGTTAAATTCGCTCAAATCGTAACAATACGTGAACTTATCGGCAATGTGATTACGAATGTCCAATTCGTAAGGAATCGTAAGAAAATTCGTCAATGTGAACCCACCTTTAGTAAGACTTCTTTTTTATATAGATCTAGTAGACTATCTTTGTACGTTGAATTGTGCGGTGTTATGATGGATTATCTGACAGACGGCCCACCTTTATGTACGCACAAATAAAGTAGGCCTATCGTCGGTTTTCAACAAGAATTCTTCAAGCTGCTGTTTCGAGGTTTTTGTTGAAAAGCAGCGGTATACTGATTATTATTTTTTTTTGTCTTAAAAACCGTAATGATGTCATTGCATAATGCGAGGGCTTGGTGCAAAACTATTGTAACTTCATTTTATAAAACTTTACAGGAGAGGGAAAAAACTTATTGACTTTCTCAAAGCTAAAGAGGAAAACTGTTCTAAATATTATATTAATTAAGTATAAAGAATTGAAACCTAATATTTGAACACATGATCCGTTCCTTCCTAGAGATTCAGAAAATGCAAAAATAGGAATTTCTGAAAAATATGCAGTTACAATAATTTTGCACTGAGCCCTCGAATGGTCAGAAGCATATCATGGTCATAACATGACCGGGACAAGGACTTTTCAAGCTTTTGAGACCAACGCGTTTCCAGATTGGGCGACGTCGTAAACACTCGGCGGTGGATCCGACGTCTCGTGAATCTTCTCTGGATTGTACTTCTTTATAAAACAGCATAGATTTTTGTCAGGTTACGTTTACACTTGTGGTGAACTCGGCCAAAGCGTGGGACTTTTTTTCGCGATCATAGTATTCCGTCGGTGTTGCTATAAAATATCGTAACTACGGCTTCGATAAAGCCGTAGTTACGAGATTTTATAACAACAAAGACGGTTTGTCATTACATATCGGTTAACCCGGTCTATTTTTAGAACAAATTCATTGTTATTAGAAAAACAATCCAATCAGATCTTTAAACTCACATTTAAACGCAAAATATCTGTACCTTGTAGTAGCGAAAAACGTCCCTCGCTTTGGCCGAGTTCACCACCAGTGGTTTATACATATACGCAGAATGATCTGGAAACATGATTACCTTAATCTGTTAGAAGACGGCAATAATGTAGAATTTTACAGGCTTTATCAAAATTGCATCTTTCTTATTGTTGGTCTTAAATGCTAAGAATTTCTTTAAACAATGTTTTTTTAATATATTATATGTTTTTTCTACAATTTGTAAAGCGCTTTTGAACAAATCATTTTTGAAAAAAGCGCTATATAAATATGGTATATTATTAATATTCATGTTGATCCAAATGAATGAAGTCGTAGGAGACATTTTTTGAGTTGATGAATTGTAAAACCTTATAGTTTGTTGAGTAGAACACATTGTAGAAAATGTCAGAATTGCTCATGAAAATCAATTTATCCATATTCCATTAAGGCGGGTTCACATTGACGAATTTTCCTTACGAATCCTTACGAATTGAACATTCGTAGGCTATTCGTGAACATTCTTAAACAATACGTTAGCATCCGTAAATAACTCGTAAGAATGAAATGCCTTTTTTTCTCAATGTCAGCTACTGAATGATGATATAGAGATAATAACTTATTGTTTACAACAACAACAAAAAAAATAAATGACATTGTAAAAAATCGTGCATACTCATAGATTTCGTTTTCAGTGGTCCATTCGGAAAGGCATACGTAAGTATTCGTAAACTATACCTAAACATTCCCAAATAACTCGCAATAAATCGGCGACTATCGCAATGATTCGTGTTCATACGGGGAAGTTTTTTGGCATGTCCAAAATTTTCTCACGAATGTCCACGGATTGAATGTCCCGTTATTCATTCGTAAATGACTCTTAGTTTATCGCAAATCACTCGCAAATCATCCGCGTGTGATTCACGAATATATGCGATAACTTTCCGAATATAAACTAGCCGGGATGTTTAAAAAGGCGCACTTATGGTATGAGAATCCGAGAATGGTACTAAAACAGACCAGGCTCCGCAAAAGGCCTGATTAGGGTTATGTTTGATAGAAAAGCTGAAAAAAGGGCAGTGTGAGTCCTGGTAAGACCTTGTGTAGGCCTATATGCAGAGTCTTATCATGATAGACATCTTAGATTATATCAGATATGAACGTCATCGTTTGTTATATGTTTTGTTTATGTGTGAATAGTTCGTATATCATTTTGTGCATGATGTGAACAAAAAAAAATATTTGATTTGATTTGATTGAGTATGTCAAAATTGTAGACAAATAAAATTAATGACAGAGGAAATACTATTTAATGTTTTGTTAAACGTCAAATGATTTCTAATTGAATTTGCAAAAAATGAGGACTAAGGGCCCATTTTTTTCAATGCATTTATATGCGCTGGGGTCATTTTTTTTTTATCCCAGCTCAAAATTGACGATAAGTCCTTCAAACGTTGTTTCGATGTCCAAGACAATTTGACTTATTATCGAGGAATATTAGATGGAAAAAGTAAAAAAGTAAACACGCATCGGAGAACAACTTTGAATATATCAGGCATAAATATATTTCTGGGGTAACCATTATAAATGACCCCACACTATGTATGAGAGTTAATACAGTAGAAACACATAGGGTTTCTTTCCCAAACGGCAAGATTTTTTATTGTTTCAATTTGAATGGGGTTACAGACGACACAATTAATTGATGTAAGAAGTGAAAACTTTGTGTGTTATTGAATAGAAAATTGTGAACAGAAAGAATTGCATTGCTGATTATACAGCAATTTATTCTTTTCTCACATTTTTTTCCAAAACCATGGGACGTCAAAATTAGATTTTGTTTGGGAAAGGGTAATTATTGTTTTGAAGAAATTGTTAGTACAACCTAAGCTTATTTCGTTCGTAAGACATGTTGTCTTGTCGAATGTCAGATTTTCAATAACGAGGCTGTCTTTCTTACAACAACAACAACAAAATAATAACAAAGGACTCGTAAACATTCGTAACTAAATCGGTAATACTCCTATTGATTCGTAAATAATCCGTAACCAGCCCGTAAACTAGTCGTAGAAATACGTAAACCGTCCGTTAAATTCGCTCAAATCGTAACAATACGTGTACCTTTCGGCAATGTGATTACGAATGTCCAATTCGTAAGGAATCGTAAGAAAATTCGTCAATGTGAACCGACCTTTATCGTTTCTATGAAATTCCATGAGGACCCGAGTAAAACGTTAATTACCATTAAATCTTAACAAAATAAACCTCATTTGCAAAAGCCCTCTGGTATTTTACGTGAATTCAATCCTAGCATAATAAACCTCGTTTGCAAAAAAACTCGAGTATTTTTCGTGCATTAAATCCTAACAAAATGAACCTTATTTGCAAAAGCCCTCGGGTATTTTTCGTGCATTCAATCCTAACAAAAACGGACATCATTTGCAAAAGCCCTCCAATATGTACCATGAGTTAAATCCTAACAAAATGAAACTCATTTGCAAAAGCCCTCTGGTATTTTCCGTGAATTAAACCCAATACATTTTTCGCGAATTAAGGTATACAACCCATCATTAAAAACACCACTTTCTAGCCATACGAAATACATACATCAACTTACACACACTTGTAAATAGACTTCACATAAGTTGATTCACAGTGTCGAATTTCAAGATTATGCTTAAAGAAGAAAATAATTTAAAAATACTATCTTACTATATATTCATATGCAAGGGAGTTAATTGAACATTTTTGTCAAATATTTCCATAAGTACGCATTAATTAAAAATTCTAAACCGTTCAAAATGCTTATGTTTGTATTTGGAATGGAAATGTAACATAAAGTAGGAATTACTGGAACTTTTCAAATTTCGCCTCTGGCTCTTTAGCTAATGATGGGTTATATACGTTAAGGTAGAATACCCGTAATTTTGAGATTCATAACACATCGGGTTTTTTTTAGCTGCCTCGTTACGTTATTTATGCTGGAGTAGCGAGGTTTTGCATTTACACTGACGCGTAAGTCTTTAAATAACGAAGACATCTATTAGTGTATAATTTTCAAAAGGGAATGGCCGAATCTAAGTTGCGAGAACTTGTGGCAAAACCCTTTTGCCATAATATTTAATTGTGTATATTGTTAAGTGATTTGTAAATATATTGGCAATAAAATATGTTTAAACTGATAAACGTACCCGAACCTATCGGCCGTGATCGTAAACATTCGGCGATGGAAAGTTCCACCGCCGAATGTTTTCGACGTCGTCCAAATAATAGCGATGTCGCAAGAATCTCTTTATGGGTGAACTACCTTAAATCCTAACAAAATGAACCTCATTTGCAAAAGCCCTCTGGTATTTTCCATGAAAGCCGCCTCCCGACCAAATACGAAAATAAAATATTCTAAATTTAGCGTCATAGATTTTTTGCAACAGTTCCAAGGCAAACATAAATGCATCCTTGTCTTGCTTCGTATTTATATGCATGTGAAATTCTATTATTAGAATCTTCACGTGGGCGTGGCTAAGCGTGTTTTCCTGTAAAATCTGTGGTAACGCCCCCCATTCATCGCCGTCAATGTCTATTTTTAGCAGATCTAGTGGTCTCTGAAAATGAAGTGGGTACTGTTTTTAGAAACGTCAGGAGACAGTAGAGCTAAATATGCCAAAAGAACTTATAATGTATAATTAGGCTACTTTTTTGTGTTGTTCTAAATAATATCACTTTTCAGTTTCGTCCTATTGCATATGCGCAACATTAAACAAGTTAAACGGCGCATTCTTTCGGCACAAACAGGGAAAATAATTATCATCTAGTTTGAAAGTATGTTTGTCCGTGAACAAGGAACTCCTTTATACCAAACGAGCAAAGGATCGAGGTAAACCATTGCCTAAATAATCTCTTTTTAACACAAATCTCGTTACTGCAGCTTAAAACAAGCTGCAGTAACGAGATTTTTGTTGAAAAGCATCAATATGTCCATAGGAAGCTTGGCTACGCTGGATGTACATGTATTCACCAAATCCAAGTCAACAATTATATATACAGACAACGGCCTATCCCATTAGCCAGAAATACTCCTCGTCAAATCAGATCACTTGAAATGTAATTTAGATTTTAACCCTTTCCCTAAACAATACTTGGTTTGACGTCCTCGAGGAAAGGCTCAGAAAAACTTCAAGCCGAAAGAAGAAAATGCTGGTAACAAGCATTTTCCCATTTTCTATCAATATTTTCTGTGCTACATTGTACAGAAATACTGTCATTGTGGACATCCAATGTGAAATCTGCAGCAGCTTTCAAACCGTTGGGGAAAGGGTTAACGATAAATTTAGAAGTGTTGATGATTACGCAAGGGATTTCTTTTCCAGGGGGGACCAAGCCCAAGATTTCTTTCCGGGGGGAGGAGGGGGGTCCAAGCTCAAATTATTGCTTAAGATGTAATAAATATGTAACGTTACACTAAATTTATATAGTCAAAATTTTATTTTCGGCCAATGCCAGGGGGTCCGGACCCCACTCTAGATCTGCCCATGACGGTCCCTGATACTTACGTTCTGATGGCCAAGCATTTTTCGTATCGATGATAGGGTTTTCATCGTCCACACTACATTTTTAACTTTTTTAGTTCCGTCCTTGCCGCCCAGTCCAAGTTTGTGAAACGTTACAAGTTCACCATGCTGATGATTCGGCTGTCCATCCCGTTAAACAAAGGCTTAATTGAATAGGGTACAACGTCATTTGTAACAGAATATCAGGCATATAATTATAGCTTCTTTTCAACGGAACACTCGTCAATGCAGCTTAAAGCAAGCTGCAGTAACGAGGTTTTCGATGAAAAGCGACGATATGGTAATAGATAGTACACCTTCAAAACATCTCCTTACATAGAGTTCATCGCTCACACTGATCGATTCAAACTCTGTAATACCAGAAGTATATGTGACCCGTCACGCTAAAAGGGGCCTTATCGGATGTGTGAAAAATATCGACCCTAGTCAGTCTGCGCAGTCCGCGCAGCCAGACTAGGGCCGACACTTTTCACTTGTATATAATTTTCTAAATCCGGAATGTTTTCCTATCTTACTCTATGGTCATTTTTCACAAACAGTATCTGGTTGACCTGTGCTGAGTCTGACAAGTTTGTAAAAAATTGGATTTTGAATTTCGGATAAGGTCCCTTTTAGCGCGACGGGTCACAATTATACTATTTTTTCTATTGTGACGTCAATTACAGCGTCACTGCTGTTATTTTACCATTTTCCAATAATAGTCTACTCATGTAGCGATCACGCACCGGACATGTATCCAAACAATATCAACAATCCGATGAAATCGAACTTTCGGATAACACAGGTTCTAGTTTGGGTCAATGACAGCGAACTGAGGTCTCAGCCAATGGAAATTTGTATCAGAATTTCAAATTGTTATACTCTTTACAGCGGTATTGAAATCCCACCAGGGCCTCGAAATTAGACGAGATTTGTTATCGTAATAACACAGCTGGATAATTTAGCAGTAAAACGAAGTAAACGATAGGCGATGGAAAGGATTCATGTCATTACACTAATCAGTTATTCTACCAAGATAGTCTTTCTTAGCATACAGCTGGTACTTTTACGTTTTAGATAGAGGCTGTATCAAAGATTCTACGCACAATAAACATTTAAATGCGCTCAGCGCATTGAATGTTTACACCGCGTAGAATCTTCTATACAAATTTTATCTGGCTTAGTGTTCGCTACGGTTTAATATTGAAGATTGGGGCGTGGCTATGTATAGACGTCACATAAACCAGCCGGCAGCTCGTTTATGCGAAATACAGCGCCGAAACTTTCAGACATACTGCAATTTAATTGGTCCAAAAACTAGGACGAACACTAGATGTGTTTAGGCCTACGATTATTCACACATTGGTTGTTGACAAGTGTATGAATGGATAGGCCTACCATATCTGCGACCAGCGATTGGACCCGGGATAAAACACTGATTAACACGCCTCCTACAGTTTCCCAAAGGGACCTATAGGTCTACAGCATTGCAATTTCCGTAAAACGTCGATCAAAACAAATTTTGTTATTGTCCCTGATTTAACCCTAAAAGGAATATCCATAGAAATGTAGAGGCGGCGTATTTTTATCACCCTGCGATCAAGAGCTTTGGCCCGGTAGAGGAGGTAATTATTATGCTTTTCATCTAGCACGAGTACTTGTTCGGTTTCTAGGATGAAATATCGAGAGTGGTTAATCTAAGTTGTAAGAATTAGTTTCCCAATAGGCGTAAAATAAGTACGCTTGAACAAAAATAGGTCATAATTTCTTCTTTCAATATTGCGACCCATTTGCTTGATCGTACTTGGGTTTGTAAACTTGACTATCAAAACCTATATTATCATAGAATATTAGCGACTACGATTATACTTACGACGGGTCAAAGCTGTGAACTTCACAGCCATAGTGGGCGGCTACCCCATCGTCGAAAGAGTATTCTCTGCGATTACTGTAATTGTGAAGAAACAACTGAGCATGCATTAAATCTAAATAAAGCATCCTTGGAGATCCAGGTCTCGCACATACTATAGTGTTTAACCCCTGGGATAACATAATACGAAATAACATTTGCTTTACAGATGGCCAAATGATGTCATTTGATTGGTTCTCTCATCATTTTAGTCTACGAACTATAAATCCTACGATGACTCCCGATGGCATTCTTTGTTAATGCTCGGCATCCATGCTAAAATTGTTCCTTAGACTATTACAAACAAGATAGGGGTGGATGCCCATCGTGATTTTTCGATTTAAGGTCACAGTGAAGGTCAAAGGTCAATGAGTGCAAAAATCAAGAAAAATGCCTTGTAGATTAAAGCAGAATTATTTGCGTCCACACAAAATGAAAGCAATGTAAACGAAATCAAATGGATTGAATCAGGAAATAGACAAAAACTCACCAAGAGCCTACATTGTCATTTTCAAACACTATTTTACCATATTTATGCTAAAAAACGCTCAGGCCAATAACAAAATAGAGCACGATACTTAAAGAAATTTTGATTGAACATGAGTAAAAGGTTTGGTTCTATTATTGCACACAAATAATCCAAGGCATTCTCGTTACTAAAGGTAGCAATGCTAGAAATAATCTAGACTGCTTCAAACAATGTTAGGATGCATGCTTATTGTCTGTTTCGAATTCAAGGTCAGAAGTAGGTCACAGGTAAATTACGTTCAAACATGCGAAACTGACAAAAAGCTAAGCAGATAAGTACAATCAAAGTACTGATAGTACTGAAGGTCTGGAAATAGAGGGTTCGAAATTCAATAAATTATCTTTTCTTTTCAAGTTTGAGAAATGAACGTTGAATTCGTCAAATATGCTCAATGTTCTTATCTGGTGGTCTCATTAAGATTAACCCTTATACTCTAATTCCCACGGTACGTCAGTAGAAATGTGATATATATCTAGAAAAAGACATCCTAATAGACGAGAGAGAAATGGTAAACTACATTATATGGTGTCTGTTTTTGAGGGCAACGGACGGGAGGGTTTGGGAGGGGTACGTGTACGTAAGATTTTTTTTCTTTGGGTGATTTTCCATGACAAAAATAATTTCTCGTCCCATTGTGAATCAGTATCCAAAGCTGCAGGTAGAGCTCTAGGAAGCGTGATATCAAAGGTACACCATTTTAAACACGTCGGATTTAACACCTATGAAAAACTGTACTTCAACTGTGTCGCTCCGATCTTGGACTACGGTGCCTCTAGCTGGGGAGCATAAAACATTACAAATCAATTGACAACGTTCAGCACCGTGCTATGAGATACTTTATTGGGGTGCACAGATTTGCACCTATCAGCGCTCTAATAGGAGACACGGGATGGCTACCCAGCCTCTATAGACATTGGATTATCATTCTCCTGTATTGGAACAGGCTACTATCATTTAGTGAAGACAGACTCACAAGACGCGTTTTTGAATATGACTATACGAGTGGCAAAAACAATTGGTGTAGCGAAGTAAAACGTATAATGAATAACCTTGATTTATTAATACACTATCACAATAAGACAAAAGTGAATATGGTGGAAGTTGAAGACAGAGTAAAAAGTTATTATAAGGAAATATGGTCCAACTCGGTTGAAACATTAGCAAGCTACAAACATATAGAGCTAAATTAGCGGCGGATCCAGGATTTCTTTGAGAGGGGTTCGTTTTTACAAAAAGGGGGGTTTGTTTTACAAGTATTACACAGCTGCTTATAAATCGGAAATTTCCAATGAAAAATACCTCCGACTGAATTTGGCAAAAAAGGAAAGGTCCATTTTGGCACAATTCCGTTGTGGAATTTTGTCGCTTAGGATTGAAACCGGTCGGTATTTCGGTGAGCCAGAAAACGCTCGTTAATGTACGCTTTGTAATTCGGGAGAGGTTGAAAATGAGATACATTTCCTAATAGACTGCAGTGTTTATGCAACCGAGCGGAACATTATCCTGTCTAAGTACATGAACGACAATACTTTCAGACATTTAGAATCAAAAGAGAAACTGTCAATCGTCATGAAAAACGATCCCAGAAAAGCTGCCAGGTTTTTAACTAAAGCGTATACTGCGTAAATATTGACTTGAACCTGTTGAATATGTAATGAGTAACTGTGATGCGAAATAATCACTCTTCAGCGTATATTGACACGAGGAACACGAGCAGAATACAAAGTTACAATGCTTATGGAAACTATCGACTCTGCTCGACAGGATGATTGCTTGTGAGTATTGATTATTTCGCATCACAGTTACTCATTACATATTCAACATGTCCAGGTCAATATTTACGGAGTATAATTATATGAAAACACGTGAGCTCCTTTATCAGAGAAACTAGTTGTGCGTGCGATATTAACGCAGACTTACGGTAATAAAGCTAACCCAACTAAACTGTTTCTAATATAACCCTTGCTCGTAGAGCATATGGAGACACAGCACTATCCACGGTATTTAGAGAAAAAAGAAGCAAATACTGACAACAAACCCGCTGCCTAATACGATCATTTGTTGCTTCAAATCTCTAATATGATCAATTGTTACTTCAATACTAGCATTCTTTAGTCCGCTAATCGGTTACAGATTTATTCTGATCTTCTGTAAAACTTTCAATTAATAACCATTCTAAGATTTTGCAGACCCTATATAAAGATTTAAACCTTTTTCAAAACATCATACTCAGATATTGTGGTAAATATTATACGGAATTTAGCACACGTTATATTGCTTTGAATATTGAAGGTAAAGGAGAGAAATGTTGAGAATTTGTATTTCCTTCTTTTCCTACAATGTTTTCTTGCCACTAATTCTTGTAGTTAGTCAAATTTTCTCCAAATGGTTTTGTTAAAGGGTCAAACGGTCTTAAAGATGAAATAATGTCGTCACCCATTGATTAATATATTGTTACCTCACAATAATGCATATGATCCCTCTGAGTCTACATATTTATATCCTCTATATACTTTATATACAGTTATAGAAGAGGTTGGTAAGAAGATCTCTTGGCTCTTCCTATTTCGTTTAGCGGAATAACTTACACAGCCAATCATTAATTCCTTCACGGCCGCCGGCGCAGGGACTAGTTTTCCCCTTTTCTCTCAAAAGAAAAGTGGAAAACATGGCCGTTGCGCCCGCCACCGTCTAGAATTTTCTATAACAAGATTTTGACTGTCACTCACAGTAAAAAATATGAAATGTCAAGGTGACATATAGGCACATAGGGCTGGGCGTTTTCTTCAGTTTTCTGCTCTCTTTTATTGTAAAAAATTGTAAGCCTACATAACACATGTCACTATAATAAAAAAAACTTACTTTTTTTGAGTAAACGAAATGACGCCATTTCATGGTCATTAACCCATAACCACACACTGACTCTTTTTGACTCCCCTAAAACAAAGGGCTAGGGAAAACATTGTGGAAAATGAAGAAATTTCTTGTGGCAAGTAATTTCTTCATTTTCCACAATATTTTCTACACAAAAAGACCAAAAAGGTTTAATTTTCGTTCATTTGAAATTATCGTCTGCAACTTCTTTGAATTTGGACCAGTCTAAAAATTTGTCATTCAGGAAAGGGTTAAAGTCCATTTCTGGCTTATTTCAACCATGTAGAATCGGTGAAAAAAATTAATCCAAGTCTGTATGGTACTGATGGAACCAGATTGGGTCAATGTAGGCTATAAATTACGAATTTTATAAAAAATATATAACGAAACATTGTTTGATAATTATGTTATTTTGTCCCCCCCCCCCCCCCCCCAAAAAAAAAATCTCTAAACACGAACGTTATTGGAAATCACCAGGAGAAAAGATAAAATGATTACCCGCAATTTGCCTAGAATATGATTCAACAAATTTTGTATTTACAATAATATCGTCGTCTGTGACCCTGTTTAACCCTTTCCCAAATGGCGCAAATTGAAACTGTTTCAATTGTTCAGCATTCTTTCTCTTTTGCAAATGTCCATAGGTCTTGTTTGTGAAAGGATCAAAATCGGCTGGCCTGCAATTTAATCGTTTTGGAGAGATGTAAAAATAGCAATAACATTGAAAAAGGTGTATTTTAATGAAACCTCTTTTTCATTTAAATCACAAATACATACTCATGCAATTATTTCGTGAAAAAAGGTCAGGATAACCAATACGCAAACAAATGAAACAGTTTGCTTTCGGGTAATTATCTAATAAACTAACAAAATACCAATTACTATAAATCAAACGAAAGTAAAGGGTTTATCGCATTTAGCTATTGTAAGTGCTATAAATTCTATCTCCACCTACAGTAGTCTTGCACAGTTTTAATTTTGCGGTAATCCCTGAATGTGTGACTGTTACCTTAGAAACCGATAAGAATTGAAACCAACCGATTGCCTTTTCGCCGCCCCAAACGACAAAGTGCCTTTTTACTTGTCGAATTAAATTGGACATTGTGCTTTGTCTTAGCATAGCCCTCATGTAATTTTACCATGGCGTGTAACTAACAGGTTTGTGTATCGAGTGAGCTACACCACGGCGAAATGTGTGTACTTATTTTGACGCATTGAACAGGTTAATCGAGGTTATAATGAATTTCCGTAATTCTACGAGTATTTTACGGAAACGTCCGATTACACGAATTGTTGCGTAGTTAGAATAGTTCGAAGTCAAAAAGAGAAGTTGATAGTTTTCGCACTTATGAGCTAACTGCTGCATTGTTTTGATAAAACAATCAGGAAATGAAAATCTATTTACGATGATTATGTTATTTGAGCAATTTTGAATTGCTCAAGGGTAGGTCTACTTTTTCGCGGCGGACTCAGACAAACGACTATGCGGCGGCCAGATGATATCGAAAACCTCGTATCTGCAGATAAAACAAAGCCGCAGATACGAGATTTTCTCGAGATTTTCGTAGAAAAGCGATACAAGCGTTGCATAGCTATAGTTAGGAAAATCTCAAAGAAATTTCCCGACCTAAAAATCATACACTCAATGACGCAAGCATCAAATTTGACACATACATTTATAAGACCATGTAGTTTAATAGAAACCCATTAGCCACTCAAAAAGTGTAGATGGCCGCCATTTTTCAAGATGGCCGCCATTGACGTGTGAAAGATACCACTTTTACCATAGAAGCTAATATAAATGGTCAAATTTTGTACTTTTCACAACAAAATGAATGTTCCCAAACATGAGAAAACAGAACTTTAGCATGTTTTGTGAATAAAAATTACAAGATGGCCACCATTTTCCAATATGGCAGCCATTGATAGGTGGAAAATACCATTTTTACAATAAAACGTGATATGATAGGCCGCTTTTTAATAACAAAATTTATGTTTTTAAAAACACAAGATAACATAATTCAAAAATGTTCTGTGTGTGAAATTACTATTTTTATATTTTGAACAATACCTTTTGGCAAAAATAAGAGAATTTATCAACTTGAAGGTACATTGTTTCTGTCCAGACAACTGTAATAAAATTCATGCAGACTTTCTACTTCTAAACGCAATCTTTTAAACTAAGACCCTGTTAATTTCTAGTAATGGTTACCGTGAAATATTTCTCAATAGGAAGTGTTATACTAAATACCAGTTCTATGTTTTCTTTCATTTTGGTCAGAACTAATGTGATGTAGGACGTATGCTCGTAATCCTGGATGCATAAATTACCTAACCTTGGTCTCTTTAAATCGTAACGTGCATAGCTCACCACTATGATTTCTAGGAGCGTCAGCATCTACATATGCACAAACCAGAGCAGCGTAGGCTAAACCTATAGCATCAATGTTTGCATGACATCTTGTACCCACAGCAATTGCAGACGTTAATCCAAATCCAGACAATATGCTATGCGATTCTTCATTGCTCCATTCCTCAGACTCAGTACTTACATTTTGGGGAAAGTTATTTGACTGCAGGCGTATTCTGCTAAGTAAAAAGTAGACCTTTCTAAAACTGCGCTAGTTAGGGATTATGCATCATAAAGCTTTGTTGGCAGACATGATAAAAAGAAAAGGACTGGGTCCCTTGTCCTATAACCGTAAAGCTGAAACAACATCACAGCCAGTGAAAGAATGAAAGACTCTCTCTTTCTTCCCTGAAACACCCATTGCATTATGTAAAGGGGCGTTTAGCATAAGGTTATAACTTATATCTTAATAGAAAGCTTCTCAATACCACTATCATTTAGTCTTTGAAATACACTTTATTATTGTAAAGACGTCTGTGCTGATGGCTTTGATTATCAAACATGTATTTGCTCATGAAGACTAGCTATCTATAACCCGTTTCCCCTTTAGACCCTGAGCTAGAAACATGTTTGCTCCCCCCCCCCCCAGAGGGAATTTTGTAGACATGTTTTTTCTTAAAGTACATTATCTTACAAACATTTTGAGCGTTGTTTGCACTCTGGCCGTTGGGGCTTTTGGCTGTAACCCTTATCTAAAACCCTTAACCCTATCATTTTTTTCATAAAAAATTACATTACTTATTTGGTCATATTTTCATCAAATATTGACCTACAGATGTCAAAGTTGTATCAAATGAAAGCTAATGACTTGCTCTTCATTTTGTAGTTATTTTATGCAAATTAGCTCATTTGCATATGCATGAATATTAATGATTTCCCTTAAAATTTGCATTTTTGGGCGAACATTTGATAAATAACTTCTAAACAAGGCATTTCTGTCCAAGGGGAATTTTGTAAACATGGTTTATCTTAAAGTATATTTTATAAGAAACATTTTGAGCCTTGTTTGCACTCTGGCGAGTGGGGCTTTTCGCCGTAACCCTTATCCAAACCCTTAACCCTACCAAATTGTTCATTTAAATTTTGAAAATGACTTTGGTCATATCTTGATTGAATATTGACACACAGGTGTCAGAATGGTATCAAATGAAAGCTTATGACTTGCTCTTTCATTTTCAGTTATGTTATGCAAATTAGCTCATTTGCATATTCATGAATATTAATGATTTTTCCTAAAATTGCGATTTTCGACAAAAATGTGGTAAATACTTTCCAAAATGAGGCGTTTTTGTGCAGGGGAATTATGTAAACATAGCAAATCTTAAAGAAAATTATACAACAGACATTTTGAGCGATGTTTGCACTTTGACCGTTGGGGCTTTTGGCCAAAACCCTTATCAAAACCCTTAACCCTATAGATTGTTCAATCATTAAAAACGTTTTTGGTCATATCTTGGTTGAATATTGACTTAGAGATGTTATAATGGTATCAAATGAAAGGTTTTGACTTGCTCAATAATTTGCTATAATTTGCAAATTAGCTCATTTGCATACTCATGAATATTAATGATTTTACTTAAAATTGTGACCTTTTTGCTAATATTTGGTAAATAGTTTCAAAAACATTGTGTTTCTGTTCTGGGGGAATCATGTAAACATGGTTTATCTTAAAGAACATTTTATTAGAAACATTTTGAGAGATATTTGCACTCCGGCGCTTGGGGCCTTTGGTCATAATCCTTATCCAAACCCTTAACCCTATAAAATTGTTCACTCAAATTTTCAAAACATGCTTGGTCTTATCTTGATTGAATATTGACCTACTGATGTAAGAATGGTATCAAATGAAAGCTAATGACTTATTCTTTAATATGCAGATATTTTATGCAAATTAGCTCATTTGCATAAGCATGCATATTAATGATTTGTCTAAAATTTTGATTGTATTGCAAGGTTTTTTTATTTTAAATACGTACCAAAAGGTCCGATTGTTTCTTTCTCGTGAGTTTTCAACCATTTTTATATCCATGTTCACTCTTTTAACAACATCTAAGCCTTGTTTGAAATCTATTTGATGTTTTGTTTGGAAGTAACAGTAATTTTACAGTGTGCAGCCCATTATATTTTGTTCCTATAAATCTTATTTTCAATGTATGTATTTAGTTTCCATTTGATCTTTTTAATCTTTATTGTTTTAAGTGCAAATAAGTTAAATTGATTTCTTTTATTGTATTGGTGTTCTTGCTTATATCTAGTTTAGTTGACAGAATGTTATCCTTTGTAAAACTGCTACATGAATCCAAAATTGACACAAAATAGGACTTTAAACATAACCATTTTATCATATGCCATAGAATGGTACAAAATGGGGGACTTTATTCTAATACACATATAAAATTAATCATTCCAATTATTTTTTTAAGTTTTATGGATGAACAGAGATCCAGGAATGTAGACAAATTGCATACATATAGCAAAATAACATTGTTAAACAATTATCAAGGCCTTACTTTTGCCATTCACATGGAGAAAACAGCATGTTTTTTCTCCATCTGGAGAGCCCTTCCTTATGTTTTCCTCATAGACAAGTCAATTTGTTGGCCTTAAGTGTATTTGATATGTGGCTGACAGACCAGGGACGCTGGTGTAACCATTCCTTTATGCTCTATCAAGGCATTTTCAATTCAGATAAACTAAGCTTGGGGTGCCATATGTAAAGCCTATGTATCAGATACATAAAATCAAGAGATGTATGCGATGTATGTAGCTAGAGTACAGACAATTACTGGTTGTGATCAAACGATTATTGCATTTATTACGATGCATTTATTCATCTGTATCAGATCAGAACAGATGTGAACTGATCCATACTACCGACAGCCCATGCTGAATGTATTTTCATATTCTTCCTTATCTACACATATTTCTTATATGTGCTTTCAGCATAGTACCACCTCACAATAAATTGAAAATAGTTCCCTTGCGATACACAATCTCTTTCAATATGGCATATGTTTTCCAGGATGGCATTCGATGGCCATATATATCTTCAGTTCAATATTTTCCTGATATTTAAATGCTACAACTATGCTACCAGGTTTAGATCAGCATGTGAAATTCCATATTAAGACACTTACTTATTGCACTGTTCTAGAACAAGTTGACCAAAAATGATTCACATCGCACTTGGTGGCAATCTTGGAATTACTCAAACTGTGGGAGTTGGGCAAGTTTATCATGATGGAAACCGACATAGATCAATTACTAAACATAACAGGGTTACTATGTACATAACATAACAGGATTACTATGTAACATATAGCACTGTCAAATGGAATACATTTTATGGATTTTCCACAATAAATGTGTTTTTGTCCCAAACATTTAAGAATCAATAGTATTTATGAATATGTAAAATGAGCAAATCGACATGAAGTAATTGCAAATATACAAGCAATTCACTAGCTTTCATTTGATACCATTTTGACGTTTGTAGATCAATATTTAATCAAGATATGACCAAAAACGTTTTGAAAATTTGAATAAACAATTTGATAGGGTTGAGGGTTTAGATAAGGGGTTTGGGTAAAAGACCCAAATGCCACAGTGTGAACATTGCTTAAAGTGTTATTCATGTAATGTTCTTTACAATAAATTATGTTTGCATAATGCCTTTGAACAGAAACACCTTGTTTTTGATAGTATTTAACACATTTTCGCTGAAAAATCACAATTTTCAGGAAATATATATGGCAATGCAACTGAACTAATATGCATGAAAAATAACAGCACATGGAAGAGCCAGCCATAAGCTTCAATTTGATACCATTCTGATATCAGTAGGTCAATACATAATCAAGATATGACCAAAAACGTTTTGAAAATTTGAATGAACAATTTGATGAGGTTAAGGGTTTAGATAAGGGTCACCGCCAAAAGCCCGCATCGCCAGAGTGCAAACATTGCTTAAAATGTTTCTTATAAACTGTTCTTTAATTCAAACCATGTTTACATGATTCCCCCTGAGAAGAAACACAATGTTTTTGAAAGTGTTTACCAAATATTCGGAAAAAAGGTCACAGTTTTAAGTAATGTCATTAATATTCATACATATGCAAATGAGCTAATTTGCATAAAATTTATAGCACATCATTAAGCAAGTCATAAGCTTTCATTTGATACCATTCTAACATCTGTATGTCAATATTCATCCAAGATATGACCAAAAACATTTTGAAATGAATGAACAATTTTATAGGGTTAAGGGTTTAGATAAGGGATTTGGCCAAAAGCCCCAACGGTCAAAGTGCAAACATCGCTCAAAATGTTTCTTATATAATTTTCTTGAAGATTTACTATGTTTACATAATTCCCCTGCACAAAAATGCTCTGTTTTGGAAAGTATTTACCACATTTCTGTCGAAAATCGCAATTTTAGGGAAAATCATTAATATTCATGAATATGCAAATGAGCTAATTTGCATAACATAACTGAAAATGAAAGAGCAAGTCATGAGCTTTCATTTGATACCATTCTGACACCTGTGTGTCAATATTCAATCAAGATATGACCAAATTCATTTTCAAAATTTAAATGAACAATTTGGTAGGGTTAAGGGTTTGGATAAGGGTTACGGCGAAAAGCCCCACTCGCCAGAGTGCAAACAAGGCTAAAAATGTTTCTAATAAAATGTACTTTAAGATAAACCATGTTTATAAAATTCCCCCTGGACAGAAACGCCTTCATTTGGAAAGTATTAACCAAATTTTCATCAAAAATTGGCAATTTTAAGGAAAATCATGAATATTCATGAATATGCAAATGAGCTAATTTGCATAAAATAACTAAAAATTAAGAACAAGTCATAAGCTTTCATTTGATACCATTTTGACATATGTAGATTAAAATTCAATCAAGATATGACCAAATGATTGTATGTATATTTAAATGACAAATTTGAAAGGGTTAAGGGTTTTAGATAAGGGTTACAGCCAAAAGCCCCAACGGCCAAAGTGCAAACAATGCTCATCTTGTAGCATTTGTTATAAGCTTTCAGAAAATCATACCCTTCAAAATTCCCTCTGGGGGGGAGCAGGGGTTATTGGTGGCTCAAGGTCTACTTTTACAATGACAGTATTTTGCTGACACATCTGAAATGAACAACCTTCAGTTTAAAAGGTTTAGTAATCAGTATTGTTGTCATTGTCTCAGCAAAATATATGCAATACTTAACGACTTAACGTGGAATGCTTTTGTCAGTCACTATTTGATGTCTTGACTATAATTTGACCTTTTACATCGATAAACCAAATCAGTTAGCCTGTAAATGACCATTTACGAGGAAAGATTCAACCAATAAAAAACGGTCCTTTCAAAAGAATGCTTATAAATTTGATCGGGCCGTTGGATAATGTCGTTCCCTATTTTAAACCTTTTCCATCTATTTTTTTTCAAGGAAAAAAAAACAGCATGAGTTACCTGGGTTTCCGATGATGGAAATAATTTTCTTTTCAGGCAACTTTTCCCATATCAGATTGTGATCAAATTCAATCAAATATTAAAGGATGCGTGTTGTTTGCTTGCATTAACTACAAGACAGTAATGAAGAAACTATATATTATGTCAACATGATCTTTATCAGACTGCGTGTAAATGTACAGCAAGCCGCAGTTACGTTTCTTTTTTTTTTTTTTTTTTTTTTTTTTATTATTATTTTTGTCGATAATTATCGATACATAACTTACCCGAAAGAATAAGCTAAACAAGCATTCGGCAAAGCGGGCTCACATATATGGTACCCTCCATCACGGTCATTACCAATATGTCGCATACGAGGACATCGAACCTGGATATTTTCTATGTATCTGAAACAAAAACGCGTTTGTCAAACACTTACAATCGTCCGAAACGGGGGTTCTTCACGGAACCGCCACGGACGTTTACGGAAAACACATTTTAAAATTTTGAATAAAATAAGGTTCCGGACACATCTTGGCTCAATCGCGACCCTTGAGACTGTTTGCAACCTTTTGCCGTTTGGAACGTAGTTGCAACATGATTTCGAGCGTAATACAGTGACCGCCATATTGAACGTGAAAGTAGACGCGCGTAAATGACGTCATCAAAACAAATCAATCCTTTAGCTAACGTTATAATTCAAGTGAAATATACTGTCAATAATCGATAAATCACATCAATTATTTTATCTGGTAAAATTTTGTCACATTTATGAGGATACAAACGACTTTTGAACGTTGTTTGTTTCAAATATTTTTCTGGCGTAGATTTAAATAGTTGTTTGGTCTGCTTTTGTTATAGACCAGACTACCGTTGAAACATTATGCTTGTGGAGTGATATGGGCAGGATCGGCTCATGCCGACAACTGTAATACGTTCGAGGGGATCTTGAGTAACGATAAGATCCGAGAATATTCGAATGGTAACCGTTAGACTGGAAACACTGCTTGTAGACGGCATTCGAATATTCTCGGAAAAGTGAATCGTCAGAGTAAAAAACGTCCGTATTTACCCGAAAAGTCATGATTTTAAAAACAAAAAAGTGTCCGTATTATCCCTGTCTGTTTTATATATAGTTTTATAACATGTCCGTATTTCCTCTCCTATGTCCGAACTTTCCCTACCCTCGTCCGTATATACCCGATTTTACACCCTGCACATTTTTGCAATTTTCATGACTTTCCGCCAATTTAGCGTCTTTCCGCGACCAGCATCGTCAAGAAAAGATTTTGGTCGAACAGAAAATATGGTACCCGGCCTAATGGGACCAGCAGGAAAGCACAAGGCCTAGTGAATCGCCGAAGTGTAAAAAGCGTCCGTATTTACACGAATTGACCCTATGTAAGGAAAATTGGAAATCCTTAGCTTAAGGCCGGTTTACATATACGATTCCGCGTTCATATGGCGTCCACATCACGCCCAATATTATACTGCACGTGTCTCCCGTTTTACACATGCTCCTGCCGTAATGTGGTAGCGGAATCATGTATGTGACCAGGCCTTTAAAATAATATCAACTATTACTCAGCAATATTAACACGAATTCGGTATGACCTCTTATATAAATTCATTTACGCTATGATCAGGTGTGCAATTTGGTTATGCTGTCTAGTTTTAAAATGTATTCATACTTAAAGGTCAACATTTTGTCAATATTTTCGTGCAATACTATAATTATGGATAATTTTTTACCAAGTATAGCATGACGAAATTTTGGACAAACAATGGCATGTAGTCGGTTTTATTCTAAAACCTCGCGACTCGACTTGTTTGAAGCTGTAGTTACGAGTTTTTAAAGCAATACATACAGTCAATTAATGCATGACCTTAATGCATGACCGTAAACCTAGTCTATTTTTGGCACAAAAAGCTATGCTATTACCTAAAGTAAATCTCTTGTACCTCGTCCATTGTCATGGCATGAAGGATATCTTCTGATGGAATGAATATAATGCCTTCTTTGTTTGTATATTTAGTGGTATCAAACAACTGAAAAATATGTCACTGCTTTTCAACACAAACCTCGTAACTGCAGCTTTAATCAAGCTGCAGTTAAGAGTTTCTTGTTAAAACGTAACGTTGTGGTCTGGATCCATTTACCCTTTCTGAATCAAGACCAGAGGTGCGTTCTTTAGAGCGAGATTTCTTGAGATTTCTTAAGATATTTTAGGTTAAAGCGTTCTTTAGAGCAAGATTTTTTTACGCTCAATGGGAGGCGCCATTACCCTATACTTCGTGCGGAACCCCTCGGTCAATTCTGTAGAAACAATATAAAAAGACTTGACAGAGTTGTTCCGAACGCTCCATAATTTATAAACCGCGGTGTTCCGAATGCTCCATACTGTATACAAATGACGTCATAATGACGTCATTTGTATAAACATGGAGCATTCGGAACAGCTCGGTCGAAGTCTCGGTCTTAAAAACGCTTTATCCTGAACATCTTAAGAAATCTTTAAAAATCTCGCTCTAAAGAACGCGGCTTTGGTTTTAGCATCCTCTACATAAAGTGCTTGAGAGAACATTAAAGCGAACGAAGTAAATGCTGATAACCAATATATTTTCTCACACTCCCATAATAATATTTTCTATGCTATATTGTGCACAAATCTCGTCTTCATAAACATTGGTTTAGGCTATGTACAATACGTTATTAATAACAGAACTTTTAAAGCATCTTCGGGTGTTAACCAAAGTAACGGAAAGTGACCAGGGTATCCCTCGTCAATATCCGTTGCCAGGGATGACACCAGAGGATGCACAAAGTGTTTGGCATCTAAAATGGGTTGTAATCTTTAAAGTGACATTTCACACTTTTCTTCATTTTTTCAAAGTATGTCTTGATGCAAAGATTGTTTATTCTGATGCGTAGAAATGCTATCAGTTCATTGAAGTTGTTATTTATAAGCGAAAAATATGCCTTTAAAGTTGAGACAGAAATGACCAATTCTATATAAATCTGAACTGTTGTCCACAACAATTTGTTTAATTTTAGCACAAAAATATATATTTCTCGTAAACAGTTCAATATTTTGACTTGAAAATTTCAGAATTTTCATAAGAAAAGATGCTCTTTCAGATAGAATAAAAGTAAAAATTGTGTAAAAATAATTGTGAAATGTCACTTTAAAAGATATAACAATGAAAAGATATAATACTGAATTTATTGGGTTTTTTTATTTTTCTAATTGGATGTGGACCGGAAAATGAACATGGCTTATTAGGTATTGTAGGGATAGATTATAAATATTCTTAGGCCTACTTTTGGCAAACAACCAAGATATTTTACATGATTAACCCTTTCCCAAACAAGACCTGGTTTTGACGGCCCTAATAGAAAAGCCTTTGGAAAACATTGAAACAAAAGAAGAAACTGCTGATAACCAGCAGTTTCTCCTTTTGTCTCAATATTTTCTATGCCATAATTTACACAGATCTTGTCTTTAATATCTCATATTTTGTCATTTGTGGCAGTTTTTTTTAAGTGGATCACCCTAAAATTTTGTCGTTTGGGAAAGGATCAAATAGAAAGTATCTTGACACACAAAAGAAAGTGTGCATGTGGTTATTGGAAACTGTTGTACGCTTATTAAGCAAATTATTATCATAATGTTGTGTCAAAATTTACAAAAATTATTGACATCAGGATTTCTTATATTTAATTAAAAAAAAAACATCTCTTTGTGGTAATTAATACAGAAAATCACTACATAGAAATCATTGATGAAAAAGGAGAAAATCGTGGATTTTAGTCTATGACTTACCCCATATATGCCCGTTTTGAAAGGCGGTTGAGGATCTGGATTTTTCTTTACAACTGGAAACCGTTTTTCACCCCCAAACAAGCTCGAGTTTATCGCCGCCCTCTTGTCTGGGTTAAGGAATAAGATCCAGTCCCTTCGAGGGTTTTTCGAAGTACTATGCGTAGAGGACAGGATCCAACACAGCCAAACAGTTGCGAGCACGAGTACAAAGAAGAGGGTGATGTACTCCATTTTTCTGTACTGGAAAACAACAACAACAACAACAACAACAACAACAACAACAACAACATAATGGCAAAAGAATTTGGTTCGACAAATAGACTGGTCCTACCGTAATGTGTTGCTTAACCGTCGGTGTTGTTATAAAATCAATTTTATAAGAACACTTATGGAAATACAATTTGTTTGTCCGACATTACGTTACGGTTAACTGGATAAAAGCGTCCCTTATTGCAGAAAGGCTTTAATACCTTTGTTAACACAATATGCCTATTGATTTGAGTTTTGCTTGAAAGGGAGATGGTAAAGACACAACAGGGATTACCTGAATATGGTGGGTCTTTCAAAGAACACACATGATAAAAGACTTATTGACAATCAATCAAAATTTTGGTTGTTCGTCAATAACCTTTTTTATCGAGTGTTGTTTAAAAGATTATTCGCATTCAGCATAATTATTTTGGGAGATTTTCTTCTTTTGCTTCAAACATTTTTTTCAAATCGATGATTATTATATTAATAGAATTATTGTAAAAATATCGAAATAAATCTTGGTGCAAACATGTACTACAGCCCCCCTATGAACTTCACATTACTACTCTGCTTGCCTTTTAGCTTCCCTCAGCTATTCTGCCAACTTCACTCTGCTACACTCAAGGTCTGCCAATTTCTCTTCACTACTCTCCAACCTTCACTCTGCTGGTCTGCCAACTCCACTCTGTTGCTCTATTTGCCTGTCGACTTCACACTGCTACTCTGCTTGTCTGCCATCTCCACTTCGAAACTCTATTTATGTGCCAACCTTTTGCAACTTTGCTGGTCTGTCAACTTCACGTTATATTCTGAAAATTTTGCTCTGCTGGTCTGCAAACTTCACCTGCAACTCTACTGGCCTGCCAACTTCACTCCACTACTCTGTCAACTTCATTCTGTTGGTCTGCCAACTTCACTCTACTGTCTGCCAATTTCATTCTGCTGGTCTGCCACTTCACTCTACTGGTCTGCCAACTTCATTCTGCTGGTCTGCCACTTCACTCTACTGGTCTGCCAACTTCACTCTGCTCGTCTGCCAACTTCACTCTGCTGGTCTGCCAACTTCACTCTGCTAGTCTTCCAACTTCACTCTGCAGGTCTGCCAACTTCACTCTGCTGTCTGCCAACTTCATTCTGCTGGTCTGCCAACTTCACTCTGCTGGTCTGCCATCTTCACTCTACTGATCTGCCAACTTCATTCTGCTGGTCTGCCAACATCACTCTGCTGGTCTGCCATCTTCACTCTACTTGTCTGCCAACTTCATTCTGCTGGTCTGCCAACTTCACTCTGCTGGTCTGCCATCTTCACTCTACTGGTCTGCCAACTTCACTCTGCTGGTCTGCAAACTTCACTCTACTTGTCTGCCAACTTCACTCTATAACTCTGCCAACTTCACTCTGCTGGTCTGCCAACTTCATTCTGCTGGTCTGCCAACTTCACTCTGCTGTCTGCCAACTTCATTCTGCTGGTCTGCCAACTTCACTCTGCTGGTCTGCCATCTTCACTCTACTGGTCTGCCAACTTCACTCTGCTGGTCTGCCAACTTCACTCTGCTGGTCTGCCAACTTCACTCTACTACTCTGCAAACTTCATTCTGCTGGTCTGCCAACTTCACTCTGCTGGTCTGTCAACTTCACTCTACTGGTCTGCTAACTTCATTCTGCTGGTCTGCCAACTTCACTCTACTGGTCTGCCAACTTCACTTTGCTGGTCTGTCAACTTCACTCTGCTGGTCTACCAATTTCACTCTGCTGGTCTGCCAACTTCACTCCACTGGTCTGCCAACTTCACTCTGCTGTCTGCCAACTTCATTCTGCTGGTCTGCCAACTTCACTCTGCTGGTCTGCCAACTTCATTCTGCTGGTCTGCCAACTTCACTCTGCTGGTCTGCCAACTTCATTCTGCTGGTCTGCCAACTTCACTCTGCTGTCTGCCAACTTCACTCTACTGGTCTGCCAACTTCACTCTGCTGGTCTGCCAACTTCACTCTGCTGGTCTGCCAACTTCACTCTACTTGTCTGCCAACTTCACTCTGCTGGTCTGCCAACTTCACTCTGCTGGTCTGCCAACTTCACTCTACTGGTCTGCTAACTTCATTCTGCTGGTCTGCCAACTTCACTCTACTGGTCTGCCAACTTCACTCTGCTGGTCTGTCATCTTCACTCTGCTGGTCTGCCAACTTCACTCTGCTGTCTGCCAATTTCACTCTACTGGTCTGCCAACTTCACTCTGCTGTCTGCCAACTTCACTCTACTGGTCTGCCAACTTCACCCTACTGGTCTGCCAACTTCACTCTACTGGTCTGCCAACTTCACTCTACTGGTCTGCCAACTTCACTCTACTGGT
Source organism: Fragum sueziense (assembly GCA_963680895.1). NCBI lineage: Eukaryota > Metazoa > Mollusca > Bivalvia > Cardiida > Cardiidae > Fragum > Fragum sueziense. Next base: position 72,096,833 of record OY804594.1, on the reverse strand, counting down.
CTGCCAACTTCACTCTACTGGTCTGCCAACTTCACTCGACTGGTCTGCCAACTTCACTCTGCTGGTCTGCCAACTTCACTCTGTTGGTCTGCCAACTTCACTCTACTGGTCTGCCAACTTCACTCTACTGGTCTGCCAACTTCACTCTACTTGTCTGCCAACTTCACTCTACTGGTCTGCCAACTTCACTCTGCTGGTCTGCCAAGTTCACTCTACTGGTCTGCCAACTTCACTCTACTGGTCTGCCAACTTCACTCTGCTGGTCTGCCAACTTCATTCTGCTGCTCTGTCAACTTCATTCTGCTGGTCTGCCAACTTCACTCTACTACTCTGCCAACTTCACTCTACTACTCTGCCAACTTCACTCTACTACTCTGCCAACTTCATTCTGCTGGTCTGCCAACTTCACTCTGCTGGTCTGCCAACTTCACTCTGCTGGTCTGCCAACTTCACTCTACTACTCTGCAAACTTCATTCTGCTGGTCTGCCAACTTCATTCTGCTGGTCTGCCAACTTCACTCTGTTGGTCTGCCAACTTCACTCTACTGGTCTGCAAACTTCACCCTGCTGGTCTGCCAACTTCATTCTGCTGGTCTGCCAACTTCACTCTACTGGTCTGCCAACTTCATTCTGCTGGTCTGCCAACTTCACTCTGCTGGTCTGCCAACTTCACTCTGCTGTCTGCCAACTTCATTCTGCTGGTCTGCCAACTTCACTCTGCTGGTCTGCCAACTTCACTCTGCAGGTCTGCCAACTTCACTCTGTTGGTCTGCCAACTTCACTCTACTGGTCTGCCAACATCACTATACTGGTCTGCCAACTTCACTCTGCTGTCTGCCAACTTCACTTAGCTGGTCTGCCAACTTCATTCTGCTGGTCTGCCAACTTCACTCTACTGGTCTGCAAACTTCACTCTGCTGGTCTGCCAACTTCACTCTGCGCTGGTCTGCCAACTTCATTCTGCTGGTCTGCCAACTTCACTCTGCTGGTCTGCCAACTTCACTCTGCTGGTCTGCCAACTTCACTCTGCTGGTCTGGCAACTTCATTCTGCTGGTCTGCCAACTTCACTCTGCTGGTCTGCAAACTTCACTCTGCTGGTCTGCCAACTTCACTCTGCTGGTCTGCCAACTTCACTCTGCTGGTCTGCCAACTTCACTCTGCTGGTCTGCCAACTTCACTCTGCTGGTCTGCCAACTTCACTCTGCTGGTCTGCCAACTTCACTCTGCTCGTCTGCCAACTTCACTCTGCTGGTCTGCCAACTTCACTCTGTTGGTCTGCCAACTATACTCAGCTGAACTGCCAACTTCACTATACTGGTCTGCCAACTTCACTCTGCTGGTCTGCTAACTTCACTCTGCTGGTCTGCCAACTTCACTCTGCTGGTCTGCCAACCTCACTCTGCTGGTCTGCCAACTTCACTCTGATGGTCTGCAAACTTCACTCTGCTGGTCTGCCAACTTCACTCTACTACTCTGCAAACTTCATTCTGCTGGTCTGCCAACTTCACTCTGCTGGTCTGCCAACTTCACTCTACTGGTCTGCTAACTTCATTCTGCTGGTCTGCCAACTTCACTCTACTGGTCTGCCAACTTCACTTTGCTGGTCTGTCAACTTCACTCTGCTGGTCTACCAATTTCACTCTGCTGGTCTGCCAACTTCACTCTACTGGTCTGCCAACTTCACTCTGCTGTCTGCCAACTTCATTCTGCTGGTCTGCCAACTTCACTCTGCTGGTCTGCCAACTTCATTCTGCAGGTCTGCCAACTTCACTCTGCTGGTCTGCCAACTTCATTCTGCTGGTCTGCCAACTTCACTCTGCTGTCTGCCAACTTCACTCTACTGGTCTGCCAACTTCACTCTGCTGGTCTGCCAACTTCACTCTGCTGGTCTGCCAACTTAACTCTACTTGTCTGCCAACTTCACTCTACTGGTCTGCCAACTTCACTCTGCTGGTCTGCCAACTTCACTCTACTGGTCTGCTAACTTCATTCTGCTGGTCTGCCAACTTCACTCTAATGGTCTGCCAACTTCACTCTGCTGGTCTGCCAACTTCACTCTGCTGGTCTGCCAACTTCACTCTGCTGTCTGCCAATTTCACTCTACTGGTCTGCCAACTTCACTCTGCTGTCTGCCAACTTCACTCTACTGGTCTGCCAACTTCACTCTACTGATGTGCCAACTTCTCTCTACTGGTCTGCCAACTTCACTCTACTGGTCTGCCAACTTCACTCTACTGGTCTGCCAACTTCACTCTACTGGTCTGCCAACTTCACTCTACTGGTCTGCCAACTTCACTCTACTGGTCTGCCAACTTCACTCTACTGGTCTGCCAACTTTACTCTACTGGTCTGCCAACTTCACTCTGCTGGTCTGCCAACTTCACTCTGTTGGTCTGCCAACTTCACTCTACTGGTCTGCCAACTTCACTCTACTGGTCTGCCAACTTCACTCTGCTGTCTGCCAACTTCACTCTGCTGGTCTGCCAACTTCACTCTACTGGTCTGCCAACTTCACTCTACTGGTCTGCCAACTTCACTCTGCTGGTCTGCCAACTTCATTCTGCTGGTCTGTCAACTTCATTCTGCTGGTTTGCCAACTTCACTCTACTACTCTGCCAACTTCACTCTACTAATCTGCCAACTTCACTCTACTGGTCTGCCAACTTCACTCTACTACTCTGCAAACTTCATTCTGCTGGTCTGCCAACTTTACTCTGCTGGTCTGCCAACTTCACTCTGCTGGTCTGCCAACTTCACTCAACTACTCTGCAAACTTCATTCTGCTGGTCTTCCAACTTCACTCTACTGGTCTGCCAACTTCATTCTACTGGTCTGCCAACTTCACTCTGCTGGTCTGCCAACTTCACTCTGTTGGTCTGCCAACTTCACTCTACTACTCTGCAAACTTCACTCTGCTGGTCTGCCAACTTCACTCTGCTGGTCTGCCAACTTCACTCTGTTGGTCTGCCAACTTCACTCTACTGGTCTGCAAACTTCACCCTGCTGATCTGCCAACTTCATTCTGCTGGTCTGCCAACTTCACTCTACTGGTCTGCCAACTTCATTCTGCTGGTCTGCCAACTTCACTCTGCTGGTCTGCCAACTTCACTCTGCTGTCTGCCAACTTCATTCTACTGGTCTGCCAACTTCACTCTGCTGGTCTGCCAACTTCACTCTGCTGGTCTGCCAACTTCACTCTGTTGGTCTGCCAACTTCACTCTACTGGTCTGCCAACATCACTATACTGGTCTGCCAACTTCACTCTGCTGTCTGCCAACTTCACTCAGCTGGTCTGCCAACTTCATTCTGCTGGTCTGCCAACTTCACTTTGCTGGTCTGTCAACTTCACTCTGCTGGTCTACCAATTTCACTCTGCTGGTCTGCCAACTTCACTCTACTGGTCTGCCAACTTCACTCTGCTGTCTGCCAACTTCATTCTGCTGGTCTGCCAACTTCACTCTGCTGGTCTGCCAACTTCATTCTGCAGGTCTGCCAACTTCACTCTGCTGGTCTGCCAACTTCATTCTGCTGGTCTGCCAACTTCACTCTGCTGTCTGCCAACTTCACTCTACTGGTCTGCCAACTTCACTCTGCTGGTCTGCCAACTTCACTCTGCTGGTCTGCCAACTTAACTCTACTTGTCTGCCAACTTCACTCTACTGGTCTGCCAACTTCACTCTGCTGGTCTGCCAACTTCACTCTACTGGTCTGCTAACTTCATTCTGCTGGTCTGCCAACTTCACTCTAATGGTCTGCCAACTTCACTCTGCTGGTCTGCCAACTTCACTCTGCTGGTCTGCCAACTTCACTCTGCTGTCTGCCAATTTCACTCTACTGGTCTGCCAACTTCACTCTGCTGTCTGCCAACTTCACTCTACTGGTCTGCCAACTTCACTCTACTGATGTGCCAACTTCTCTCTACTGGTCTGCCAACTTCACTCTACTGGTCTGCCAACTTCACTCTACTGGTCTGCCAACTTCACTCTACTGGTCTGCCAACTTCACTCTACTGGTCTGCCAACTTCACTCTACTGGTCTGCCAACTTCACTCTACTGGTCTGCCAACTTTACTCTACTGGTCTGCCAACTTCACTCTGCTGGTCTGCCAACTTCACTCTGTTGGTCTGCCAACTTCACTCTACTGGTCTGCCAACTTCACTCTACTGGTCTGCCAACTTCACTCTGCTGTCTGCCAACTTCACTCTGCTGGTCTGCCAACTTCACTCTACTGGTCTGCCAACTTCACTCTACTGGTCTGCCAACTTCACTCTGCTGGTCTGCCAACTTCATTCTGCTGGTCTGTCAACTTCATTCTGCTGGTTTGCCAACTTCACTCTACTACTCTGCCAACTTCACTCTACTAATCTGCCAACTTCACTCTACTGGTCTGCCAACTTCACTCTACTACTCTGCAAACTTCATTCTGCTGGTCTGCCAACTTTACTCTGCTGGTCTGCCAACTTCACTCTGCTGGTCTGCCAACTTCACTCAACTACTCTGCAAACTTCATTCTGCTGGTCTTCCAACTTCACTCTACTGGTCTGCCAACTTCATTCTACTGGTCTGCCAACTTCACTCTGCTGGTCTGCCAACTTCACTCTGTTGGTCTGCCAACTTCACTCTACTACTCTGCAAACTTCACTCTGCTGGTCTGCCAACTTCACTCTGCTGGTCTGCCAACTTCACTCTGTTGGTCTGCCAACTTCACTCTACTGGTCTGCAAACTTCACCCTGCTGATCTGCCAACTTCATTCTGCTGGTCTGCCAACTTCACTCTACTGGTCTGCCAACTTCATTCTGCTGGTCTGCCAACTTCACTCTGCTGGTCTGCCAACTTCACTCTGCTGTCTGCCAACTTCATTCTACTGGTCTGCCAACTTCACTCTGCTGGTCTGCCAACTTCACTCTGCTGGTCTGCCAACTTCACTCTGTTGGTCTGCCAACTTCACTCTACTGGTCTGCCAACATCACTATACTGGTCTGCCAACTTCACTCTGCTGTCTGCCAACTTCACTCAGCTGGTCTGCCAACTTCATTCTGCTGGTCTGCCAACTTCACTCTACTGGTCTGCCAACTTCATTCTGCTGGTCTGCCAACTTCACTCTGCGCTGGTCTGCCAACTTCATTCTGCTGGTCTGCCAACTTCACTCTGCTGGTCTGCCAACTTCACTCTGCTGGTCTGCCAACTTCACTCTGCTGGTCTGGCAACTTCATTCTGCTGGTCTGCCAACTTCACTCTGCTGGTCTGCCAACTTCACTCTGCTGGTCTGCCAACTTCACTCTGCTGGTCTGCCAACTTCACTCTGCTGGTCTGCCAACTTCACTCTGCTGGTCTGCCAACTTCACTCTGCTGGTCTGCCAACTTCACTCTGTTGGTCTGCCAACTTCACTCTGCTGGTCTGCCAACTTCACTCTGCTGGTCTACCAACTTCACTCTGCTGGTCTGCCAACTTCACTCTGCTGGTCTGCCAACTTCACTCTGCTGGTCTGCCAACTTCACTCTGCTGGTCTGCCAACTTCACTCTGCTGGTCTGCCAACTTCACCCTGTTGGTCTGCCAACTATACTCAGCTGAACTGCCAACTTCACTATACTGGTCTGCCAACTTCACTCTGCTGGTCTGCTAACTTCACTCTGCTGGTCTGCCAACTTCACTCTGCTGGTCTGCCAACCTCACTCTGCTGGTCTGCCAACTTCACTCTGCTGGTCTGCAAACTTCACTCTGCTGGTCTGCCAACTTCACTCTACTACTCTGCAAACTTCATTCTGCTGGTCTGCCAACTTCACTCTGCTGGTCTGCCAACTTCACTCTACTGGTCTGCTAACTTCATTCTGCTGGTCTGCCAACTTCACTCTACTGGTCTGCCAACTTCACTTTGCTGGTCTGTCAACTTCACTCTGCTGGTCTACCAATTTCACTCTGCTGGTCTGCCAACTTCAATCTACTGGTCTGCCAACTTCACTCTGCTGTCTGCCAACTTCATTCTGCTGGTCTGCCAACTTCACTCTGCTGGTCTGCCAACTTCATTCTGCAGGTCTGCCAACTTCACTCTGCTGGTCTGCCAACTTCACTCTACTGGTCTGCTAACTTCATTCTGCTGGTCTGCCAACTTCACTCTACTGGTCTGCCAACTTCACTCTGCTGGTCTGCCAACTTCACTCTGCTGGTCTGCCAACTTCACTCTGCTGTCTGCCAATTTCACTCTACTGGTCTGCCAACTTCACTCTGCTGTCTGCCAACTTCACTCTACTGGTCTGCCAACTTCACTCTACTGATGTGCCAACTTCTCTCTACTGGTCTGCCAACTTCACTCTACTGGTCTGCCAACTTCACTCTACTGGTCTGCCAACTTCACTCTACTGGTCTGCCAACTTCACTCTACTGGTCTGCCAACTTCACTCTACTGGTCTGCCAACTTCACTCTACTGGTCTGCCAACTTCACTCTACTGGTCTGCCAACTTCACTCTGCTGGTCTGCCAACTTCACTCTGTTGGTCTGCCAACTTCACTCTACTGGTCTGCCAACTTCACTCTACTGGTCTGCCAACTTCACTCTGCTGTCTGCCAACTTCACTCTGCTGGTCTGCCAACTTCACTCTACTGGTCTGCCAACTTCACTCTACTGGTCTGCCAACTTCACTCTGCTGGTCTGCCAACTTCATTCTGCTGGTCTGTCAACTTCATTCTGCTGGTTTGCCAACTTCACTCTACTACTCTGCCAACTTCACTCTACTAATCTGCCAACTTCACTCTACTGGTCTGCCAACTTCACTCTACTACTCTGCAAACTTCATTCTGCTGGTCTGCCAACTTTACTCTGCTGGTCTGCCAACTTCACTCTGCTGGTCTGCCAACTTCACTCAACTACTCTGCAAACTTCATTCTGCTGGTCTTCCAACTTCACTCTACGGGTCTGCCAACTTCATTCTACTGGTCTGCCAACTTCACTCTGCTGGTCTGCCAACTTCACTCTGTTGGTCTGCCAACTTCACTCTACTACTCTGCAAACTTCACTCTGCTGGTCTGCCAACTTCACTCTGCTGGTCTGCCAACTTCACTCTGTTGGTCTGCCAACTTCACTCTACTGGTCTGCAAACTTCACCCTGCTGATCTGCCAACTTCATTCTGCTGGTCTGCCAACTTCACTCTACTGGTCTGCCAACTTCATTCTGCTGGTCTGCCAACTTCACTCTGCTGGTCTGCCAACTTCACTCTGCTGTCTGCCAACTTCATTCTACTGGTCTGCCAACTTCACTCTGCTGGTCTGCCAACTTCACTCTGCTGGTCTGCCAACTTCACTCTGTTGGTCTGCCAACTTCACTCTACTGGTCTGCCAACATCACTATACTGGTCTGCCAACTTCACTCTGCTGTCTGCCAACTTCACTCAGCTGGTCTGCCAACTTCATTCTGCTGGTCTGCCAACTTCACTCTACTGGTCTGCCAACTTCATTCTGCTGGTCTGCCAACTTCACTCTGCGCTGGTCTGCCAACTTCATTCTGCTGGTCTGCCAACTTCATTCTGCTGGTCTGCCAACTTCACTCTGCTGGTCTGCCAACTTCACTCTGCTGGTCTGGCAACTTCATTCTGCTGGTCTGCCAACTTCACTCTGCTGGTCTGCCAACTTCACTCTGCTGGTCTGCCAACTTCACTCTGCTGGTCTGCCAACTTCACTCTGCTGGTCTGCCAACTTCACTCTGCTGGTCTGCCAACTTCACTCTGCTGGTCTGCCAACTTCACTCTGCTGGTCTGCCAACTTCACTCTGCTGGTCTGCCAACTTCACTCTGCTGGTCTGCAAACTTCACTCTGCTGGTCTGCAAACTTCACTCTACTACTCTGCAAACTTCATTCTGCTGGTCTGCCAACTTCACTCTGCTGGTCTGCCAACTTCACTCTACTGGTCTGCTAACTTCATTCTGCTGGTCTGCCAACTTCACTCTACTGGTCTGCCAACTTCACTCTGCTGGTCTGCCAACTTCACTCTACTGGTCTGCTAACTTCATTCTGCTGGTCTGCCAACTTCACTCTACTGGTCTGCCAACTTCACTTTGCTGGTCTGTCAACTTCACTCTGCTGGTCTACCAATTTCACTCTGCTGGTCTGCTAACTTCACTCTACTGGTCTGCCAACTTCACTCTGCTGTCTGCCAACTTCATTCTGCTGGTCTGCCAACTTCACTCTGCTGGTCTGCCAACTTCATTCTGCAGGTCTGCCAACTTCACTCTGCTGGTCTGCCAACTTCATTCTGCTGGTCTGCCAACTTCACTCTGCTGTCTGCCAACTTCACTCTGCTGGTCTGCCAACTTAACTCTGCTGGTGTGCCAACTTCACTCTACTTGTCTGCCAACTTCACTCTACTGGTCAGCCAACTTCACTCTGCTGGTCTGCCAACTTCACTCTACTGGTCTGCTAACTTCATTCTGCTGGTCTGCCAACTTCACTCTACTGGTCTGCCAACTTCACTCTGCTGGTCTGCCAACTTCATTCTGCTGGTCTGCCAACTTCACTCTGCTGTCTGCCAATTTCACTCTACTGGTCTGCCAACTTCACTCTGCTGTCTGCCAACTTCACTCTACTGGTCTGCCAACCTCACTCTACTGGTCTGCCAACTTCACTCTACTGGTCTGCCAACTTCACTCTACTGGTCTGCCAACTTCACTCTACTGGTCTGCCAACTTCACTCTACTGGTCTGCCAACTTCACTCTACTGGTCTGCCAACTTCACTCTACTGGTCTGCCAACTTCACTCTACTGGTCTGCCAACTTCACTCTACTGGTCTGCCAACTTCACTCTGCTGGTCTGCCAACTTCACTCTGTTGGTATGCCAACTTCACTCTACTGGTCTGCCAACTTCACTCTACTGGTCTGCCAACTTCACTCTGCTGTCTGCCAACTTCACTCTGCTGGTCTGCCAACTTCACTCTACTGGTCTGCCAACTTCACTCTACTGGTCTGCCAACTTCACTCTGCTGGTCTGCCAACTTCATTCTGCTGGTCTGTCAACTTCATTCTGCTGGTTTGCCAACTTCACTCTACTACTCTGCCAACTTCACTCTACTAATCTGCCAACTTCACTCTACTGGTCTGCCAACTTCACTCTACTACTCTGCAAACTTCATTCTGCTGGTCTGCCAACTTTACTCTGCTGGTCTGCCAACTTCACTCTGCTGGTCTGCCAACTTCACTCAACTACTCTGCAAACTTCATTCTGCTGGTCTTCCAACTTCACTCTACGGGTCTGCCAACTTCATTCTACTGGTCTGCCAACTTCACTCTGCTGGTCTGCCAACTTCACTCTGTTGGTCTGCCAACTTCACTCTACTACTCTGCAAACTTCACTCTGCTGGTCTGCCAACTTCACTCTGCTGGTCTGCCAACTTCACTCTGTTGGTCTGCCAACTTCACTCTACTGGTCTGCAAACTTCACCCTGCTGATCTGCCAACTTCATTCTGCTGGTCTGCCAACTTCACTCTACTGGTCTGCCAACTTCATTCTGCTGGTCTGCCAACTTCACTCTGCTGGTCTGCCAACTTCACTCTGCTGTCTGCCAACTTCATTCTACTGGTCTGCCAACTTCACTCTGCTGGTCTGCCAACTTCACTCTGCTGGTCTGCCAACTTCACTCTGTTGGTCTGCCAACTTCACTCTACTGGTCTGCCAACATCACTATACTGGTCTGCCAACTTCACTCTGCTGTCTGCCAACTTCACTCAGCTGGTCTGCCAACTTCATTCTGCTGGTCTGCCAACTTCACTCTACTGGTCTGCCAACTTCATTCTGCTGGTCTGCCAACTTCACTCTGCGCTGGTCTGCCAACTTCATTCTGCTGGTCTGCCAACTTCACTCTGCTGGTCTGCCAACTTCACTCTGCTGGTCTGCCAACTTCACTCTGCTGGTCTGGCAACTTCATTCTGCTGGTCTGCCAACTTCACTCTGCTGGTCTGCCAACTTCACTCTGCTGGTCTGCCAACTTCACTCTGCTGGTCTGCCAACTTCACTGGTCTGCCAACTTCACTCTGCTGGTCTGCCAACTTCACTCTGCTGGTCTGCCAACTTCACTCTGCTGGTCTGCCAACTTCACTCTGCTGGTCTGCCAACTTCACTCTGCTGGTCTGCAAACTTCACTCTGCTGGTCTGCCAACTTCACTCTACTACTCTGCAAACTTCATTCTGCTGGTCTGCCAACTTCACTCTGCTGGTCTGCCAACTTCACTCTACTGGTCTGCTAACTTCATTCTGCTGGTCTGCCAACTTCACTCTACTGGTCTGCCAACTTCACTCTGCTGGTCTGCCAACTTCACTCTACTGGTCTGCTAACTTCATTCTGCTGGTCTGCCAACTTCACTCTACTGGTCTGCCAACTTCACTTTGCTGGTCTGTCAACTTCACTCTGCTGGTCTACCAATTTCACTCTGCTGGTCTGCTAACTTCACTCTACTGGTCTGCCAACTTCACTCATCTGTCTGCCAACTTCATTCTGCTGGTCTGCCAACTTCACTCTGCTGGTCTGCCAACTTCATTCTGCAGGTCTGCCAACTTCACTCTGCTGGTCTGCCAACTTCATTCTGCTGGTCTGCCAACTTCATTCTGCTGGTCTGCCAACTTCACTCTGCTGGTCTGCCAACTTCACTCTGCTGGTGTGCCAACTTCACTCTACTTGTCTGCCAACTTCACTCTACTGGTCTGCCAACTTCACTCTGCTGGTCTGCCAACTTCACTCTACTGGTCTGCTAACTTCATTCTGCTGGTCTGCCAACTTCACTCTACTGGTCTGCCAACTTCACTCTGCTGGTCTGCCAACTTCATTCTGCTGGTCTGCCAACTTCACTCTGCTGTCTGCCAATTTCACTCTACTGGTCTGCCAACTTCACTCTGCTGTCTGCCAACTTCACTCTACTGGTCTGCCAACCTCACTCTACTGGTCTGCCAACTTCACCCTACTGGTCTGCCAACTTCACTCTACTGGTCTGCCAACTTCACTCTACTGGTCTGCCAACTTCACTCTACTGGTCTGCCAACTTCACTCTACTGGTCTGCCAACTTCACTCTACTGGTCTGCCAACTTCACTCTACTGGTCTGCCAACTTCACTCTGCTGGCCTGCCAACTTCACTCTGTTGGTCTGCCAACTTCACTCTACTGGTCTGCCAACTTCACTCTACTGGTCTGCCAACTTCACTCTGCTGTCTGCCAACTTCACTCTACTGGTCTGCCAACTTCACTCTACTGGTCTGCCAACTTCACTCTACTGGTCTGCCAACTTCACTCTGCTGGTCTGCCAACTTCATTCTGCTGGTCTGTCAACTTCATTCTGCTGGTTTGCCAACTTCACTCTACTAATCTGCCAACTTCACTCTACTAATCTGCCAACTTCACTCTACTGGTCTGCCAACTTCACTCTACTACTCTGCAAACTTCATTCTGCTGGTCTGCCAACTTCACTCTGCTGGTCTGCCAACTTCACTCTGCTGGTCTGCCAACTTCACTCAACTACTCTGCAAACTTCATTCTGCTGGTCTTCCAACTTCACTCTACTGGTCTGCCAACTTCATTCTACTGGTCTGCCAACTTCACTCTGCTGGTCTGCCAACTTCACTCTGCTGGTCTGCCAACTTCACTCTACTACTCTGCCAACTTCATTCTGCTGGTCTGCCAACTTCACTCTGCTGGTCTGCCAACTTCACTCTGTTGGTCTGCCAACTTCACTCTACTGGTCTGCAAACTTCACCCTGCTGGTCTGCCAACTTCATTTTGCTGGTCTGCCAACTTCACTCTACTGGTCTGCCAACTTCATTCTGCTGGTCTGCCAACTTCACTCTGCTGGTCTGCCAACTTCACTCTGCTGTCTGCCAACTTCATTCTGCTGGTCTGCCAACTTCACTCTGCTGGTCTGCCAACTTCACTCTGCTGGTCTGCCAACTTCACTCTGTTGGTCTGCCAACTTCACTCTACTGGTCTGCCAACATCACTATACTGGTCTGCCAACTTCACTCTGCTGTCTGCCAACTTCACTCAGCTGGTCTGCCAACTTCATTCTGCTGGTCTGCCAACTTCACTCTACTGGTCTGCCAACTTCATTCTGCTGGTCTGCCAATTTCACTCTGCGCTGGTCTGCCAACTTCATTCTGCTGGTCTGCCAACTTCACTCTACTACTCTGCAAACTTCATTCTGCTGGTCTGCCAACTTCACTCTACTACTCTGCAAACTTCACTCTGCTGGTCTGTCAACTTCATTCTGCTGGTCTGCCAACTTCACTCTGCTGGTCTGCCAACTTCACTCTGCTGGTCTGCCAACTTCATTCTGCTGGTCTGCCAACTTCACTCTGCTGGTCTGCCAACTTCACTCTACTGGTCTGCCAACTTCACTCTGTTGGTCTGCCAACTTCACTTTGCTGGTCTGCTAACTTCACTCTGCTGGTCTGCCAACTTCACTCCGCTGGTCTGCCAACTCCATTCTGCTGGTCTGCCAACTTCACTCTGCTGGTCTGCCAACTTCATTCTGCAGGTCTGCCAACTTCACTCTGCTGGTCTGCCAACTTCACTCTGTTGGTCTGCCAACTTCACTCTACTGGTCTGCCAACATCACTATACTGGTCTGCCAACTTCACTCTGCTGTCTGCCAACTTCACTCAGCTGGTCTGCCAACTTCATTCTGCTGGTCTGCCAACTTCACTCTACTGGTCTGCCAACTTCACTCTGCTGGTCTGCCAACTTCACTCTGCGCTGGTCTGCCAACTTCATTCTGCTGGTCTGCCAACTTCACTCTGCTGGTCTGCCAACTTCACTCTGCTGGTCTGCCAACTTCACTCTGCTGGTCTGCCAACTTCACTCTGCTGGTCTGCCAACTTCACTCTACTGGTCTGCCAACATCACTATACTGGTCTGCCAACTTCACTCTGCTGTCTGCCAACTTCACTCAGCTGGTCTGCCAACTTCATTCTGCTGGTCTGCCAACTTCACTCTACTGGTCTGCCAACTTCACTCTGCTGGTCTGCCAACTTCACTCTGCGCTGGTCTGCCAACTTCATTCTGCTGGTCTGCCAACTTCACTCTGCTGTCTGCCAACTTCACTCTACTGGTCTGCCAACTTCATTCTGCTGGTCTGCCAACTTCACTCTGCTGGTCTGCCAACTTCACTCTGCTGTCTGCCAACTTCACTCTACCGGTCTGCCAACTTCACTCTGCAGGTCTGCCAACTTCACTCTGTTGGTCTGCCAACTTCACTCTACTGGTCTGCCAACATCACTATACTGGTCTGCCAACTTCACTCTGCTGTCTGCCAACTTCACTCAGCTGGTCTGCCAACTTCATTCTGCTGGTCTGCCAACTTCACTATACTGGTCTGCCAACTTCACTCTGCTGGTCTGCCAACTTCACTCTGTGCTGGTCTGCCAACTTAATTCTGCTGGTCTGCCAACTTCACTCTGCTGTCTGCCAACTTCACTCTACTGGTCTGCCAACTTCACTCTGCGCTGGTCTGCCAACTTCATTCTGCTGGTCTGCCAACTTCACTCTACTGGTCTGCCAACTTCACTCTACTGGTCTGCCAACTTCACTCTGCTGGTCTGCCAACTTCACTCTGCGCTGGTCTGTCAACTTCATTCTGCTGGTCTGCCAACTTCACTCTGCTGGTCTGCCAACTTCACTCTGCTGTCTGCCAACTTCACTCTACTGGTCTGCCAACTTCACTCTACTGGTCTGCCAACTTCACTCTGCTGGTCTGCCAACTTCACTCTGCGCTGGTCTGTCAACTTCATTCTGCTGGTCTGCCAACTTCACTCTGCTGTCTGCCAACTTCACTCTACTGGTCTGCCAACTTCATTCTGCTGGTCTGCCAACTTCACTCTGCTGGTCTGCCAACTTCACTCTGCTGGTCTGCCAACTTCACTCTGCGCTGGTCTGCCAACTTCATTCTGCTGGTCTGCCAACTTCACTCTGCTGTCTTCCAACTTCACTCTACATGTCTGCCAACTTCACTCTACTGGTCTGCCAACTTCACTCTGCGCTGGTCTGCCAACTTCATTCTGCTGGTCTGCCAACTTCACTCTACTACTCTGCAAACTTCATTCTGCTGGTCTGCCAACTTCACTCTACTACTCTGCCAACTTCACTCTGCTGGTCTGTCAACTTCATTCTGCTGGTCTGCCAACTTCACTCTGCTGGTCTGCCAACTTCACTCTGCTGGTCTGCCAACTTCACTCTGCTGGTCTGCCAACTTCACTCTACTGGTCTGCCAACTTCACTCCGCTGGTCTGCCAACTTCACTCTGCTGGTCTGCCAACTTCATTCTGCTGGTCTGCCAACTTCACTCTACTTCTCTGCCAACTTCACTCTGCTGGTCTGCCAACTTCACACTACCAATCTGCTGGCATGCTAACATCACTTTGTTTAGTCCTATTTATAAGCCCTGATATATGTTTTAACTTTGTCGTGAATGTCAGGTCTTATCAGATCCGCCATTTTTCCATAGCACTGTCTATGGTTAAAAATGTCGGAGGTTTAGCCCTCAATCTACTACCTCTAAAATCATAATTACGATCTAAAAATGGTATGGATAAAGATAAATTAATTGTTTTTTCTACTTTTACTTCGTATAATTTTGAAATAAAAAAATTAGCTTGTTTTATTTAAATCCAACCAAATTTCCAACAACCCTTTACAAAAGCAAGATGGCCGACACGCTTGCCAATTGAAATAAAAACACGTTTCACAGTCATAATTTAAAGGGGCCCATGCTAGATTTTTATGCTTCCGAACTATTCGAGTATTCATATTTGTACATGGAGAAACAATTTGCAATGCATAAAAACCTCAATCACGGCGAATAACCACCTTTCCTTTGCTATAGATCAATCCTTTAAAAGCGTGTTTACAGATTCTATTTTTACTTCAAAACGAGACAAGGTCAAGGTCAACGAGACACCCCCGCGGTATTTCAATTGAACAGACCATACAATCGGCTGCGTTGAAGACAGACGAGAGTCGGTGATTGTTTTGAAATACGGCTTCAAATTTGGATGATATATCGTTGAATGATTAAACTTTATTCGTGTATAAGTTCAACTGGCGCATATTGAGAGATATGCGAAATATTCGAGTACACAGTCAAATTTCGTAACTGTTTGTATGAAACCTCCGGAATTATTAATGACTGTGACCTTTTTTGCTAGGGATACGTGGAAAGGTTTAATTTGTAGAAGCGGTGAACATTTATACGCGTATTTATCAACTATAGAATGCCAAAGATCCTTTCGTTTATTTATTTAAGTAAACCAATTTGACCTACTACTAGTATACCATGCACCTGGCATCAGAGTTTATTGGGGTTTTACGCCGTTTTCAACTACCAGGGTCATATCGCGGCGGCTGGAGCACCTACCCATGGATTCCTGTTGTTTCTCAAACCAGTACTACCACAACACCCTTACCGAGCCTCCAGCTGCTCGCCCACTTAGGTTAACGATTTCAAACCCATTGGTGGGTGACAATTTTGTCAGAAAGGGTATTAGCCGC
This sequence comes from Fragum sueziense, assembly GCA_963680895.1. Classification (NCBI taxonomy): domain Eukaryota; kingdom Metazoa; phylum Mollusca; class Bivalvia; order Cardiida; family Cardiidae; genus Fragum; species Fragum sueziense. The sequence goes on along the minus strand of OY804594.1, from coordinate 72,081,317 downwards.
GGCCGGGTATCGAACCCGGGACCTCTCGAATGAGGGTCAGACGCGCTACCAACTGCGCTAAGGCCGCGGCACCTGGCATCAGAAGCCGTCGGTGTGTTGAATCTCGCTGAGCACAGATGACGTACCTCTGACGTTGAATTTTGCTTTTTGAATGTTGGGCATATGTAACCGTTACAAAACAAAAACAAGGACAATAAAAATGGGCCCGTACTTTATTCATTAACTTGGATTTTAACACATAATAGTGCTCGATGTCTGCTCGATGCTCGATGTCTGCATTAATTGGTCATAAATGATATACCCCTTCAGGTTGGTATTTTCATGCGTTATTTCTGGTTTGTAATTTTTGTGTCATTTGCATTTTCGACAGCCTTGAAGGTTCTCCTTTAATATTTAAATTAATGTTTTTGTAACATTAATGTGGTTTGAAACATTATGTAGTTATTTTTCATTGTTTATGGCTCACTTTACCTTGAATAGGGACTTTGAACAATTTTAGATTTGCTACACAGAATAACAGCTACTCTGCCAACTTCACTAATATCAAAATTTTAAACTGATCATAATTCAAAGATTTTGCGGGTGACAATTTCAGCCAAATGTTATTTAGCAGTTTTGGCTATTTTCTTAGTAGAAAACAATATGGGAAACGAGGAGATTACTTTTCACATGCAATTTCTGCAGTTTATACACTGTTTTTAAATACCTTTACATAGTGTTGGGAGTCAAAAGCGTCAATATAATTATGCTAGTGGGTAAAATAATAACGGTTATCATAAAATGAAACATTTACCTTCAAGCAGACTTTGTCCAAATAAAACAAAATCTTAAACATTACGTGGAAGGAAGATCTATTTCTCGCGCAATCTCGCTGTCCAAAAAGCATAAAACGTAGGCTATTAGGTGAAATGGGACATGGAAAAGGGCCCTTATTGTATAGGCCTACATTTGAAAACAAAATAATTCTTCGGCGGATAGACGACAAAATCTCGTAAATTTAGCTTTTATCAAGCTGTAATTAGGAGGTTTTGATCTCCCATATCCAATTTGTTCTCCGAAAACTTTTCAATTACCTTTAGGAACTTTAACCCATTACCAGACGGAAACTTTTTAGGTAGTCCTAATTCATAGATGTCGCAGACAAGGAGTTCAAGTAAATGAGGTTTTACATCTTGTAGTCTTTTGGGGTAGAAAACATTCTGGGAAATGAAGAAATTGCTTGTCACAAGAATTATCCTAATTTTCCACAATGTTTTTAAAAGCCTTTATCTTTGAGATAGTCAAATAAAAGAATAGAGGAACTAATTGTGAGAAAAGCGTGTGACCAGATCAGACTGTATATAAGCTCAATCCATGGTTCAATCTGAATTCAGATATACAGCAATGGGTATAATACGATATCTTCAAAGTACTATACATGTTTTTCATATATTTTTCATATTTTTTATTAAACCGTAGCGAAATATCAAAAGAGTACCCGCAAAATAGGCTTTATATCTTAAATGACAAATTTAGAATATCTTTAACCCCTTTATCTAATGTTCTTTAAATCAATGTAAAAAAGTACCATTATGATAATTGATTTGTTGTCACTTCCCGGCAAATGCAGTTTTGCCGTAACAGCCGGGCAACAACAAAAACTAAGTACTGTATTCACATTATTTTCCATAGCTCAATAATTGACCAAACGCCAATCGACAGATCGCTCCGCCCAACATGGAATTTAAGACAAACAATGGGGATGTGATCGTTAATAGGGAACGATTTTATCCAGTTAATCGTGACGTAAATTCGGACAAACAAAATAGTATTTCGTAGGTGTTGTTATAAAATCTCGTAACTACGGCTTAATTCAAGCCGTAGTTACGAGATTTTATAACAACACCGACGGTTTATCAAAACATAACAGTAAACCTAGTCTATTGTTAGCACAAAATTCTTTGCCTTTGGCATTTCGATTGTTTTGATTGTCAGTCGATAAATCGATACAATAACACGTGCAACGAAGAACAATTGGGGCATGACATTTTTCTTATCGTCCATTGGCTAATCGTTGATTTTGATTGACAGTCGGCGTTTGGTCAATTTGCAGTGGGCCGCCTCTCCACGTCTTCGAGTAAATACGCTATATTTGTCCTCAGCATTTCATTTTTGTCCGATTATTTTACTTTTTTCTATTAGAATTGTCAAATCTTAGAATGTTTGGGGTTTAAGATGTCGACAAAAAATTTAAAGTTTTTTCAAGATTTGTTTGATCCCTTACATGTATACAGTAAACGTTTCAAAATATACAATTTACATATAGGAACTATTATTGTAGATTTTCGACGATTCGTGTGACATTGATTGGTCATTCAATGATTTGGTTGGATGTAGTGATTGGATACAGAAAAATAAAGCTCTCTTTTTTAGAAAACGCAAGATCCAAGCTAGCATATGTTTCAATTCTATGCTTTTCAACAAAAACATAGTAACTGCAGCTTCTTTCAAGCTGCAGTTACGAGGTTTTTGTTGAAAAGTGACTACTTATTCGTTTGACAAATGGTGTCCAACATACCGTGGGTTGACAAAATACCAGAGATGTTTCATTTCTGTAGGTTTTGTAGTTTTTGTACAATAAAGTGCAGGTGTGTGCGACGTGGACGTTGTTTATGGACAGAGAATTTCTCACCCACCTTTATAATGGTGAGAAAACTTAAAGGAATGTTGGCCTGGACAGAGATATTGTTTATGAGAATAGAAATTGTGCTTCGTCCACAACATAACTGTAATGTATAGTCTGGTCAAGTTTTTATGGCGCATGTTTACAATTTTTACCTTTGTAAACAAGGGGAAAAGTCTTTAATTTTCAATACAAGTTTGTATGTGTTGGTTCGAGTCTTGCATGTGTGAGACACCTGCAAGATTCGAACCATCGCATGCAAAAGTACATTGGTTTTCAGATTGAAATTGTGTTGTTTACATTTGTAAATTTTGTAAACAGGTGTCATAATATCTTGATCTTACTATAGATCTATCCATTATTCAGCGTTTGTCTGCGAAAATGTTTATTTATGTCCTATGGCTGTATTTACCAACAATTCTAAATTGATTGCCTTAATCCAAATTACATTACAAGCCATCTGATTGGACGAGACGTATGTCTCGGCCAATCAGATGGTTTGTTGTGTAACTAATTTTAATGATATTCTTGGAATTAGACATGTTGGTGGATAGCACCTGGACGGCCTTTTGGTATTTGATACCATCATGATTCCCGATCAGACTGAGCATAAGTGCATTCAGAATCAAGATTGTGTTCTGTAAGTTTCTAAATACTATGTAGGGCCTACTTTAGAGGATAAATTCAACTTGACTGCGTTTATATAATTTTTATACGGATCCAGTCCATATGGATCCCTTGGCAAATTCGGCTTATAGATCTAATTGCGTTCTTTCTTTTTCTTATTTTTTGTTCTGTTAAATTAAAATACAATACAAACTTGTCATATAATTGGAAGGTCACCATCTTTCAGAATGTCGCAACTTAAAGGTTGGAATGTCGGAAATTTGTAGCGACAAATGCATATACGCATTTTATGTCTTTTCTAACCTTAGGCGGCGATTTATTATAGTTTTTGAAAATGCATCATTTAGCATGTGCACATGATCTTTTTAAAATTTATCTAACGATCATGCATCGATCTTTGTCTAGCCGGGCTCTGGAAAAGGGGATATCACGTGTAAATGCAGGCTTATCCATGTTGGTTTCAAATGCCAAAAAGGACACATTTCCAGATCCCGGTCCATATAGTTTAGCCCTGTCTGGCGGCCTTGTTCTATATGGGCGGCCTTGTTCTATATGGTATGACCATACTATTAAAGCGAAAGATTTATGGCTTCGCAGTTCGCATTATATCGTTGCCTTTCAACAAAAACCTCGTAACTGCAGCTTGATATAAGCTGCAGTTACGAGGTTTTTGTTGATAAGCAGCGACATATTCGTTGTATCAAAGCTATTAGCACTGCGACACTAATATTCGAAGTGTACCAGGTATCATCGCTTTCAAAACCCGAATGACGTGACCGCAGTTTTTTTTAATTAAGCTGCAGTAACGAGGTTTTCGAAGAAAAGCGGCGATATTATTATCATGGTAATGCATTTGTCAATATGGCGTTACATGCGCATATATTAGTGTATTACATTACACCGTTTAGTACAAAGACTGCAGACCTTGGCGACAGGCGACTATGACAAAACATTTTGATAAAACAAAAACAGTGTGAGTCAGTGTTTTTCATTAAAATTTAATTAAATTTTATTAGATCGAACTGATTAAATTTGCATGAGTCGCCCCCGTAACCTTTAAACATTGAAAAGGTCAACCATTTTGATTGACTCTTAATGCTTGCTGTGGGATGTTAGAATCCTGTGTTTGTTAATTATTGGTTTGTGGGCTAAAATGCGCGGTTTACCGCAGTTATTAGCTGTTATTCCAAAGAATTGTCAAATCGCGAATGAAAAAGATTGATCTTTAGCGGAGTTTTTGTAATCGTTCACCATTCGCCCATCTCTGTCCAAGATTCCAAGAAATATTCTCATGTATCATAAGGCTAGGAACATACTCTGCATAAGTACTAGTCTCGTGGAAATCGAGCAAATGTTTCAAAATTGTTCTTTTGACGTCTTCAGAAGCATTTCACTGGTGGTGAGTCAAAACCTCGTAACTACAGCTTGAATAAGCTGGAGTTACGAGGTTTTGACTCCCCACCGACGATTTTGTCTACAACAGATTTGAATTTGGACCAGACAAAAACCGAAATCGCTCAGGAAGAGGTTTAACGATATGATTTACAGGTCCTTCATAGTCCATGTAGGCAGAACATGTGGTTTTGCCAGCTTTATTATTTTAGATGATTTTGAAACCTGTCAACATCTCTTCTTCGTTCCGTTCCACGCAAACCGCAGAAATACAGACGAGGTAACAAAACATCGTCGCTTTTCAACGAAAACCTCGTAGCTGCAGCTTGTTTTAAGCTGCAGTTACGAGATTTTCTTGAAAATCAGCGACATGTTTTCTGTCATTTATACTCATGAACCCTGAATACCCACTTCATTTGGAGGTGGCCGAGCCCGGATAGCTCAGTCGGTTACGTCGGAGTCTGTCAATCCATGGGTCTCGAGTTCGAACCCCGGCTCGGCCAGTATCCATTCTGACATTTGACAAAAAGTCATTTGTCTCTCACCAATGGGTGTGAATCATCTATGTGAGAGAGCAGCTGGAGGCTCTGTTTGGATATTGTGGTTGCACTGGTGCGAGAAATACCATGCAGGAACCCACGGTTAGGTGCTCCAGCCGTCGCGATATGACCATAGAAGTTGAAAACGGCGTAAAACCCCAATAAAATAAATCATTTGGAGGTGACATCGCCAAGTAGATCCTCAAAAAACCACATGTTTTCACCAATATTTTTGATATAAACAATTTTATAACGAGACATAGCTTCCCTGCCATTACCAAACAACAAAATGTTGGCCTAGTCCAAACTCATAGGTATTGCAGACTACAATTTCCATTGCACAAAATCAAACATTTTTTGGTCTTTCTTTGTAGAAAACATTGTGGAAAATGAAGAAATTGCTTGTCACAATCAATTTCTTCATTTTCCACAATGATTCCCAAAGCCTTTATTTTGTGGGGCGTCCAAAAGCGTCAATGTGTGGGAAAGGGTTCTTCTTCCTCCTGTTAAGAGAGCCTGACACGAACCATCAAGCTTTTTTGGAAACTCAAAAATTTTCGATTTTTATTTTTTGACTTTAAACTGACCACAGTAATGAAACTAGACATATGATGCCATTCATTTTCAATTTTTTTCGTTTTTTCTATTTTTTTGGATTTTTTTTGTTGTTGCCATGGATACTGAGGAAATGAAATGATTTTTCCCGATTTTGAAGTAGATTTTATTTACATTTACAAATATACAACATACTTCAATACCTTATATCATAATTCAATAACATATCAAATTTCACAAAAGAATGTTTTTAAAACTTTAAACCTTATATTTATGTTGCTATGGTTACCAAAAGTTGACCTACTTTTCAATAATTCACAATTTTGAAAAATTGCCCTAATTTAAAATCGTTTTTTAAAAATCTGCAACCAGATACATATAAACCACGCAGTGTCTATTATTGAGGAAGAGTTCCTTTACAAGAATCATTAATAAAATTTTGCAGCACTCTGAAGGGAAATGTGTAAAAAGTGCCCAAAAATCACAAATTTTGGAAAAAATGATAAATACCATTAATAGATTTAACCTTAAACATAGGCACAGTTTTGATCATTTTACCTCAAAAACAGCATAAAAACAAATAATTAGGTTGAGAAACATGTTATAAGTACTTGGACATTTCCATAGCAACCGTTTTTATTCCCTAGCAACCGTTTCTTTTCCTTAGCAACATCATGAAAAATGGAATTTTAAGTAAAAAAATATTTCATTTTGACATATAAAATAGGTAATCTTGAAAATAAAATGACAATATTAATAATCTATAGTGTATGTAATTTTACCACTGAAACATTTCAAAGGTTTAAAACATACAGGTATGTTGCTATGGAGACCACAAACAACACATATTCAGACTTTCTGGAATTTGAGAAAAAAACACTTGTATTATGACGATTATTTTTCAAAACTGCAACTAGATGAACATGAAACACTTAGTGTTTTATATTGGGGATAAGTATATTTATAATAATCATCACTATAAATTTGAAGCATTTTTGGGGAAAATGTGGAAAAATTGCATGAAATATCGCGAATTTTGGGAAAATCATAAATATCAATACTGGAGTCAAACTCAATCATATGCACAACTTTTAGCTAATGTACTTCAAAAACAACAATTAAACAAATAATCATGTTGAGAAACAAGTTATAACTACTTTCGCATTACCATAGCAACCATTTTTATTCCTTAGCAACCGTTTCTTTCCCTTAGCAACATCATGAAAATTGGAATTTTAAAGTGACAAAAAATTACATTCTGAAATATAAAATAGGTAATCTTGAAAATAAAATAAAAAATTATAGGGTTAAGAAACATGTTAAAAGTACTTAGGAATTACCATAGCAACCATTTTCGTTCCTTAGCAACCGTTTCTTTCCCTTAGCAACAGCATTAAAATACGAATTTTGATTAAAAATTAACTTCATTTCTGAGCATGAAAACTGAAAAAGAAACTTTGGGGTGTTTTTTTTTTCCACCATAAAATATTTTTTTTGAAAAAATTTATGTTGAACAGTTTGAAAATTAATGGTTGCTATGGTAAGCCAAAGTTAACACTCTTTCCATTAAATTGTAAATTTAAAAAGAACCCTGATTTAGGACTCTTTTTCATATCTGCATTTAGGTATACATTAGATGTTTACAAAGGAAGTCATATTACAAGAATCACAAATATTAAGTTCTGTAAACATTTTTTTTGCTAAAAATTCAATTACAATTATTGAAAGATGTACATTTCTTTGAATTTGGATCTTGTAATGATGCTAATGAAGTCTCTGAAAAAATCAAGATTGTTAGGCAATTTTTCAACATTTTAGATAAAATGCATTTTGTTATGGGACTCTTCATGGTTACCTTGTCAACATATGTTTAACCCTTTCCCAAACGGCAAAATTTTAGGGTGGTCCAATTTGAAAGATGATGTGGACAACAAAATGGATTAATTTAAAGATAGGATTACTGTACAATATAGCACAGAAAATATTGAGGCAAAAGGAGAAACCAGACTTGGAGAACACCAGAAATCTTTGTCAGACATTTGGTCTGACAGTACCGAACAGTGGCAGATCCAGGATTTATGTGAAGGGAGTTCGGACATTCAAAGGGGGGTTCGGACATACAAAAGGGGGTTCGTTTTCCTAGTTTTATGCAATTTTGACTGAATTTTTGCATGAAAATGAAATAATCAGGCTACAGAGGGGGGTTCGTTCGAACACCGCGAACCCACTGTGGATCCGCCACTGCCGAATAATCTGTCAGACCGAATCAAATTTTGTAAGACAGAACTCTCATTCAATGTCTTGACAGATCAAAAGAAGTGTCAGACATTTGCACTGACATTAGCAAAAAAATCACCAGACCAAGGAAAATTTTATCAGATATGTCAGATTGTCTGACGGATTTCCCCATGTCTGAAAAACTGCTGGTTATCAGCAGCTTCTTCTTTTGTGTCAATGTTTTCCCAAGCCATTTCTATTAGGGACGTCATAACCAGGTCTTGTTTGGGAAAAGGGTTAAGTTACAAATTTTTTAAATATTTTTGTGATGAATTCAAGAATATTGTATATGAATTCAAGTATGTATATTGTAGATAAATATATGAACATTCAGAAGTTAATTAAACTTTTCTTGTTAAACTAGACAGCCCTGGCGGTCTGGAAGCGCTCCACAGGCCTGACTGTTTGTCTTGTTGAATGCAATTTCAAAGGTTCAGGCTGCGCAAACAAGCAAATGCATGACCAAGCTGAAAATTACAAGCAAATAGGATTGTACGGTCAGAAAGATTCTGTGAAAGTTCTGAATTGATTAGTAAATACTAATGGTTGTCAAAGAGAAAATAAAGCCGAAAATGGCAGTTTTGTCAATTTCAAGGGCACATAACTCATGATAAAAATTTTAGATCAAGCTGAAAATTTTACCACGGCAAGATCTTATAGTCTCCAATATTCTGTCCTAGTTTTGTTTTAATTGATCAATATTTGTAGTTGCTAGAGTGAAAACAAAGTCAAAATAGAGCCGAAAATGGCAATCTTGTCAATTTCAAGGGCACATAACTCATGATGTAAAATTCAGATCAAGCTGGAAATTATACACAGGCAAAATCTTATAGTCACCATCATACTGTCAAAGTTTTGTCTTGATTGATCGATATTTGTAGATGTTATAGTACAAATAAAGTCAAAACCAGGTATTTTTGACATTAAAGGGCAGATAACTCAGGTTATTCTGATTCAATCCAAATTCTTTGAAGGAATCTGAGAGAGGATCACCCAATGATCATTCCTGTGAAGTTTGCTTGAAATCCATCCAGTAGTTTCTGAGAAGAAGATTTTTAAAGAAAAAAGTTTACGGACGCACGACGGACACACCGCCATGACAATAGCCCGCTGGCCTGACGGCCAGTGGAGCTAAAAATGAAGTGTTTTGTTACTTAAGAATATGTTTTTAATTCTGTTGCTAAGAGAGAAAAACTGTTGCTAAGGTATAAAATCAGTTGCTATGGAAATAAACATGCATGTGTTACTTGTTTATCAACATAATAATTTGTTTATTTGTTTCTTTTGCAATGAAAATACTAATGCAGATCTCAGGATAACCTTTAACTAGCAGTATTGATATTTATCATTTTTCCAAAAATTCAGAATCTTTCATGTATTCTTTTCAATTTTTTTAGCAAAAAATTGTTTACAGAACTTTATATTTGTGATTCTTGTAATAGGACTCTTCCTTTGTAAACATTTAATGTATGCCTAAATGCAGATATGAAAAGAGTCCTAAATCAGGGTTCTTTTTAAATTTACGATTTAATGGAAAGAGTGTTAACTTTGGCTTACCATAGCAACCATTAATTTTCAAACTGTTCAATATTTTAAAAAAATAATTATGGTGGAAAAACAACCTCTACAAAGTTTCTTTTTCAGTTTTCATGCTCAGAAATGAAGTTAATTTTTAATCAAAATTCGTATTTTAATGCTGTTGCTAAGGGAAAGAAACGGTTGCTAAGGAATGAAAATGGTTGCTATGGTAATTCCTAAGTACTTTTAACATGTTTCTTAACCCTACAATTTTTTATTCTATTTTCAAGATTACCTATTTTATATGTCAGAATGTAATATTTTGTCACTTAAAAATTACATTTTTCATGATGTTGCTAAGGGAAAGAAACGGTTGCTAAGGAATAAAAATGGTTGCTATGGTAATGCGAAAGTAGTTATAACGTGTTTCTCAACATGATTATTTGTTTAATTGCTGTTTCTGAAGTACATTAGCTCAAAGTTGACTCCAGTATTGATATTTATGATTTTCCCAGAATTCGCGATATTTCATGCAATTTTTCCACATTCTCCCCAAAAATGCTTCAAATTAATATTGATGATTTTTGTAAATATACTTATCCCCAATATAAAACACTAAGTGTTTCATGTTCATCAAGTTGCAGTTTTGAAAAATAATCGTCATAATACAAGTGTTTTTTTCTCAAATTCCAGAAAGTCTGAATATGTGTTGTTTGTGGTCTCCATAGCAACATACCTGTATGTTTTAAACCTTTGAAATGTTTCAGTGGTGAAATTACATACATTATAGATTATTAATATTGTCATTTTATTTTCAAGATTACCTATTTTATATGTCATAATGAAATATTTTTTTACTTAAAATTCCATTTTTCATGATGTTGCTAAGGAAAAGAAACGGTTGCTAGGGAATAAAAACGGTTGCTATGGAAATGTCCAAGTACTTATAACATGTTTCTCAACCTAATTATTTGTTTTTATGCTGTTTTTGAGGTAAAATGATCAAAACTGTGCCTATGTTTAAGGTTAAATCTATTAATGGTATTTATCATTTTTTCCAAAATTTGTGATTTTTGGGCATTTTTTACACATTTCCCTTCAGAGTGCTGCAAAATTTTATTAATGATTCTTGTAAAGGAACTCTTCCTCAATAATAGACACTGCGTGGTTTATATGTATCTGGTTGCAGATTTTTAAAAAACGATTTTAAATTAGGGCAATTTTTCAAAATTGTGAATTATTGAAAAGTAGGTCAACTTTTGGTAACCATAGCAACATAAATATAAGGTTTAAAGTTTTAAAAACATTCTTTTGTGAAATTTGATATGTTATTGAATTATGATATAAGGTATTGAAGTATGTTGTATATTTGTAAATGTAAATAAAATCTACTTCAAAATCGTCAAAAATCATTTCATTTCCTCAGTATCCATGGCAACAACAAAAAAATCCAAAAAAAAATAGAAAAAACGAAAAAAATTGAAAATGAATGGCATCATATGTCTAGTTTCATTACTGTGGTCAGTTTAAAGTCAAAAAATAAAAATCGAAAACTTTTGAGTTTCCAAAAAAGCTTGATGGTTCGTGTCAGGCTTTCTTAAGAGCCGGGATCCTTCCGGAACGTATAGAGGCTCTGCGTGACTATGTACATGGTGAACCGGATCAAAAGTGGTTGTGCAATAAAACAGTCTAAAACCAGTTAAAACTATGTACACGACGGTCATCGATTACGGTTTCGGGGCTGACAGGCGCTGGCGGAAGGTTCCAAGGGAATCCGCAGCGGTAACTGTTGCTGGTAGCCGAATCCAGGAGGCTATCGTACGTGGGAAGAAGGAATTTGCATAGAGCTGATTAGTTGTACGTTCTTGGACGAAGCGTGTCCTTGTTCTCCTGTCACCACGGGTTAACCGTTACCAGAATTGAAAAAAAGTTGGTATGTAAAATAGCGTATTATGAAACCTAACTGGACTAAAAAGCAGATTTTGTTTGACAGAAACTATGTTTGTCGACCAATTTATGTATATAAGTTTTGCTTTTTTTGTTACCCGTTTGCATTTCGACTTACTAGCATTAGTCCCTTTAAGAATATGGCAAACCTTGAATGAAGTCAAAGTGGGGTATTTTTCTTTGAAAGTTTTTATATTAGTTATGAATACCAAAACGGACTTTTTTCATTTTATCTATATAGATACACTCTGGTTAAATGTGTGGGCGGCACAGATAAGTTTCCAGATGCTTCATTTGCAATATATACTAACACAATCGCCGCCATGCTGTCCCGCAATGCCGTGTAAACAAACCAGAATCCTCAGTTGACCTACTTTCAATTAATTAACGGTAGTTATGTAGTCAGTGATTGATCTTAAATAACAATTGTAGTAATTAATTGTATTGTCTGTGATGTTCAGCACGCTCTAATCCGCGTGATTGGGTTACAAAATGTGTGTCAACAGAACTATTTACCAAACAGCATGATGCGGTATAATAACTTCCCATTTGAAAGCTACCGCAAATTGCGAAATTGATATACATGTAGCCCAGCAAGATACAGAGGCACAGTGAGAAATTCATCGCTTTTAAACGAAAACCTCGTAACTGCAGCTTGTTGAAAGCTGCAGTTAAGAGGTTTTCGTTGAAAAGCAGCGAAATACTGATTGTCTTCTTTGCCTGGACGTTTTTATTTTCAAGCCTTTTCGTTGGGTACGTTAAAGTATGTACATGAAAAGGTTAATTAATTAAAGTGAATGGTGGGTGGTTGTAGATACGGAAAATAGTCGTCTGTCTGTCAGATCAGAATCGACGAATTCTAATTACTGTAAAAGTTATTTCGTGATTGTTCTTTCTATAATAACCCAAACAACCACTGGTCAGTTTCATCAATTTAGTATTCATGGCTTATTTTTGTAAATAAAACACAATATACTAAGCAAAACAAGTGAAGGATATCGAAATCTCTATGATCATAACTTTGTCATAGATTTTGTTAACATGTTAACTAACCCCATTCTAATCATTTAGTGAATAATATCACGGTGGAGATTGTGCATGATGGGATGGATAACGAATACGGACAAATTTGCCTCGCTTCAAGTAAAAAATTGTGCAATAATTTTCTCATTTCTGCGTCAATTTTCAAGCGGTTTGTTGCATGTACCGTGCATTACTGAGCTCTTTCCTCAGATATATGACTTGTTTATAAAATCTTTGCACTTTGTCCAAAAATTGATCCCAACCGACCAGAAAAACGATAAAAAAATTCAGGCCCTTTTTCTAGTCGGTTGGGATCGGTTTTTGAGAAAAGTAAAAGAAGTTTCCAGATAAGTAATACATCTGAGAAAAGGGCTCAGTAAGACGGAGTACATGCAAGAAACTGCATGAAAATTGACGCAGAAATAAGAAAGTTATTGCACAAATTCTTACCTGGAGCGTGGTTAATTTGGCCGTAGTCGTTACCATTTCGCTTTCTGGTCGGTTGGGACAATATTTTGGAAAATGTACCATGAGTAATCTAATATGGCATACATCCGATGAAAGAGCTCGGTAAGGTGGGGTACACGCAACAAACCTTTTGAAGATTGACGCACAAATAAGGAAGTTATTGCAAAATATCTTACCAGAATCGAGATGATTTTGTCCGTATTCGTTATCCATCCCATGATGCACAATCTGCACCGTGAATATGCAAGGACATGTAAAAAAATATAAATTGTTTTAAAATAAGGTTTCAATTGTACAGAAAATCAACCTATTTTTAACATTTTCTCTGGTTTATACCAGTTCCCAATACTATAATTATGAGAAAAAGACCGCTGGTATGTGAATAACCGTCCACCTATTTAGTAAAAATAATGAGTTGCCAGTTAGCCTTATGACAGCCCATTTGTACATTGAATATATAGTGTCTATCACCTAGATTTGGGACCTGGTCCAATTGTTATCGCATAAAGTGCTCCAACATCAATTCATATTTTCATTGGAACTACTGCTGGTTTTGCAGACGAATATTCAGATGTAGATGAATCGTATCACAGACCCGTAGGAAGCAATCTTATATTGGAGGGGTGCCAAAGTCCCTGTCCGGGCCATTGTCTGAATATTGGGGGAGGGGGGGGGGGGCTAAATCGGTTTTGATTCAAAAGCTATGAGGACCTTTCTTAAGATTTTGTCCTTTTACTGTTAGGGTTGATAATTTGTTTTTGTCATAAATGTCAGATTGTTAGGTCAGTGTGACGCAATGAAGAATGAAGTAATATCTTGGTAATCTGGGGCTATTTACCACCAAGGATCGCCTAATTATCCCTCGGATGACACAGTTTTAGACCTTATTTTAGAATGTACTAACTACAAAGCCGCATAGGCAGTAAATCGTTGTTTTTAAATGCGACAAAAAATGTATGTTGAAGCATGGAACGCACCGAAAGAAGACTGAAAATGTCAATACATATATGACATCGGCTTTTGAATCGAAGCACTTGCTTCTTACTGTGACATAGATAAGTTAGGTATCTGAGCAATATCGAACAGTCCATATATACGTACTGCCATATTGAATCACGTTACCGGGGGCCAAAAAGAAAGAATTTGGTACGTGTGTACCAAGTTTTTTCACTTACTACCGAGGATCATCTTCTAATAACCATAACAAGAAAGGAATGTCTAATATCTAATGTCCTGCCAACTTCACGCACTTGTAGGACAAATCGAAACTGGATTGATTTAGAAGGTCATCTGATCGCACTGTCAATTGTCGCTGGACTACAGCGATCTATGCATATTTCTTGTGTATATTTGTGACGCGTATGAGTTTTCGACTTTTAAGCATTGACCCATTTTATCTACAGACATTCTAATTAACTGACTATGTAAAGTAATTTGGCCATGACCACAACACCATAGGCTAATTTGACCCTTTAGTGACCTCTCGGATTTATTGGTTTTTAAAAAGTCTTATGCTTTCCGTCTAGAAAGAATACGTATGTGACGCCAAGTAAGAGAGGTCATCTCTAAGAAAAGTCTGATTACAAAACAAGTACAAGCTAGTGAAGTTGGACTGAAATCAGTGTATTTTAGGTTTAGGTATTTAATGAACTGGAGAGGGCTTAAATATTTGAACCCAGCCAATTTGACGTTGTGCAAGTTGACAAATGCCAACACTTTTCGTCCTCTAAGGCGTCTTAATGAAGTCCCTTTTTACAAACGATGCGACGCTTATTTATAGACTGGACATACTTTTACGCCAAATCGCCACTTTTCAACAAAGACGTCTTAACTACAGCTTTAAGCAAACTGTATTTACGAGGTTTTTGTTTAAAAGCGACTATATAAAAGCATACAGCATGAAGCTAGCGCAATGAATGTCTTACTTTTATTGTCGCTTCTTGTTTTCTAATTATGATTTGTGTGTAGCGTTAAAGTGACCCTAGACATCTCGTCTAAATAAAGTGTCAGAAAACCTTGAGATGTATGTAGGCCTATAGCAAATCGCTGCTTTTCGTCGAAAACCTCGTAACTTCAGATTAAAATAGGCTGTACTTACGAGATTTTCGATGTAAAGCGACGAAATGTTGAATTATACCTGCTATTTACAGAGTTACGTTCTAGACGTAATTGAATTTGTTGCTTAGAACAGCATCTTATTTGAGCAAATTTTGAAAAAAAATATTAAAGACAGGGTTAAAGTTTTGGCTGAAGTTTTCCATGCACAACCGCTTCTCCGGTACGAGAACGATTATGTGAAATTTGGGTAAACGTCAAACGTTTAATTTCGTGAATTGTTATTTTGAAAGAGTTGTCAATGTTACCAATGTCAATGTTACCACCATCATCGCAAGCCAAGGGTTCTACCTCCACTTTGTTCCTTACAAGGAACAAAGTGGAAGTAGAACCCTTGGCTTGCGAAGATGTGTTACCACTCAAATGTCTAAATCCACTTGGGTCGTCACAATCAGGACTTGTTTGGGTAAGGATTAAATGATTTTTTAGTTTCTCTTAAAACGTGGTATATTAGTACCGAATTATATTTAAAAGTACTAACATCTAACACGAAGCGTCAGTGCACACGTTACGTATGCCAGTAACTGTCAACGTAGTGACGTCAAAATCATGTTTGTCCGGCGTACTTGACGCTAACTTATTCCAAATGACGAAAGCTGTGGATGAAATAACGTCATTATCAATCTTGTATTAACAGCTATTGATCTATGGTGAGGGTTTTTTTCTTTTTTTTTTTTTTTTTTTTTTTTATCTATTTTTTATTTTTTTTTTTTTATTTTTTATTTTTTTTTTTTTTTTTTTTTTTTTTTTTGAAAATTCGGTTTTGGTGGTATCCGTTCATATACATGTATGATAAATCCAGATTTCAGTTGAAATATTTCATTCACAATACACTTTGAAGCGTGTTTATCTGAAACATTTTTACCTTTTTTACAAACGACCAAAATTTGGACTGTTCCAATTTGAAATGTGTTGCAGACGACTAAATAGACGTTTATTTATCTATAGATAGAATTTGTGTAAAATTAGGATAGTCATCATATACGAAGGTCCGTAAACCATTTCGAAGCGTATTTTGTACAAATGTGACTGAATTAACCCTTTCCCAAACTAGACCTGGTTTTGATGTCCCTAATAGAAAAGGCTTGGAAAAACATTGAAACAAAAGAAGAAACTGCTGATAATCAGCAGTTTCTCCTTTTGTCTCAATATTTTCTATGCCATATCTTACACAAATTCTATATTTTAAAACAACTTCAATTTTGTCATTTTTTGCAGTTTTTGAAGTGGATCACCCTAAAATATTGCCGTTTGGGAAAGGGTTAAAGTCAGCTAGAGTCTGGTAAAAGATACATTATGGCATTTTAGATCATCATGGGCCGAGATCGGTAATTTGTCTCAGTCCAGTGTAATCAGGATCTGTAAAATATCGTCTCATAAAGATTTGTTTATTGGAGTTTTACGCCGTTTTCAACTACTTTGGTCATATCGCAGCGGCTGGAGAACCTAACCATGAATTCCTGTCGTTTCTCATACCAATACTACCACAACACCCTTACCGAGCCTCCAGCTGCTCCCCCACATAGGTTCACGGTATCAAACCATTGATGGGTGACATTTTTGTCAGTAAAGGTATTTGCCTCAGCCGGGTATTGAACCCGGGACCTCTCGAATGAGAGGCAGATGCGCTATCAACCTCGCCATGGCCGCGACCTGTCTCATATGAGAGAATGATATGTGTCTAAATCAAACTACGTGTCTGGGTCTGTGTTAATTTCAAAAGCTGTAAACGCGCTTTTTCTAGTCCGGATCCCGACTCAAACGTCTGTGAACATGTTTGGAGGATATAAAACATAATTATTTAGAGTCCGTAAGTGTTCATATTTCTACGATTTCCGAGATATAAGGCACATAAAAAACCGAGATAGCTATCTATTAGGAATCCTTAGAAGTATAAGCCTAATGATTTAAATAAATGATAATTCAAAACACAGTAAAACATGATTTACGATTGATTTTCACATGAAACAACTACAAAAAACTTACTCTCCATTGCCGAGGTCTATTGATTAACCCATCAAATATGACCTCTGCAATTTTCGGTACGCCAACAGCCTATTTGGTCGTCATAATCTAATTATAGCACACCATTTGAATTATCGAATCAAAATCATTCAGTTTTATCTTGCATGATCATTACGTATACATTACGTCGCTTCTATTTTTGGCTGAAGCCGGTAACATTTGAATTATCGAATCAAAATCATTCAGTTTGATCTGGTTTGATAACGTATACATTACGTCGCTTCTATTTTTGGCTGAAGCCGGTAATTTGAAGCATCAGCCAATGAAAGCTTGTATCAGCTTTTTAAATTGTTTTGTTGTGTATCGCCAACGATTGGATACTGAAATCCCGCCAAGGCCCCGAGATTAGACGTGAAATGACCCCGCGAGAACAGAGCTCATTCTATCGAAATGGAATGTAGAGATAATGTGCTCTGTTCATAAGAGAATACAAAAAACTATGTTATCTTTTGCGTATTTACTTGTAACAGCAAATCCGATTAGCTTAATCTGATTTCTTGTGCAATCAGATGCTTTCTTACACAGTTAACGTAAAAATGGGGTCGTAAGATCGTTGATAAGACGTGCCCCAGGTCTTGCTTCTGAAAGTGTTAAACTTTACATTTCCACTTCAACGGTAAATAAGTAGATCACGTGTGATATTATAATGTACACCACGTGTTTGACCACATACCAGTTGTCACAGCAACTGGGATTTGATATAATACGCTATCATGTAGCATATGTAACATCATTTCTCAAATACCTAACGTTTAATGATAGAGTCAGGTTTAAGTCTCATTCAGGTACTACAATAAAAAACATAGAAATTCCAAAGTTAAAGGTACGTACTGGTAATGTAAGATTATTTGAATCGCCCTTCCTAATCAAGTCAGCACCTCTTTGCCATACTCGCCTTTTTATTTCCTGTGACCGTTATCACGGTGGGAATTGTGCATGATGGGATGGATAACGAATATGGAGTATACGGACAAAATTTGCCTCGCTTCAGGTAAGAAATTGTGCAATAATTTTCTTATTTCTGCTCCAATTTTCAAGCGGTTTGTTGCATGTACCCCGCATTAGTGAGCTCTTTTCTCGGATATATGACGTGTTTGTAGAATCTTTGTACTTTGTCCAAAAATTGATCCCAACCGACCAGGAAAACGACAAAAAATCCAGGTCATTTTTCTAGTCGGTTGGGATCGGTTTTTGAGAAAAGTACAGGGAAGTTCCAGATAAATAATACATCTGAGAAAAGGGCTCAGTAAGACGGAGTACGTGCAACAAACCGCATGAAAATTGACGCAGAAATAAGAAAGTTATTGCACAAATTCTTACCTGAAGCGTGGATAATTTGGCCGTAGTCGTTACCATTTCGCTTTCTGGTCGGTTGGGACAATATTTTGGAAAAAGATCATGAGTTATCTAATATGTCATACATCCGATGAAAGAGCTCGATAAGGCGGGGTACATGCAGCAAACCGCTTGAAAATTGATACAGAAATAACAGAGTTATTGCAAAATGTCTTACCTGAAGCGAGGCGAGTTGGCATCAAATTTTGTGCAAAAAATAGACTGAGTTTACCGTTATGTTTTGATAAACCGTCGGTGTTGTTATAACATCTCGTAACTACGGTTTGATTCAAGCCGTAGTTATAATCGATTCACTATTAAACGAGAATAATTACAGTTGAATTGCTTTATCAAAACAACTGAAATTATTCTCGTTTATAATTGTGAATCTATTATATAGCATTCCAACGATAATGTGATGTTTACAAACAAAGAATGACCTCGGCCTACAGGTAAGAAAGACTTGTTATATACGATTAAAATATTTTATTATACGCTGCTTTATATATACATACTCGATAGCTCAGTGGAAACAGCACCGGAGCTTCGTCCATTTTCTTTTAGCAAACGTGGGTTCGAATCTCATATAGTACGATGGGTAATTGTATTTTATTTTACAAATATATTTTGTTTTATCATTTTAGAAAAAAAAAGATGAGAAGAAAGCAGACTCTTTATGATTTTATACAGATTTATAAGATAATATCGGAAAATCACATACCTAATTTATGGGCTATATAGTGGGTTTATGGCCTAAGACAACATTCAAGTCATGAAACATATTTAAGATTCGTTTGGCAATGGTTTATATTGAAAATAAAGAATATATCTATTTACAAATGTGAAAGGAACAAAAACAAAAAAGTAAAACGCAAATAAGGATAAAAAAAAAAAAAGAAAAAAAAAAAAAAAAAAAAAAAAAAGAAATACACGGCTGTGTGTGGAATCGAACCCACACATTTAAAAAAAACTCCTTTGATAAGGTCAAGCGCCAACTGTTTAACCATTAGATCACAAACACATGTAATTTCAGAAAGTCATACTTACACTATTATCATTGTTTTCATTGCGATAATTGTGATAATTGTGTTTTGATCTGTGTAACCTTTCATTATCAAATGGGTATGGTCTATATTTTTGGCGGGAATCTGATTATCGTTGGAGGACTATACGAGATTTTATAACAACACCAACGAAATACTATTTAATTGTCCGAAATTACGTCACGGTTTACTTGATAAAATCGTTCCCTATTGTCGGTAGTCGTTATCCATCCCATCATGCACAATCCCCACCGTGGTTATGGGATGCTAGCCATCGATAGCAAGTGAGAAACTCGGTACCAGCGCTGTGATTCCTTTCTTTTTAGCTGGAGATTCATTAAGTCTAACTATCTAGCATCTACATGGTCTTATTAATAGTTTTAACATGGTCTGTTAAGTACGTGCATTACCTACGTAACTTGTGACATCACGATTCTGTCTGTGGTAAAAAAAAGATAGGGAAGCATCGAAAAAAGAAAAAGATTGACGCAAAAACAAGAACGTTGATACTCAAAAGAGGGCTCTGTACTTTATTCGGAAGAAGAAAAATGCGGATGATTTCAATCAATACCTTTTTGCTATAACATGTTATATTTTTTCCAAACTATATTTACTTGTATTTCTACTTCTAGGGACAACAAATCTATGTCTCGTTAGGTAAATAGTTTAAAAACGCCGTGAAAGGTGAGCTATGCTTTATTCAAACGTGAAATTGTATAAAAAGTCGGTCATAGGTGTTCATCCAAATATGTTCCTCTTCACTATACAAGGGGAAAGAGAAACACCGCAAAAATTAAGTTACAAAAACAGCTAGATGCCACATTAAGTAATATTGTTATGTCTTAACATAGATGAAATTGGGAAAAACGAAAAGTTCGACCCATTTTAACCTCTGCGAAGCACATAAAATATTATGCAGACACGGGTTGGTCATTTAGCATTTTTGAGAACATCTTTTTTCGTGACTTTTCGCATATTTTATGAATTTTCGTAAATCTGACCCCACAGTCCGGTCAGACATATTTCTATCACAACAAACAATAAACTGCAATAAAAAGCAATAACATCCACAAATAGTTTGATCAATGTCGCTTAACCCTTTTGCAACCTACACGCTCATAGGTCAATCATACAGTGGATGTTTGGAAAGCAGAGAAAAGAATAAATGGTCATTCCCACTATATTTTACCCTTTTCCTTTAATATTTTCTGGCCTGTTGCTACTGCAGTTCCAGCTATATTTATTAAATTTATTTGGTCATCTTCATTGCGCATCGATTTGCACCATCTGAAAGAATGTGTCGCTTGAGAAAGGGTTACAAAGAAATACGGTCAATGTCATGTATTGTTGTCGATGTCTGTTTTGCGTCGTTGTAATACTAATACTTATAATTATGCCCCCTTTCGAAGAAAAAGGGGGTATATTGTTTTGCAAGTGTCGGTCGGTCGGTCGGTCGGTCGGTCGGTAGGTCGGTCGGTCGGTCGGTAGGTCGGTCGATCGGTCCGTCGGTCTGTCCGTAGACCAAACCTTGTCCGGAGCATAACTCAAAAAGTATTAAAGGTAGAATCATGAAACTTCATAGGTGGATAGATCTCATTATGGAGAGGTGCAGTGCACAAGAATCGTAACTCTGCCGATCAAATTTTTGGAGTTATTGCCCTTTGTTGATTTTCAAACTTGATTCTTGTCCGGAGCATAACTCAAAAAGTATGTTAGGTAGAATCATAAAACTTTACAGGTGGATAGATCTCATTATGGAAAGGTGCAATGCCCAAGAACCGTAACTCTCCCGATCAATTTTTTGGAGTTATTGCCCTTTGTTGATTTTCAAATTTGATTCTTGTCCGGAGCATAACTCAAAAACTATGTTAGGTAGAATCATGAAACTTTACAGGTGGATAGATCTCATTATGGAGAGGTGCAGTGCACAAGAACCGTAACTCTGCCGATCAAATATTTGGAGTTATTGCCCTTTGATTCTTGTCCGGAGCAAAACTCAAAATGTATGGAAGGTAGAATCATGAAACTTTACATGTGGATAGATATCATTATGGAGAGGTGCAGTGCTTAAGAACTGTAACTCTGTCGATCAAATTATTGGAGTTATTGCCCTTTGTTGATTTTCAAACTTGATTCTTGTCCGAAGCATAACTCAAAAAGTATGTTAGGTAGAATCATGAAACTTTACAGGTGGATAGATCTCATTATGGAGAGGTGCAGTGCACAAAGATCGTAACTCTGCCGATCAAATTTTTGGTGTTTTTGCCCTTTGTTGATTTTATAACTTGATTCTTGTCCGGAGCACAACTCAAAAAGTATGTAAGGTAGAATCATGAAACTTTAAAGGTGGATAGATCTCATTATGGAGAGGCGCAGTGCACAAGAACCATAACTCTGCCGATCAAATTTTTGGAGTTATTGCCCTTTGTATATTTTACACTTAATTCTTAATCTTGCCTATATCTCATGTCCATTTACACATACAGTCTTGATATCTCACACATAGATACCTTGTATCAACATTGTTTACATTTGACCATGACCTTGGACCTTGTGACCTTGACCTTGGAGTTTGACCTACTTTAAAAAAAATTAAAGCGGACATATATATCTCATGACCTATTACACATACAGCTTTGATATTTCACACATTGACACCTACCAAGACCTTTCACAATTGACCATGACCTTGGACCTTGTGACCTTGACCTTGGAGTTTGACCTACTTTTATAAAGCTTTATCCTGGCTGATATATCATGTCCTTTTACACATACAGCATTGATATTTGACACATGGAAACCTCCGACCAAGACCTATCACATAGGACTATGACCTTGGACCTTGGAGTTTGACCTACTTTAAAAAAAATAAACTGGGCCTATATCTCATGTGCTACTAGTATTACACATACAGCCTTGATATTTCACACATGGACACATCCTACCAAGACTTTTCACATTTGACCATGACCTTGTGACCTTGACCTTGGACTTTGACCTACTTTGAAAAAAACTTTAACCTAGCCGATATATCATGTCCTTTTACACATACAGCCTTGATATTTGACTCATGGACACCTAAGACCAAGACCTTTCAAATTTGACCATGACCTTGGACCTTGTGACCTTGACCTTGGTGTTTGACCTACTTTAATAATACATTAACCTGGCCTATTTTTCATGTCATTTTACACATACAGCCTTGATATTTCACACATGGTCACTTTCAACCAAGACATTTCTTTTTTGACCATGACCTTGGACCTTGACCTTGGAGTTTGACCTACTTTTAAAAAACTTAAACTAGGCTTATATCTCATGTCCTGTTACCAATACAGTCTCGATATTTTACACATGGACACCTCCTACCAAGACCTTTCACATTTGACCCTGCCCTTGGCCTGTGTGACCTTGACCTTGGAGTTTGACATACTTTTAGAAATCTTTAACCTGGCCTTTATCTTATGTCCTATTACACCTACAGCCATGATATTTCACACATAGACACCTCCTGCCAAGACCTTCAACAATGGACTATGACCTTGAATATTGCAATCTTGACCTTGGAGTTTTACCTACTTTTAAAAAACTTAAACCAGGCATATATATCATGTCCTTTTACACCTATAGCCTTGATATTTCACACATGGACACCTCCAACCAAGACCTTTCACATTTGACCATGATCTTGACCTTGGCATTTGGCCTACTTTTAAAAACTTTAACCTGGCATATATTTCATTTTACTTTTACATATGCAGCCTTGATATTTCACACATGGACACCTCCTACCAAGACCTTTCATATTTGACCATGACATTGGACCTTGTTACCTTGACCTTGGACTTTAACCTACATCAAATGTAGGCCCTTGAGGGGGCATATATGTTTTACAAACATCTCTTGTTATCATATTAATATGATATTTATCATGTTTAACACTAGTATGAGAAGCTTTAAAATATGTTTAATATTTCAAAAGGAGAAGGCTATTGTGATGAAATTAGGTCATGAGAGACTTTGTTGTATGTCTCGACATCACACTCAATGGTTCTTGTTGTTTTGGTGTTCTTTTCAATCATCTCATGGTGGCAGGCGAAAGACTTTAAAGGGACATAACATTCCAATTTTATTTTATTTTTTAAAAATATGTCTTGATGCCAAGATTTTTTTTCAAGTTGTTAATTACAAGCGAAAAACATGCCTTTTAAAATGAGACAGAAATGAAAAATTCCACATAAACCTTACTCTCCAAAGCCGAGGTCTATTGATTAACCATCAAATATGACCTCTGCCGTTTTTGGTACACAAACAGCCTATTTGGTCGTCATAATCTAATTATAGCACATCATTTGAATTATCGAATCAAAATCATTCAGTTCTATCTCGCATGATCATTACGTATACATTGCGTCGCTTCTATTTTTGGCTGAAGCCGGTAACATTTGAATTATCGAATCAAAATCATTCAGTTTTATCTTGTTTGATTTCGTATACATTACGTGGCTTCTATTTTTGGCTGAAGCCGGTAATTTGAAGCGTCAGCCAATGAAAGTTTGTATCAGCTTTTTAAATTGTTTTGTTGTGTAAAGCCAATGACTGGATACCGAAATCCCGCCAAGGTCTCGAGATTAGACGTGAAATGACCCCGCGGGAACAGAGCATCATTATATCATAATGGAATGAAGAGAAAATGTGCTCTGAGAGTATATAAACCTGAACTGCTGTCCACAACAATTTGTTTAATTTTAGCACATACTCGTACATATACATTTCTCGTAAAAAGTTCTGACTTAAAATTTTCAGAATTTTCATAAAAAATTGCTCTTTCAGATAAAACTGAAAGTAAAATTTATGAAAAAAAAATGTGAAATGTCACTTTATCATATTTTTTCTAAACTTTTCTTTTTTATCAAGCATATAGCCCCTTTGACTCTTTAATCACCATAGAGGCATATACAGCTTTTTATTAATGAAAATAACCAAACACTTTAAAAGTGTCGAATGTCTTCAAAGTTTAGACACTTATATTGTTTAGAATCAAATGTAACGCACTTTCAGAAAACAATTACTAGATGCGGATTAAAGTACTGAATATACCAGCTGAGGAGGGGTGCGGAGGGATGTTTCCATCTCACCAGACAAGTTCCACAGGACTTCTGTGAAGACAAAGGATATTAGTCAAATCTCAACAGCTGTCACGACAATTTTACTGTTTCTTGGAATGTCATGTTCTTTTTATGACAAGTAACGCCCGACACCAACTTTGTAAACAAATAATTAATCCTTCTCCATTCTTGTGAAAGGTCCAGATTCATTATCACCTGCATTTCCCATTTTGAATTTGCCGTATTTTTAAAAGGAAAGCTTGAAAAGAACCTCATATCTCACAAACATCATATTTCAATTCAAAATTTCAATTGACAGTGTTCGAGATTGTCTTTTTGTACTGATGAATAACATGTTATGTTAACGATTACAAAAAAGTGTTGACCAGTCATTATAATAAATACATGTATGTGTCATCGTTCTTGTTCAATACAAGGAAATCAATAACCTGTCAATGTTCGATCACATGTTATTGTCCGCCAAATGAGTCTGTTTATTTCCTCGTAAATCTCTCATGGTTGTACATAGATGTAGGTACATAAGGGTTACACAATCCATATAGAACCTGCGACAAAATTGGTTGAGCTAGGATACGTAAAGGGGTGCCTCGTAGAAGACTAACTGAGTTGTCTTGAATTGAAGATTAGTATTAGTATAGGTTTGTGGCTACGGGACCGCCCTCTTGCTTCTTTGCAACAAAACAGAAAACCCGTGTCAAGATTAAAAGAAAGTTACATAATTGCAACTAATTTCCTACCAACTTGGATCAGATCAGCTTATAGCTCGTACGCTATTTCTCGACATAACCTATGGTAAAATGCAAAACAATATTTAAAAGCGAGTTCTTGCTTGTGGAGGGAAAATCAAAATTTAAAGTGACATTTCACATTTATTTCATTTTTTAAAAGTATGTCTTGATGCAAAGATTGTTTATTCTAATGCGTAGAAATGCAATCAGTTTTTTGAAGATGTTATTTATAAGCGAAGAATACGCCTTTAAAGTTGAGACAGACATGAACAATTCTTTATAAATTTGAACTGTTGTCCACAACAATATGTTTAATTCTAGCACAAAATTATATATTTCTCGTAAACGGTTCGATATGTTGGCTTGAAATTTTCAGAATTTTCATAAGAAAACATGCTCTTTCAGATAGAATAAAAGTAAAATTTATGTAAAAATAATCGTGAAATGTCACTTTAAATTCGAAAAAAATGGCATGTAAAAATATTTTATGTTGCGTTGTATTATTATTTTGACCTTTCCCGTTCTAAAGCATAAATGTCTCAAAAAACTTCAGAAATTGAAAAGAAGTGTCAAAACCTTTATACATGGTATTTCCTTAAAATTGACAACATCTTAATCACGAATTAAAAATAGCAACACGTGATAAAAAATTGTATAAAACAAGCAATATGAGGTTTTGTTTTTTGCTGATATTTTGGTTTTTTTAATACAAAAAAATCATGTTCTTAAAATATACACCGACATATTATTGGATAATTACGTTGTATGAATTAGTCGGTGTCTTGAAAAGGGAGCATTTGTAGTATTTTAGAAATTTAGACCAACATGATTCCAGATCAGCTTGTGCATACGCAGAGTCTGATCTGGACCAATGTTGCTTTCTAGTAGCTCCTTCAGTACATACATGTAGCAATTCTCTGAAAGTGGCATGGATCTTGATTAGATTGCACTGAGGTTCAAACTGACCTGGATGCATTTGCAGATATAGTTCGATAGATGTAATAAGGACCCTTTTCCCAGATCCTAGAAGAATATAACTTTATGTCACGCTATGCTAGAAAAAGACCCATAACAAGGCAAATATAAATAATCCATCGTCTGTCAGCGAAAAAAAACCCTGTTGTTATTGTTATCTCATAGACAATTATCTGCGAGTTTGTATTATTCATACCCTGCAAAATACAATGTAAGCTTAAGTAATTACAGCTTCTTATCAAGTATTCGACAAACAATGATTTCCATTTGATATGTTTGGAATATTGTAACTTGTTTTTGCTATCGCTCCTGGCTCGGTGTTATCAATTCTATGGAAGCACTGAAGGGCAATTTTGACTTGCGACTAATGATTTAGGACTTCGGACTTGTGACTTGTGACTTTTGAGTTATGACTTGTACAATTTGGCTAGGTGCAACACTGTTGTAAGTATGTACGAATTCCACATGCCAATACAACATTGTTGCAGTTTCTTCTGGATGTCGCTCAATGACAGAAAAGTCGTGCATTTTCATGTGTCAACAGTTATGAGAGCATAAGAATTCTGACACATTTCAAATGCACGACTTTTCGGTCATTTAGCGACATCCATGTCTATTGCAAAACCGTTGTATTAGCATGAGGAATTCGTACATACTTACGGCAGTGTTGCACATGGTCCAAATGCACAAGTCATAACTCACAAGTTACAAGTCCGAAGTCCTAAATCATTAGTCACAAGTCAAAATTGCAGTTTCTTCTGGATGTCGCTTAATGACAGAAAAGTCGTGCATTTTCATGTGTCAACATTTTCATGCTCGCCCATGAGGGCCTGAATCGCTCCACTGGCTAAAGTAAAAGAATTATCTATTGATTTCTTGTAAGCCAAATCTTGAAAAGAACCAACCATGGAACATTTCTGCCAAGTTTGGTCTGAATTGGCCTATTGATTTATTTCATGGTTTGTCTAATTGTGGTAAGCCCTGCCCTGCCACATTTATTATTTCGTAATTACAATTTAAGTATTTGGTCACCCAAGGAACATATCTACCAAATTTGGTCAAAATTGTCCTTATGGTTGATCTTTTAAGAATTTTTCGTGATTTCTCCCATTCTGATAAGCCCCGCCCTGAGGGTCACTTAAGGTGCATTTCTGCCAAATTTAATTGAAATTGGCCTAATGGTTGATTTTTAAAGAATTATTTTGTGATTTCTCAAAGTCAGATAAACCCCGCCCTGCCACGCCCGCATTTATGGACCAATAAAAATTTCACGGCCCATTGGTTTTAGAGGAAAAGATTTTTAAAGAAAAAAGTTAACGCACGCACGCACGGACGGACGCACGACGGACACAACGCCATGACAATAGCTCGCTGGCCTTCGGGCAGTGGAGCTGAAAATGTAGACTTTAGGGGCCCGTTTTACTAACATTTGCGTAAGTTTTTGCGTAACTTTACGTCTAAAAAAATCTTACGCAAATTCTTAAGTGCGTTTTACAAAACGATCGTAAGAAAATTTTGAACGTAAGAAAAACATATCGCAACTCTAAAAATAGAACAACAGTGGCTAAAAATAAACCAACAAAGTGCTCTTATCTCGGTTTAGTTTTTCGTAAATATAAAAAAATGCTAGTTGTGTACTAGTTTCAAACTGTACTTTTTAGCATTGATAAAGGTAATTTTGCTATTAAAAATAACAGAAATTGGATATTTTAGGTGAATTGCTAAACTATTACTGATACGGTTCCAAACGTATTATAAACGTTCGAAGGTGCCATTAGAATGGGCGAGCATGAGAATGTTGACACATGAAAATGCTCGACTTTTCTGTCATTGAGCGACATCCAGAAGAAACTGCAACAATGTTGTATTGGCATGTGGAATTCGTACATACTTACAACAGTGTTGCACCTAGCCAAATTGTACAAGTCATAACTCAAAAGTCACAAGTCCGAAGTCCTAAATCATAAGTCGCAAGTCAAAATTGCCCTTCAGTGCTTCCATACAATTCTGCTTCGGACACTTCTGTATTCTCCTAACATCATCCGTTGACCTACATAGGCGTAGCAACTCGTACGCAAAAAACGCAATTGCGTACACACTGGTGGTGAACTCGGCCAAAGCTAGGGACGTTTTTTCGCAATCAACGTATTCCGTCGGTGTTGTTATAAAATATTGTAACTACGGCTTTATCGAAGCCGTAGTTACGAGATTTTATAACAACACCGACAGTTTGTCAATACAAAACGGTAAACCCGGTCTGTTTTTAGAACAAGTTCATTGTCATTAGAAAAAAATCTATAAACTCATATTTAAACGCGAAATATCTACACCTTGTTGTAGCGAAAATTTGTTTTAGTTCACCACCAGTGGTACAAATCGCTTTTCTTTTAAAGTGTAGTTTTGTTTTTGTTTCCCTGAATTCCCTGAATCGCCATAAAAATACATACCAAATACCCACCAGAAGCCACGAATGACCATGGTCATTCGTGGCTCCAGGTGGGCATTTGGTATGTACTTCATAAGCACCTACATTAAATTTTCAAAACTTTCCTTTGAGATGCCCGCAAGATCCACCCCAGCAGTATGGAGCCTGCCATCTAACCTCCCCTGATACATTAGGCATGCGTTTTGCGTACACTTTATTTTCGGCCAGCTACGCCAGTGTCCAATCTATCAGAGCGACAACATCTGTACCGAAAGTAGCTTTTTCTACACATAACCCTTTTATTTAAACAGAATGTAGTAGACATACAATCATATATTGCATCAAGACTTATTTGTATCACCATGTCTAGTTTTTGTCTCATTTCGAACTGCGCCAATGAAAACCAATAGGACGAGGCTCATGGGTTCTCTAATCACATTGCTCGGTGTATAGTTTTAATTTGGAGTAGTTTAAAAGTGGTGGATGAATATTGACCCACAGACCACAATGAGTCAGAGCCATCTATGTACTCTCGGTTACCACATAAATATGCGCCCATCTAAAGTCATTGAGGTCAGCTTGTCCTATCCAATCAAATGTTCCGTTATGGAATACATATAAGAAAATCAAAAGGTCAAAGATTGATGTCAAAATGAGTCATGACTACCAAGTACCGACAAACAGTATACATACATGTATCACATAATGCGCTGAATCAAAGCATATGAAATGAACTGGTCTCGTCCAATCAGATCTTCCGTTGTTTAATTGAAATAGAAAAAGGACTATTAGCCGATTTAGTTGAGCCAATTTTAATTGGCCAGTAAACATTTTTTCTTATTACTTCCTTGAATTGAGCGTGTTGTACAAAATGTCAAACATACATGATCTTGACTGGGACCTTTCTAATGACGACATGTAGCTTGGCGTTAATTGCTACATTAACAAAACCATGACTAATATTGAATAAATGTACATGTAAGATAGATTCTGTATCAAAAAGATCTAATTGTGTTTAATAAAAAGTATTTTGAGGTTGGTATGGCAAACTAGGTGCTAGCAACAAAATGATTAATTTGTTCTTTCTTTTATTTCCGTTGCAATAGCCATTGTTAGAAGCAAACCTGTACAAATTTAGTGTTCGATCTACTTTTTGGACCAATGAAATTGCAGTATATTTTAAAATTCCGCCGGTATATTTCGCATAAACGGGCTGCCGGCTAGTTTATGTGACGTCTATAGATAGCCACGCCCAGTATCCAATGAACGGCTAGCGAACACTAAGATAGATAGAGTCTGTATAGTAGATTGGGTAGATTCTACGCGATATAATCATTCAATGCGCTGTGCGCATTTGAATGTTTATTTCGCGTAGAATCTACTATACAGCCTCTATCTAATACGTAAAAAATCATAATGAGAGAGTGTGCGTGATTTAGTACTGTCCCAGTGACTTTTACCTGACATTTAAAGGGACATTTCATTCCAATTTCATTTTTTTAAAGTATGTCTTGATGCCAAGATTGGTTATTCTAATGAGTATAAATACTATTAGTTTTTTTAAGTTGTTGCCAATAAGCGAGAAACACGCAGTTTAAGTTGAGACATAATCGATAAATTGCATATAAATCCAAACTGTTGTCCACAACAATTTGTCCAATTTTAACACAAAAATATAAATTTCTCGTAAACGGCGCTATATTTTGGCTTAAAATTTTCAGAATTTTCATAAGGAAATATGCTCTTTCAGATAAAAATAAAATTAAAATTTATGACAAAAATTCTGAAATGTCACTTTAACAAAACGCATAATTTTAAGACGCCTGTTATGAATATATGGTGACCGTACACCTTATCTAGTCTGCTGTCAGAGTCCTATATAACTTACACCATGCTTCACACTTTCTTTGACGATGATGTTCACTAATCTCTAATAAATTTGAGCCGGAATCTGGAAAGGGGCCCTTAACCCTTTCCCGAAAGACAATATTTTATGGCGGTCCAATTTGAAAGCTTCTACAGAGGACGAAACGAATGTCATTTAAACATAAAATTTGTGACTAATATAGCACAGAAAACATTGAAGCAAAAGGAGAAACTGCTGGTTATCAGCGGTTTCTTCTTTTGTCTCAATGTTTTCTCAAGCCTTTTCTATTAGGGACGTCAAAGCCAGGTCTTGAATTGGAAAGAGTTAAAGCATTTTGTAAAATTGAGTTTTCAGGTAAGCATGTGGTTAAATGTAGTCTACAAAATTAATATATACAATCTAAGTTAAATTAAAAATTGCTACTGGTCATGAACAACGTATTGGAGAACAAAGTGAATCTGGACTGGACCAGACTGTGCGTATGCTTAGGCTGATCTGGATCCATCTTGTTCCAAACGCCCTAATGGACCTTTTTCCAGATTTCATTTCATTTATTTTAATGTTAATGAGTTATATGGCTCTTTATACCGTTATATATATGCAGAAATGTGACATTTTGATAATGACAGAACGTGCATGATTTAATATTGTCCCACTGACTTTTAACAATATGAATTATTTTTAGACGTCTGTCGTAAATAAAAACAAAAAAGCCCTTCTATAGCTGACGATAAATGACCTGGCAGAGCATCTAAATTTAATAGCTAAAATGCCCTGCCATGTCATTTATCGAGACCTATTCTCGTCCCTTGACAGCCAGAAGTGGATATCAGCAGTTTAATGTTAACTGCTGATATCCACTTCTGGCTGTCAAGGGACGTACTGTTCTAGCATGTCATAGGATTTCACTACAGCATTTAGAACGTATTCTTTTAGCCAACAAATGCCGTACAACAAGTCACGCACAAGGATTGCGTATCATCAAATTTTAATTAAATAATGATAGAATGCGACTGTTACATGTGAACACACATGCCGCTACCACAATGCCTGAACCCTAAGTTGATGTTCATTTGGTACAACTTGTTACAGCGTTTGTGGTCAGTAATGAGGTCATTTCAACATTTTAGTAACATGAGTTTTATACATGACACCATAACCATTTCCCGAAAAGTAACATTTTGACGCGCACACTATCAATAAAGATTTGGGAAATCTTTCAAAAAAGGAACATAAAGGCCAAATATCAACATGTTCTTCTTTTGTGTCAATGTTTTTTGGGGGGTTTTGATTCGGGGACTTCAAAGCCAGATCTCGTTTTGGTAAAACTAAATCTACATGTTGAATCACAGTGTCGTAAATTTTGCACCAGAAGGCCCGAACCTACAATGTCGTGATGCTGGTCGTCATATTTATGGTCAACCATCAGGTCACACTAACATTTTAACCCTTTCCAAAACAAGCCCTAGTTTTGATGTCCCTAGTAGAAAAGGCTTCTTAAAAAATTGAAAAAAGATAACACGCCGATAAATCAGCATTTTATCCTTTCATGGCAATATTTCTTGTGTTATATTTTACATAATTTTCTCTTTATCAACACACACCTTGTCGTCTGCAGCATCTTTCAACATACACATGTAGAAAAAATTGTTGTTTGGGGAAAGGTTAAAAACACATTGGAGTAAGATCAGGTTGAAGGCATGTACGTGTACGTTCGTGGTTCTTTACTCATAGTCAAAGCGTCTCAATATCTACCAAAACATGTCGGCTAAGTCGATTATCATCTATCTGATTTGGTCATTCTGGGCTAACTACTTTCAAGATCTCAGCGCACATAAAATGCATACTCGTGGTACATACTGTCACGCGGCACATTTGCTTCACATGCATACTTCAAGTAAAATGAATAACCAGATTTGAATTAATCCTTTTATTTGATAAAAGTGAGACTGAAAGTAAACTTTATTTTGCAGTAAATGTAGTTTTTCTTACAATGTTCTGCTTGCTACTTTTTGGCGACAGGATTTTAGAGTTATGCGCAGCGCGCAGTGATTTTAAGCCAAAATAGGATATCTAGTGATATGGTGCTACGTTGTCAATGCAAAACGTCTAAACAATACAGAACATAGCTAAATGAATCAAAACAATAATAGTTATAATCAATAGTAAATTTTGTACCACATGGAGCGATGCTGGTCAATTTGGTCTATCTGTGTGGTCAATTATGGGGTCATATCAACATTTCAGTTGCATAAATTGATTCGATGGTGATCTTACACAATACTCTAGAGATAGAACTACAATTTATCAATATCCGATTTCATTTACTGAGTCGTTTTCTTTGGTCCTATTGGCGTGTAGATACAGTTAATGCGCCGAAGAAAAAAAAACTGACGATGCTTACTGATGTTTGTTCAGACTGAGTAGGTGCCGAACAAAGTCTATTGGTTTATATAACAGGGTTAAGATTTTAAAGATTTACAAGAGCAAGGGGCCCAACAGCATTTACCTATGTAGGCTCATAGTGCACACACATGCCTGTCATGGCATTTGCACTGACGACCATTTGGTTATCACTTTCGT
The DNA here is from genome assembly GCA_963680895.1 of Fragum sueziense. Classification (NCBI taxonomy): domain Eukaryota; kingdom Metazoa; phylum Mollusca; class Bivalvia; order Cardiida; family Cardiidae; genus Fragum; species Fragum sueziense. The sequence goes on along the minus strand of OY804594.1, from coordinate 72,048,084 downwards.
TACTTTGAAACTTAAAAAGGAGTGTGTTTTGGGGTAGGGTTATAAGTACCACAAGAAAACGCCGTCAGCAATACAGGCCAATTTGTAAGGACAATTAGTTAACGTGTCAACGTCGTGTCTACGTCATGCGGTCGTGGCTTCCGGCGTTACTAATTATAGAATTCTGGTCTAGATATCAGATAGTATTCATGTGACGTAGCGTTGCACGAAATCAGCCCTAAATGAAATAGCCATAGCCCCGAATAGAATCGGTCTATATTATGCTCCTACCCCACTAGACAAAGACTGAATAAGACAACCTATTTGTAGACATTAACTGAGTTTTAATGCCAACGCTGGCCTTCCGTCATACAGCTGAGACAAAATAAAAAAGATAAAGAACATGGTAGAACTTGATATCAAATTGGTGTTTTGGTGTGCCGTTTTACGTAAATGTAATATTGAAAGTACCATATTAAGCGTCTTTAGTCAGTTTGTACAGAGTACGCGCATTCCAGAAGAACACACCCTAACGGAGACATGCCAATTATGAAGGGTAATTAACTAAACGTGTCAACGTCGTGTATACGTCACGTCGTTATTACTTCAAGCGTTACTAAATTTAGTTAGTCTAGATGTGAAACTTTGTGAACAATTATTGAATTCGGTGATGTCATTGCACCATTACTGTTACATGTAAACATAATGTAAATCTGTAATGATTCCGTACGGGTATCACCCACATCATTTTGGATTTCCGTGGTCAAAGCATGCAGAGCCCGTATCCTGGTCTATCATATGCACACGAATAAGTAAATTTCACTGAAAATGTATTGAAAACCACATATAACTGGATGCAAACAAACGAATATCCTAAATGATTAAATGTTGTATCCCCCAAACTCCAATAAACCTTCACTTTTAGAACACGTTGCAAATTAAATATGTTATAAGAAGAGAGACGTAGAAAAAGTAATGCAAAAATATTTTCTTTCATACCAAATGCATGGCAAATAGATTAATTAATACTTGCATTTCATAAATTCTAAAGTGTTTTACATTTTCATGCACATATTGTCACTTAATAATCATCAGATTTCTAGGAACAATAACAATTAATCTGACACTGATGCATTATAATGTTGTGGTACAGGTAGCATGTAAGTGGTCGACAGTCGTAATAGTTGTCCCGTTCTAACTTTAACCCATTACCAGACATAAAGATTTTAGAACATTCCCAAATTCAATGGTGTTGCAGATAACAATTTTATTAGAATGAAATTTAATGTTTTTGGCCTTTCTGGTCAGGAAACAATGTGGGAAAGGATTACATAAAAAAAACCTATGCTTAGATCTATATGGTCAATAGAATATCAAAAACTCTCTCTAATAGATGCTGTATCTGCGAAAATACCTCGTTTTGAAATAGATTAAACAGATTGCGAGGTTTTTTAAATAATTGAGAAAGAGACACTGTTAATTACCAGCTTTTCGCCATTTTCCCAAAATAAATACTAAGATATACAGATTTCTTTGAAAATTTTGTCAAATTTAGTGTTTTATCGTCAGGAAAAGTGTTTGGTTTTCCCTTGGGATGACTATACTAGGACTACAATAGAACAGCATTATATAACTGGTAAGAAATTAGCTATTATTATCCATTCTGTGGTCTTTAGTATAACTAAAGTACAAAGGTAATTATTGTATTCCATCCAAAATTCGATACCGAACACTTCGTACAGCCTCGGGTGTCATCCGTGCCAAAAGGAATTAACAAGGGATACCTTTGTCAATATCCAGGCCTCATAACAAAGGAACTTGACGAAGGATACCTTCGTCAATTTCCGTTGCTACGGATGACACCCGGAGATGCACGAAGTGCTTTTATTTTTGATGATATTTTCAATGATGGGTTGTAATTCTTGAGGCCTTAGTTGCTTCAAAATATTACAAGGCCTGACCATCAAATTGGTCTATGACAAAAACAGCTGGTCTTTCTAAGATAAATAACGGTCAAATGAAACGAGTAATGATTATGTGGTATTATGTGGGTGGCCATCATATGATGTGGTGTCCATTTCATTATTTATAGTGAACAAAACAGAAATAAATGAATTGAGTTTTTGATGGTTAGAATCAGAGTTCCGCCCTAACATTAGCCTAAAAACACAATGTTTACCTACTACCCGTTCTTTAGATCATGTTTAAACAGGTCCAAGAAGTTGATAACTTGATTAAAAAACTTCATTTCTAGAAACAACAAAAGCACTTTGATTCGTAATGGTTCCATATTTGCTGTGATTTTGGTACTTCATAGGTTATACATTCTCGGAATGCTGACCACATTGCATTATTGATTAATCTGATAAAGATACAGCTGCTCTATAACGTTAGTGGGGAGTCAAAACCTCGTAGCTACAGCTAGACAAAGTTGGAGTTACGAGGTTTTGATCTGGCACCGGCAAATTAAGACACGAAGAAGTTACTAGAGAACAGCATTAATCTTGATCAGAATGTGCGTATGCATAGACTGATCTGGATCCACGCACTTCTCGCATGCCATAGGGACCTCTTTTTCCAGATCCCTATGCAAATGTGACCCGTCGCGCTAAAAGGGACCTTATCCGAACTCCAAAAATTCAAATTTTGACAAACTTGTCAGACTCAGCACAGGTCGACCAGATCCCGTATGCCAAAAATGAACATATAGTAAGATAGAGGAAACATTCTGGATTTAGAAAATCACATAAAAGTGAAAAGTGTCGGCCCTAGTCTGGCTGCGCGGACTGCGCAGACTGACTAGGGTCGATATTTTTCACACATCTGATAAGGTCCCTTTTAGCGTGACGGGTCACAAATAAATGGAGACATGATCCCTTTTGGTATGTGACTGATACCGTTTTATCGCAGTTGCGTTGGCCGTTCTGCGAACTATAACAATTAATTTGACACTGAAGGATAACTTCAATTGAGCTGTGGTTTTTGTAGGTGGCCATTATACAAGTTAACATTATATCTAATGATGTCCATTTCTGGTCCTTCTAGTACACAAGTACTCGTTCATTCGTGTCTTCCTCATAATACCATAGCGTGTCCTCTATATAACTACGTGTTTGGTCACTTAAATATGAGAGTTTTTTCTAGGAACTAGACCACTTAATGTGACACTAAAGCTGGATGGTGGGAGTATGTCGTTGGTGTTATTGCAAAACCTCATTTCCACAACCTCACTAAAGCTGTGGATACGAGGTTTTGCATAACACCCGACGATGTAGTTGATCATTATTCAAAATGACGCCCTTGGTCGTCTCGGTATACATGATCTTGAAAAGGTGAGATCTCCTTGGTTCAAGTTCAAGTCCTTTATGTCCATTTTGGTCCTTATGACACACAAGTATACGTTTTTATGCCGTGCTTGAAAATATCAGAGTCCTCTTCGTGTGACCGTTCGTTCAACTCTTTCAAGACTGCTACGCTTTAAAATCTTTTGCGGGTGACAAAAGATACATGTCGTTAAAATAATGTAAATACATAATAAGGCAGAAGATATTCAGGCAAAAAAAAACAAAACAGAGGGTTGGTTGTGTCATTTCCCAACCCTTTCCTGTCAGGGGCGTCATAAGGCTAATTGTTTTGCGAAAAGACTCGGTCTAAATACTACAGGCTTTGCTGGGAACTTTAGCACTTAAATGTGCCTAAATGACCATTTTACTGCTTGTTGGTGGGAGTGTGTGGATTGACATGATTTATTCAAAATGACGCTCATTTGGTCGTCTTTGTTTATATCAGCTTGACCAGCTAAGACCAGTTTGGTTCAAGTTCACGTACCTTATTTGAATAAATAAAGGCCGCCACAATGTGCATACGTAACAAAGATTATGGCAAGAAATGTTTACTGGAAGAGTTCCGAAAACCAGGCATTGAAAAAATCAATATCGTGGATCTGGAAATAAGACCTGTATGCCTCTATCATTTGAGACTACCACGCTTCCTGATCAGCTTGTGCCTATTGTACAGTCTAATCAAAATCGATGTTTCTGTATTATAGAAGCAAAATTCATGACAAAGCTGTCGAAGAATAACATGGATTTTTATCTGACTGTCAGTACGCACAAGACGAACTTGGTCCATGGTGGTCTCATGGAGATCTCAAAGACTAAAGGTAGTCCAACCCTTATCAGCACGACGTCAGAATTATTCGGATGACGTCGTATAGATTCGGCGTCAGAACCTTCCACCGCCGAGAGTTTATGAAGTCGCCCGGAAAGGTTCGGATACGTAACCGATGTTAACGATGGAGAACGAAAACTCCGACGTCGCGCGAATTTCAGTAGGGGTGGACGACCTTAAGGGGTTATTCCCAAATTGCGGCTTATTTGTATGCCTATACATCTGTCTGCACCTTGTCCTTTCAATTCAAGATCAATTTGTGACTTTAAGCAATAAGACGTGGTTTATGATATAGTATACTGCACGTGTGCATAATCATAGGCCCGCCGCGATATGACCATAGCAGTTAAAACACCCCCCCCCCCCCCCCCCCCCCCCCAAAAAAAAAGCATAGTCATAGCGTTGCTTTCCTCCCAAAAACATCGTTACTTCAGCTTACAGTAAGCTGTAGTTAAGAGGTTTATTGCGAAGAAATGACGATATGTAGGCCTACCTTTTTTATTTCAAACATGGTAACTGTTTTTACCTCAAAGAGTTGGAATTTTGGCTTCATTTATGTGCAGATGCAACACTTGACACGTGTACTGTAGTCATAATTTAGCACTGCCCTTGTATTTAGTACTGTATTGTGACTTATAACCATTCATATATCAGCAGTAAGGTATTTTTTCCATTACACGACATTGCAGACGACAAAACATTACACCAGGACATGGCATTAAATGGAGAGAAGAAAAGTAATAGTTTCAACCATAATTTTTCTCTTTACCTATCGAAACCGTCTTAATGCCATGCCAATTGTCTCGAAAACTGTTAGCATGCTTTTTCGTAAACTAGATTGTTATATTTATATCACTTCTTGCTTCTTTATTTTCTGTATGATTTTATAAATTCTTTGTCGGATATGTAGGCCTACACATGATATACCGGGTCCCTGGTGCGATCATGCTGGTCTTTTTTTAAGAATCCAACAAACCTTTGCATTTGGTCCTCGCTGGCACCATGTCATCGCCGATGCATCGATAGCTTGAATGCATTGTTTACGTAGATCCATCTACCGTCTATGCTTTTAACAGAAAATCGCAATTGTCCAAACGCCGACTGTCAATCAAAAACATCGATTAACCAATGGACGATCACAAAAATGTCATGCCCCAATTGTTCATCGCTGCACGTGGTTTTGTATCGATTTATCGACTGACAATCAAAACAATCGACCTACCAAGGGCAAAGAATTTTGTGCTAACAATAGACTAGGTTCAACGTTATGTTTTGATAAACCGTCGGTGTTGTTATAAAATCTCGTAACTACGGCTTAAATCAAGCCGTAGTTACGAGATTTTATAACAACAAGTACGAAATACTATTTTGTTTGTCCGAATTTACGTCACGATTAACTGGGTAAAATCGTTCCCTTTTAACGACCACATGCCCGTTGTTTGCCTTAAATTCTATGTTGGGCGGAGCGATCTGTCGATTGGCGTTTGGTCAATTAGAAGCATTTACTACAAACTGCGATACTTACAAATGTACTTGCATTATCACTTCAGAAATAAATTTCACTTCGTGTTTCACTTCGTGTTCATCATAATAAGGTATACGATTAAAATAAGTACGACAGTACCAGCGATGACCACCCTAAATGCTGCTTCCGACCTGGTTAACTAACGAACTTGGTCATCCTCTTGCGTTACATTGTTGGCCGTTCACATTGATAACTTGTCTGTGACGTTGAAAAACGATAATGGTGTAGTGACTGCACAGCGCGGACATAAAACTGGTTCTAGAGCACTACGTCTGGTATGGTATGTGGGCTAATAATATACAGTGGGTGTTCCCAAACAAAACATAAAAACGCTTGAAAAAAAAGAAGCAAAATATAGTCGGCATTTACGGCTACTCTTATTACAAATTTGGGCATGTCAATGTTTCTTCCGTTTTGGGAGACAGAGTAAATGCATTAATGGCACAAAAAAGACAATGAAACTCTTTTTCTGTCCATACTCTTAAAGTCAATGAAACATTTAGAATTCCTGATCCATACGTTTTAATATATTATATTTACAGAGGGCTTTGACTTGGAGATTTGACTTTTGATCACTCACTGTATCTGCGTGATCGATTGTTTCTTTCATATGTAGTCCTATCATATCTCATTTTAAACACGTGAGCAACATCTGTTAGTCGATAAAAGGTCAGTGGACTTTTCAGTTGTAACATACATGTATTTGCATTTTTATTTGAACTACGGTCTTGAATATGGGCTTCTGTTCGACTTGGACCCAGGTCATTTTGGTTGTAATAGTTACGTACGTCATTGAAAGGAAACAGTGAGTCGATTTTAAGGTCGAAGTCGAAGTGTCTACATGTAAATGATGTCACCGACACCAAGTAAACTTTCTGTACCATATATGTAGAGTTTCATTGCCTTCTGGTACATCGTCGGAAACCCGGGGTCTGCTACACTACATGTTATGTAGCGTAGCAGACCCCCAGGGTATCCGCGGATGCTTCTAGTATAGTTTACCAATACACCAGTCCGCTCCCATCATGCGTCAGATGATTTTCACATGTTTTGATGAATATGTTGCTATTGTTGTTTTCTTTGTATTTATTTTAAATTCATTCTTAATTTTTGTTGTCATAGTTATTCATTATAAAAACATAGATTTTAATCATGTACCCTGGGTTACCAGTAACAGATTTAGTCTGGATCTTCCACGTGCCGATGCCACGTGACGGTGATGTCCTAGATTTTACCCCGCCCTCAGGGTTTAGACTTTGAACACCGGCATATCTACAATACACATAATACATACATTATCTTGCTGTCAGGAGAACAATGTATAAAACAAATACTTTCTTAAAATAGACAAATAACGACATCATAGTAACAATGTAATTTACCCGCGAGCTGAAATTACGTCACATATTACGTAACATTACGTTAGAGACAGACAGAGACTGAAATATAATTAGTATCACCTGATAAGGTTATGCTCGCCTGAGGCATCTTGTAGTCGTTTTGAACGTGTAGGCATGCATTGCCTTCGTTATAACTAATGCAAGGAGGAAAATAAGGAAGAATTCATACTTTCCAACCTAAAAGTTTCAAAATCAAGGTAATGTGTTTTTTTTTAATTATTATTCTAACTGTTCACCTACAAACCAAACTTAACTAAAAGCAATCATGTTATGACTTCATCATGGCGTAGGGTGTTAGTCTTAGTTTGAAAATTTCAGTAGTCCCTATATTTTTTAAGGGGGAATGCTCCAGTTTCCTAATTTTTTTCCTAATAATACAATTTATTTATATTTTGTATGTTGAAATTACATGTTATTACCAATCGAAAAACAAAATGAAAATGGATGGTCAGCGATCTTGTTTGAATTGTATAGGCATTCGTATCACATACCCCTACATCGAAAAAATGCACAAATTCTTGCACCTGTCCAAGATCACTTAAATGCTAATAAAATGCTGTATATTCATCGTTTAGTCTCGAAAACGGTTTCAAAGTAACGTCTTACATTTAATAAGAACAGAAAGCCCAAAATATGTGCTATTATGAACGCGTAAATGTATAAAACAGCATGCTCACGTGTTTGGTTAGATCAACGAAGCTGGAGTGTTTTAAGTCAAAATTTGCAAGTTTTTGGAAATATTTCAAGTTCTACATGATAGAATTTGATCAAACTCCCTCATTGTATTAAGCAACATGTTCTGGTAATAATTAAAAAGGAAAATGTATAGGTCAGCGCACTTATTAGTGAATTACAGCAATTTTTATCAGCTGCACATGAATAAAATGACACAAAACAGTTGTAACTGCATACACACTTACGACTGTCTTGCTCTAAATAATCGATTTCCATCTTGAGGAAACCAGTTTCGCATAATAAATACACTTTTACCGTCGAAAATGGTAAATTGTAATGATGTGTTATATTATTGAAAATATGGTAGCGAAACATATTGGTACGAAACGTTTAATTCACTACAGTAATGACCGAGTGTTCCGAAAAACTGGAGCATTCCCCCTTAAACGCTGCGAAACTTATAACTTTTATTTATTAACAGCATCTTGAATGTTAATTACAAATCGCCGGTGGAGATCAAAACCTCGTAACTCCAGCTTTGTCAAGCTGTAGTTACGAGATTTTAACTGCCCACCAACGAAATATTTTGATTCCGACTCAGCGGCTTGAACATGTGGAAGTAGGGGACCTATTTCTGTTCCGGGAATAGATAAATCAGCTTCCGATAGCCTATAATACATGATATGTCAATAATCCACAACAATAAAACATGACATAATATAAATAGAACGACATGATGAATCGTTAATCCGTCTCGAGATTTATTGAACGTGCAATTTCCTTCCACAAATAGAAAATCCATCAGCAAAATAATCAATCTGGATTCCAGTATTAATTATTATTAAAATATATTGTCGCGGAACGCCTTAATACATTATTTTACATGGCATTTTAATATGTATACAGAAATCAATCAATCACAAAAGTTATATATATAATATACACAAAACTTGGAAGTTAAAAGAGATACAATGTATGACCAAAGGCCTACGAAGAGATCATAGTTCTATTTACTAAAGGGAGCACATAATTATCACGGTGGGGAATCGCGTGACAGAATAATCACGGAAAATCTTTAGGTAGAAAACCCATATTGTTGCTATTTTTAGATTAATAAAACACCGTGGTTCTTTTTTCGGAGTGGCGCCGTTGCGTATCTGAACCTATTCGGGCTCGGTCGTAAACATTCGGCGGTTGAAAGTTTCACCGCCGAATATTTTCGACATCGCCCGAATACACACCGTTCATCCCGATACAAAAAAACACGGATTGGTCGTCCAAACGCGGATGTAAACAATTTTATTTTGAACGGCGGGAAAAAAGAGTGGGTATTTATTATCTTTAACGTATACAACCCACCATTCGCATTGAAGGGCCAAAGGCGAAATTTGAAAATTGTCAGTAATTACTAAGCTGTGCTATATTTCCATTCCAAATACAAACATAAGCATTTTGAACGTTTTAGAATTTTAATCAATGCATACTTACGGAAATATTTGACAAAAATATTCCAAATTACCTCCCTTGTATATGAATATAGAATAATATAATATTTGTAAATTATTTTCTTCTTGAAGCATAATCTTGAAATCCGACACGGTGAATCACCTTATGTGAAGTGTATTTACAAGTGTGTGTAGTTTAATATATTTCGTATGACTAGAAAGTAGTGTTTTTAATGATGGGTCATATACCTTAATTACAACGAATATCGGCTGAGTTGATTTTTGTGTGACATACAATGAAAACGTACATAACTTTGCCAATGTTTACCTAAAATCCTGTCTCATAAAATCTGTTAGTAAGTGAAATATATGCTACTGATTCTGACTTTGATGCACGAAAGGAGAAAAATCTTGGTAAGAATGTCTGTAAATCATTATGAAAGCACATAATTATTGTCAAATTGATGTTTCACGGAAGATCGAGGATCGCTTCAAGTGTTTTCTTTACAAGAACCCATAAAAAAGTATAGAAAAAGAACAAGAACTATTTGAAATTGGGTACTGTCAGTTGCTATGGTGCAACATATCATGGTGCAAATTCTCTATTGTTATGTAGTATCAACATCCATGGTAAGTTGTACCTTGAAGCAAACTAGGCTAATTTTTAAACATGGCTTTAGACACCCAATTTTTTTCCAGTTTGACGAATGGTATAGATTTATTCCATAGATGTCGAAAACTTATTTTGAAGAGATATTTGTTCGAAACCAGTTAAATAATTTCTACAAATATAAAACAAAACGGGAAGTAGGCGAGAAAATAGTGATTTACGATTTAAAATCGATTGTATCTATAGTTTACTCAAAACTTTTGTTATGAAACTGCAGCACCCTCAAGATAAACCATTTTGCATCAGCTCTGCACAAACACTTTTTATATAGCAACAATTAAAAGGCTATATGTTGATGTTTTCTTACCTTGTGTATTCCCACGGTGTTGTTTTTCACATCCGCGTTTTGAAGGCCAATCCGTGTTTTTTTTTTTTTTTTTTTTTTTTTTTTTTTTGTTTTTTTTTTGTTTCTGGATGAACGGTGTGCGAATAATTCCGACGCCGCGCGAATCTCATTAGGGGAGACTACAAAAATGTATTGAAGTGTCAAAAACATGATTTAGAACTGGGAAACTGGAGAAAGAGAACATTGATATTTCGTCACAAGATAACGACATAAGATGGTATTTGTCATGAACTTGAAATATCATAAAAGCTCGCATCGCGAATGGAAGCAGAAAAATGTGAAAAGAAAACTATAGAAAAAATGCAAGTAAACACTGGAAAAGGAAGAGAATTCCCTAGATTGAACTAGATTACATCGGAAAAAGACTTTGATATCAGAAATGGGCATGCTTATCAGGTGGAATCAACGTAATTTTTTGTGAGATCTTAAAATAGTAGATAATGGATCATTTGGAAATTTTTGCACGTCGTAATATCTAAAAAAGCATTCGACATACCCTTTCAATGTTTCGCACACAGGCGAATAAAACTAGACATTTCAAATATTATAATAAGTTCCGTTAGTTATTATGTCTAGCAGGAAAATGGGTTACTGATGTACTGATGCATCTTAAGTCTTGGCAACCAAATGGATAATGCTACACCAGAACTTCCTTTATATAATACCCATAATAATTTAGTCTAGGTGGAACATTAGTATTTCAGGCCCTAGATTCCTAATGATCCACAGAAGTTGGCTCGTAGCATGTTGTCACTATGTTACCTTAACGTACCGGTTCACGTTTAAATGTCTAGATTACCGAGTTGCTCTTTCCTTAACATTTATATCTCAAGCTTAGCCTAATCAATCAGGCTGACATTTGAATCTTTTCCGTAAAGTAAAAAACAGGGCCTAGATAATAACCAAACACTTATGTTGGAAATTGTTAAACAGAACTGAGAAAGGAAGTAAACATATTACTAAACCCTTTCCAAATTGAGACCCGGTCTGCATGTCCCCATCAAAGCGAGTTTGCGAAATCGTAGAGACAAAAGGAGGAAAATCCGGAAAATTAGCATTCACGTTTCCCTATTTATATAATATATTACACACAATTTTTCTGGTCATGTTTAGCAGCTTTCAAGTTGGAAGAAACGAACTCGTTGTCATTTGGGAAATGATTATCATTAGGATTTTGCCAATTAAAATTTCAATATCATAATCATTGTGATTCAGTTATTAATTACTGACCTTTATTTTTTTGTTCGCCCAAATCTCGCTGTATCCTTTCGCACACAGACGGATGCACGTTTAAAGAAACTTATCATAATGTAGAATAAGTGCAAATGTCAATTTCATGTAAAAAGAGAATTTGCATTGTATAATATCTGCAAACAAAGTTACTATTTTGTTAAAATGCTCATACGAAGAAAATTATCGACGATAAAATATTAAAAGCATTTGATTAAACCATAATAGCACCTTACAGAACTATTACGCTTTTCCAAAATAAGTCATAGTTTTACGTCCCCGGTAGAAATTGATTAAGAAAGCATTAGGACACAAGAATATTTTTTAAGCTCACAACCAGTATTTGTCCTTTTGCATCAACATATTATTTGCTATATTGTACATAAATTTTATTCTTATCGGCATAGACTTTGTCATCTGCAACTGCTTTCAAATTGGACCAATTCGGTTTTTTCCGTTGAACGAAATCATTTTAAATTACTATACATTGACGCCTTTGACTCTCTCACAAGAAAAGACTTCGGAAACATTGTGGAAAATGAAGGAATTACTTGTGATAAGCTATCATTTTGTCGTTTATCACGCTGTTTTTTAAACCAAAGTGGAAATATTTTTTAAAAGTTCGTCAACTTGAAACTCTCGTCTAGAATACCTTGCGAATTGTAAGTGTCCAAAGTTGTATCGTCTGGTAAAGTGTGAAGTGCAGCAGCGGCGGATCCAGGATTTCTGTGAAGGGGGTCGTTTTTAGAAGGAGGGGGTTCGTTTTACAAGTATTGCACGATTTTGACAGAATTTCTGCATGAAAATGAAATAGTCAGACTACTGAAGGGATTCGTTTGAACCCCCCGAAACCCCACTGGATCCGCCACTGTGCAGTTGTGCCAACAGTGAAACCATGTCCCATTTTGCCATATAGTGCTACAAGACAATGACTTCGAAAAACGAATATCGATTAAAAAGGGTTTAGTGCTATAGGCAATCCTTTAATTATTTTGTTACGAGCATCATCCAATTGTCCTAAAACAAGTCGAGTTAATTGCTTCCAGTCTAATTGACTGTTTATTCTGCGGAAAAATCTGCACAAGTCTGCAAAAATCAGTCTTCACGACACTCGGGGATTATTGAACTGTGGTTGGTGCGAGGAATCGGATTAAGATTTATTTTTCGTTGAATAGAAATTTTTAGAGTATTCAAAGGCTAAAATTCTGGTCATTTGTTTTTGATTGCAGTAAAATGCTTGGATATACGACTGGAAATACGAAAATATACGATGTATCATGTGTGTCATTTCGTCGCTTTTCATCGAAAACATCGTAACTGCAGCTTAAAACAAGCTGCAGTTACGAGGTTTTCGTTGAAAAAGAACGATATATTGCCTTGTTGTTGAACGAAAAGGCGTCAAGGTTTTGGAAAGCTTATTTGATTGCTAAATCTGGACTCCTTCATTTTAAACGTAATAAAACTAACCAATCGTGTTTTTCGGATTCTTTTCCATCAAAAAGGCTAATGACTTGTCCACGCACGTAAACTTGGACAAGAAGACTACGAAAAATTACAAGTTTACTAAGTGACTTCTTCGCATAAAACACAAAAACAGGAATATTAATCTTACAAAAATACTTAATTTAACCCGTGTATCTAGCTGTCTTAAGCTCCAGTACTCCTAATTATTTTGCATTCCTAGCTTAATTACAAGGGAACGGTATAAAAGGCTGGCGATAAGGACGTTGCCGTCATTTTCGAAGATTTCGTGAGGATTGTCAAAAATATGTGCTGGAAGGAGATTTTACAAAGCGTAGTTGCAAGAGAGAAAAATAACTTCATGTACACGTGAGTTGGAATATGAAAATAACGGGATATGGTGCCATTTGGTTTTAACAGCGATCCATATCAGTCTGCGTATACACACAGTCTGATCAAGATCTTTGTTGTTCTCCTAAACTTATTCAGTGTCCGTAGCATCTTTAACAGGGTAGCATGCATCTGTTCAAACACGTTTGCCAAGACTGATCTGGCACCAAGTTAATTATGAAATGATTCAAAGTCACTTTTCCTAAGCACTGAGACTGAGCAGATCGTCGATGGGCGACCAAAACTCGTTTGTAACTATGTACAGTTTAATTTTCAAACTGAAGTAATAAGGTCACATTCTCACCAGATGCAAACGTTGTTTAACATCACGTTTATGCAAAATTCGTATTTTGTGCGTGCGCACAAGTTTGTGCAATGTAGTTTTGGTACATGCAGTATTATGGATACTTAATTAAGTTGCATTACTTAGAGTTAGAGTACATGCACTAAAATGTAAACGCCTTTGTTACCTAAATTACGGCTATCATCTAAAGATCTAAATTAGGCCCCGATCGGTTGCTACTCGTTGACGACATGTGTGCATTCTTGATACCATTTAATCGGATGAAACAATAGCAAAAAATACAATATAGTGCAAAACAGTACTCCCTTTTAATTAACCCATCACCACACACTGACTCTTTTTAACTCCCCATAAAATAATGGCTTTGGAAAACATCACAGAAAATTAAGATATTGCTATTGACAAGCAATTTCTTCATTTCCAATAATGTTTTCTACCAAGAAAGACCAAAAACTCTTAAATTCCATTCAATCAATTATGTCTGCATCATCTTTGAATTTGGTCCTGTTCAAAATTGTGTTGTTTGGTAATGGGTTAAAGCCTTAAAAAACACGTCTGTTTGGAAAATAAAAAGGCGCATTAGAAATGTTATTTTTAAAACAATTTGATCCATGATGAATTAATCATAAGCCCAACATGATACAGACAAAACTTTAAAAGTGATTGATCATCGCGATCATTCATCATTTTAATCATTCTACGATGATTTCCATGTTGTCAAAATTAAAATGATTTAAATCTTATGGCCTGATTTAATTCAAGGTTCTTTTTATTACTAGGGTTGCGTGAATGTAGCACTAATTACCTTCAAAACCAATGTAGCCTCTGCTTTTTAAAGGCAGTAATAGGGAACGTTTTTTTTTCAGGTTAATCGTGACGTAGGTGTTGTCACAAAAAATCGTAACTACGGCTTGATTCAAGCCGTAGTTACGAGATTTTATAACAACACCGATAGTTTATCGAAACATAACGTTAAACCAAGTCTATTTGTAGCACAAACTTCATTGCTATTAGAAGCTTCTCGATAAAATTGGCGTGCAGCTAAACCTGTTATTTCAACGTCTTTCAATCCGAAAACTGCTTATGGTTACCTGGTTACCAATCTGGTCCTGTCCGTTTATTTCTGTACATAGGCAAAATGGATAATGCAATCATTTGTGAAAAAAGTTTCCAACCGTATTGAAATAATGGAAATAGGAGAACACTTGCTATTATCTCATTTGTCTACTATCCCTTCCCTAAACAAAACATGCTTTTGACATCCTTAATAGGAAAGGCTTGGGAAAACATTGAGGCAAAAGAAGAAAGTGCTGATAACCAGTACTTTCTCCTTTTGCCTCAATATTTTCTGAGATATTTTGTACACAAATCCTTTCTTTGGCAGCATTCATTTTGCCGTCTGCAACAGCTTTCAATTTGGACCACCCTAAAATATTGTCTTTTTGGGAAAGGGCTATAAGGGTGTCAATGCAACTACATACCAATCTTACAAATCTCTAAATGCCACTCGTTTATTTCTATTGCAGAAAAATCGAAAGTGTCGATGTCGGATATCTGAAGATAATTTGACAACTGCTTCCACTTGAAGACAACTCTATTATACATATATGGTAAAAGCGGCAAACCGCAAGAGGGAGGGCGCACTGGAGCAAAACGATTGTCATCCCCCACTCTATACTATATAAGGCAAACTTACAGGTGAAAATGACAATTAAACAGTTACACTTCTTCTAGCAAACATGCATAACCACAGCGAACTACTACATTGTGAAAATTGCGAAATGAAACGAATGGAGACGGAACCGTTTTGGGTCCCGGGAATGTTTGTGAAAGTTGTATCATTGGGGATTTTGGCTTTATTAACAACAGCAGCGAACGTGTTTTTGATTTACATTGCATCTCGGACTAAGTCGCTGGTTTCTAATACCAAAGTGTTTGTGATCTCATTATGTTTTGCTCACTTGCTGGGTAGTTTGATCATTATTCCACTATGGATTACATCGAGGGTTACACCAGACTTGGCAGAAAAATCTCAGGTGTTTTGTCAGACTGCGGCGTTTATGTGGATATTAATGACACTGGCATCGTTTTATTCACTATCAGCAATATCCGTGGACAGATACTGTATAATATCTAATCCAATGAGATATCCCGTCAGAGCTACCACACCAAAGAAACTGTTTGCCGTTACAGGCATCTGGTTTTTCTGTGCTTTATTCGCCAGCGCGCCTGAGTTTGGTTGGGGTAAATACAAGTTCAAGCCTGACGCCATCCCTATGTGTGGACTTGACATCAGACAATCGTGCTCATATTCGTTAATGTTGTTATTTATTGGATTTCTCGCACCGTTAGTGATAGACATTGTATGCTGTGCGCGGATTATCGCCATCGCCATGCGTCAGTCACGGGCTATCGATGCCAGGAAGGGATCTGGCTCTACTGCGAGCATCGCCTCCACGCTGTCTAACGTGTCATCCACGAACACACAGTCCTCACTCAAACTCAGTAAACTCAAACAGAAACTCAACTCACTACGCCTCGTCTTTGCTGGCACTGGTAATTATCAATTTTCATACGTTTGTCATATCGTTCGTATTATTCTATGTTTTAAAAATATCAATCGTCATTTTGTAAATGGTTTAATAAGAACAAATCCATTAGGTCTTGGTTTTAGAGAATGTCCATTATACCATTTCTTAAAGAACATGGTCTAGTTTTGACGTCTTTTTCTCTTTTCTGTGCTAGGCATATGTTGTAGCTGCCTTTATCAACATATACTTTGTCGTCTGCAGGAGCCTTCGAATGGAACCTTCCAAATATTCTGTCGCTTTGTAAAGGGTTAAATTTGATCAGCAGCACAATAGTATTCTATCTTTTTTATCATTTATGTCGATCTTTACAATTACGAATCTAAGAGGTGTACTTTGACAAATTGATATCAATAACAAATATTAAAAAAAACAAATATCGGTCAATTTCCAAGAAATCGTTGACACGCACCAAAAAAACTATTTTGACAATCAGTGCGTGGATTGTCGAGCGTACGTGCTGAACGTTATCTGACAGTTAATTAGCCGTCAACGTGAGATGGCAACGTCATTAACGTCAAGTCGTTCCTAAATATATAGCAAACAAACGTTATCATGGCATATTTTAGATTGTTGCGGTGGAAACGTAAACTGTGTAACTGAAGCTGAGACTATCATAATGACGTCAGTTACTTTAAAAACGTCGTAGTACTATATATATGTAAATTGGCATTAACATATTTGACTCATAACTTTATTTTTACATTTTTTTACCAACGTCGTAAATCAGACTAGACATAGTTAGAATACATTTCTTGTTAAAAAAGGGAAAACTGACATTTGTAACGTAGAACGATTAGGGAATTAGAAAATCTACCAATGACTAAGAAAACCAAAGAATGGAGAATCTAAATGCAAGTCAAAGCAAACGTCATCACAATGAACCACTGTTTCAAAAAAGGCGGATTCATTTGTATTTATCTCTAAAATTAGTTTTTATTGAGATAGAATTACGACACGGTAAATAAGAGATTTAAAATTTACGCCTACAAATAATAAAATAGCAATAAAAACCATAAGCCTCTATCAACAATTGAAATGCATATAATTTATCAAGGTAGATTTAAAAAAATTCTTCTTCGCCACACCCAAATTTAAAATTACTATTTCGTAAACATTGCCATGGTTACTAAATGGTGATGACGCAAGATATTTTGGTCATTTCACAATACAGTTTTAGGAGAATAGATAAGAGGGAGCGTTTCTCTTCAAATCTTTTTTAAATTCGCCAAAACCCTACGGTGTTGGTTCTCGTTAGAATCGTCTCGACGCGAAGATTCAAATGAGTACCAACAACATAGGGTTTGGGAAATGACAAAGTTTTTTTTTTCATCACAAACAGCCAAAAGCTATGTTAAGGTGACTCTAAGGTCACATATTTGACATACTATCTTCTGACCGTAAACTTGTCATGTAAATAATAAGGATATTATAACAGCAATTATGAAACCATTTTAGTACATCACATTGCATCAGTGCATTAGTTGCATCAGTCATTGTTCGCACAGTTAAATAACGAGCCCAGATAGCTCAGTTAGTAACGTCAGTGTCTATCAATATAGGGGTCGTCGGTCCGAACCTCGACTCTGCAAATATCCTTTCTGACATTTTATAAAAGAGATTTCTGTCACCAAGTGGGATGGGCAGCTGGTGGCTCAGATTTAATGTTATGTTTCTACTTGTGCGAGAAATACAAGAAACACTGGTAGGGTAAGCCAGTCGCCGCTTAATCACTATGGGAAATTGTTTAACGAGGCTTTAAACAATGGATTATTTAAATAAGAAGACAACCTCGCCGCTCTCGAACTTTGAGCGTTTGCTATGACAAACTTCATGTATTCAACAGTTTTATGCAATCAATACCAATCTAGTATGGTGCAAATGTTTAAAGACAAAATAATTGCTTTATTAAATTACTGTTCATTTGCGTCTTGTTCAGATTTCCATATTTCCATGAATACGCATTTAAATAAGGAACTCTAACCTTGAGGGATAGGAAAATACATTAATGATTTATATTTTAAATATGTAAAGTTTCACTATTTTGCTAATATATTGCTCACAATTGCTATTTATGGAAAATCGTTTCACGCATTAATTGCACAGAAACGTGCAGTAAATTGTCGACATAACGTTCATTTATGAAATTACGTAACCATAGATACATGCAATTTCTACTGAAACTGTGGCTTTTCAAAACTATGCATTACTTAGAAAATGTTCATTACCGCCAGAAAAGTTTCATCCCTAAGATTCTTTTAAATACTTTTCCAAGTTAGAGAAATCTACATTCTTTTACCAAATATGAATATCTAGTTTGTCACATGCGACAGTCATCCGATCGCACTAAACTAATTCTTTTTTTTGTGAAGAGTTTTAAGCATTCATTGATTAAGCATTCGTTGATTTGTAGTCTAAGCATTGTTTTTGTTTATTTCCAGGTAACTTCCTGATCTGCTGGATCCCGTATATCGTGGCGCACGTGTGGATGACGGGCTTCAGCAATATGAGTCAGGACGAGGAGTCCATGCCCTATATACTAGAGTTCATCGTGATGTGTATCGCCCTGCTGAACGGCTTCGTTAACCCCATCGTCATCATGTTCTCCAACAGAGACTACACCAGGAGAATCAAGTTCCTCTTGTTCAGATGGTTCGGTCTATTCAAGGATGAGATAATGGAGGACAGGAGCGATAATGATTCTAGTATAACCAACTTGAGACGGAGTCAGCAGTATAAGAGCATAAACTTGATTGAAATATTCCAAAATATTACCCAAATTGCAGAAACACTTCCATCTGACATTAAGGATCAAATAATCGTTTGTCAATCACATGAACATTTACCTGAAAGCCTTCCAGAAACGTGTTTAAACAATAATAAAGTACAGACAAGTACAGGTTTTGTGACAATATCGACAACAGAATCTGGAGATTCCAACACAATCAATACCCAGGACTATGAACGTCGTAGGCTAATGTCGCTCAGAAGTACTTCAAGTATGGATTCTGAGATGGGTTTATTTCCCAACAGCGATTCTTATATTGCAATGTTCAACATTTCTCCCGACCCAGGCTCTATCAGCGAGGTACCAACCAAAGATTCAGAACAGGTGTCAATTGAAGTAGATATTCCTGGACTTGTTATAAAATGAATAATTTAAAGAGTGACTATAGTTTACTCCAAACTAAGCACACCCCTGTGTGTAGCGTACCCAGTCGTGTGTGCTCGTCCTGGGTAGAACAACGCTGGAATGTCCCATAGGCTGCAGGAGGAGAGCCATTACGAAACGTGCATCGCACGAGATGTGAGGAGCGAAACAGTGATAAGACTGAGGACATGATAAGTATACTTACGTATATACGAGTTGATCTAGGAATCACAGACATAGATCAAGTTGTTAGAAGTAATGGTAACATTATGAGACTGAGAAAAAAGACTATATAAGAACATAATAGAAATACCACGGTAACTGTAAGAAGGAATAGACGACGATATTGTTTTAAATGTTATTTGTATTTATCAAACGGAGCATCAGATGGACAATTTGATAAGGAAAAGTAACACATCAGCAGAAATGTCAATAAGTTTATTTTTCAATAGTGTGGGCACTCATCGGAATCGTTTCAATGTCACGATTCTTATGAGTATCTACACAATTGGGCACAGTAGTGAATACATTAAACCTAGTTTATAAATTTTATAAACTAGGTTACTTCATTATATTTCCATATAAATGTGCCATCTGATCTGTAAGCTCTCTGAGACCTATTTATTGCAACCTGTTGTTAACGACAGGTGCGCGTCTTACCATGTAAATAAAACTATTTGAGCCAGGATCTGGAGAAAGGTCCCTTATGGCATTTGAGACAGCTATGTTTCATGATTAACCTGTACCCAAGTGTAGGATGAAATGTATTCATGCTGCTGTGTTAAGGTCTATACAAGTCAAGAAGAACCTTCTGGAGACCAACATGGTTTATGATCAGACTGCGTGTATACGCAGGCTGATCTTGAACCATGTTGGGCTAAAGATAGCCTTAAAGGACGTTTTTCCAGATACTGGGCTCATTTATTAACTGTTTGAATCTCTGTGTATGTTGAACTGTTACATTGCAGATGAGATTTTTGGCAGGGAATAATTCATTAACTTACGTAAATATGCAAAACTTACCTTTGATGCAGGCATGTTCAATTAATCACATAATTATCGTAATTACGTTCACTTTCCATCGAAAGACATGTAAATGTAGCTTATTTTAAGCTACATTTACGTGGTTTTTGAAGACACATTGATGGAAAATTACATGTCAGTCTTTAACATTGAGAGGATAAAATCACCAGACAATATTTCGTCGCTTTTCAACTAAAACTTCGTAACTGCAGCTTAAAACAAGCAGCAGTTACGAGGTTTTCGTTGAAGAGCAGCGATTTGAATATCCAGTTTGCGTCGTAAGGTTTACACCCTTGTAAAATATAGCTCAAAATTTAACTTCATATCAAAAGCTCTCGATCAATTTTTGTGTAATTATGATATAAACTAAAAAAATTTTCATAATATAGTTTTTGCATTATGTTTTATTTTTGTAGGGTTTTAAATGTGAAACGTGACTGCATTCAAATAGGACAAAATGTAGCTCAAAACATAAGCGCACTTATAGCAAAAACATGTTGACAAACCGGCTAGCACTTTGTCAAACCAATGGCTCTTTAATCTCAAAATCCGTCAGCTGGTAAAATAACGTAATGGTGTTTACGCCAGATGACGTTACGTAAAATATGCCCAAGGGCTATAATAGGTTTATGCATGAAAGACGTTGTGCACAGAGATAATAATTGCATTATAAATAAGATAAGTTATCAGCCCATCACATTTTATAAGTGTTCATTATAATGGTCTCGACGAGACGACCTGATCGGGACTATTCTTTTAACCCATAACCAAACGACAACGTTTTAGGGCAGTCCAAATTGAAAGATTCTGCAGACGACAATTTCACTTGAATGGGATTTCTGATTTTTACGTCTTTTTGGATGGAAACGTTGTGGGAAATGAAGAAATTGCTTGTCACAAGCAATTTCTTCATTTTCCACAATGTTTTCTAAAGCCATTATCTTGTAGGGAGTCAAAGAAAGTCATTGTGTGGTGATGGGTTAAGTGTCCATAACATTTGAGCCGGGATCTAGAAAAACGTCTCTTATAAAATTTTTAAAAATTGAGTTTCAAGATCGGCCTGTTGTCAAATGGAGTCCAATATGCAGCCATGCTGCTCTCTTTAAGTTACATCAGGTCACGAAGAAGTTATTGGAGAACAATGTGGATCCTGATCAGACTGTGCGTATGCACAGGCTGATCTTGATCTACATTGAGCTCAAAAGCCTTAAGGGACGTTTTTCCAGATCCTTGCTCATTTATGTTTAGTAGGAAAGAGTATCACAATGTTGTTTAGTCCAAGGGCGAGATAAAACACATTTGCATTTGTCATCTGGAATTTATCTCTCAATTCTTTAATGACCTTCAAAAATTGTGTTTACATGTTAGAAAAATATAGCTTACGATAAATGACCTGACAGAGCAGCTCTATCGATTAGCATGGGCTACTCTGCCAGATCATCTATCTTGGGATATACAAAGCCCAAAACTAAACCAGAGCAAAGACGAAAACAAAACTTGTTGACTAACAGAAGGTACTTTGTCAATCTGACAGCGCTATGAACTGAACGTCCTTAATTTGGCAAATATACATAACGTTGTTTACGTTATCTTACGTTACTTACGCTCGAGGGGTTTATTATAAGATAATGAGAGATGACAGAGAATATTTGCATTCTTAATTTGCTTTGTCGTCTCTGAAATGGTGTTGTGGGTATCTATTGGAATCGTCGAGATGGTTCTAATGACTAACGTAACATAACGTCGCTTTTCAACAAAAAATCTTGTAACTGCAGCTTTAAAGAAGCTGTAGTTACAAGGGTTTTGTTGAGAAGCATCGACAAATTTAAATCTTTTGAAATCAAGACAGAACGCATGGTTTCTTAAATTCTGTACACGTGCCCTTATTTTGAAATCACTTTCAATGTCACGGCATATCGCTGCTTTTGAATAAAACCTCGTAACTGCAGCTGGTTTTAAGCTGCAGTTACTGGATTTTTTTTATTGAAAAGCAGCAATATGTTAATATAGTAGTAGTTTCACATTGCCAAAACTTAACGTAAACATTAGATAATTTATGTCAGTATAATATTTCACATTATATCAGCTTTATTTTCTGTGATATCATTATGTCAAAATAAATAATTTATTTCACACTATTTCTGTATTGCTTCTGTTATTAAATCTTATACATTTCTCACTTTCCTAATCATTATTGTATCTACATCCAAAAGCTTCTTTTGTCACCCCTAGTATTTAATCCAATCCTAAACAACACAGTTTTAGACTGATCTGAATTGAAAGATGTAGCCGAGTGAATGGTCTTAGTCTTTTGGGATAGATAACACTGTGGAAAATAGAGAAATTGCTTGTGTCAAGGAATTTCTATATTTTCCACAACGTTTTCCAAAGCCAGGATTTAGTAAGGGGTCCTTAAAGCGTTTTAGACTAGTTACCGTGCTTCTAAACCAGTCTGCTGTCAAATGCAATCGTCATAAGTATCCGTACCTTTATCATACACTTGCCATAGCATTGAAGTAGTTCTCGGAGAACATACTGGATATTGACGATATTGTGCGTATGCAAAGGCTAATCTGGGTCCTTTTTGGTTTCGAATACCACACGGGACCTCTGACAACATGCCAACGCAAATCCATTTTAAACATTTAGAGTAAAGAAGATAATGGTAATTATGACTAGCAATGTCTGTTCTTTTCACATATTCATGCGATTTTTGGCCATTTGGAGACACTAAGGAGTGTCATTGACAGACTACTATAGATATGTTGGTCGCAGGTTCGACAATCGCTGAACTCTGAGTGTATCATATTGGTATAATCTTAATTTGATGGGTCTATTTACCCAGCTGGCGGTTTTTTGGTAGCAGAAGAATCACATTCCTTATAATATATCGTCACTTTTCTTCGAAACATCGTAACTGCAGCTTAAAATAAGCTGCAGTTACGATGTTTTTGAGAAATTGCGAGGATATACTGTTCTGTTGCTTGATGGAAGCAGTATTCAACCACTATACATAATAATAGACCAACGTTGGATCAGTGAGCCCAATCCAAATCGACACCAATCGAGCCAAAACATTCCAAATACTAAAGCTTACTAAAAATCTGTTATTTTGTTGTTTGTGAAAGGGTAAAATATACACCAACTCGCTTTCTCTTCTTTTAAGGAAAATAATCTGTAAAACCACATTTATTTTTGTTATTTTCAAAAAGTGAAAACACCTTGTATTATTCTCAGGTGTCATTCGACCTCCAGCTATATGAACCCGGAGAATGTGAAATACTGCGTCGAAAACAAAAATTCGGTTATTCAAATTAGCATCGCTGACCGACTTTTAAGTCCGTATAACCACAGCTTTTCAATTAATTTTTCTACTTTTTCTTCCACCTTTGCCTTCCTGCAAAATGAAGTAAGACCCGTGGAATGTGGAATTTCCCCTCTAAATGGCTATGCCCAATACGGCTAAAATCTAGCCTCTCAATAATAATTTAACCCTTTCCCAAACAAGACCTGGGCCCCGTATTACTAAACATCTTACGATCAAGTTTTTGTGTAAACTGTGTAACAATACATCTGATTGCACGAGAAATCCGACTGAGCCAATCAGGGCTGTTGTTACAAGTAATTATTCAAAAATCGAACGTACGATCGTTAGTAATACGGGCCCCTGGTTTTGACGTCCCTAATAGAAAAGGCTTGGGAAAACATTGAAACAAAAGAAGAAACTGTTGATAACCAGCATTTTTTCCTTTTGTCTCAATGTTTTCTGCGCCATATTTTACACACATCATATCTTTATCAACATCGATTTTGTAATTACATAACATAACCTTTATTCATCATCTAAAGTACAATTTTTTATGGCAGTATTTTAGGTGGTTCACCCTAAAATTTTGTCGTCTGGGAATGGGTTAAAGCTATTGAAGATTGCGAAATTATGATGACAAAGACTGTATTTGGAGACAATAGGCCTAAAGCACGAATTTTGATATTGAAAAAAAAAATAAGTAAATAATGTATATCAGAACTTTATCCCTTTGTCTCAATGTTTTCTAATCTTTATAAAGGTCAAATGCATACCTTACAGCGTAAATTTTTGTTTATTAAATCATAGTATTCGTGCTTTCTTGAAAAGTACTAGATCACCTTAAATGACCTTGAAAATAACTGCGGTTGTGTTTACTAAAATTTTAATGTATCGCCGTTTTTGTCCGTGGGCTTTGTCCCCCGATCTAGATCCAGGTGTTAGTCATCTCACTGTGGGGATTGTGCATGATTGGATGGATAACGACTACCGACAATAGGGAACGATTTTATCAAGTAAACCGTGACGTAATTTCGGACAAATAAATAGTATTTCGTTGGTGTTGTTATAAAATCTCGTAACTATGGCTTGAATCAAACCGTAGTTACGAGATGTTATAACAACACCGACGGTTTATCAAAACATAACAGTAAACTCAGTCTATTTTTTGCACAAAATTTGATGACAACTCGCCTCGCTTCAGGTAAGACATTTTGCAATAACTCAGTAATTTCTGTATCAATTTTCAAGCGGTTTGCTGCATGTACCCCGCCTCTTTCATCGGATGTATGACATATTAGATAACTCTTGATACTTTTTCCGAAATATTGTCCCAACCGACCAGAAAGCGAAATGGTAACGACTACGGCCAAATTAACCACGCTTCAGGTAAGAATTTGTGCAATAACTTTCTTATTTCTGCGTCAATTTTCATGCGGTTTGTTGCATGTACTCCGTTTTACTGAGCCCTTTTCTCCGATATATCATTTATCTGGAACTTCCTTGTACTTTTCTCAAACACCGATCCCAACCGACTAGAAAAAGGGCCTGAATTTTTTGTCGTTTTTCTGGTCGGTTGGGATCAATTTTTGGACAAAGTACAAAGATTCTACAAACAAGTCATATATCCGAGGAAAGAGCTCACTAATGCGGGGTACATACAACAAACCGCTTGAAAAATGGAGCAGAAATAAGAAAATCATTGCACAATTTCTTACCTGAAGCGAGGCAAATTTGTCCGTATACTCCATATTCGTTATCCATCCCATCATGCACAATCCCCACCGTGCATCTTCACAAATAACATATTGCACCCGAGTTTTTAACCATTCTGAAGAAGACACATTGGAAATATGAAAATAACACAAATACTAAAACAATTATTTATTGCAGGCCCGTAGGAAGCAATTTCATATATTGGGTGGGCTCAGGCCCGTGTGTCTGAATATCGGGGGGCTTAATTTGATTTTTCCATAATTTTTCAGTGTAAAATAAAGAAAATTCAGCATTTTTGGCCAACTTTGGGGGGACTAAGCCCCAATTGGGGACTAAGCCCCCATTCCCCTATCGCAGTGTTCCCAAGGTGGATAATTACGTGACTCAGAGGTTCAGAAAATCATCAATAGTTTTGTTAATACTTGGCCAATTTGCATTCAGTTTGGGGCAGTGAAGGGTAGAAAATACCAGGAATAAGCTGTATGTAGTAAATTTTTGGAAAAATCTACTGATGAAAAAGTTATTGAAGATAAACCAAAGTTTTGGTTTATCTTCAATAACTTTTAATCAGTAGATTTTTCAAACATTCAACACGTACATCTAATGCGTGTTGTCTGTCCACCTTCTCTGCTTCAAACCGATTTCAAATCGGTCAAGTATTAACAAAACTATTGAAGATTTTCTGAAATTGTTGCATCACATGATTATCCACTGTGGTTCCTACGGGCCTGAATTACAAGATAAATACTAATGGGAAAGTGAAATACTTGCCATCATCATTTTTTCTGTTTCACTGCGTGGTTTACAGTCGATAGAAATGATATAACAACGATAATGATAATAATATGTAAAGTGATCTCCTTTGAAAGCTGTTAAATATACGACAGAGGATAATGGAAGTAAAATAACAAACTATTCATTCAATCACGTGTCTATCAGACAATTTACATGATAATATTATATTGCTGATACACGTAGTTGTTCAACAGATCTGCTTAAAGTAACAAGACTTCCGTTACATTAGCATTACACATGATTTTTGCTCCTATTCTTCAAACACGACGCAGACTGGAACCATAAAAACAAAATTTCGTCGATTTTCAACAAAAAAATCCGTAACTACAACTTGTTCTTATGTTTTTGTTGAAAAGCATCGATGTGTTATTTGCTCGTTTCCGTCTTCAATAGACATTGGCGGTTGTGGGTAAATTATGACCACCAAGAAGTGTGTCTTTTGGTCCGTATGAAAGAGTCAATAAGAGCTAATTTCTACATCCCCATTTTCTCCAGATTTGGTGATTTTACGGCATCTTTCTAGGAAATGACTGAACAAAACTATTTATACAGAGGTATAGTGTCCGTGTAGCCTAAGAACTCCACGAATCCCAAATTTACATCCTGAAATCTAATGCCATAGACATTACTCAAATCTTTAGTGAAATCAATGTTAAGCCATTTGGAACACGGTGTACAATTCTATATAAAACCACACCTCGGATGTACGTCGTGGAACTATTTTCAAAATAATAACAACAACGACAACACAAAACATATGTCTGTAAGTAATGTCAACAATGAAGCGGCAAAGACGCTGACGTGTTTTATTTGCAGTTTCGGTGAATTCTCTATTCCGAATGTTTACATCCTCATGATCCTGCAAGTCAGTTTGTTCATTTGGATGACCTCGATAACTATTCCATCAAACGTATTGATTTCTTGCGAAGAAATAACTTTTTTTAACGTTTCTTCATACAACTACATTCGAGGTATGATCTAGATTATCCGAGAAGTCCAAATGTGTTAAGGGGGAATGCTCCAGTTTCCTGATTTTTTTCCCAATAATAGAATTTATTTATATTTTGTATGTTGAAATAACAAGTTATTACCAATTGAAAAATAAAATAAAAATGAATGGTCAACGATCTTGTTTGAATTTTATAGGCATTCGTATCACATACCCCTACATCGAAAAAATGCACAATTTCTTGCACCTGTCCATGGTCACTAAATGCTAATAAAATGCTGTATAATCATCGTTTAGTCCCGAAAACGGATTTAAAGTAACTTCTTACATTTGATAAGAACAGAAAACCCAAAATATAGAATATTATAAACCCGTAAATGTATAAAACAGCATGTTCACGTGTTCGGTAAGATCAACGAAGCTGGGGTGTTTTATGTCAAAATTTGCATATTTTTGGAAATATTTCAAGTTCTACATAATAGAATTTGATAAAACTCCCTCATTGTATTAAGCAACATGACCTGGTAATAATTCAAAAAGAAAATGTATAGGTCAGCGCACTTATTAGTGAATTACAGCAATATTTATCAGCTACACATGAATAAAATGACGCAAAATAGTGGTAACTGCATACACACTTACGACTGTCTTGCTCTAAATAATCGATTTCCATCTTGAGGAAATCAGTTTCGCATAATAAATACACTTTTACCGTCGAAAATGATAAATTGTAATGATGTGTTATATTATTAAAAATATGGTAGCGAAACATATTGGTACGAAACATTTAATTTACTACAGTAATGACCGAGTGTTCCGAAAAACTGGAGCATTCCCCCTTAAAGCGAAATCTTATTCTTTGTGATAGATCTACACATGATATCATATGAAACGTATTCATAAACTTCAGACTTCAATTTAATACACTTAGAACTACGATGACTTGTGACCAGGCCCGTAGGAACACGGGCCCCAAATTTGGCCAAAAATGCCAAATTCTCCTTATTTTCCACTGAAAATGTAGGGAAAATTCCATTTAGCCCCCGCCCCCAATATTCTGACACAGGAGCTTGAGCCCCTAATATGAAATTGCTTCCTACAAGCCTGGTGACCGAACATTTGTCGATTTCGGTATTGAGTCCGATATGAACAAATAAGACAATCAATGTGCAGATGACGTACATGCTAGCACGAGACCACCTTGGTCTAATTTATGCAATAAAACAACAAATTATGATTGATAACTCATTATACTGCTATTTTATTGACAGGAAAGCTAACAAAGCCAAACAAGATCGAGAGTGCAATTTGTAAATATTGTTTTCGATATGTATCTATAGACAAACATTGAGGTGAACCAAGTACAAATGATTAACCTTAACCAACTCTTCATCAGGAATCCAGACTACATTATTTACCAATTCAGGGATTGGAACAACGTGGTGACAGTCCTTGCAAGCACTGATGCGTGTTATACCACATTTCTTCGAGCCAGAAAAAGAATGGTTACCCAACTTTCTGTTGACAACGAAATGTCCGGTTACTAGTTAGTTAACTACGAGGTGTGTCCATGAAATACGTAGACAGGTCCAGAATAATAAGAAATAATTGCATGATCTATTTAGAATTTACACCAGCGTGTGCAGAATTTTAATATGAATATGTGTAGGGGAGACCGGGGTTAATTGAGCCACGGGGTTAAACGAACCACCCCAAATTTCTCTGGCATGCTTTTCAATTTCACGTCTTCGGTGTAAGTATTCGAAGCGGGAATGTTTATAGTATTCATCGGTGAAATTTTCGAGAGATTCTGTCTTGTTAGATGGATTTTATGCCCCAAAAACGAAATTTCGACCTTAAAAATGGTTTTCACAATTTATGCATTCCGTCTTCGTACTACAATGTACAGCGAATCTCAGCAGTATTCTTTACATTTTACAAATATATGATATCTTCAGAATGTGAAATTGAATTCCGTTAATGGTTTCGTAAGATGGGTTCTTCACAAATGACAAGTATATGACCATGGTGTGTAACGGGGTAAGTTGAACCACTATGAAAATAAGTGCAGATAAAACGTTCAAAATAATTCTGGGCCTATTAAATTGCCTGTTGTATGTCTACTCGAATTCTCTTGAAAACTGAAATAAATGTTTATTCTTTGAATGAAATATTATGATATTATTGCAGGTAACACCCATTTTCATTATTATGAATGAAATCTGGTGTTTATATCTCCTTTATCTGTGAATAATTATCGCAAACATGCCAATTGGCTCAACTTACCCCATGTACTGGTTCAACCTACCCCGTCAAAGGGGTTAAATGAACCACTTCACCAGCTCTGTTTAAAATGAATTTCTGTGGATTATGGATGTCGAAAATATCTGCCAAAGGTTTAGAAACATGCGAGAGATGTTGATCTTTGATGTGGCATTGATCAGAGCACTCTGCGTAAAACTAAGAAAGCCCTATCTGAAATTTATCAAAAAGTGGTTCATGATGCCCCGGTCTCCCCTACCAAATTTTATGAAAATACACGCAACAGCTACAAAAATACACATGGAACAAACAAGTAAAAAGCCATACACGGGGCACTTTGACGTCGTTTACGACGTCGACGTTACAACTTTTCAAAGTACTCTCCACCCGCGTTCACGCACTTCTTATGTCTGTCCACCCATTTGGTATACGTTTCGCGGGACCACTCTTTCTTGTATGACCCTACAGAGGAGCGAACAAAGTACTTTAGCTTGTCTAAGTCGGCAAAACGTTTACCTCTCAGATCCGCCTTTAATCGCGGAAAAACTGCAAAGTCCTCCGAAATGATTTGACGAACTTCCTCAACATCCCGATTGCTTCGCCGAGGTCTTCCCGGTCTTAGTCTGGTCACAAATATCTTCCAGTCCATCCGTAAACCGTCTATGTCATTTAAACACTAGCGCTCTGGACACGTCAGCCTTGCCTCGCTGCATATACTTGAATGTTTCCGTTGGTGTCATGTTCGCACCGACACAGAATTTGATAACGGCGCGTTTTTCTTCCGTCATAGCAGCCGGTTGTTGATTGCTTATAACGTCTCCTGGCTAGTGTTTGACGTTCAAAACTACCGGTAAAACGTCAAATGACGTCACTGCTGAAGTGAGTGTATTTCCCGCGTATCTTTTTTTAAAAAAATGCGACAAAAGACTAGTTTTATGTCTTTTTATTTTCAAAAATCTGAAGTGCCCCGTGGTAGCGTTATGCTGTTGCTATGGTGACGGTTTTGCTTGTACGTACTTTCGAAAACAATATAAAATGTAGCAGAAGTATTTAAGAATAAATGGACCTTTAAATGAATAGTTTTTGGGATCGATAAAACTACTATTTGGTGGAAAACTTTGGTTGTCTACGTATTTTATGGACATACCTCGTAGTACTAGGTTACGACAACTTATGACTCGAAAACATTGTTATCTATTTTCGCACGAATGGGCTTTGACAGGGTACATCTGCAGGTTACAAAAAAGGAACCTGCAAGTTAGTAATGGCATCCATGTACGTCGTATTCTCACCAATAAGAGTAAGACTCCATTGGACGGTATGTACTGCTGGTTAATGGCCTGATGGGGCTAATTGGTTAATTATGGCCATTTGTTTTATACAACATTTCGAAGAGGGAGGGCGGGTTTTTTATTATCGCTCCATAAATAGTGATTTTATGACCTGGTGGTCATTAAATATGGCCATGAGTTCGTTGACATACTAAGTATATGTGAGGCAAAGCAGACCTAGTTGATTTAGTACAATGGTAACAGCAATGTGAACTTGGCAAATATTTAGAAGTTTTCGAGAGGTTGAAACCTGTTCTAAAAGTTCTATTGAAAACAGATCATGTAGACCTGTGTCATGCTGTATGGTCGATTGAGTCGATTGTATATGAGATAAAGATATAATCGCTTTTCAACAAAAACCTCGTAACTGCAGCTTGTTTTAAGCTGCAGTTGCGCGGTTTTTGTTGAAAAGCAGCGATATACAACCTCTGATGGCTAACACTGTATAACAGTTACGAACGAACACCAAGCCTTAGGCCGTGAGCTCAGGTCTTGCCAGGAATCCTAAGCCAGGCTTTCATGTTTGCGATAGTGGTCCTTGGAATGAGCCTAAAGTTCGACGACACCATCCATGGCATTAACCACACGAATGTCTAAAACGACATTACGTTTATTTGTCGATAAATTCCCAACATTTAATGAAGATTTGGGTTAAATCTAAGTTTCTGCAATGTTAAATCCTCCTTTTTGGATTGAGCTATTCGTTTTGATCCCCTCTCAACTTCTGTCTTCTACAGTTGGCGCTACATCGTATGGCACATGTTTATATACTCCCCGTCATAAGAAAGTAGCCACTTGTCTAACGCAAATGGTCGGCAATTTTAGGATTATTTATAAACGTTCCTAAATAAATACAACACATTGCAACAAGGAAAGTAAAAATGCTTTCGTGAAAGTATCGAAAACAGTCTAGTTGTCGCCTTAGCTATGGTAGCTTTGTGGTAATTCCAGGAAATCCGTAACTGATGCGGAACACACTACTTAAATTCACGGCCATATATAGGGCTCATTAGCTCATAGCTCATTAAGTGACCCTTTTCAAACACTTGGTGGTAAATTTTTGATAGATTAATTTGATAGGTTAATTAATGTTGATGAGGCAAGGTGGGGCTTATCATATTAAGCATATTAACTACTAATAATGTATCATTTTAATGTTTCAAAATTTAATTGTAAAAGTTTAATCTTGATTATAAAAATCAAACTGGAACAGCACATGATATTCAGTAGTAAATATGTATGCAGATGATATTACATGCAATATGATGTATGGAACAGCACATGATATTCAGTAGTAAATATGTATGCAGATGATACTACATGCAATATGATTGAATACTAATGTGACTTCATTGCATTCATTGGAAATTATGAAACTTGATTTACAATAATTTAATGTGACATATATATTTGTTTACAACAAAATTTATATTGTACACAATACACGAAGAACTCAAGTGAGCGATATCAGTGCCTTTCATGCACTCTTGTATTCGAAATGCTTAGTGACTAAAAAGTGATTTTCATTACACCCAAGACCCTTGAAAAATGCCGGTTTCCGGTTTTAGTACAACCAATCCCCACTTTCCTCTCAAATGCTCTTTTGATAGAAATTTTGTTTCCGTTCGGTCTTTAGCAAGTTCCAAATTCTGAAAATGTTTCCCTTCACTTAACTCACCAACCGCTTCCTGTTATTATCAAACTTTCAATCTTGAGACATGCTATACTGGTAGTGCTAAATTTTCATAGACCTCTATCATTTGAACGGAATGATTTTCTGTAAAAATGAAATGGGACTTTTGTTTGTGTTTCAACATCGTCAACTTATGGAGACAATGACAGCTTTAAGTAAACAAAATTGAACTTTGTATCATAAAATACTGTTTTGAACCCATTTTACAACTAAACGTCTTCCCGCGCATGTTGAAATCATTTATCCATCGAGGTTTGAAAAAGAACCATTAGGAATGCGTATGAATGTGTAAAAAACAAAAAGACACAAAGAATTGGGAAAGTTATGGCTATTTGAAAAGTGGCTACTTTTTTACGGTGAGTATATTTTGTTTAACGTTCAAGTACATTTGAACAAAATATAAACATTGTGCCATACGATGTGGCGCCAACTGTACACGTGAGTAGCGTACGCCTGTTTCAAAACCTTGAAGCCAATACAACCCAGACAATCATACCAAATGAACCCACAACATTGGGACGTAAACCACCTGGTGCAGCTTGCCAAATATAACACCACATTGTTATAACCCAATCTGTCTAAATATTTCAATTTGTAACTGCTTTAGAAACAATGATTTACAGAATGTTCTACATTATAAATTCTTTGTCGTTAAAATAACCCGTTTTCCGAGCAGCAATAATTACCTTGTTGTAATTCAAAAACTGTTATTTACGACAAAATTGATGTTGCTTAAAAGATGGAATTGTGGACAATTAAGTATTAGAAATATTTAGTCGAAAGGAAAATAATTATGCTGGTTGCCTTGTATCGGATTATTTTCCTTTTTCCTTAATGTTTACAGGACCAATTTTACTGTATAAGCTAGCACAAGGCTTATGTGATAAAGGGTTAAATGAAGTTATTCGGAAATAATCTGTCATTGTTATAGCTGTGATGATGATATCGTCGGTCGGAAGTCAAAACCTCGTAACTACAGGTTATCCAAGCTGTAGTTACGAGGTTTTGACATCCACCGACGATAATGTGATACAACATCTGGTTAACACGATTATATTCAATACTCTCTGCGATCTACGTGCAATTCTGCGTAAATAATAATTATAGATATTGATAAATTGTAGTGCAGATACATAAAATCTGCAAGTGCTGATGTTATTAAATGCATCTGGACATAAGTATTATCAAGCGCGAATCCAGATATTTTTTGCCGGGGGGGGGGGGGGTTCATCCGATCTTTAACCCCCCTTTTTCGCCAAATTACAGGGGGATCAGGGGGCCTGAAACCCCCCCCCCCCCTCTGGATTCATGAAGATACATGTTTGTACCATGAAGGACTAAATATAATGTTCAACGGTTTGTCGTGGCACACAGGGAAGAATGACACAGCTTATATGGGACATTACCAATAATTTTTTGATAACCCCTATTATCACCAAATTCCAGGGGGTCATGACCCCCTGACCCCCCCCCCTCTGGATCCGCGCATGATTATTCATCAAGATGGTTATTCTCAGTTAAATTGAGGAGCACGCACCGTTTATTGGTAGATATCCATGCTATTTGTGTGGCTTGATCTTTGGAGGCCGCGCTCAATGCGCTGTATATTTGTAGTGTGCGTTCGATCCCCGGTCGCGATGAATATCATGTCTGAACTTTATCTCCCAGCAATGAGCAGATGATCGTAAACATAGGTTGGATACGCAGCCGGACGCCCCGAATGATCATTGTGGAAATACTGGTGTTACATGTACATACATGTATGTATATGGTAGGTACTCCAGCAGCCACTTACTCTCTTAAGAACAGAGCACATTCTCTCTTCATTCCATTATGATATAATGATGCTCTGTTCCCGCGGGGTCATTTCACGTCTAATCTCGGGGCCTTGGCAGGATTTCGATATCCAATCGTTGGTTTTACACAACAAAACAATTCAAAAAGCTGATTCAAACTTTCATTGGCTGACGCTTCAAATTACCGGCTTCAGCCAAAAATATAAGCGACGTAATGTATACGTAATCAAACAAGATAAAACTGAATGATTTTGATTCGATAATTCAAATGTTACCGGCTTCAGCCAAAAATAGAAGCGACGTAATGTATACGTAATGATCATGCAAGATAAAACAGAATGATTTTGATTCGATAATTCAAATGTTGAGCTATAATTAGAATACGACGACCAAATAGGCTGTTTGTGTACCAAAAACGGCTGAGGTCATATTTGATGGTTAATCAATAGACCTCGGCTTTGGAGAGTAGCAGCCACTATTCGATTGAAGCAATGATATTAATGGCGTTAAACCCAATTCAATCCATTCACTAATTATTCTTCAAACAACTTCGAAATGATGCACATGTGTGTCTTAAGACGATACAAGATCAGTTTCGCAGTATAATCCCTAAATACATTTGCCTGTAAAACAGTGTTTCAGTGCGTTTTTAATACGAAATTTATTGAAAAGATGGAATTATAAGTGTCATGACTGAAAGATATTTTGGGTAGATAAACAAATCCTTTTACACGATGTAGAATCATGGCCAACTCACTTTGTTGACACTCGATATATCAGTCGAACTATTGCTTACGTCGAAGTGAAGATAGGAAAAACGACATTTTCCCACTTTCTTACGTCGAGCAGTATTCATCTTTCATCGACTTTAGATCTTTTTCTTAAATTATGCTTGTTTGCTTATTAATGAGAAAAAAGCTAAATATCATTAGAATTGTAAAACCGTCGGTTGAGTCGAACTACGTATATCTTTAGGTATTATGACATTCCCTTGTTCGATTTCGACAAAACGAGTTTCACCGTATTTTATGATATAGGAATAAAACCATTCTTAAAAAGTCGTCTGAGCTTTTAATGACAAAGTGTCTGTCGCACTACATGGATCGTTTTTGTCTGAGAATCTTTGAAGTGGTTTTACGTAATCGTCAAACTATTTATATGATTTATTACCAGTAAACAGCAAAAACGTTTGATCTTCATTTTCATTCACAAAATTTATTCCAAACATTCATATTTATAAATAAACCATGCAATGACGGCAAGTCTGTTGTTCTTTATCAACATAGTTTTACCTGGAAATCTTTGAGGTATATGACATCAAAAACAGTCTTTTATTTTTTATTTCTTTTCTTTTTTTTTTCTTTTTCTTTGTAAAGCGTTACTTTTACGAACGATGTGTTGTACATTTATTATTGTGATTCTATTGTATCACTGCTTTTCAGCAAACACCTCGTAACTGTAGCTTGAAACAAAATGCAGTTACGAGGTCTTCGTTGAAAAGCGACAGTATACTACTCTGGGTCGTATTTTAGACAGCCTAGAATAAGATCAGCTCTCTATATACGTGGCCGCTATTTAGGCCTACTTTTAACAGTGGAAAATCACGTGGCACAACAATTACAGAAAATGTTCAATAATTAAGTCCAAATTTAAAGGTGTTGCAACCCACATGTTTGTTTGACTGACAGAATTAAACAGTCAACTCTGTGGGATAAAGTGACAAAATTGGGGGAAAGGAAGATCTTGCTGATCATAACTTAGTGAAAAAGCGCCAAAAGGATAAATATTTTGGAAAGGGTAACGTGAAACGTCATTGTGTGCCTATTTATTAGCCGTAAACAGGCATAAACGTTTGATCTTTTTATTCAGAAAAAATATTCTGCAAAAATTCAGGAGAGTGATCTAAATTATGATAAAGACGTATATTTTGACCTATATGTAGATTGTTATCATCTCGATCCATGTGAGAATCATGTCGCTTTGGCGTGATATTTAAGAAATCAGCTAGCCTTTAAGTGCAATCTGATTATACCCCCCACAACAAAGTTATGGGGGGGTATACTGGATTCAGGTTGTCCGTCCGTCTGTCCGTCTGTCCGTCCGTCCGTCCGTCCGTCCGTCCGTGGACATAATTTTGTGTCCTCTTCTCCTCCCACAGTTTTTGACCGATTTTGCTGAAATTTTAGCAGGTTGTTTCCTATCATATGAAGTTGTGCACCTGCAATTTTCATCTTGATCCAGGCAGTAGTTTCAGAGTTATGCCACTTTGAACTTCAGCACTTTTTCAGTGACAACGCGCTAGTGGGGGGTATTTGTCCGCTTTGCGACAGTTCTAGTTCTATACTTTATTAATACCTGAATGTCTTAACTCAGAACTACATTTGTGACACTATTCTTTTTTGGGCAATGGCTTTTGTTATTTGTGACCCGTCAAGAAAAAAAACTCTAGAAAGTGCCTAAATTAAATCTTTAGAAGAGGATGAAGGCTACATGTACGTACAAGTCGGCCATATGTCGCATTTTGAAAGGTACTGATGTTTATATGTAAAAAATAAAGTAAATAGGAAAAATAATCTGGACCCTGATGATTACCTCAAGGTTGAAAGTTTCGACGTTAGTCAGTCTACACTGTCTGTGTAGACTATGGTCGATACTTTCACACTTCCCAGAAGGTCCCTTTATGCGTAGTGGGTTATATTTATGTATTGCAGGTTTACAGGCTTGCACGTTTGATCAGTTCATTCACAAGATTTATCTTGCACAAAAACAATAAAGAAAAATAAACTTGATAATTATGACGAAGTATATTTGAACCACATTTACCTCAATGTATCTTTAAATGTGTGTGTAGTGGTTTTAATGTCAATTTGTTTATCAATTTATGAATAATAAACACGCAAAATAATGAAAAAAAAGTTCTTATTGAACTTTTAAATCGCTTTTTTTGTACCGTTAAGTGATAATTACGTAGAATATGCAAATTAGCATAAAAGACGAATTCATGGTGCTTACGTCATAGTCTGTGTCTGAAATCTGATCATAATGAAAACAAAGTTATAAATAGAATAGCATATTTTCGCTTATCATCAAAAATCTCATTACTGCAGCTTAAAATAAGCTGCAGTTACGATGTTCTTTCTCAAACTCGAATTGGCTGTGATTGTAGGGGTTTTTCACTAGTCTGTAAATGCAATTTTAATGAGTGCGTACAACATAGCGTGCAACATAGTGTATTTCTGCCTCCTCTGCTTCAAACCATTCTCAAATACGTCATATTTTAACAGAGTAATATTTTGTCACGCTTTTGAAAATTTCGTTTTTGTATTTCACTATGCCATAACAATTCAATGTTCGAATTAATTCGAGTAACTTTATCTGGGGTTATGGTACTCCATCCATCATACGATACCGAACACTTCGCTCAACTTTGGCGTTATCTGTGCCGAAGTATATTGACGAGGTTATCCGGAACTTTTAATTCCGAATACCCTCGGCAATTTCCGTTGTCGCGGAAAATGGCGAACTCGGAGTCGAAACTGCACGATTTGTTGTTGATGTTGTTTCTAATGATGGATGGAATACGTAAAGAACGAGTACGATAAGAATCAGCAAAATTTGGATAAATTATGTTAGAAAATGCCATCTAGATCTTGTTAGGAGGGTGAGTGGTCATTGTGCATGTACATTGTTCTACATAGTCTCAGTCATTTTTCATTCTATAACCAACACTTTCCCAACTTAAACAACTTAAAACCTTTTATTCTTCAAAATTGAAAGGAGTTTCAGAAGACAAAAAATACGCAAAAAGAGAAAAATCATTCTTGTCATAACATGGAAAGTAGATCTAATGATATAAACTGAGAAAACGACGCTTGTCAGCATTGTTTCTACTCAGTAAATGGTTCCAATGCCCTTTTCTTTTAGACAAGTAAAATTGAAGTATTTTATGGAAAGGGTAAATCATCATGACGTCGCCTTTCAATAAAACCTCGTAACTGCAGCTTGTTTCAAGCTGCAGTTACGAGGTTTTCGTTGAAAAGCATCGATGAACTTTGTCCCACACGGCCGTTATCTGTTCTTTTCACTTTTGTAATTAATGAATCCCTCTAAATACTGAGCCAGTGAACGGACACTCACACTTGCATGCGTCTAGAAAATGATAATAGTCTGATAGCATATAAAAATGATACAAGTACAAAATTGCTGCATGATGCAGCATAAGATGAAGCACGGCCTAAATAAATGTGTGCCCCGAACTTTTCCACATTATGGTTAAATTCCAAGGGATCAATCAATAGTTTTTCTTTAAATTCTGTGAATTGGTAGGGTTACAATCACATCTTTATTATCTAGGTGTAAAAATAGTGAGGGCTTGTTTTTGGAGATAATAGCTAACAAAGTTGGTAGGGTGAATTGACATGGGAAGCAAATTTTTACTTTGAAGTTCATACATGTATAATTTTACAAACTGACTCTGCTGGTTCTCTACTCTACAGTAATGGTAAGAGAATTTAATACTATCAACATTACTTCTTTTCTTATCCCCTTTCAACCAGCGTCATGTGTCTTCCCCATACCTAAAAAGCATTAAGTGCTTATTTAAATTGTGAAAGGACAGACCGTTTTACAATAGGTGACCCTAGTAAGTTCCACTGAACACTTTAAGCCGAAAAGGGCAATTTTACCAAATTCGAGGGCAGATAACTCAGAATTTGCATTTTCAATCTGGATAACTAGACAGCCCTGGTGGTCTGGAAGCGCTCCACAGGCCTGAATGAATTGTTTATCTTGTTGAATGCAATTTCAAAAGTTCAGGCAGTTCAAACAAGCAAATGCATGACTTCCTTTACATCAATGACTTCACGGGGCCTTAATTTAAAGGGATCCATGCTAGACAACTAAGGGAAGAGTGAAAACAAAGACACAATTGGCAATTTGTCAAATTCAAGTGCACATAACTCAGGATGTTATATTTCTATCAAGCTAAGGATGACACTTAAGCAAGATCTTAAATTCACCAACATTTTATTAAAGCGTTGACCTTGTTGATCATTATTAATTTTGTTGATGTAAAGATGGTGAAAACAAAGTGGAAAACAGCTATTTTGTAAAATTTCAAGGGCGCATAACTCTGGATTTGAGATTGATTCAGATCAAGCTGAAAATTATAAGCATGCGAGTTAGATTCTGTTAAAATTCTATATTGATTGGTTCATACATATGGTTGTAAGAATGAAAATAAAGCCCCAAATGGCAAGTTTGTCAATTTCAAGGGCACATAACCCATTATGTAAACTTCAGATGAAGCTGGAAATTATACCAAGGCAAGATCTTATTGTCATCAATATTCTGTGAAAGTTTTGTCTTGATTAGTCAATATTTGTAGTTGCGTTAGTCAATATTTGTAGTTGCTAGAGTGAAAACAAAGTCAAAACGGCTATTTTTGACATTCAATGGCAGATAACTCCAGACTTTCTACTTCAATCAGAATTCTCTGAAGGAATCTGAGAGAGGGTCACCCAAGGATCATTCCTGTGAAGTTTGGTTGAAATCCATCAGGTAGTTTAAAATTGAGAAGAAGATTTTTAAAGAAAAGGTTGCACGGACGCACGGACGCACGCACGACGAACACACCGCCATGACAATAGCCCGCTGGCCTGACGGCCAGTGGAGCTAAAAATCTCATTCACCCAAGACGTTGTAGATGCAAACATTTTTATTTGGCTTTACATTTGATTGGGCAATATTTGAATGTATTATACCAAAATTGTCAAAGATAGCATTTTTTTACATTAAAGGGCACATAACGCAGCACTTTCTACAGATTTCTACAAAATCAATCTTACACAAGGGCTTATGACCATACACATTTAGACAAAGTTTGGTGAAGATCAAATGATATTCGTGGATTCTAGAGTGAAAACCTGATATTATAGACGAGCAGACAGACAGGCGGAAAACAGACAAACCTGGCCGCAATAGCTTATTTGTAGTACTTTCTGCTGAGGCCAGCTAAATTTTAAGCTAAGTAAACATTTATGCCTTTCTGTGCGAAGAAAATCCAGAAAAAAAATGTATTTTGTGATTTATTCCACAACTTGTCATTGGTTTTTAGCTCAACTGAGCACAAAGTTCTCAATGTGAGCTATTGTGATCACTTTTTGCTTGTTGTCCGTCCGTCCGTCCGTATGTCTGGTCCGTCAGTCTGTCAACAATTTGGTGTTTACACTCTAGCATCTAAACATATAAGGCAATCTTGATTAAACTTGGTCAAAATATGTATGACCATTCGCTCTCAGATGAGTTCGATTTTGGGTCAGATCGGACCAGAAAGTCTGGAGTTATCTGCCCTTGAATGTAAAAATAGCTACTTTTGACATTTTTTACAGTCTAGCATCTACAAATATTGACCAATCAACACAAAAGCTGGACACAATGTTGCTGACCAGAACATCTCGAATGAGTAAGATTTTTGGTTTGATCAGATCAAAAAGTCTTGAGTTATCTGCCCTTGAATTTGACAAAATTGCTGTTTTCGACTGTTTTCGACTTTGTTTACACTATATCATCTACAATTATTAACTAATCAAAACAAAATTTGGACTCAAGTTTAGTGACCATTAGATCTTAGATGAGATCTATTTTCGGTTAGATCGGACTAGAAAGTCTGGAGTTATCTGCCCTCGAATTTGACAAAGTTGCTGTTTTTGACTTTCTTTACTCTCTAGCATCTACAATTTTTGACCAATCAAGACAAAACTTTGCCACAATGTTAAGGACCATAAGATGTCAGATGAGTTTGATTTTCAGCTTAATCGGTTAAAAAATTATGATTTATATGTTGTTGAATTTGATAAAATTGTCGTTTCGACTGTTTTTGACTTTGTTTATACTGTAGTATCTACAATTAGTGACCAATTAAGACAAAACTTGTACATAATGTTGATGACCATTAGATCCTGGATGACTTTGAATTTCTGTGTGATTGGATGAGAAAGTCGTGAGTTATATGCCCTTGCATTTGACAAAATTGTTGTTATCAACTGTTTTTAGACTTTGTTTACTCTCTGGCCTTTACAATTATTGACCAACCAAGACTTACAAATAATGTTGGTGACCATAAAGATCTTAGATGACTTTGAATTTCAGTATGATTGGATGAAAAAGTAGTGAGTTATAATAATACTTGAATTTGACCAAATTGCTGTTTTCGACCTTGTTTTTACTCTAGTGACCAATCAAGACAAAACTTGGATCTTGGATATAATGGTTGATTACCATAAGATCATGGATGAGTTTGAACTTCAGCACAATTAGACAAACAGCTGTTGAGTTATCTGCCCTTGAATTTGACAAAATTCTCGTTTTTGACTTCGTATTCACTTTTCACAACCATATATATTGACCTATGAGGATGAAATACAGACATAATGTTGATGACCATAAGTTTATTTTCAGTCTTAAAATCACAAATATTATTTGATTCAAACATAACCGTGGCTCATCTTGGTTCAGGTGGGCGATATAGGACCATCATGGTCCTCTTGTCGTGTATTCAAGGGCCTGTGGCTCGTGTTCCCGACTAGCTATCAAAATTCCTAATAACTTTGCGCTGACAAATTATTTTAGTACTGGCCTAAAATTTTATTCCAATATGTCGCTTTATAGAAACGTGTTGATGTTTTCACCAAAGTTGGGATATGAAAATATACAAAAATTGAAAGATTGCATAAAATGCCAATTATTTTGATATTGATCATTAGCAAGCAAATAGACCTCCTGTCGTGTTAACATGGGCTCATATACAAAGCATTTGTTTTAAAAAATTCTCCAATTATTTACATATAGATAGAAAATTAATAAATAAGAATCTTGGGTAGCGCCGGAATAGAATTACCCCACCCACTTTCAATATACATGTACAATATACAGCAAACCAGATGTCCGTTTAATTCAGACTTTTCGGCAAAACATGTCCCCTTTATGTATCTATTTATACTAAGCATATTATTGGAAAACTTAGGTCCTAGGACCCCCCCTTTAAATGTTTATTTTTACCATTTCCCACCCACATAATTATTGTGAAGCAAACTGGTTCTAGAACCAGTACTAGAACATTGAGTTCTAAAACTGCATTTAACGTTCAAGAACTGGTTCTTAAACTAATTATTGAATCAGTTCTAGAACTTTTGAGTTTCAGAAATGCCATTCAACGTTCAAGAACTGGTTCTCGAACTAGTTCAATACTAAGTTGTAGAACATTAAGTGACAGCTCTAGAACTTCAGTTCAAGAACTTGGGTTCAAGAACTGATTCTAGAACTGGTTCTAGAACCCAAGTTCTAGAAAAGCCATTTAACATTCTAGAACATTCTAAAGCTGATGTTTTAGAACATTCTAGAACAGTTCTTGAACTTTTTTACATGGGTATGTCTTTACCCCTTTGTTGTTTGTTACTTTCCGTATAGTGTTAATGAAAATTTGTAAAAGGATTAACGAATATTTTAGAATGGTAGGCCTAGTTGAATGACTATCGAAATAACTATAAATCTTCTTCTCTCTCTATCTTATCTAAAAAAATTTCCTATCACGAACAATACCTGGTGTTGACGTTCCTAATAGAAACGGATTAATTGACAAAACATTGCGGCAAAAGAAGTAAATGCACAATATTATTATCTCCCTCTTTGCTTCAATATTTTCTGTGCTACATTTTACATCAATCCTTTTTTAATATCCATTTGTCATCTGCAGCACATTTTAAACTGAAGTGTCATTGTTTGTCGAAGGATTAACAGGGACATAGACACAATGTTATGTTAGAGAAAGAGTTTTACTAAAATTATCTCTGGAGCTCTGGATTGACCCGGTCATGCTAGGTCACCTGAGTGTCCTACATAGCTCACCACTAGCACTGTGTAATTCTTTTCCAAAAGGCGAACTCTTGTCTACTGCTTGTCTAATTCCGAAATTGTTGCAGCCGACAAAATAATTAAAGCTTTAACCCTTCTTATAATTCACATGACATTCCTGGTGTGACCAAAGCTACAGTAGACAATATAGATTAAGATCGTGTAGTCAGCAATGCAATCTGATCCTAGTCTACATATTGGCTGCTTTCCGCTTGATTATGTGATGAAAACTTGAGACAAACAATAAAATCAGTAGGGCAAAGGTTAATCAACAAATAATTGCGTATTATGCATTATAGCACAACGGGATACATTCTGAACACCCCTCAAAGCTGTTAATGTGATAGGTTAAAAGATAAAACGGAATGATTTATGTGATAGGTTAGAAATAGAAGGGAAATTTCATTTTCGAAACACAGAATAAACTCAATAGAAAGATCCTTTAACAAACTTTTGTGATAAACATCCTTTCTTTTCTCTTACTTACAGAAATATCTTTGCATCTCAAATGAATATGGCCATTGATTATCGAGATAACAATTCATTGAGAACTG
Source organism: Fragum sueziense (assembly GCA_963680895.1). NCBI lineage: Eukaryota > Metazoa > Mollusca > Bivalvia > Cardiida > Cardiidae > Fragum > Fragum sueziense. The sequence continues at coordinate 72,004,417 of OY804594.1, read as the reverse complement.
AAAGGAATATATTAGCTTATATCCGACACCACTGACATTCCCAAAATCAGCTTAATATGCACGGCCTGAGGGCCGTGCAATAAGACATGTGTTACACGCTACAACGTCTTGGCAAAGGCTATAGCAAAATGACAAATTAACCCTTTCTAAAAACACTTGGAATGTTTGAATTTGAAAGCTGTTATAATAAATGATAACACTTTTTATATATCTTATAACAATGCTACACGTATTGCATAAAACTCAATGCTTGAAAAGGAGAAAATGCTGATTTTAATCATTTTCTTCTTTTCCTTAGTGTGTTTCTAATATTTTATGAATGCTGAACTTCTTACAGAGGGTTTCGTGTCCAGATAATCCAATTCTCGAGTGAGACTCATGTTCCACCTCGATCCATATGAGTAGGCCTAATTGAGTTTGGCGTAAATGCCGTTCAATGGCAAAGAATTTTGTGCTAACAATAGACTATGTTTACCGTTATGTTTTGATAAACCGTCGGTATTGTTATAAAATCTCGTAACTACGGCTTAAATCAAGCCGTAGTTACGAGATTCTATAACAACACCTACGAAATACTATTTTGTTTGTCCGAATTTACGTCACGATTAACTGGTTAAAATCGTTCCCTATTAATCAATCATTCATAGATAGGTCTAAACCAAAGATAGCCAGAGATGATGTTGTTCTGCCAAGAGCTACACATACACGGGTGTTAATTAATGGCATTTCAAAATGCAATATTTCATTAATTGTTCATTAAACCATATGTTGTAAGTACTCATTGGAATCGTCTAAAATAAGTACCACAAAATAAGGTTTGGATTTGAAATAAAAAAAAATCCATCGGATGATTTTACCAATCCTTATATCTACTTTTGTATGTCAAAAGGTTGTTTAGCTGTAAAAGTATTCTGCTACATTATTTTACGATTGCTACAACCGTGTTACTTTTCCAGGAAATGTGTCGAAAGGTAGAAATCTTGCAATCACAATTACGAGTCCGCACTCAAACGACTAGAATGAAATACGTGTAATATTCACATTTTTGGTAATGATATGTACTGTTTTTGAAATTGGAATAAATGACGTCTACAAAGTAGAAAAAACTCTTACGCCATCGCTTTCATCGAAATAGAAAGCAATAGATCTTAATAACAACGTGTTTTGTTCGTTTGCACCGATTTGCAAATACAAGATTGATTGTATAAATATATTTAGTTCAACAAATTCTATTTCAGATCAAGTAGATTTACTATTGTAAATAGAAGTTTTGCTATTTTTATCCTTTTTTGTATTCATTATCTCTTTGGTCACACATGTAAAGTATATGTGCAGAATTAAAATATTGTGACAGAAAGGAATGGAAACATCAATTTTGTAGTCTGTGGCAGCTTTAAAATAGGGAACGATTTAATCCAGTTAAACGTGACGTAATTGCAGACAAACAATAACATTTCATAGGTGTTGTTATAAAACCTAGTAACTACGGCTAGGTTCAAGCCGTAGTTAGGAAATTGTATGACACCACTGACAGTTATCAAAACATAAAAGTATACCCAGTCTATTTTTAGCACAACATTCATTGCTATTAGAATTGTCTCGTGAAATCGTGAAATGTAATGTAGGTTAGGAACATAATAACTGAGCTCGGGGGATTAGCTGGTATCCACATCCGGTTCCGATTGAAAATAGTTGTCTTTGAATTTCAGACACAATTCGTTGGTCTTGTTGCAAAACCTCGTAACTCCAGTTTGATAAAAGCTGGGTTTACGAAAATTTGCAATAACACCGAGGAATTGATCTTTGAAAAAAAAAACTATTTTATTTATGTTCACATAGACGGACAATATGTAATTAACATTTACAGCGATTTTTATAACCAATTTTCTGCATATAGCCTACCTCTAAAGCCACTGCCCATATGCTACAATTTTGTAACCACGCGTTTTGGTTCCAATCTGGTGCAGCGGTACCGTCCTAGCATTCAAACAAGTGGATCGCTTGTTCGATTTTATACGAGTTTTTCAGAAACAAGTAAGAAAGATCATTAAGAACAACTGACTGTTAGCCGTCATCCAAATGACATAATGCGAACCGTCTCTGATGAAAATTCGCTCTTTGATATTTGGATGTAGCTGCTTACGTAGGGTCTAAGTAGCGACATCAAAATATCACAGAGCGAATTTCTATCAGAGAAGACTCGGATTACAAAATGACCACGAATGGTTTTTTTTCTGTCCTACATTTGGACGAAATCTGACCTACTGGCCCACACTTTACATGTAGCTTAGTAAATAAATTACTGATTGACCTTTTTACACCAAGAATAGCCTAGAAACCCTCAAAATAGACCACCGAAAGTGAAACTACTCATTCTCGATATAAAAACCTTGTTTTAACCCTATCTCAAACAAGATCTGGTTTTGACGGCCACAGTAAATGAAGATTGAAAACAAGAAAGTCGGCATTTTTCTTTTAGACTCAATATTTTGTATACTATATTTGTACCTGTGTAAAGCTCATTCCAATCAACATCAATTTTGTTGCCTGCAGCACTTTAACCCTTTTTCAAACGACAAAATTTTAGGGTGATCCACTTCAAAAACTGCCACAAATGACAAATGACAAAATGAATGTTATTAAGGACAGGATTTGTGTAACATATCGCACAGAAAATATTGAGACAAAAGGAGAAACTGCTGGTTATCAGCAGTTTCTTCTTTTGTCTCAATGTTTTCCCAAGCCAATTCTATTAGGGACGTCAAAACCAGGTCTTGTTAGGGAAAGGGTTAAATTTGAAACAGTCTAATTTTATGCTGTCTTGGATAGAAAAATGCTGTCCTTTCCAAAGATGTTATCACACCGGGGAAGCACGTGACACAATAATTGCAGATGATCTTCAATGGCTTTGCCACCCAACCCCCAATATGAAATTGCTTCTTATGGGCCCCCATGTGCAAGCGTACAGACAACAGAAAAAGGTATATCGTTGCTTTCAAACAAAAAAGCGTAACTACAGTTTAAAACAAGATGCATTAACGAGATTATGCGTAGGAAAGCGACGATACTCATGCAACATACCGAACTTTTTCCTTCATAAAAGATCTTATCAGTATTTCCCAGCGGGGAGTATACGCAGACGTGGGACCGTCTTATCTATGCGAGACGGAGAAGAATTTTACATTGAAATAAAGAAGGATTTAATTTTGTTTGAGCCATAACTCATTTAATATCTAATTGCCAATATTATCTCTGTTATGACGATAAACTTTAATTAATTAGCTTCTCAATGGTAGGTTTTCTACTTATCTAGTGCAATTCCTTCTTGCTTCCAAATCATTTTGAAAATGACCATGTTAGTCCCCTATATACTCTATATAGATTGTTGGAAATTGTTGTCCTGTGGCAAATTTACAGTGTATTTAATGCACTTTTCTTTTAAAACTGAATATTATCTCTGTTATGATGAGAAACAACAACTTTCAACGATTGCAATGGTGTAAATATACTCAAAATAATTTATCGTCTTCTTGCTTCCAATTTCGTTTAAAAACGCTGTAGATGCAATTCTGCAACAAAGGCAAAAATGACTAAGATCGTTATTAACATATTCTATAAGTTAACCCAATTCCGCATACGAGACCAGTATTTTGTATGCAGGCCAACGGTCAATTGAGCGAATTGTGTTTTTACTTTTTTTTCTTTTGTCTCTATATTTTCTTTGTTAAATATTAAACACTAATTTTTATCCTTATTAATATATACATTTTGTTGTCTACGGTTATGATAAGTTCTAAATCTAAAGTTATAAAAATATTTTAATAGATTTCAAAATGTAAGATTCATAATTCACGAAGTTTTTCGTTGGGCAGGAATGCTCTATAACTTTATTGGATAACCGCTGAAAAAAAACACGAGAAATTGAATTCGGTTTGAAGCAGAGAGGGTTGCAAAAATGTCAGGGATTTGATAGATGTAGATTTTCTGAAATCAGTTAATGAAAAAGTTATTGACGACCAAATAAAATTTACTCGGTCGCCGATATTTTTTCAATTCTTTTTTAAATTATCTACCGCAGCACCTGGCAGATCCCCGACACTTTTTAGCTTCCTCTGTTTCAATTTAATTTCAAATCGGACACGTTTAAATTTTTGAAATTGTTCTGTAATTGTTGGGTCACGTTATCACACGTCGTGGACATGCTGTGATATTGATAAGGACCCTGAGCCATAATTATATTCATATGGTGTTGTTTATTCCTCTGCAAAATGACAATGCTAATTAACTGATTAATTACGTATCTTTAGTGACAAAAAGTTATAAATCATGTGCTATTCTAATTTTGTATAATTTTAAAGTACTACAATTTAATTCAGTTAAAACACAAATAATGTTTTTTAGCATTTATTCATTTCCATCTTTTTTCTTTTCATTCATTTATCTATTTATTTATTCTGCCTTTTTTGCTTTTTTCCCTGATCAAATGTCTTGATGCCAAGATTGCTTATTCAAATGAGTATAAATAAAAATGCTATCATTTTTTAATTGTTGCTGATAAGCGAAAAACACGCCTTTAAAGTTGAGACAGAATTAGCAAATTCCATGTAGGCGGGCCTACATTTGATCTGTTGTCCACATCAGTTTGCTTAATCTTAAAACAAAAATATATATTTCTCGTAAACGGCGCAATATTTGGCTTGAAATTTTCAGTCAGAACTTTCATAAGAAAATATACTCTTTCAGATAAAAAAGAAAGTAAAATTTATGAAAAATAGTCTGTGAAATATCACTTTAATCACGGTGGATAATCACATGGCTCAGAATTTCAGAAAATATTCAATATTTTTATCAATACTTGACCAATTTAAATTCGGTTTGAGGCAAAGAGGTGGGAGAATGCCAGGAATTAGCTGGGTGTCGTGGATTTTTGAAAAGTCAACTGAAAAAGAGGTAATTGGAGATAAACCAAAACTTTTGGTCGATCTTATCGTTTTTATAAGATCTTTATTAATCCACCACGTCTGACTAATGCGTGACGTCTGTCCACTCTTTCTACTTCAAACCGAAATTCTGAATCAATTTGATTAAACAAAAAATAAAGCCACGAGACCAAAGTTCGATGAGCGTACACAATTTGTTGGAGTATTCTAAGCAGGTAGTTGTCAACGAAAATGTGCGAGACGCAATCGACGATTTTTCACTTTCATTAACGTAGCCAATCTACAGGGATTGCTGCTGAGCATCAGCGTCTTGATCAGCCGTTTATAACAAGCTAACGGCAAGATAATAACATACGTCTACGTCACGTACGCAATTGGTTTACAACAACGTTTCCAACTGAAATTGTAATACAAACATGTTGCTTCTGATAAACTCGTGCCAGAACAATGAATTTACGAATAAGATATTGCATTCTTTACTACTGGCGATTATGTCCGTGACAGATCGTTACAGAAAGTCATCGTCAGATCCGGGTGCGTTGGACCTAGACACGCTGAAAAACGGACGCCAAAACTTTTAAATACTCTCCAGCAATATATATATATATATATATATATATATATATATATATATATATATATATATATATATATATATATATATATATATATATATATATATATATATATATATATATATATATATATATATATATATATATATATATATATATATATATATATATATATATATATATATATATATATATATATATATATATATATATATATATATATATATATATATATATATATATATATATATATATATATATATATATATATATATATGGTTCATAGTTCAAGCCCAGAAGATAAAAGATTTTGTTTAAACTCAAGGGTCAACGAAGCGACGACTGCGGAACGTTTTTGATACTCACAGCGGAATTACTCGTTATTAAATAGAAAAAACTGACAAAATCCTCACACCACCTCTCTTTAGATGGCTATATCTCAGCCGTTGAATCGATTGTTTGTCTGAAATTTTCAGGAAATGTTGGGAAGATGTCAAGATTTTATTTGATATACAATACTACATAGTTGATTTAGCTTTTGTATATTATTACCGAATGAACTTCAGTGATGCGTTTTTAAAGTCAGTCAGTATGTAAAGTTTAACATTTCAAACTCGACTTTCTCGAAAATGTAAAAATGTCGATTAGAACATTCTAATATTTGTGCAACTACATTATGATACACAAAGACTTTCCATCAATCAGTGAGTTACAGCATTTCCTTTGTTTGTAATTAAATTCGAGTCAATATTGAATGGTTTCGAATGAATAATTTCGATGACGTTGAGACCAGTTATTGATGTGTACTTTAACAGATTTAGAAATGGTTTTCTAACACAGTTTTCACGTGATTCCCCGTCGTTAAGAAGAACGTTTGATTGAAATTCGTAATTTGCCCGACGAGTTGGTCTTACTTTTGCGATATACTGATATTCTTATGCAGAACATACTGTGGTGACTGCATTCAATTAGATAGTAAAGCTTTTGGCAATGAAACAAACGGCAGACCCCCTGTAGAGGTCGGTCCGACAAATTAACGAACGGTTTCACACAGATAAGCAGATAAGAGCGGCTGTCTCCAATACATCTTTAACTTGGGGAGATCATGAAGAGTTATGCCAAACGATCCTATTTTAAAATATTTCCGAAAAATTACTTCTGGTTATTAATACGTAATTGACACCCATGATTTGATGAAACTGATCATAGTTGTCCAAGAAATACAAACTTACGTAGGAAAGCATAGGCATATATACTTTGACAAAATCAGCTTTCCCAGAAAATACTGTAAATATAACACTACTAACAATTCATTGTTGGATGAGTAAGATTTCGTTACTGAAGCTTAAATGATCTAGCGTTAAAGAGTTTTGGACAGTACTGTCATCGACGAAATTCCTAATATATGCTTGCTATTAGGTAAGATTTACAGAATTCAAAACCATATCGAATGAACGAATAAATGAATGAATGAATGAATGAATGAATGAATGAATGAATGAATGAATGAATGAATGAATGAATGAATGAATGAATGAATGAATGATCCATTTGTCAATCAAACAAACCAGCAATCATGCCAGCAAAGCAAGCTTACGGTAACGCTAATGTATAGGCCATACTGACTCTAAATATCTTATCGAGAATCGAGATTGTCGATCTGTTCAAAGATATAATGTAGCCTAATGTAATGATAACCTGTCCCAAATTATGCCAAAACACGGTCGATAAGGGAACAAACTCGCATAACATTTTTGGCTTATCAGCAAACTTTGCAGAGTATTATCCCTTGCTGAATGAAGGAAAAAGTTCCACATGATCTACATATCGCCGGTGTAAATTTTATGCAAAACCTCGTACGTCGATGTTTGCGATTTTCAAAGTACAATCTTGTGTGTACAGCTTAGACTAGCCTGGCTCCTAGGCCGTGAGAATAAATAAGCCAATAAATAAATTTACAAAGGTACTTCACTCCTCTTGGAAAAAATCATTTACTCAAATTACTGCCCTTCTCGTTATAATCTCACGACCGATCCACATTTACAGAGAGTATGATAGTGTGGTAAATTAGATGTACATTATTTACATATATTTTATTAAAAATCAGATCAGTCAGACTGGAGCCAGTCTAAGCTTAGACTATTCTTGTAGGTTTTGAGATATATTTGCTGATTAGTATTAATGGCATATTATTTGTGAATAATATGCCCGAATTTCAAGTAAAACCTTTCAGTTTGAGAAATGTTTTTACACTTTGCTCCTTCCCCTTCAAAATATTCCAAAAACGCGAAACGAGGTCTTGCATTTACAACGACGATATGCCATGTATGCGGGGGAGACCATATTTCAAATCAAATCTTTTGTGCACTTAAAAGTCGTAACATATCGCGTTACACAATGATGTTGAATGGCATGTGATAGAGTGCAGAATAGAGGCGCTGTCATGATTCATTCACTGTAACAAGTCAAACCTAACAGAGCCTAAACTTGATTGTTGAGAGAGGGAGCAAGATAGATACCTCCCATATTAAATTGAATGAATTTTCGGTGCGTTGTCAGGTTATACCATTACATTATACGAAGCCTGATCATGTTATTTCCTTCTGTCAAAGCGGTCGGAATAACATTACCTCTGTAATATTTCTCTGTAACATAATTGTATTGGAAAACGGACCAAGATACCGTGTCCGAAATGTGACAAAAACTTCCTACACTCACAAGAACCTGTGAAAGTAATGTACTGTACTGAGTCAAGCCAGTGAAAGTACCATCACATATGGATTAGCCCTTTAGCGAAACAGGGATTTAACGAATTGCATTCCATAGGATACAATTAAACAATAGTAAAGCCTAGTAGATGCATTATAATCCTTCTTTAACAATTTCCCAAACAAGACCAGGTTACGATTTTCCTAAATGCTTGGGTAACCATTGAGGCAGAATAAGAAAATGTTGCAAACGAGCATTTTTGTCTGAATATTATCTGTACTATATCGTACACAAATCGTGCCATTATCAACATCTAAATGACACGTAAGAGAAAGTGTGCATTGGGTAACAGGATAGTAGTGTATATCTATAATTATTTAATGATGTGAACCATCTCAAAGTTATTTTTTGTAAGTTTTGATACCACATACCGTCGTTGCTATTGCAAAATCTCGTAAATCCAGCTTTGATTAGGCTGGAGTTACGAGGTTTTGCAATAGCAACGACGATATGATACCATTTTGCTGAGTAGATGTACGAACTTTCCGTGCAATCACATGTAAACTTTCTTTTGTGTGTCAGTATACGGTATCTGACTATCCACAACAGCTCTTGAAATGGAATACATGTATATTATTTTTTGCCGTTTTGGAAATGGTTAGGCAACGACTTGCACAATACATGGATCTTTTCTTCAACATTATCGTAACTACCTAACCTTTATCTACAGAGACCCAGGTAACTCACACTATTTCCTCCAATGGAAAAAATAGCTAGTAAAGCTTTGGATTAACTGACGAAAAACTATATATACTGAACCTCAGAAATAACGCACCGCTTACATTTTTCACTATAACTTCTTTATTACGTTACTTTTTCAAGCTGTAAAACCACAACTCGAAATGCTATCAGTTTATTCGTTTCTGGTCAAAAGATTGTTTCGCTACCTTAAAGCAATCAAGCGTGACGAACGCGCAAACGTGACTACCCTCTAAAGTAAAAGTCACAAAATCAGTACTGCGTGAGACCACTTTGCAGAGCAATACAGTCTGTGTTTCGTTGACGCATGGAACTGATCACATTTTGGATTCTGTCATTTGGAACGACTCTCTACTATCCCTGTATCACTTTGTTCTTTGACCCGTGTACCTGTTTGAGCTGCAGTTGGGACCTTTGGCGCACACCTTGCCGGGCAGTCCAGCAGTGCACCAGTTTGTCGGAAACGTTCTCTAACACGGCCAATAGTCTTGTGATGAAATCCCATCGTGTGTACAATAGCACGTGACGTCATCACTGCATGCAACATCCCAATAGCACGATTACATGTACGTTTGTCAGTTGAAATTCTTGGCATTGTTAAAAACATAAAAAAAATCCGACTGATGAAATGTTTGGGTGTTATCTTTTCTTCACTGACTACATGTACCACATAAACCGATAAACTTGTTTGTGCACAAGGTCAATACTGCGGCACGTGCAGAAAACCTGTTTACCAAGTTTGGACGGCTAGCGTCACGGATGAATGGGTTTTGTACTTAAGGGTGTGTTGTGTGCATACCTAGTGTCCTGCAGATACCGAATAATACTGTGTCAACAAAATGAATGATTTTGTTGAAAAAATATAAAACAAGAAAAAGTGGTGTATTATTACTGAGGTTCAGTATATGTAGGCCTATACAGAATGTCGAATCGAACGGACTAATCAGATAATCGGTCTCTTTATCAATGAAAACGCAATCTATGAAGACCATTTTTATTGGTTTAATAAAAATTATGAGAAACCGATACATTGTCCCAGGGATTAAAAAAAATAGCAGGTGCAAGACCGTGTCTCCGAGGATGCTTAAGTTATAGTTTTAACAGTTCCATTAAGCATGCATAATGGGACGGATGCATGTAGACTACTGAATGGATTCACGTTTCATATGTGATAATCTCATTTACATTTTGAGGACCTTACAATGGAATTCTTAACTTTACGAAGACGATCACGAGACATGCAAATAGTCTGTTTTGTTCAATTTTCCAAACTTTAATTGCTCTAAAACCCATTAACTTGACTTCATAAAAAACACATCGTAATAAAGCCTACGCGCCGACCTTTTCTATATTTAAACCATTATTTCCTTTCATGGTAAAAACATGTCACTCACTCAAAATTAAAATGACAGTTAGAAAAGAGCTGTCAATTGTTTAAATGTTTCTTGACCCCCGAACAATCTTAGCTGTTGTTCTCAGTTTAGATTAAAAGTTCAAATTCTAATGGCCCTTTTCATCACCATGCGAATCGCATTAAGTACTATGAAACCAAGTTCTGCATTTGAGGCATTATGTTTAGAGCAATATGGATTTACATTTTCGAATTGAAGAATTTGAGAAGATGTTGTATACCTGTGCATCTCCCAGTGTACCGATACTTATGGAATTTTGCATACATGCATTTCTTGGTTTAGAAGCCTAAAAACATTGTAAATTATTTACTAGGTAAAACCAGCATTTACAAACAGTTGCTTTTGTTTTGAGAACCTCGTAACAACAATGCAGCGTAAAACACGCTGTTGTCATAAGGTTTTTAAAAGAAAACAGCTCTATTTTTTTAGAAAAAAAATACTTTACTGTCCGGTGAATTATGAGAGGATTAAAAATACATTTTAGTTAACAACAGCAACAAGTACATGTACTTTTCATAGATAAAAACAACATTTTTGTGGTTTCTTCAAGGCCATGCCTTGTTAAGTTGTTATTGTCTCATTCTTTGTCTTACTGCTGAATCTGCCCAATTTGTTTCAAACCATACCATTTTTGACACTCTCCTAATAGGAAATGTTTGGGAAAACGATGAAACAGAAGAAAAGAAGAAAAAAGTATGATAAGCAGGTCCAAGCATTATCAAAGCATTTAGGACGTATTCGTGTCTTTACAATATCTTATCAGCATTTAGGATTAGAAAACTAGCTAGACAAAAGTACGCCATGAATACTTTGATAACATTGGCACCGGCATTTTCTCGTGTAGCATAAATCATTTCTGTTAACGAATAAACATCCACATTCAAAGTGACATCTGTAAACAACAGTAGTTGAAAAGAAACATTGAATATCACACACCAGATATCATGATTCCTCATTAGTAAACCTAAATGGAATGAGAAGTTGGTGACTCGGAAAGAATATTTCGGCAACTCGCTGCTGGGAAAAATCCCAGGAATCCACGGTGAGGTGCTCCTGGTGACGTGAAATGGCTGATATATTGAAGTGGAGTTAAGCTCCTTTTGATTAATCATTAATTATAGATCTACCAACAGGTTTTTGGTTGTTGTAACGAAACTCTGAAATTTGTGTGTAGGGGGACATTTGTATTGATATGAATAATGACAATTATTAAAAATATTAATATCATAATTATTATGACATCCTGAAATAGTTGTGACCCACGACCTGTCGGAATTGTCACTCAAAACATGTTTATAATGAGATTTGATTTTTTTTAAAAAAAAATCCCTTTCCCAAACAAGAAAAGATTTTTCATGATCAAATTGAGAATCGATAAAGAAAATCTTGAAGTGAAAGAAGAAAATGCTGATGTTCAGCATTTTCTTCTTTACCTTCAAGGTGTTCTGTGCTCTCATTTAGATTTTTTTATGAAAAGTTCCGTTCATGATGTCGTCTGCAACGGCCTTCAATTTGGACGGTTCTGAATCATTGTCGTCTGTGAAAGAGTTTAATTATAAAGTCGGGGGAGGTTCATGCTCTGTGGACCTGTACGCATCAATAAAACTGACTCTTTCGCAAAAGATCAAAATTAAATGTTGGTCCAAATTGGAATGAGCTGCAGACGACAAAGGAAATGTTGCAAAAAAAAAATATGACATGAAAAGTTCTAGACATTACGGAAAAGACAGGAGGCTAAGGCACATCATTTTGTATCTATCACAGTTTTACAATGTTTTTTTTTTTTTTTTTTTTTTTTTTTTTTTATTGTCGTCAATGCAATGGAATGAGATGGGGTAAAATAAAATGAATTTGTCCTGTTTTTGTAATGAGTGTTTGGCGCCATGGAACAAATGGCGGTCTTCATTGAAAAACAAAAGATGATTAAATGTTCATATAAATTCAGTTGCTTTGTGAACAGAACACGATTTGAAAACAATTGCTGGTTTATCCATACGTATTGTACAATGTCTTTGATGAAATCAAAGGCTACACTTCAAAGAAACCTGTAAGTTTTGGCAACAAAAGACCATGGTCGAACGTTTTATTTCCCAAAATATCTACAATATGTCACCCTCCAAAGCGACAATGGGACTTCATCCTTCCGTTCGATTACCGGAAATCAACAAAATGTTTAAGTAAATCAAAGACTTTCTATGATGCAGCTGCATTCATTGAGTGTCGTTTGATTGTCGTTACTCTCCATTGCCGAGCTCTATTGATTAAACCATCAAATATGACCTCTGCAGTTTTCGGTACGCCAACAGCCTATTTGGTCGTCATAATCTAATTATAGCACACCGTTTGAATTATCGAATCAAAATCATTCAGTTTTATCTTGCATGATCATTACATATACATTACGTCGCTTCTATTTTTGGCTGAAGCCGGTAACATTTGAATTATCGAATCAAAATCATTCAGTTTAATCTGGTTTGATTACGTATACATTACGTCGCTTCTATGTTTGGCTGAAGCCGGTAATTTGAAGCGTCAGCCAATGAAAGGTTGTATCAGCTTTTTGAATTGTTTTGTTGTGTATCGTCAACGATTGGATACTGAAATCCCGCCAAGGCCCCGAGATTAGACGTGAATTGACCCCGCGAGAACAGAGCTCATTCTATCGAAATGGAATGTAGAGATAATGTGCTCTGTTCATAAGAGAGTAGATTGTCGTAAGAACATCGTGCAAGCATTTCATAGTAACTTAATGTATCAGTGGAATGTTCTCCATATACGTGGAAAGATTTTAAATAGGGTAGATACCAATGGAAACCGCCTTTGTTGTACAGGGCAATGCTCTGCAACCGGAGCTACTCGGATCTTATCGGTTCTCAGGATCTCTCGAACGTAATATAGAGGCCGCCATGAACGAATTTTGCACAAATGTATCCGCATTTCTTCAAACACCTAATAGGCTTAACTACAGATTGTGTTGAGCTGTGGTTACGACTTTTTTTTTTTTTTTTTTTTTTTTTTTTTTTTTTTTTTTTTTTTTTTTTGGAAGAAAAGCAACGGCGTGGTTTTTTAGGTAAAGAAATTATATTAAAAAGATGACTCAGACTAAATGGATAAATATAAAACAACCAATGAAATTATAGCATATAATTATAGTGACATACTTTAACTTCACGATGTTTCATTTCGTTTTTTGTTGTCAGTGATTTGTTGATGTTGACATTCATTGGTTTGAAGGCGGAGTCCTGATTGATACAGTGTGACAAAGTTTGATGGCCCCACATCTCGAAACAGTCGTAAAGTCTATTTATAGAACTTGTAAAATGAACATCAATATTTGTCCAGTTAAAGCCTTGTAAATTGGTGATATAAATATCAAAACTGAAGCTAGCGATGCAAGTGAGTCAGGCCAAAGAAAATAGTTCTCAACCCATTAGCAGATGAAAATGTACATCTTTTTATCTCTTTGGTTAGAAAACATTTGTGGGAAATGAAGAAACAATTTCTTCATTTTCCACAATGTTGTCCAAAACCCTCTTATTAAAGTGAGTCAAAAAGTGTCAATATATCGGTAAAGTATTTGAGACAACAATGTTTCTTGGTCCGCTTTTGTGATTTCACACGTTTTGGATATAGGAGGACCTCGTGGAAATTGGTAGGACCTCGTGTACATACGCACGCTGATTTGGACCCATGTTTTTCTAGAATACCATTAGGGTCCATTTTCCAGGTCTACTATCCAGATCCGAGCTCAAATTTAAGCCAGAACGTGCATTAAAGATAAGCCATTACCCATGTTCTGTTTTTCGAACGATTATTAAATTTGATTGTAATCAAAGAATAGCTGCGTATTTGTTCGTAGTGAAATGGCTTTGTCTGTTATATGACTTTCTATTCTGGGCAATCGAATATCAGTTCAGAATTTTCATTTGCCCATCAACTTTAACGACAATACGGGTGCTTATTTCTGTGAAACAGATTTTTTTTCTATGGAAAATTCTCAATGTTACAGAATAAAGACATCCCACTTAAATTGTATTTCAAAACGTTGCATTGTGTGTTTCTAAGTTGCATGCCCATAGAACAGAGGGGACACTAGTACTGTGCTTAGGTGTTTAACCTTCCGCCATAAGAAGGAAATCACGGTTCAACTACATTTAATATTTAACGACCATCACACGAGGAGACAATAAAAAACATTTTAGCCCGGATCTGGAAAAACGTCCCTTAAAGCATTTTTCAAAATTGAGTTTCAAGATCAGCCTGTTGTAAAATTGAGTCCAATATGAATCCATGCTACTCTCTGTAAGTTACTATAGGTCACAAAGAAGCCATTAGAGAACAACATGGATCCTGATCAGACTGTGCGTATGCACAGGCTGATCTGGATCTATGTTGGGCTCAAAAAGCCTTAAGGGACGTTTTTCCAGATCCTGGCTCATTTTTATTTGAAATCTTCCTAAACGATAACATCTTAGACTGGTTTGAATTGAAAATTGTTACAGACAACATAAAAACAATAAATTTTAAGTATCTGTTGGCCTACTTTTTACCCATTACCAAACAACAAAATTTTAGACTGGTCCAAATTCAAAGATGTTGCAGACGACAATTTCAAATCAATGATTTTTAAGCCTTTTTGTCATTTTGTGGAGAAAACATTGTGGGAAATGAAGAAATTGCTTGTCACAAGCAATTTCTTCATTTTCCACAACGTTTTCCAAAGCCATTTGCTTTAGGGGAGTCAAAAAGAGTCATTGTGTGGTAATGGGTTAATGAAAAAGAAACAGTTCGATGATGAAATGGCGAAGTTGTTGGGTACCATCATAATATCCTTTATTTTTCCAAACTTTTCTGTATCACGTTAAAATGGTGTATATTAGTACAAGGGTTAAATGTTATATTAGATGTCAATGTGTCGTCAAAAATATAAGGAATACGGGACCAAAAAATGAGGTCATTAAAACAGTTTATGGCTCACGTGTATCATGTACAAAGGATGTGCACGTGACTATTGTTCTTGTGCTGAAATTGTTTTGTACAGTGCATAGGATTTAATACAATTAATGAGACTCGAAATTACATCACAGCCACCCATTTAACCATCTACGAGATGAGAGGCAGTGAGAAACTCGAAATTACCTCACTGCTACCATTTACAGCTGGGTAGACTGAGGCAGTGACAATTAAGTGTCTTGCCCAAAGACACACTTCACCCCCTGTGGGGTTTGAACCTGGAACCTCCGGGTTTCAAGTCGAGTGCGCTGACCACTGCGCTACCGAGGCTGTCATACATGAATATTAATAAGGAAGCTTAACCTTTTAAAATAGTAGAAATTTAACATTTAAAGAAAATTAATTAAGTTGTCGTTTTATTCAAAATACTCGTCTGTAGTTCAGATAATACTGGGAAAGACAATAGCGTAGAAGGTGATTGTTTTTAGGGGAAAGATTCCTGTGACACTTTTTTGTCCTAAAATGGGCGTAGCCTATAGAACTCCCTTGTCTAAAATCTGAGGCGGACAAGATCCACTTGATTGTAAATACTCCAAGGATGTCATAATGTATGATGATAATTATTTCTAGCTTAAAATTCACAATTTTAAAGCCAAAGCATATCATTTCAAACTGAAAGCACATTCCCATTTAAGGTGGTTTTGAAAACTAGCCGATTTGCAAGTTCATTGTGGATAAAATTATAGGCCTACATAGAATTAAACTATAGTCTTGCCAGCTCATGGTTCTAGGAGTAAATTTTGATATTGTCACTGTAATCAATTTCTAATTAAGTTTGATGTAGTAATTCATGTATGCAAATAGATCTAGTTTGTTTTCGAAAGATTAATCAATATTAAGACCGGAAACCGCATGCGCATAATCTTGAGACAAGATTTACCATTCCCAAACTAAACCTGGTTTTACGTTCTTTTTAGAGGAATGAATTCTTATAAAATTGGGGGCGGAGGGGGGCGGGGAGATAAACACAGTCTGATCTGGAGATTATTTCTCAAATGTCATAAGATGTATACCTCTTTCCAAATCACTTTGCTCTTTTGTCATCGCCTGTTTGATCAAAACCAAAATAAATATTTATTACGTAATTTGGTCTGATATAAATTGTTTTCAAAAACCGTCAAAAAAGTTTTAAACTCCAGACCGGAAACCACATGCGCATGCGGTTGCGCGCGGAATAAATCATTAAGGTCATTAAAGATTCACCATGGCTCGCCAAAATGTTGTTTTGATGCCAAATTTGTCCTTTGTTATTTTTGTAAAGTTAATAAATTTAAACGAGAAAAACAACAAGGTTGTTGAACTATTTTAAAGGTTACACAAATGATTTTTTGTTAATGTAAGCCTTGCCAAGATTATTTCACATTAAATGCATTATAGATGAAAAACCCAAATATTGCATAACGAAAGTATACAGATCTAGTCAACATCACTTCGTCGATTTTCAACGAAAACCTCGTGACTGCAGCTTTAACCCTTTCCCAAATGATAAAATTTTAGGTCGGCCCAATTCAAAAGCTGTTGTAAATGACAAAATAGATATTGGTAAAGATAGGATTTGTGTACAAAGTAGTGTAGAAAATATCAAGGCAAAAGGAGAATCAACTGGTTATCAGCAGTTTCTTCTTTTGTCTCAATATTTTCCCAAGTCTTTTCTATTAGGGACGTCAAAAGCAGGTCTTGTTTGGGAAAGGGTTAAACAAGTTGCAGTTACGATGTTTTCGATGAAAAGCGACGATATTTTGCTTTCTCCACATCTCATTGGTTTACCAAAGTTTTTATATTGTAGGGCTAAGTCGAATAAAGAAATACGATTATTTTAAAGGATCCCTTTGAAACCTGCTACTAATAAAGCAATCATTTTCATCTCATATATACTTCGTAAATATTAACCTGAGCCTGTTGAATATGCAATGAGTAATTGTAATGCGAAATTATCACTCTCCAACAATATGTTGACACGAGAAGCATGTGCAGAATACAAAGTCATAGTGCATATAGAAACTATCGACTCTGCTCGACAGTGAGGATTGCTGGCGAGTATCGATTATTCCTTGTCACAATTACTCATTTCATATTCACTGGGTTCAGGTCAATGTGTACGGAGTATACTATTTTCAATCATGCGCACATTGTATACCAAATTTTCTTCAATGCTAAACATGAAAGAATCTTTTTGAAATATAGTTGTTGCTCGAAATAAGAATTGATTATCAGTGATCGAAAATCCCGATTTCTCTGTTAAAATTACAAAAAATATTGCAGTTAAAATAAGTTGAGTTGTCTGCGCACATTATCAATGTATGAGGCAAACTCGTGAAAACATGAATTGTAGTTGTATATTGTTAGTTACGCTCGAAAATGTCATAACTTAAGCTTGAAAAGCTGAAGTTACGACAATTTCGAAAGTAACCGACAATATGTTTTAAGCAAATTATAATAGCTGAGTACGCTTAACCTTAAAATTACACGAATTTACAAGTTTACAAGTTTTTACAAGATATTTTGGAAGGCTAGAACTAAACTGTTGTACGTACATAAAAGATTATACGCACTTATAATAGGTTTCCATTGGTCTTTCGTTATACCGGGAACTTGTTTTTAACGTGTTAATGAAGGCACGTGACAAAATTCAAAGAATGATAGGGGTCAACACGTCTGCTTTTGTAGTTGATAAATTCTCCTACATACTGGTCGCCATTCAAAGTCGTATTTGAAAAGAACGGAAAGCGTCTTGGCATTTTAACCAGCCCTCCTCAGCAGCAGTCATTTCATCATGTTCGTGTTCTTAACCACCTCTTCATCTATATTTTATAATTGAGCCGGGATCTGGAGAAAGGGCCCTTATAGCATTTTAGAAAACAGAGTTTCCAGATATAAGCATGTGGTCTGATGCAGTTCAATAAGGATCCGTGATATTATCTTTCAGTTACTGCAGCTCAAGAAGAAGCTATTCTAGAATAATGCGGGTCCTGATCAGACTGTGCGTATGCACAGGTCGATCAGGATGCATGTTGTTCTCATATATCTATATAGGGGCCTTTTTCAGATCCTGGTTCAATCATATTTTCTTGCATTCTTTATATATCCCTGTAATGTTCGAAAATTCAAAATTCTTTCTTTGGTGTATTTTAGGCTTTTTCTCAAATATTTTAATATTAAAATGTGTCTTGCATAAATGTCAGTGTCGGGTAATTACAATGCAACTATACAACTGGTTTAGAAATCCGAAAAAAAAAAAACAAAGAACTAATCGTTCAAGGAATTGTCATTTCAAGAACAAGATTCATAGATGAACTGTGTTTATAACTACATAGTAAGCCTTTGATAACAACAACAAGGGCGGATCTAGGGGTGGGGTCAGGGGATCATGACCCCCTGGAATTGGCTGAAAATTGAATTTTGACTATATAACTTCTTATTAAAACCCATCATTTGGGGTTTGACCCCCCCCCCCCGGAAAAAAATCCTAGATCCGCCCATGAGTTTAACCCTTTCTAAAACAATATGTGGTTTTGAAAAGACTGAAAGAATGAATCAAAAGAAGGAAATGATGAAAACCAGCACGTTCTTCTTCTGTCTCCACATTTTATGTGTTGCACATATCCTTTCGTTTTCTACTTCCACTTTGTCATCTGCAGGAGCTTCCAAAAATAAGAGCTGTCAAAATTTTTGCAGTTTTGGAAAGCATTTAGATCTAACTCGAAAACAGATAAAACAAAAAAAAACATAATTATTTCTGTCTTGTAGGAGTATGACATTGACTTGTGCAGAAAATAAACTTCAACATAACAAAAGCTGACAGTAATTCATTCAACAATTCTTATGTAAGCATACTCATTATAGATTCGCTACTGATTTCAATTGAGTCATAAACAATGTTAATTTGTCCAAAATGTCTTGTAAGCGTGAAGCGTCGAATTGTGCAGCAAAAAAACTTCAATATGACATGAGTTGTCTATAATTAATTCTTTATATAAACTTGATTACACAGAAACACTATAAAATTTTGTTTTCTGTAAGACAACGTTTACTAAAATTGATGTTTGTGTCAAAGTAATCTTGTAAATGTTGAGTGAAAATCAGAAAATGCAGATAAGCAGTATTTTTCTTTTTCCGTTTTTCCATTCTTCTGTGATACTTTTCTTTTATTCTTTTTGTTTTGTCCACATTGTCTTGCGTGAGTGAAATGACGACTCGTGCAGCAAATTAACTTCAACATAGCAAGTGTTGGTCATAATTCACTCATTATATAACGTTGATTAACCCTTTCCCAAGCAGCAAAATCTTCTGATAATGAATGTTACTACAGGAAACAAAATGGATTTTATAAAGGAATGATTTATGTTCAAAAGGGTACAGAAAATATTGAGACAAAAGAAGAAAATGCTGTGAACAGCATTTTCTTCTTTTGACTTAATGCTTTCCTTTTTTAGTCAAACAAGCGACTTCAAAATCTCGTCTTGTTTAGGAAAATGGTTAAATACATAATTTGCTGCGTTTGCTTTATGTTGTGGTCAGGTAACGTCACCACAATAAACAACATCTAATGTATTACCATATGACCAAAACGGTATCCAAGCAAAGCTAGATCTATACAAATAGGTTAGGACATGCGAGGGTTGATTGATAAGTGGTGAGCTTCTCATAGAAGGGGTCAAGCAAGTATGTCCATTTTCAGCCCCTGTATTCTCTGGCTATATAAAGGTGTGCAGTCAAAAACTGGTATCATTAGGAAATTAGGGGTCCGTACCTAATGTGCTTCACGGAGGGACCTTATAATACTACAATTACACACATAACTGGTATCATTTGGTCAGTTTATGTTGAAAAGGTAGCACTCTAAAATGGACAAGGTTGATTCAGTGATTCAATATCTGTATAAAAAGGGTCTAACGTCGAAGGCTATCCATGCAAATATGGTTTCAACACTAAGAGATGATGCCCCTTCGTATGCTACAGTAAAGAGATGGGTAGGGGAGTTCAAGCGTGGTAGGCAGTCTTGAGGACGACGTCCGCCCTGGAAGGCCAGTCACCGTTGTAACATCAGAAATGGTCAATAAAGTCCACGAATAAAGGGCCAAACAATTAATGATGTCGTAATCAATCGGCGGTGGAACGTTCCACCGCTTAATGATTACGACGTCGTCTGAATTATTTCTGAAACGTAAAGAATGTTCCTACGTCGCATGAAACTCATTGGGGATGGACTACCTTAATGATAGAAACAACGTCCTTGTCGTCTAGACTGCAGCCATAGCGCAGTTGGTAGCGCATCAGACTCTCACTCATAAAGTCACAGGTTCGATCGCCGGCCGCGGCTATCATCCTATCTGACATTTTACCAGGCAATGTAATCAGAAACCTAGGGCTAACAGCTGGAGGATCGGAGGGGATGTTGTGGTAATACTGGTGAAATAAAAAGAATCAATGGTAAGGTGCTCAAGCAGAAGTTGAAAGAGGTCATATCAATCAACCTTTTCAGATCCGCAAAGTCTTTCAATCAACCATTTCAGATCCGCAAAGTCTTTCGTACTTTAATAACCCATTATTGCCCTGGCTCTTCATGAAATAGAGACCCGCCCCGTCTAGCCGGTCATGTAATTTCTCTCTTCAAAGAACCCTCACTCGAATAACCTTGATATGATCTTGTTTAACAACGCTTGAACTCGTGAACTTTCTACGTTGACGGAACGTTAAATATTTCTACACCAATTTACATGTTGACGCTAGAACGTTACGTTAATCCTTTCCCAGATAAGCAAAATTATGCCTATTTAAATTTGGAAGCCAGTGTAAAGGAAAGATCTGTGTACAATATAGCACAAACAATGTGAAATTATTAACGCGAACGGATAAAATGCTGATGATAATGTTCTCCTTTGTATACAATGTTTTTGCAAGCTCCATCTTTTACGAAAGTCCAGGGCTTGTTCTAGAAAGGATTAACCTGTTCCCAAATAACCAAATTTTAGGGTTGTCCAATTTGAACAACGCTGCAGGAGAGAAGATTTGTGTTACATTAGGTAAAATTTGTGAGCAATGTAGCTGGGAAAAAAAATTGAGGCAAAGGGAGAAAATGCTGATTCTCAGCATTTTCTTCTTTTGCCTCAATATTTCCCAAGCCTTGTCTGTTAAGGACGTCAAAACAATGTCTTGTTTTGGAAAAGGACCAAACCTAACGTTAACATGAACGTAACGGCTGTGAAGAATTACGTAGGTGTTCCGTCGGAAATTACAGCTGGGAAGAAATCAACATTGACAACAGTGCATTTCCTCGTTTTTCAGATTTACCCTTTCTCAAACGGCAAACATTTGGACTACAGACGACACAATAAATGCCATTCACGAAATCGTTTGTGTACAATATGCAAAATATCAAGGCAAAAGGGGAAACGCTGGTTTCCCGCATTTTCATCTTTTGCATCAATATTTTCACCCATCCCTTTTTAATAGGGATGTTTAAACCATGTCTTGTTTTGGAAAGGATCAAATACTTTATTAGACAATTTGTACTTTCAGGAAAATAGAAGACAACTACAGTTTTGTGATTTTTTATCAAAAGAATTCAAGCTTTTTCTTACTAAGCCCTTTCTGACAACTTTTGACGACCACGCTAGAAATGAGTATGGAAAATCTGCAAGAAAAAAGAGAAATGTTGATAACCAACATGTTCTCCTTTTCCACCAGGAAATGCTATGCCATAGCGTGCGAATTTCTACATGGTACACATATTTTGGTCTAATACTCCTTTAAATTTTGACCAATTTAAAACTGTAATTTTGGAAAAGGATTAAAATAATTCAAGATCAAAAGAAACATTTCTATGGCCAGAGTTTTGTTTCGTTCATTCACTTTATTCGTAAAACATTAATGCATCGTATATGTACCGCACTTATTCCTTTTCCCTAACAAGCCATAATGTTGACGTCCTTGAAAGAGAGGTAAGTTGGGTTCTTTCCATGAATCTTTGCATTTATAGACGTATATACAATTTTGCTATTTCTTGGTTATGTAAAACATTTGGAAAATGCACGATTATAGTGCGTGGAGACATCACAGCGCGTGAAACATGATACAAGATTGTATAACCAATTCCCAAACGACAAAACATAGGACTGTTTCAATTCGAAAGATGATGCAGACGACAAATGGACGTTGAGAATGCTGTAGTGCGTCAATAATGTAGCACAAAATATCGAGGCCGCAGGAAGAAAATGCTGTTTATCTTTTTCCTCAACATTTTCAACAGCTGTCTATAATATGCTTCCATGTATTAAAACCAACTATTAAAACCAGACCTTGTTTTGGAAAGGGATACATTCTTACATAAAATGAAGGCCTTGGAGTGTTAGCTATTTAAATTGCATTATTTTGCTTTCTTTATTTTGTTTAATATTTCAGAGAATTTTACGACAAGCATATGTCTTTAACAAAAACAAGCATATTTACAACAGAAAGAACACATCTAAGTGCATGTACTGAAAACATGAAAAATACATGCATAGATTACTTCAACTTTATTAAGATTCACTTTCCTTAACCCTTCTTTAAATTTTGGTATTCAATTTGTATTGTTATTTGTCTGTTGTTATTTGTCGATTAAAAGAAATGCATGTATAACAACATTTCATGGTGGTCCAAATTTAAAGGTCTTGCAAACAACGAAACAAAATGTTAGAGATGTAAACACTTTTTGTGATGAAGTACAGAAAATATTAAGAGAAAAAGAGAAAAAATTTAAGCATTCAACCTTTTCTAACTACTTCTTTTCTTTCAATGTTTCAGGGACTGTCTTTCAAAACGTTACCATGAAAATGTCTCCATTGCAAAACAGTTATGAGATAAATCATCATTTTTTTACGAAACTCTAGAAAAGTGAGTTTTATATATATTATAATACTAGTATAAAGCATACTTTTATAAGACCATTGATTAGACAAAAATATAAAAAAAATGATTTTCCATATTGCAAAAATGAAAAATTACACATGCCAGATACGACATTCTACCCTTTCCCGAACAGCAGAATTTGAACAGTTTCAATTTGAAATGCGTTGCAGAAGACAGAATATCTGATGTCAAATATGGAAAATGTGTATGCTATAGCACAGAAAACACTGACGGAAAAGAGAGAATGGTTTTATCAACATTTTCTTCTTTTGCCTAAAATGCGTTCCCAATCCACATTTAATAGAGATGTCGAAACCAGGGAATGATGTGAAAAGGGTGAATATTAATATAAAACTTTTATAAAATTTTCATAAAATCTAAAAGGTTAGAAAAAAATTAAAACAAGAAAAAATATGAAAGATCGCGTATGTTAGATACGACCTTTTATACTATTACAAAAAGTTGTTGTTGTTCAATTTTATAAGAGGTGTTCATAGAAGGTCAAAATTGCAATCATCCTATTCCTAAACAATCCTCATTTTGACGTCCGTAAATTTGAAACTTTGATTGAACGCTTTCCCAAACGGCAAATTTTAGAGAAGTCTAATAAAAAAGCAGCTGAAAAGGGCAAAATCTATGTTGATGAAGATTTGATTTGTGTGCAATATAGCATAGAAAACATCGAGACAAAAGGAGAAAATGCTGGTCAACAGCATTTTCTTCTTTTGCATCAATGTTTTTCCCAATAATTTTCCTTTATACACATCAAACCATTTCTTGTTTCCATCCACTTTGTCCTCTATTCACTTTCTACTTCCTTTATTTCCTGATCATCTTCTTTAATTTTCCTTTTCTCTCCCTTTTGTTTTTTCTTCTTCTTTTCTTTCCCTTCACTCTTGACCTTTTCTACAGAAGTCTGTTTTTCTTCCTTTTCCCCTTTATCCTCACTCCCCTCTCCCTTTTCTTTCTTTTTCTCTTTCATCAATATTGTTCTTACATCTTCAAGACATTTTCCCAGCAGGTTTTTGCCCCTCCACTTTGTCCTGTCCCTAGCTTTTGGGTTATCTTTTCCCATCCCTATACCCCATAATCTGTCTCGAGGACTGGCTTCTACTATAGTTTTTGGATATGAACTTAACAACTCTTTCAGCATTACTGGGTTCTGTCTGTACTGTAAAATGATGAAAGAAAATGTTACAAAACACAAAATTTGAGATTTAGTCCATTCCAACATGAAGAAACTTTTGATGCCCCGCAAGAATTTGAAAAAGGCTTGGAAAAACATTGTTGAAAAAGAACAAATTGCAATTTCTTCATCTCCCACAATGTTTTCTACCAATAAAGGCAAAAAATGTAGAATTTCATTAACGTGAAATTGTTGTCAGCTTATCATCGAATTTTAGGCAAGTCTTGTCCCTGGATCATCTCGGTTTAGCTTTCCCCATCCCTATACCACACAGTCTGTCTTGAGGGCTGGCTTCTACTTTCGTTTTTGGATATGAACTTAATAACAACTCTTTCAGCATGACAGCGTTCTGCTTGTACTGCAACATGACGTAACAAAATACAAAATTCAAGGTTAAAAACTTTTCCAAAGAACGAATATTTAGGATAAAATTTGAAAACAGATGCAGTCAATGAAATTTGTTATTTCAAAGATATCATCCATGTACAACAATTCAAAGAAAAATATTAGCATTTCTTCCTTTGTCAATATGTTTATAAAGCCTGTCTATTTTACAGATGTCAATACATTGCGTCCATTTTGGGAATGGACTAAACCATTCATAAATTCATGAAGAGCCCTCGCTGAACAGCTATCAGTGATGGTAAAAGGGAGATAATCATTCCATCATCATGCATAGGCTATACATCAAATTATCTACCTTTAATAGCAATTTCTTTAAGAATGAACAAAGGGAAAGAATGTTGAAAAAAAGACGCAGATGTAAGGTGATATTACTAAAATACAAAATGCAACTAATATTCTGTCATGGGGAATGAAAACCACATTGTAATAGATAGGGAAAATGACTACAACAAACAATCTTGGAAAAGAAAATGTCACCAAATCTCTTTCCCCTTCTTTTCTTGTTACAATAGTTTCATGTCGTCCTGTATGGATGGTTAAGGTAGTCCATCCCTAATGAGATTAATGTGATGTCGGAATTTTTTGTACGACATCATTTACATTCGATATTTAACCCATTACCACACAGTGACGCCTTTTGGCACCTCACAAGAGAAAGGTTTTGGAAAACATTGTGGGAAATGAAGAAATTGCTTGTGACAAGCAATTTCTCCATTTCCCACAATGTTTTCTATACAGAAAAGCCCAAAAATGTAAACTTTCAGTCACATGAAGTTGTCATCTGCAACACCTTTGAATTTAGATCAGTCTAAATCTTGCCATCTGGTAATGGGTTAATCGAACTTATCCATACCTTTTCGACATTTCCTTTTGTGACCACTTCTATAGATTTAGCAGCCCATACAGCTTTATCAAAGTTACTGACTTGTCTACCCAGCTTCTTCTGTGTTTTGGGATCACTCGTGGCAAGGATCTGTTTGGCTATTTTGTCATCTTTAAATACCACTGAAATCATAATAATAATGCTTTGAGATATAATGGCTGTTCTATCGTACAAGGACTAAAAAATCCCTGCACATACAGAGCTTCAGATTTACAGTGGGCCCGGGTCATTTGACACACTATTTGCAAATATGGCCCATCACCTTTCAACTCCAGGGGCCAAGGGGCCCAAGCTTTTACAAATTTTTTATATCAATATGTTTATTTTCATTGCTATGGCCCATCATTTCCAAAAATGACCCATCAGTTTCCCTGCCATGGGTCATTTTGACCCACAACTCTTCAAATAAATCTGAAGCTCTGCACATAGAACACAAGAGATCAAGTCACAATTAATGTCTGGATTTTTTTTTTGTTGTTGTTGTTTTGGTGGGGGGGGGGGGGGGGGGGGTAAATTATTATCATTATTAATTCCGTCCCTTTTTATGTGATGCAACATGATATTATAAAACATTGACAATAATGATGTAACCTTCGAATTGTATATCAACCCCTAACCGGAATTGAACCCATGAGTGAAATGAAATAGCCAGCTGGCCTTATAGCCAATGAAGCTAAAAGAAGAAAATGCAGGGTTTTGGCATTTTCTTCCACTCTTTCTGTTTTATCTTTTAACCCTTTCCCAAATGTTGAAAAAATTAGATTACTCCAGTTTGAACTTACATGTAGCAAAATAAGATATATATATATGGCGCAAAATGTGTATGCAATAAAATTGAATATTATATTGAGGGAAAAGCAGAAATTACTAAAAATCCTCAATTCATTCTCTCCCCTCACTTGATTCCAAAATCTTTTTTCCATTTGGGACATAAAACTCTGTCTTGTGTTGGAAAGGGTTAAAAAGGTTTCTTAACACAAACATCAATTTTGGAAATGGTTACCCAATTAACAAACGACAAAATTCTAGAGTAAACCAATTTGAAAGCTGCAGCCGACAACAAAATTAGTGTTGAAAAAGATTGGATTTGTGTACAATATAGGACAGAAAATATTGAGGCAAAAGGAGAAAATGCTGATTATCAGCATTTTCTTCTTTTGTCTCAATGTTTTCCCAAGCCTTCCCTTCAAGGGACATCAAAACCAGGTCTTGTTTGGGAAAGGGTTAATTGTTTACCTGCTTTTTGATGGTGCATATACTGTTCCATACAGTTATATTTAATCCCATCTACAGTAAACTTGGCCGAGTGAAACTGGCTAAATGTGTGGTCCTTCCCATAGAAAAACAAAAACTCTTCATCTAAAACAAAACAAAAAGACAAAACAAACAAATGTGATGGTCTGATTGTAAAGAAAAACGCTGGTTAGAGTTAACCATATGGTTATACACACATTTTGGTTAAACTTTCCAAAGGTTGCAGAGCTTTTCTTCCGAATATTGGGAAGGGGCCCTGGTCAGTCATTTTGGGAAATTATAGCACGATTTTGGTCAAATTGAGAAAAAAAGACACAGGAGAATAAATGTACATTTTCTTAATCAACACTTTAAAGGAACATTTCATTCCAATTTCAATTTTTTAAAGTATGTCTTGATGCCAAGATTGGTTATTCTAATGAGTATAAATACTATTAGTTTTTTGAAGTTGTTGCCAATAAGCGAGAAACACGCATTTAAAGTTGAGACATACCGTAATCGATAAATTGCATATAAATCCGAACTGTTGTCCACAAAAATTTGTTCAATTTTAACACAAACATATAAATTTCTCGTAAATGGCGCAATATTTTGGCTTGAAATTTTCAGAATTTTCATAAGGAATTATGGTCTTTCAGATAAAAATAAAAGTAAAATTTATGACAAAAAATTCTGAAATGTCACTTTAATACCAGCATAATTGCATTATACTTATAACATAGACTGCTTCTTTTTGACTAGAAGAGTCAGTAGGTAAATGATTATTATTTGTTTTCCAATTTTGTGAATTTTAGTTTTGAAAATTGGGAAATTCTTACTTTGAAATTGGGAAAAAAAGAAACATTTTCTAATTGGGAAGCCACCGCATTTCGGCCTCTGTTATAGAAGGAAGAAAAGCCCTGGGTTGTAAATTATTTCAGTAAAATTTAACAAAAACAGGTATTCAACCATTCTGTTCAGGTTAATCAGTGTAGTGGTACAATCGTGCCAGTGGTGGATCTAAAAGGTGTTCCGGGAGTTCAAAAGAGGCCCCCTCCGAAAGTAAAACGAACCACCCTATTTGTATGTTTGAACCCACTTCACAGAAATCCTGGATCCCCAGGCTTTCCAGTTCGCAAAATATTACACTTAAAGGTGTTACAGAAAGCAATTATGTGGAAATTATGGAAACGGTTTACTGGTAAACAAAAATCCTATAACTCCAACATTTAACCCTTTTCAAAATAACAAAATTTTAAGGCTGTCTAATTTGAAAGCTGCTACAGACTACAAAATGGATGTTGAAAAAAGATGGGCTTTTTGTACAATATAGCATGGAAAATATTGAGGCAAAAGAAGAAAATTCTGGTAATCAGCATTTTCTTTATTTGCTACAATGTTTTCCCAAGCTTTTTATATAAGGGACGTGAAACCCAGGTCTTGTTTGAGAAAGGGTTAAGGAAGGGATTTATGAACCTGCCTTACCTTTTCCATCTTTTATCTTTGAATCCTTCTTTGGTGACACTGTCTTAGATGCCATCCCAATCTTAAATAGAGATGAGATTAGAAAATCTTCTAGAACCCTTTCTAAATGGGAAATATTTAAGGTAGTCCAATTTGTAAAATGCTGCAGAAAACAAAATAGATGTTGATTGAGAACAGATTCATTATAGACTCTATATATAAAATTGCAGAGAAAATATTGACGCAAAAGGAGAACATGTTGCAATCCCAGACATGTCTACATCTTAATACTTGTAGTGAACTTGTATTAATCTGGATTCATGTTTTTCTCAATATCCATTTTAAAAAGGATCCTAGATCTATTCTGTTTCGAATCTAGTGTAAATTAAAGATACATAATTATATCTATCTAAAAAATAGGTTTTAAAATTTGATGAACTAAATATTTCAGATGTTCTTATATAGATCTAAACATAATTTTTTACATAGATCTATATGCGAAAATAGAACGTTTGTTCTGTCGATTTGTTTAGACACTGACCTAGTAGCGAAAACATATTGGTACGAATCAGTGATCTGTAAATCTAATGAAAAGCTATAAGGTCTATACATACATGTACACAAAGGAGAACAAAAGTTTTAACAAACCTGTATAAAATACTGGGTGTTACAAAGGTTTCTTGTTCTGAAAACTCGTCCAACGTGTAAGCTGATGATCATAGATTCTGCGATCTGACAGTTTTGTTTTGAAAGTGAAAGTAGAAAGGCTCGCTCGATTGTTAGTTTTCACGACTTTCACTCGTCATAAATCGAACATAGATTATGATTTTTATTATCAAAGTTTATTATGGCTTTTGTAAATCAACACCCGGTTTCGATGTCCGTCACTTACGTTGTTTGCTTGTTTGCTCGTTCGTTTGTCTGATCAATTTCTTATCTGTATTGTATCCCTTGGCGATACAAGACAACGTATTTTTCTTTTTACTTTTTTTGCTGGCTTGGCTTTCTTCAAGAGCATGATTAATGTAGGCCTACAATAATGTTTTCTTGTTATTGTAAGCGTTCCCACATAATGGCGCTTTTTGACACATCGCAAGATAAAAGATTTGGAAATCATTGTGGAAAATGAAGAAATTGTTGGTAACAAGCAATTTCATTTCCCACAATGTTTTCTATCGAGAAGGATAAAATGAAAAGAACTCATTCACCCATATATACCTACGTAATCGTGTCCCATACAACAGCTTTGAATTTGGACCCGTCTCAAAAATTACCGTCTGGTAATGGATTAAATCGCACCGGAACGCGTAGTTTTTTTTTTTTTTTTTTTTTTTTTTTTTTTGTACATTTTCCCCGATAGAGGTCCCATTACCTCCACTTGGTAAGGGTACACCGCTCCCAAACAGTTAACTCTACTATAGAATCAGTCGGGATGACGTCATAGCCTCACTTTCACTTTTTCATCGAGGGTACAACCTCGGTCTTTATCGTTACGGGATACCAACTTTGAGGCAGATTATTTCAAAAATCCATCGTTAAAATTCATAAACAAAACTCTTTCTTTAAAGAATGTGATTTAAACTTTCTAACTACCAACGCATTTTTAATAATCAGGCGTAGTCGTCGAGATATTAATGCTGAAAGTTGGTTATGCTTCAACGAAAAAGACCGAAGCTTTCACCTCCACCGAATGAGTGCAGGTCCGCTGACGACGTTTTTGATTGGCTGAAAGAATTGTGCCGACCGGGTCAATGACTGTTCAAAACGGGTACACATGTTCTAACCAGGTACACGTCTAACAATGACAATGAATTTTGGGCTAAAATAGACTTGGTTTACGTTGTGTTTTGATAAACCGTCGGTGTCGTTACAAAATCTCATAACTACGGCTTGATTCAAGCCGTAGTTACGAGATTTTATAGCAACACCCACGAAATACTATTTGTCACGGTTAGCCCAATAAAACCGTTCCCTATTACTCACGGACGGTTACCCCTATACCCGCACAAATGGATAATTCGTGAATTTATCTATCGTTCAACCCACTAGGAGCAATCCATCTTGTAGGTACATGCAGACGAGTTTACTCGGCCGCGTCAACTCGCCTGCATTTTCTTGTTGGTAGATTTGTTCTTCCAAATGAGCCTCCTACACAATGTGACTGTCAATATGCTATAAACTCTTCCGTAATTCAGAAGCTGCTCTAGATATTAATACAAATTCGAAGCCAAAATAAATCGTCGGGCAGCCTAACCACGTAACGGGTAATTAACTCGTACCCCGATGCTGGATTTTTTTATTGGGGTTTTACGCTGTTTTCAACTTCTGTGGTCATATCGCGGCGGCTGGAGCACCTAACCGTGGGTTCCTGGTATTTCTCGCACCAATACAACCACAATATCCAAACCGAGCCTCCAGCTGCTCTCTTACACCTATTGGTGAGAGACAAATGACTTTTGTCAAATGTCAGAATGGATACTGGCCGAGCCGGGGTTCGAATTCGAGACCCCTGGATTGACAGACTCCGACATAACCGACTGAGATATCCGGGCTCGGCAGAAATTTTGTACCTTATCCGCGGGTACTCGAGTACTCGTTCACTCTACTATACCCTCGCATTGCGACCTTTTTATAAACCAAGACTAGACTACATGTACAGATATACTTAGAGTGACCTTGTAATATAATTCGAGGACTTGGTGCAAAACTATTGTAACTACATTTTGTAAAATTTTACAGGAGAGTGAAAAAACTAATTGAATTTCTCAAAGTTAAAGAGGAAAAATGTTTTTATAATTCTAAATATCTTTTTAAGTATACAGAATTGATACCTAATATTAAACACACGATGTATTCCTTCCTAAAGATTCAGAAAATGCAAAAAAGTGAATGTCTGAAAAATATGTAGTTACAATAGTTTTGCACTGAGGCCTCGAATTATAGTAAGGAATTCAGATCTATGTGCTGACGGGTCCCGCTTGAAGGATACTGATCCATGAGCCTTAGCTGCTGATTCTGGTTGTGTGTTCCAGGTTATGATAGTGCTTGGAAAGGGAGTTCTTTTAGTGTTCGTCCTAGTTTTTGGACCAATGAAATTGCTGTATATTTGAAAATTTCGGCGCTATATTTCACATAAACGCACTGCCGGTCAGTTTATGTCACGGATTCACATAGCCACGCCCCGTTTCCTGTGCAGTTATGAAAAATGATGTAAATTTTGGGAAAATGATGTAATTCTTGGGAAAATGATGTAATTCCAGTAAGATCCGATTGATAGTAGCTCCGGTCGGAGGCGTGGTTTAAGAATGACAGTAGAAGCGTGTTTTCACTGGTTGACGAACACTAAGTCAGATAGAGTCTGTATCGTAGATTCTACGAGACATAAACATTATTAAACGTTCAGAGGCTGCGCCTTTTCAACGTTTATATCGCTTGGAATATACTATACAGCCTCTATCTAATACATAGATTTCAATTGACACTGGAATTTGTAAGAATTTCTTGGTGTGTGCTGAACGTGTCGACACCGATCCACAAACTTCGAACGCCATGAATGTGTTAGTAAGACTCCTGGACATATGCATCCGGTACAAAATGTTCAACAAGAGTCTTACAAAGCCAGGTGCTAAAATGAAGTTGGAAGGCATGTCGTACTGATAGATTATACAGTTGACAAATTTGATAATGATAATGAGCGGATTTATGTAAGAATGTAATAGGGAAAGATTTTATCAAATTAACTGTGGCGTAATTTCGGAAAAACAATAGTATTTCGTAGGTGTTGTTATAAAATCTCGTAATTATGGCTTGACTCAAGCCATAGTTACGAGATTTTATAACAACACCGATGGTTTATCTAAAAATAACATAAACCCAGTCTATTTGTAGCACAAAATTCATTGCTATTATTTATAAGAATGTATACATGTATCTAAGAAAACAAAAGGACAAAAGGAAAAATGCTAATGAATCAGCATTTTCTTCTTTTGTCTCATTATTTTCTCAATCCTTTTCTATATGGGATGTCAAAACTAAGTCTAGTTTAGGAAAGGGGTACTGTAAACCAGGAAATGATTATCCGATTCCCCATATTATTCAACATATCAATTTTTCAATTCCTCCATAGCGTGTTTTGTTTCGCGCGATTCGCGGACAGCATTCAATTTGATCCGCGAACTTAAAACGCCAGGAACAAGTACGAGTGCATGAAAACGCGAATATTTCTTGACGCGAACATATCCTGGTTTGCAGTAATCACACTTTGCAGCATGTGTCCATTTAGTGGTTGAAGAACGAACAATGGTAGGAGTCTGACAAAATTCATTGCTCTTCAAATTGGTGTAGTAGTAACAATAATATTGATGTTTTTCTGAAATCCTGAGTCACGTGATTATCCACCGTGATTTTACTGTGTAATAGTTATACTTGGGGAGGTGTGTCTTTTGACAAGACACTTAATTCTCAAGGCCTCAGTCTACCCATCTGAGCAGCATACCCGTCTCTTTGTGTCTGAACAAAGATGGCATAATCGTTACCATAATGTTACTATTTATAGTAACTCATTTGCATCTTTGTTGACATAGTTTTAATGATAAACATTGGTTTCTATTTTAGTCTAGTTTCCATTGTAAATTACAATAAATGAATAACATAACAAAATTACAATATAAAGAAAAAGAAACACGAATGAACATATACAAGATCATAAGGAAAGCTAATGAGAACATCGGAAGGTTTCCCTGCTATGTGTATGTGCACTCGAGATCTGCAGCAAAAAGGCTTAAGTGGTCTGATCCTAGCTCACATCCACAAAACATGAGCGAAGATTTCTTACAGATTTTTCGTATAAATATATTGTTTAATTTAGTGATACATGTAGATGATCACTTAAAATTCATTTATCTTTGATGTTCTGGCAAAAATTCTTACATTATTATTCTTAGATATCTATAACACGTATACAAATTATACTCGTATATGGTCGTTAAGGTAAGAGTTTGGCTGTTTCCCGAGTATTGTTAGCAAAAAGGCTTATCATTGTCGATCCTGTTCATTAATTCGGAATGGATCACACACACAAATACATTATCACCGTGACATTATAATTTAAATTGGAAGTTAAAGATGCGATAGATTACGAGTATATTAGTATATTCTTAAGTGTTAATTGAATTATATCTATATTATTCTATTCTATCTATAAAAGTTTCTGTATTACTCTAATTGAATTCTATCTATATAATTTTCTTCATTACTCTAACTGAATTCTATCTATATAAGTCTCTTTGTTACTCTAACTGAATTCTATCTATATAAGTCTCTTCATTAGTCTAATTGAATTCTATCTATATAAGTCTCTTCATTACTCTAATTGAATTCTATCTATATAAGTATCTTCATTACTCTAATTGAATTCTATCTATATAAGTCTCTTCATTACTCTAATTGAATTCTATCTATATTAGTCTCTTCATTACTCTAATTGAATTCTATCTATATAAGTCTCTTCATTACTCTAATTGAATTCTATCTATAATAGTCTCTTCATTACTCTAATTGAATTCTATCTATATAAGTCTCTTCATTTCTCTAATTGAATTCTATCTACATTAGTCTCTTTATTACTCTAACTGAATTCTATCTATATTAGTCACTTCTATCTATATAAGTCTCTTTATTACTCTAATTGAATTCTATCTATATAAGTCTCTTTATTACTCTAATTGAATTCTATCTATATAAGTCTGTTCATTACTCTAATTGAATTCAATCTATATAAGTCTCTTCATTACTCTAATTGAATTCTATCTATATAAGTCTCTTCATTTACCTTATTAAATTCTATCTATATAAGTCTCTTTATTACTCTAATTGAATTCTATCTACATTAGTCTCTTTATTACTCTAATTGAATTCTATCTATATTAGTCACTTCTATCTATATAAGTCTCTTTATTGCTCTAATTGAATTCTATCTATATAAATCTCTTTATTACTCTATTTGAATTCTATCTATATAAGTCTCTTTATTACTCTAATTGAATTCTATCTATATTAGTCTATTTATTACTCTAATTGAATTCTATCTATATTAGCCTCTTCTATCTATATAAGTCTCTTTATTATTCTAATTGAATTCTATCTATATAAGTCTCTTTATTTCTCTAATTGAATTCTATCTATATAAGTCTCTTTATTACTCTAATTGAATTCTATCTATATAAGACTCTTTATTACTCTAATTGAATTCTATCTATATTAGTCTCTTTATCACTCTAATTGAATTCTATCTATATTAGTCTCTTCTATATATATTAATCTCTTTATTACTCTAATTGAATCCTATCTATATAAGTCTCTTTATTACTCTAATTGAATTCTATCTATATTAGTCTCTTTATTACTCTAATTGAATTCTATCTATATTAGTCTCTTCTATCTATATTAATCTCTTTATTACTCTAATTGAATTCTATCTATATTAGTCTCTTCTATCTATATAAGTCTCTTTATTACTCTAATTGAATTCTATCTATATTAGTCTCTTCTATCTATATAAGTCTCTTTATTATTCTAATTGAATTCTATCTATATAAGTCTCTTCCATCCATATTAGTCTCTTTTATCTACATTAGTCTCCTTATTAGCCTACTCCGAATCGCATGTAGTTAGTACGCATTAGATAAATAAAATAACCCAGAGCTGTGTAAAATTCAATGAAATTTTGTTCGGAAATTACACCCAACACACAAAGAAAGTTTGATAATCTCGTTCATCTAACTTTAACTCATGATCAGACTGTATGCACGGATCTATTGTGCATATCTATGTGATAAACCACATATTGTTATGGTCCATTGTACTCGGTAAGAGACAAAAATGTATGTTTTTGGAGGCAGAATTTATGTAGAACAAAGAGCAGAAAATATTGAGGTAAAAGGAGAAACTGCTGGTTATCAGCAGTTTCGTCTTTTTCCTCAATGTTTTCCCAGGCATGTTCCCTCAATGTTTTCTCTGCATCAAAAATGGCAAAATTTTTTCTAAAACCATTTAGGTCTGTCAAAGCAACAGACCGGTCACCCATATAATCCCAGTTCTGACGTTACATTAGCATTAAAAGTCAGTGGTGGCTATATGATTCTCGTCTTGCATATCAAAACTTACTCGATCTACCGGCGTTACAACATGGTTATTATTACATTGATATGAGATAAGTCTACACTATCAAACTTTTTATCTACACCTGTGTTAGTAATAAGATCTATCACTTCCTCAACTTTAACGATAACAAATAGAATTGAGCAGACAGAAAAAATTCTACTTCCGACATCAGCAATTTCCATTCAAATTGATTGGTTGTTGTTGTTGTTGTTGTTGTTGTTGTTGTTGTTGTTTTCTTTGATAAAGATTGTCACGTTAATCAAGCGCCTGGTTCCACCACAGATATATAGGTCACGAGTTGTTTTCTCTCCGCCATTTATGTACTAATTTGTGGGCATTGTCTTTCACTGCCGAAACGTGACATCAGTTTTTGTATCAGATGGCAGGACTTAGTTCGTGTAGAAGTGTAGCTAAGGAACTGTTTTGGAGTTTTGGAAATGTGCACATGTTTACTCAAATCGATAACTATATAGCTATCATTGACAAAGTTTGTTTGGCTATCTTCATCTAAACATGCACTTTTCACGCTGATCATTTATAGGTACCAACCTAATATTTTGACCTATGGAAAAGGGTAAACCAAGCCCCTTGTATTGACAACTAATATGTTCCACCATAGAATTCGGTCGGACCTTTATTAGCTTCGCCATTTCTGTACTATTTTGTTGGCAGTATCGTCATTGTCCAAATGTGACATAGTTTTTGTATCAGCAGTAGCTATATGGCTATCCTCATCTACACGTTGATCTTTTATGAGTATCACTCTGATATTTGTCTTATGAGAAGGGGTTAATCAAACACTTTGTATCGACCACTACTATGTTCCACCACATAATTTGATCGCACCTTATTTTACTTCGCCATTTCTAAACTATTTTTATTGGTGTTGTCTTTCGCTGTCCAAACGTGAAATCAGATTTTGTATCAGTTGTTGTATCTGTCGTAGCTATATGACTATCCTCCTCTATATTGTGCACGTTGATCATTTATAGGTATGGGAAATATCTGGAAATAGAAGCAACTTGTTGTGAACAGTGACTTTATCGATGATTTGCAACAAAAACCTCGTAACTACAGCTTTTATAAAGCTGTGGTTACGAGGATTTCATAGAAAAACGACTATATCGTTTATTCCCATCCCATAAGGTCGAAATAAATGTGGTTCGATTTGGAAGCTACTAGAGATAATAAAATTATTTAATGTTAATACTGTAAGGATATGTGTTATATAAAGCCCAGAAAATATTGTGACAAGAGGAGAAGATGCTGGTCATCAGCATTGTCTTCTTTTTGTTTTAATATTTTCTGAAGCCAAAAACCATGTCTTGTTTAGGAAACGGTATATCAATTTAAGGTAAGACCCGAGGAATGGGCTATGTGAGTAGTTATGGAACAAAATATGTAGGCCTATGGTGCGAATAGACGCTTTCAATGGAGGTAATAGTAGTATAGGGGCTACTTTGGTTACAAACAAAGATGACGCGATCGCCGCCAAAGATGATATAATCGCCGCCATCTTGTTACTATTTATAGTAATTCATTTGCATATAAGGACTTTTCTATGTTTAGACCAGCGGCCATGTTCAATGTCTTACTTTGTTGACCTTGTTTCTAATAAATATGGGTTTCTATTTTTAGACTAGCGTCCATTTTTTGTATTTGCGAGTTATTTTTTTTAATTCTGTCGGGGTCTTTGACATCTTTTCAAACTCTCAACATGTTTAATACTAATTAAGAGTACATACAACTTTTCGTAAATGATTGAAAAGTGCGCATGCGGTGATTTGTGTCTAGACCCATTCAATTCTGAGATCAATAGCTCTTTGTTAACGTGCAAGATGGCGCCAGATTGTCCAACAATAGGGCGATCTATTTTTAGCCTTAGAACAATAGGGCAGTATTGATTTTTATAACGACGATCCACTCTGAGAACAATAGCTCTTTATTAACAGCGTCAGATGGTTCAACAATAGGGCAAGTCATTTTTAGCTTTAGAACAATAGGACGGTATTGATTTTTAAGACGGCGATCAACTATGAGTGTCGATTCGTGTTTGGACACGTTCAAAAACATAGTATAATTGCAAAGGTTATCAAGTAGGACATTGTGACTCTCTTGGTTTCACAAAAAATAATGGCTACTTACGTTCTGAACCACGGAAATAAAAGTGTCACATCTCAGAACATCCCACCTCCCATCCCCCACCCAATCACAGTTTTTTGTTCATCTATCTTTCAATTAAATTTATCCCACAATCCATCGAATACATAATAAATCCATTTCTGTCTCGAATGTTTAAGTCACAAAATTGTTCAGCTTTGCTGTCACCAAATACCAATTGGCAGTGTGGCCTCTATTTCCTATTTCGTTTGTTAAGGCATGTCCAATTTCGTGTATTTATGTTGAGCAAAAATGACCTTTTCCTCTGTGATTTAAGAGATATTGTAATTTCTGGCTCAGAATACGGCGATGCGGTATAGTCAAAGTAATTATGATGAGACATATCCTTCAACCTTAATGTTAGCATCTGGAAGTGTACCACGCCCTCTCCTAGTATTGGCTGTAGAGACGAAAGTATCTGAAACAGAAAAAAATCTTTGAATTGTATCAATAGCATCTAAATAACACTTATTGACCAGGCCTTAACAAAGGACGACATTGTACAAATACTAGTAACACGTACGACAAATCTATTGTGATAAATACATATTTGGTAGATAGCACTTAAATATTGTACTACATTGTTGATATATAAACGAAGAAATGCACAATGCAGGAAAATCTTTTCATACAAAACATATAGATCCATATTTCTTTACGCAAACCACGTTCTCGCAAGTACACGTTATATCGTTTACCGGGGGATCCCATCAAAGGTCGAACCTTCTTAATTTCCTAGTCGCCTTCAATTGATTCCGTATTACTATCAGCCTCTTTATATCGTTTTCTCGGGAGACCTATAGTATAAAGTGCGTCTTCTGTTTATTTATTTGTCGCCATCTTTTGATTCCGTATCGCTATCGGTATCTGAATTGCGACCAAGTTCTGCCTCACGCGGTTCGTTCTGTTCAAATATGCCAGTGCGATCTTGTTCTGGCGTAGTCGGTTTTAGATCTACTACCAAATAGCCATGGGGTTTAGCCGTCGCTTGTTCAAATACTTTCATTAATATCCCGCTATTCGCGGGTTATATTCTCTTAGCTAATGTAGCGACTTGCTGTCTGTCGATAGGTTTGTTGAATAGGACTAGGTATTGTGTGTTTAAAGCGATATCTCTGCGGGCTTTACCCTGTCGGAATAGGTTCTGGGTTAGGTAGACTAAGAGATTTCTATGATGACTTCCTTTTGTAAAAGAATCGGCAATACGCTGGTCGCATTTAGCTTCTGTCATCAGATTTTCGGAAGTATTGGGCGAAACTCCAGTCTTATCACCACCTTCGTGTTTGTTAAGTTGGTGTCTTTGCATACTGTCAAGCCTTGAGAATGACATAAGACAAACGGTACAAGTATTCATTCTGTATGTATTCACGTGTTTTGATCATTCTTACGGTTGATTACTTTAATCATTCTTACGTTTTCTGGAATGGGGAAGGGGAGGAGGCGAATATGGTGGTGGTGGTCCTGGTAGTGTAGTGATGGTTGTGGTAATAGTGTGGTGTTGGTGGTTGTGGTGGCGCTGGTGCTGCTGGTGGTGGGTGTGGGGGTAGATGTGGGGTGGTGGGTGTGATGGTGTGGTTGTGGTGGTTGTGGTGGTGGTGGTTTAAGTGATGATGGTGAGTTGTGGTGGGTTGTGGTGGTGGAGGTGGAGGCGGGTGTGGTGGTAGTTGTGGTGGTGGTAGTGTTGTTGTTGTTGTTGTTGTTGTTGTTGTTGTTATTGTTGTTGTTGTTGTTGTTGTTGTTGTTGTGGTGGTGGTGGTGGTGGTGGTGGTGGTGGTGGTGGTGGTGGTGGTGGTGGTGGTGGTGGTGGTGGTGGTGGTGGTGGTGGTGGTGGTGGTGGTGGTGGTGGTGGTGGTGGTGGTGGTGTTAAAAACCCTAAGAGGATTAAAATATAACTCAAAATATAACTCAAAATTACAAAAAACAATAGCCGCTAGTCTAAAAATAGAAACCCATATTTATTAAAAACAGGGTCAACAAAGTAAGTCTTTCAACATGGCCGTTGGTCTTAACATAGAAAAGTCCTTGTATGCAAATGAATAACTATAAATAGTTACAAGATGGTGGCGATTACATAATCCTTGCCGGCGATTGCGTCATCTTTGTTTGCAACCAAAGTAGCCCCTATACTACTGGTAATTTTCATTGCTTTCAAATTTTGAATATTTGACTTTTTTTGTTTTTTTGCCTCCTCTTCATACAATTTAGAAACATTTTCACAAAATTATTTAGAATATTTCCCGGAAATCTGAGCACGCTCCATTTTTTCCGTTGCTACGGAAATAGGCGATGTTGCATCTAACGGTAGGCCTACTTTCATGAAAAATGATCTGACTTACAGTCACGGAATAAGTCGAAACACAACGATCAAGGGCAGATCCAGGATTTTTTCGACAGGGGTGGGGAAGGGGGTGGGGGGGGGTCCAAGCCCAAATGGCCACTTTACCTGTATAATATAGCTAACGTTTTAAGTGAATGTTAGCCGTTATTACAAATGTTATGTACAGTAGATTTCTTTTTTTCGGGCGTTCCTTTGAACGCATTTATTTTACATTGACTGGGAAGCAAGATTCTTCATCTTGTTTTAATCCCTCTCGATTGAGCTTCCCAGAAATCCACAATTACTCGCACCGAATGCGCGGTCCAATGAGAAGCCAAGAACAACCTCCGCTACCGGGGATCGCACTCGGAGCCTCTTAGTCGCAAGACCTACGCTCTACCCCTCGACTACGGACGCCACAATATACCAGCTCTAACCATTGAAACGCACAAATTCGAATTTGCTTTTGGTTTTTTAAGTCAAAGTTTAATTTCACTATATTTCTTAGGTGGGGTCTGGAGAATTCCAGGGGGTCCAGACCCCCTACCCCCCCCCCCCCTCCCTCTAGATGCGCCCATGCAACGATTATACAGGAAAAGCATTACCCAAGGTCTTACCTTATAATATATTCTGAGTCTAAAAAGAAAGTGTGCACAGAGGATAACTGGAATTTCTATGGTAATTTGGAGTATTGGTGTTATAAAATTGATATCAAATTAAGGTTATTCAATTGCTTGTTAAAGGTTGCATTTTTGAATGGCGTGAATAGGTTTATTTCCGGTGTTTTCGTAAGATATTTGAGCTAGGGGTCATTTTCAAATTTCAAAGAACTTGATGACGCACGCGAGGAGATCAAATAATGCAATTTTCTTGTGACTTATGCTTCAGTTTCTATTGTAACATGTCTTCGACGAATGGAGACAAACATATGACATATATGACAAGGCGTATCCCGCGCCCTGTAAATTGATTAATTGAGTCCTAACGTTAGCGAAACCCAGAACAAGAGCTGTCCGAAGACAGCGCGCTCGACTTTCTAAGTTGCTTAGTATAAAGGGGGCATATCTCCAAATATAGTGGAGCCAGGGTCATTGGGTAAGGTAGAGAGTGTGGTGGTGAATAAGTATTCCAAGTTTGGGTTGAATCCCTTTGATAGTATGGAAGTTATTAATCTTTGAAAAAACTTTAACCTTTGTTGCAACGCCGACACCAACGCCAACGCCGACGCCAACGCCGACGCCCGGGTGACAGTATAGCTCTCATTTTCTTCGAAAAGTCGAGCTAAAAATGCGTGATTTGGCCCTACAACACATACAGGACTAACTTTTACTCGTTCCGTGCCGATGAATACGCCTGCTACAGGCGTTACGTAAGATTTAAACGTCTTAATAATTTGACAAACGTATGACCCCCCCCCCCCCCCCCCAAAAAAAAGCTTTATGGGCCTTCTATCTGCCATCACCAATTTTGGATGTTGTTACCTATGCATGCTGTACTGAATAATCATATGTGAAGCAATTGTGAAGTGTTGCCGCAAGAGCGTCAACGTCATGTAACGATCTTGTTTAGCCATTGCTACATTCGATTTATTGAACTGAAGCTTATCAGAAAGGTATTACTTCCGAAACCTGATTGCGAACGCCTTGTTTCATTACGTTGATGACTAAACGGCAACGGCAATGTTTTACGCCGATTCCAAACACTAGCAAAATTAACGTGTAAAATTAGTCATGTTTAGACAGGCGTGACACGTTTAGCTAACAAGCGTATTGAAATTTTACGTTTGATCTATCTTTTATACTC
The DNA here is from genome assembly GCA_963680895.1 of Fragum sueziense. Classification (NCBI taxonomy): domain Eukaryota; kingdom Metazoa; phylum Mollusca; class Bivalvia; order Cardiida; family Cardiidae; genus Fragum; species Fragum sueziense. The sequence goes on along the minus strand of OY804594.1, from coordinate 71,962,507 downwards.
TGCTAAAACAGTTTTGATACGACCAAGTTTATTATGAAACTTTTTCTTTAATAACAACGAGCAAAAAGGTGCTAACAAGTTAGGGTGATATGCCTGAAAATTTAATCTTCCAAAATGGCTTCCCATGTCAAAAGACATGAGTTGGTTGATTAACTAACTCCGTGTAGAAGTTAACTTCAGCGGTTACGCAGATATACAAATTTGAAGTATGCACACTTTCTTTTTTGACTCAGTGTAAATACTAGGCAAAACTTCCAACGCAACACTTAGTTTAAACAATTCTATTTCATTTTATATGCCGTTAAATGGCAATGAATTTTGTGCTAAAAAAGACTGGGTACCCGGTTATGTTTTGATAAACCGTCGGTGTTTGTTTTATAAGATCTCGTAACTACGAGATTTTAGAACAACACCCACGAGATACTATTTGTTGGTCCGAAATTACGTCACGGTTAACTGGATAAAATCGTCCCCTATTGAATGTAATAGCGAATGATTTTCCCGCTTTCGTGTGCTAAAAATAGATTTCTGATGGGAAAACCACCCCAACAACGTTTGCCGTTTGACATTTTTTTTTTTTTTTTTCGTAACAGTGTTAGCAAAAAATTATTATTTTCAAGCGAGATTATAGTCGATCATAGATAATGCCGGCGGGAACTAAAACTACGAAACATTGTGCATATGCAACGTGCAACATTATTTCAAGAGACGGAGACAGAGCAGAAATGACAAACGTTTTCCCTTGAGATTCCTCAGCAGCTTAACAGAAAAAAACGAAAAGTCTGAAAGTAAAGTAGCTATGGTCATTTAACTTCTCAGGAGAAGGTGAAGGAGAAGTGCAACGTACAAGGAGCATAACTCTACCTTGCTTATTTTGTGAGTTATTGCCCTTTGTTGTAGTGAAAGCCTATGGGGGTATCAAATCACATTCAGCGACAAATTCTAGTTTATTCTTTATTAACAAGTTCCCAAACAAGACCGGTTTTGACGTTCCCAACAGAAAATTCCTGGGAAAACAATGAGGCAAAAGAAGAAAATGATGATCGACGAAATTGAAAAGGCCTGCTCAGCAGACAAAATGGGTGTGAATATCATCTTTGGATATTAATGATAATTCTTCTTTTGTCTCAATATTTTCTCTGAGATAAAACACTAAAAGTATTCACATCCGTTTTGTCATCTGCAGACTTTTTTTCAATTTGGCCCAACATGACATTTTGTCGTTTTGGAAAGGGTAAGCGAGTACGCACGAGCGGCACGACGAAGCCAAGGCAGGACCGTATGTGTAAACATTGCTTGTCCACTGCTTATTTCATAGTTACCGATCTTAAAAAGTGCACGACAGTGCAGCAACCTTCTTGACTCTGAATTAGAATGTTTCTCAACAAATGAGTACAGCAATCCAGCTCTTAAAACGTCATCTTCGGCAAGTTGAACGTGGAAAAACTTCGCGGTGATAGCTCGACGATGGCTCCAACCGAACACCGATAGTACGAGCTATTGACGTCATTTCCGCAGCTATAGCTCCAATCGAACAGCAATGGTCCGAGCTATAGTCCGACCACCGGAAAAAGTGTGGTCCGGCCATCCGAGCCATTACGTCATTCGGAACACCTCGGATAACAGCGAACCAATCAGTGTCGAGGTAAACAAAGATATTGATTGGCTGACTCAGAACGGGGAGGAATTCAATTGATGGAACAGCGCTGGATCCCAATAAGGGTTCCCGTCCTCGCGAGCTATAGTGCCAATCGAAGTCAGCCCATATTCGCCATATTTGTACGATAAGAGATTCCCAATCTATGTTTAGACCAGTGAGGCGTGATGATGACGTATCTGTTTACACGCGAAAACCGAACCCTATTCCATCCCATACCATCACACAGATTTTTTCAGAACAGAATTTTAAAGAATTTTTCCTCGACTATTTGCCGAAATTTCTTTTCTAGTCTCGATACGGTTGATGGAACACAGTAAATTTTACGGCCTATACGTCGTATAGACACCCCGGTTGCATATTGGCGTCTTTTACTAAATTTATTCGCGTAATGTTTGTGTTAAAACGAAGGCCATCCTTGTCACAACTTGTAATGACGAAGTGGTTTCCGGGGATAATCCCGTGCTGCACGTGCAGGTTAATTTGAATGATCTACCTTTTATGTCATATCTCCGGTCAACCGTGACAATTTCAAGCAAATGTTGTTATGTTTACTTTAACTTGCCTAAAAAGTCTTATGGTGCAATTTCATATTCCTATCTATAAAATTAACGAAAATATTCTGAAAAGTTAGTGTTGCGTTAGAAGTTTGGCATATAAACGGTATGTATCAAAAGTTCTATTAGTAATAATAATGAATAAGTGTGTATTTGATTTCTTTTATTTTCTTCCACTCATTTTCACCGAAAACCACAAATTGTGCTATTTTTTATGATATGGGTTAATACACATAAGTTAATTAATCAATTGTCAGACGGCAAAATTGTAGGATATTCCAAATTTCAAAGATGACACAGACGACAATTTCAAGTGAATGAAAGTCTTACATTTTTGTCTCTTCTTTTGAGGAGGGGCGCCGGGGGCGGGGTTGAATATAATGAGGGAAATTTTATATGCAACAGGCAACTTCTTCTTTTTTCACATTGTTTTCCAAAGCCTTCAGCTTGTTGGGGATTCGAAGATCGTCAATGTGTGGAAATGGTTAATAAACAGAAATGTACAAATGTGACCCGTCACGCTAAAAGGGACCTTATCAGAAGTAAAAAAAAAACACATTTTGACAATCTTGTCAGACTCAGCACAGGTCAACCAGATCCCGTATGCAAAAAATGAAGACAAAGTAAGGTAGGGAAAACATTCCGGAATTAGAAAATTACATAACAAGAGCTGTCCGAAGACAGCGCGCTCGACTTTCTAAGTTGCTTAGTATAAAGGGGCATAACTCCAAATATAGTGGAGCCAGGGTCATGGTAGTAAGGTAGAGGGTGTGATGGTGAATAAGTATTCCAAGTTTGGGTTGAATCCCTTTGATAGTATGGAAGTTATTGATGTTTGAAAAAACTTAAACCTTTGTTGCAACGCCAACGCCGACGCCCGGGTGACAGTATAAGCTCTCATTTTCTTCGAAAAGTCGAGCTAAAAATGAAAAGTGTCGGCCCTAGTCTGGATGCGCGGACTGCGCAGACTGACTAGGGTCGATATTTTTCACACTTCCTGTGATGTCCCTTTTAGCGTGACGGGTCACAAAAATAAAATTTTGACCTACCTGGAAATATTAGAAGCACTGTTCTGAACAATACCTTGTGTCAAACTCTTTTTTATGCCAGAACTAGGATTTTCCTAGGTTATATTGTTGCTCTCCGATACAGGTGGTGAGAAATGTCTACACTTTGATTACATTAGACACATTTGCCTTCGGGGCACCTGAAAACGAAATGTCGATTTTTCGGCTGCCTAACTTTTAAATTATCAACTTGTTCTTGTTTCCACCATCGTAAAGAGTTATAAAGTCTATCACATCTTTGACTTTTGATACAGTGTAAATCATACATGTATTATACTGTCCAGTCACTTTTTTTTTAACTTTTTTTCACATCGTAAATTTCCCTGTCGAGGGAAGAGCATCCATATTCGTATTTTATTGAAAAGAAATCCGCTAGCAAGAAAGAGACACAATTTTATTTGCACAGCTTTAAATGCACAATACACAGGTCATTGTGCTCTGCATCCCGCCAAAACTGGCTGACCGATTGAAATACCATTACGCTGCTTTTCAACGAAAACCTCGTAACTGCAGCTTAAAACAAGCTGCAGTTACGAGGTTTTCCTTGAAAAGCGACGAAATTTACCTTGTGAACCCGATTAAATCAGTAATTTATTGTTACTATGGGAACGCGATTGACTATTTACAGCGAAATTTAAAGGTAACCCTAATTGAAAACTTTTGCACACGACACAATTGTTGATGATAAAGAATAAAACGTGCAATACTCTTTCGGACTCCGCAAAAGATAAAGGCTTTGGAAAACATTGTGGAAAATGAAGAAATCGCTTGTAACAAGCAATTTCTTCACTCCCCACAATGTAAATTTCATTAATTTGGCATTGTCGTCTATAACATCTTTGAATTCGTGCCAGCCTAAAATTCTACTGTTTGGGAAAGGCTTAAAATTGGAGCGTTTCAATTTTCTAGTTTGGAAAAAAGATTAAAAACGATGACAAAAAGGAGAAACCATCAGGGAGTTGAAAATCACTTGTCACAGCTATATCAGGAAATCTTCATTATTTTATTTGTACCTGATTACGGTTTCACTGGTGGTGAACTAAAACAATTTTCGCTACAACAAGGTATAGATATTTTGCGTTTAAATGTGAGTTTATAGATTTTTTTCTAATGACAATGAACTTGTTCTAAAAACCGACCGGGTTTACCGTTTTGTATTGAAAAACAGTCGGTGTTGTTATAAAATCTCGTAACTACGCCGTAGTTACGATATTTTATAACAACACCGCCGGAATACATTGATCGCGAAAAAAACGTCCCTCGCTTTGGCCTAGTTCACCACCAGTTGGTTTGAAGCAATGAAGATGGACAGACGTCATTCATTAGATGAGCGTGATTTTTTTTATTTTTCTTCCCGACAAAATCAACTGATGAAAAATTCATTGGAGATCAACCAAAATTTTCAATAATGTTTTTATCTATTGATTTTTTTTAAAATACACCACGACCAGCTTATTCCTGGCATTTTCCCACCTTCTCCGTTTAAAACCGAATTCAAATTGGTCATACAAGTATTAACAGAATTACTGATGATTTTTTTTTTTAAATTCCTAGTCACGTGATGCTCCACCATGATTAAATATCACAGTGATACGACACAGAATTTGTAAAATGCGCAGGGATCTAGAACAAGGGCTACAGCGTGCACACATCTTATAAGAATTAAATATATTTAGGGCGTCTGTCACAGCTTTTAAATTGGAACTGTCTCAGTGTATGCTGTTTGAGAAAGGGCAATGTCCACCCGATTAATTGATTACGGTGAATCAATTTTCACGGTAACACGTGATCACGATTGAAGGACAGGATTTCCGGTTCTGACAATGGTCATTTAATGACACTTTTATCTATCCGTAATTGCAGAACCACATGTCCTTACTCTTGGGAAATAATCAAAATCAAACCCTTACAAAACATGACCAGGTTTTGACGCTCCTAAAACTTAACGCATGCCTGTTCAAGAAAGCATTGAGACAAAAGAACGAAATGCTGATAACCAGCATTTTCTTTTCGACTCAATATTTTCTGTGAAAATTTGCCGTTTTGTAAAGGGTAAATGCAACTTTTAACAACTCATAATTGAAGTACCACAGATGCTCCATCCTCGGATACCCCGAGGTCTGCTACGCTATATTATATGACGTACTAAATAGGTCAAAAGTCTATATAGAGCGTGCACGCATAAAATATACGCGTCGACGCGCATATTTACGCGTCGACGCATAAAATTTACGCGAGCAGTTGAAAATATATGCGTCGATGCGTAAATTTTACGCGAGCTGGAGTAACAAATGTAAAACAGAGGCTGGCCAATGGGACAGGCGGTTAGAAACCTTTCCTTTTATACCATAAAGTTGATGGATGAAACGAAGGATCTGATTGGTTAATAGATAAAATACGCGTCGACGCGTATATTTACGCGAGCAGTTGAAAATTTACACGTCGACGCATAAATTTTCAACTGCTCGCGTGTTTTATGAGTGGACGCGTCGACGCATAAAATTTACGCGTCGACCCCTAAATTTTATGCGTGCACGCTCTAAATAGACTTTTGACCCATTTGGTACGCCATAATATTATGCATGTAGCGTGGCAGACCCCGAGGTATTCGAGGATGGAGGTGCGCACTCTTTGGCAATGATCCAAATCAACAAGGCTTTGAAACTTACACCTTTTTTTTTTCAACGAAAAAAACTTCAGGGTGGCCCAATTTGCAAGGAGGTGCACGTGACATAGCCTAATAATTGTTGTCAATTAATGTAGGAATTATGTAAAATACAACATGGAAAATATTGAGGGAAATTGATAGTTCGCTGATTATCAGCAATTTCTTCTTTTCTCTCTCAATATTTTCCAAACAGAATCTAATGACGTGGGCTATGCTAATTAAACAAGATCTTAGGTGCGTTCTTTGGAGCGAGATTTTTTAAGATTTCTTAAGATATTTTTGATAAAGCGTCTTTGAGACCGAGATTATAAGCGAGGTGTTCCGAATGTTCCATACTTCATACAATTGACGTTTAGTTTCTACAGAATTTAC